>QXEO01000799.1:186632-906771 GCA_007115705.1 Dactylis glomerata | reverse complement strand
ATCCCTCCTTATGCTCCATTTATCATGAGGCTCATCATTGACAGAGGCATTGAAGGAGACTTTGAGATTGAGCAAGATTTTCTAGATGAAGAGTTGGAAGTGCACAAGCCCAACAAGCTCTACAAGAAGACCGCTCATTTGGTGTCTAGCACCTCAAGTGCTTTTCCCACTTTGAGTGATGTGTTGGGTGGCAACCGCTATGCTAGTGGTTGTAGGAGGAAGAACGCGGATCCACCAAGTGGTGGAATGGGTCAAGAGATGAAGAAGCTCAAGTGGTGGCAAAGGGCATTGTTTTGCATGAACAATGATGTGCGTCAAACTCAATACAAGGACTATGTGGACCGCAAGCACATTCACAAGAAGCAAAGGGATTTGGATGCTCGTTTGAGGGCTGTGGAGAAGGGCAAAGGAGCTAGCCATGAAGAAGAGTCCCAAGAGCAAGATCTATCCGAGGACACTTTTTCATTTGGCAAGTGGAATGAGGGCTCATCTTTTGATTGGAAGTAGCTAGCCGAAGTCACGTCCAAGGGCAAGGAAGCCATTGATGAAGAAGATGAAGAAGGAGATGGAGATGATGATGAAGAGGAAGAAGTTGATGACCAAGAAGATGATGAGGATGATGAGGACTTTGATGACTTTGAGGAGTGATCTCGTGTTGTTGTCTCCCTTTTTGGCGTCTTGATGCCAAAGGGGGAGAAAGTCCTATTTGCATGTGTCGTTTCCATTTGGATTTGTGTTGGTTTTCCATTTGGATTTGGTTGGGTCACAAGCTCTTATCGTGTGCTTGCTCGCTTGTGTCCCATGGTTGAACTTGGTTTATCACCTACTACTATGTGTTGAACTATGTGCTATTATCATGTGTAGTAGACTTTATTATGATTATATTTATTGATCCTACTTGCTATATATTGTCATATTATATGCTTGTTGATTATGTGCTATTGAATTATTATATATCTTGTGCACATATGGATCACATTATAAAATCTAGGGGGAGTTCTTATTGTTGATGTGTCTTTGCATTCAAATACAAAATTCAAAATAAGGCACATAGCAAGGGGGAGCTCCGTCTATATTTTATATTGCTTGAAACATGCAAAATTATGTATTGTCATCAAACACCAAAAAGGGGGAGATTGAAAGAGCATTTCCCGCCTAATTGATTTTGGCATTTGTTAACAATACATTATCTATTAATGTGGTGATTATGCTTTGCAGGATTTTATTATATTCTTGCACAAGATATTGGGTTTCCTATGTTATACTTAATAATTATTATTGCCCAAAGGAAATTCTTGAGGAAATGGTTCAAATATGCTCTGGGAGATGTTTTATATGAAGTTTGGCCAGGAAGGCCGGCTTTAGCCGGTCTCCAGACCGGCTATAGCCGGACTGCCCAGTTTCGGAAGGGGCAATGCGCCTCTGGTGTAACCCGGCTATTTGTCCAGCTTATTCTGGCAGGGCCGGATTTTTTGGTCCGGCTTTAGCCGGTGTGGAGGCCGGCTTTAGCCGGTGTGACCGGCTTTAGCCGGACTTAACTCCGGCTTTAGCCGGACTTTCCTGGCTGGCAACGGTCAGATTTTGGGGGGGGGGGTATAAATACCCCCCACCTTCTTCCCCAAAGAGCTGCTCGTCCCAAGCAAGAAGAACACCATTTTTTTGAGCCACCAAATCCACAAGATCTCCTCCCTCAACCCACCAAAGCTCTTGATCTTTGGAGAATCAACGGAGAAGGCCTTGATCTACATCCTCACCGAAGCGATTTGATTTCCCCTCTCATTTGCTTGAGGGCCCTTGTGTCTTGGGTTCCCTTGTATCCCAAGACCTTGTTTTGTGTATTTGATATCTTGCTACTTGTTGTTTGACAGCATTGTGTTGTGCTTGGGAGCCTCCAATTCGGTTGTGGATGCGTGTCCCAAGATTGTAAAGGCCGGTTCCGCCTTGAGGAATCCCTTAGTGGAAAGTGAGCTAGGCCTTTGTGGCGGAAGCTTGCACCGGAGAATAGGGTGAGCCTTTGTGGCGTTGGTTAGGCCTTTGTGGCAACCACACCCCTCCAACGTAGACGTACTTCCCCTAAAAAGGAAGGAACTACGGGAATTACATCCGTGTCTCCGTGTGCTCCACTCTCGGTTACCTCTATCCTTTATTGCCTTTATATCTTGTATCTTGCTTAGCTTGCTAGTTGTCATATAGGTAAATTCACCTTAGTTGCATATCTAGAGAATTTACCTTTTGTGTCAAGCCTAAATTGAAAAAGAATTAAAATTTGAGTAGCACCTATTCACCCCCCCCCCTCTAGGTGCCCATACGATCCGTTCACAAGTCAACTAGGATCTATAGACCCTACTTGTAGATTCAAACTTGATCATTAAATATTTACAAACTAGAAATTGCTTCAATAAAGAAAAGTACTCCAAATCCTATGAAACCACTTTAGTTGAACCCTAATATTGAATATATACTTGTAGTATATGAACTTGGTCAATAAGGACTTTGAGGATATATTTCATGATTCAAAAACAAATGAACCCTACTTAAATACAAGAAACAAATAACCCTATCTACCTAAACTCAATTATCTTTGAAGCCACTATCCTTAGACTTCCACGATCCACATCCTTACCTTCGTATCTTGTTGTTGTATGTATGTTGTTGGTGAACTGCGTGATGATTGTATTCTTATTTGCTTCCCGACGATTAGACAATGACGAGAGTAAGATGGACCTAGAAGTCAACCAAGCAATGGTGATGGAGACTATTCAACCCAATATGAAGATGAAGACTATTTTGACATTGCCAAGCCAGGCAAGCCATCTTTTGATCATACCATTACCTAGTTTTATAATGCATGTTTATTTGCTTTTAAAGAAAAGTGCATACTAAAATAAGTGTTACCAAGTTGCAAATGAGTAGAGATGTCTTGCTTAACAAGTGCATCCAACCCTTTTTCTTAGATGCCATCAAGTGCATCAAACTTAGCCTACCTTTGAGAAACCCTTTTCTTAGTGGATGCTAAGTAGAGAATCAAGCTAAGCCTATCCAATATACCTACCTAGATCCTTGTGCCCTCATGAGGATCATGCTTGAGATGAAGGCATTCATGGAAAACTACTAGGTGGGAACCCCAATGAACATCATGAAGATTTTTAAATGAAAACCTTGGAAAGGGGCAACTTTGCCCAAGGATGATTTTGCAATACAAACCTTGGAGACGGGCAACCGTACCCCATGGTGACTTTGAAAATTATTTACAAAATGGTGACATGGTGAAGGTGACATGAAGGTTTGACAAAAATGATGATGTGTGAGGTACCATCCTGGACCAACCATACAGTACGACCACATTACCCTGGTATGGGACGGGGCTTAGTGGAGTAGTTTGTTTCGCCTTAGTGTAGACCCTACAAATGTAGTGGAAGTCCGACCAGGGACTCCTCTTCCAGGGCACTCGATGGCTGCGGCCTAGGTTCGCCTTGTCCTCCTCTTTAGGTGGTTGGGGTACAAGCCAAAGAGCTCTCATTGAAAATGGACTGCCGGGAGTAGGACTCTACCTCGGTTAGTGGCATTCCGGAGGGTCAAGCGGCTGGGAACTTTGCACACTCTGGACAGCTTCTTGGACTCCGGTGTTGGGGGGTATATCTCTAGGCGGTAGTGTTTATGCTAAGGCGGGCAAGTGAAACATTAATGGCCGGCTGCTTGTCGTGGCATATGTTGTATGCAGGGAAGTTGCCCACACAATGAGTAGTCGGATGGTGTGGGTAAAGTGTACAACCTCTGCAGAGTGTAAAACTATTCGAATAGCCGCGTCTGCGGTCATGGACGGTTGGATTGGTTGTACTTGACCTTTATCAGGTTTTACTTTGAAAAGATTGAGAAAGATGACTTGAAGGTGATTTGACTATGACTTGATGATAACCATGGAGGTGACTTGGTGAACTAATAATTGACATTGGGGATTCCATCTAGAGATTTATAAGGAGCTAAATGTTTTATTACTGTTTTAAATAAAAGATCGTTGAAATGAAAAAACTGCTTTATGCAAATGAACCTAGAGATTAGACCACTATATGAACTATGCATTCTCTATTCATTTATTTATAAGATGGTTTGCGAGTGCATTCAATGTACTCACGGCTCTGTCCCTGGCTATTAACTTGGCCAGACTTGAAGGAGAAATATCAAGAAGGAAGGATCCCCTGATGGCTTTGCGAATTAGGCTCGTTTCCTACTGTCGGCTCTGCCTGTGCGGTTGAAGCTTGACGATATGGACCCGAAGTGTTATTCGCTGCATATTGATGTAATGTAAGGTTTGGTCTATACGACCACCTATGTAATCCTTTTTATTTACTATTTATAGCTGGAACTGGTTACCAATTACGTTATGTATATCACAATAATGATTCTGGGATTGTGGTGGAATACATAACGGGCACTTCAAATTTGTTATAAATTCGTGGGTGTAACATAGGCGGTGCATTAATCACATTATCCATTGCCACACTCCAACGAGCACATTGGGGCTTCATCAACTCCCACCGGCCTTGAAGCGACCGGTATGTACGAGGAATGAACCCACCGGTCTTCGGCTTGATCTTGCAATAGGCGTCCTCTATGTGTTGCCAATACCGTTTACCGGTTTGATCGGTACCGGTGCAAGCATCCATCCCCACACCGGCCCAAGCACGAACCAAGAGAATATCTTTGGCCTCGCTATAGTTTGTCACGCGCATGGTGGGGCGGGCAACGGCGGCGAAGGCCTCCTCCTCTATCTCGGTCACCTCCTCCTCTTCTTCCACTTCCTCCTCCTCCTCTTCCTCCAAGTCATCACCAAACCCAAAGGGTTCGAGAGGAGGAGACCCGATGTCCACCTCCACATCTTGGAGAAGCCCCATGAACGACGTCGCCCCTTTGGGCATTTCATCGACCACCTCGTGGACGACAGGTGGAGGGTCGGCGATTGGAGGCGCGGGCACAGCCTTCTTCCGGGAGGCCACCTTCTTCACGGCCGGGGTCCCTCCCAAGGCGCGCTTGGTGACTGCCGCACTCCTCGGCCCAACCACCGTCGGCTTCCGACCACGACGGGCCGGAGGCGGAGGCGCGACGGGCGGGGCGACGGCCGGGTCGACGACGGGGGCCGGGGCGGAGGTGGGGACGACGTGCTGCCCCGCACGCCTCTGCTTGGCGCCGACGTGGGTGGCAGCCACCACCGACGCCACATGCGCCGTGCTCGGAGCGGAGGTGGGGGCGGGGGCGGGGGTGGAGGTGGGGGCGGGAGAGGGGGCGGAGGTGGGGGCGGGGACGACGATGAGGACAGGGGCAGAGGCGGAGGAGGCCGAGCTGGGGGCCGGGACGGAGGCGGGGGCCAAAGCCAGGCCGGGCGGGGGCGGTGGCTCTATGGCGGGGCGGAAGGAGCAGGGGCGGGCGGAGGCGGGGCGGAGGCGGCCGAGGCGGGGGCGGAGGCGGCCGAGGCGGGGGCGGCGGCGCGCAGGCCCATCGGCGGCGGGAGGAGCCGGGGCGGCGGCCGGCGGCGCGGGGTGGGAAGAGGGGTTTCCGTGCGCGCGCTCGCGCGGAAGAGGAGAAGGGTCGGGGCACGGGTTGGCTCTCCAACCCTCACTTCTACAGGTTGGAGCACGGGTTGGGAGTTGGACCCTCAATTTTTTTTGAGGGTTTGAGGGTCTAGGGGTTCTAGTCTACGGGAATTTTTCGTCCAAAACTGTAAAAAAGCGGTTGGATAGGGGTTTAGGGGCTCTACTAGTGATGCTCTTAGTGCTTTAAGAGATGCTTCCTAATCTTAAAAAAAATGGTCATTCGCTTCCCTATTACATCTCTACTTTCATGAGCCGGCCGATTGGCGAATTGCGGCAGCTCAGCAAGTGAGGTCCACAACACATGTGGTGTCCTTTGAGCTTGCATCTCAATTTCCGAGGTGAAATCCTAGGTTTGGCCTTGATAGCTTTTACCTAGCAATGACAACTATCTAGTCGTTTTCTTGTTAAAGACATTGTCTAGAAATCAGGTCTCTTTGGGTTAAAAACCAGTGGTTTGACTTTTGTTGTTAGACGAGGCAACGACAACGCTTGTGTATTGTTTTCTTCTTTGATTCATTGCTTTAGAGAACTCTTTTAAGCAGTCTAGGTGTCGTCAATCTTATATTTACTAATTGGAGGCACCATACGAGCCTCCACGTCAATTCTGGAGAAAACGTTGAAAACAACCGTATGATTTAAGTTTTGTGGTTAGATCCAACAAGTGAGTCCGAAGAGGTATTCGCGTTACCCTAAAAATTTCTGTTCGAGTTTGCCGAGAGTCTTAGAAGTGCACGCATCGATCATGCCTCGGAGAAGTCGGATCCATTGACCGCACAGGCGATGTTGCCTCGATCTGTTGCCGGAGCTAAGGTCGCCGTCCTCATCTCCTCTAAGGGTCGCGCGGATTGAGAGCCTCTACAAGCATTGGAACTGGTGATAGCATGAGGATCGCTGCAGCTATCTTCTCTCCTTGAAATTGAGGATCATGTCACCCTCCTCCTGGTCTCACGTGCGGCTCCTCAACGGCGGCAAACTGCAGAACTGCCCTACACACCTTGGACATTCGTCTTGCGTGCCTCGAGCGCCTCGACGGCGGCGAGCTGCGGGCTGCCGGGTCCAGACAATGGACGGTGGTCTTGCGCACAATGGCAGCAAACTGCGGAGCTACCATCTCCAGATAATGGACGGTCGTCACTGCACCCATCTCAACCTGTGACTCCTGCTAATGATCAGGCCTATAATGAATGGATGCTCTTACAATGATCTTGCAGTTCAAAGGCGTTGTCAGGTTGGGTGAAGCATCAGAAAGGGAGGCACGACGGGCCTTCTCGCGGGGTGGGCGATCAGATCAGTCTTTTCTTATGTTCCTTTGATGTTCCTTGATTACTGGACCGTTTTTTATTTTTTCTGCACTTCTCATCCAATCTTGGATTTATTTCCACTGATTGCAAACAACGCTGATGCAGTGAAGTTTCAAAAAAAAAAACGCTGATGCAGTGATGCAAGAATCCAGACTAGGACGTTCAACAAAAGGAGAAAAGTGCTGCTCCGTTTCTGGTAATCGCTTGGTTACTCATAGTAGTGAATGCTTCTGTTCTTGACCAGAATAGAAATTTGTTCATATAGTCGATCCAATAGCTGACCCAAATAAAATCCTTGACCGTGGACTTTACTAATGCCCTGATTTCTCATTCGAAATCAATAACGCCTATATTCTTAATAGTTGTCTACATATAATACTGTTACATTTCATTTTTTTTTTGGTTTGCAGCTAGCGGTTTCATAGTGATGTGTCTGACGTTGAGCTTTTCAATTCTTCCATCACAGTTGATGAAATTTGCATTTTATTTGCAAAAAGGCTTCTGAAGGAGTTTGGAAATCTCAAGGATGATAATACAGATTTGTACAGTCTTTCTTCTTCAAAAATAATTCCATGTCCTCTCTTCTTTTCACTTCATTTTTACAAAAGTTCAGTCGCTAGAAACTCATGTGTTCAGACTAAAGATTTTTGGTCTTCACGTCATCAGGTAACAAAGGTTTGTGCTACAAACACTACGTATATCATGATGCTTTTATTGCTTATATCCCATTTTTGTATATGCTTTATCTAAATACTTAGTTTTTTTAGTACTACCTGCATTCCAAATTATAAGATATTTTGGTTGGATAAAATAGCATACCAACAGATACTGTAATTTGAAACAGAGGTAGTACTAGATATTTGGTATTAAATTAGTAGAACATCATTGATGTGAGCCTACTAGGAAGATTATTTAGTATTAAAGTGCTAAGTTATGCTATACAACCCAAATTAAAGGACAATATAGGTCTAGAAAATACAATTGTTGAAACAGTTGATTTTCACATTTTTGTATGTGGGTTCATCATGGAAGGGAATTTAGTTTACGCTGGGAAGCTTATATCTTGGTACTAACTGATATTTGCAGTATTTACATTATATATTGCTTCAGTTGGTTCATCTCCCTGTAGTATGTTTTTGGATAAGCTTTTTTATTGGTTACCATATTCAAAAGGAAAAAAAAACTAGAATAAGCAAGCTGGCCGTACGAACAAATATTGAAGTGCTGATACTGCTACATTTAGATATACAAGTAGCTTAAACAGTGCTTCCAGACTCAAATTTGAGTTAACCACAAGTCCATGTCCATGGAGGATGCAGGTTTACTAATTATTTTCTTCTTCAAGACATTTTAGTTTGGCATGGATACAAAGTGAATGAATAAGGATGGAAGAAGAAGAGCACAGTCACTATTTTCAGGTGCACTGTTTTTATTTTTAACTGTTTAGATAAGACATAGTCCACAGATACTGTGAAAACATTTTTCTACCACAATAGGTTATCCTCATATTAAAATCAATTATTAATGTTGGGTGAACTATGAAAACACCAAATAAGTCATAGTCCAATAGATTTTGTTTACAAACTCTCTGTAGACTATCTAATTGGGTAATTGATCTTTTTTGTTAGTCAATAGAGGTAAAGAAGGATCAAAACAAAAATATTAGAGATAGATACGTGGTGAATGTTTCTGCAATAATCTATGAAAATATTAGGTAAGTATCGATTCAATAGGATGGATTAAAAACAACAATATTTATTTGGATTATCTAAGGCTTGCATCTCCATTTAACTCTTTGCTGTAGCTAGAATATCTTTGACCGAAAGGGGAATAAAACCAAAGTACATATTACAAAATCTAGCATAGGATAACCGAAGCTCATAGAGCACAATAATATAAAACCACCATAAAATAGGAAATCGTTAATGGTGTATGCATTGTGCGGGAAACAAGAGCTAACATAGTAATAAATTTATGTATTGAATATAAGTATATGTGATGTATTATCTAATCTCAGATGTTTTGTAGCAAAAAAATCACCATTAAGAATAGTTTGTTGATGTTGCTGCGAGCCTCTAATCGCTCCGGCGGGTCTCCTTTCCTTTTCTTGTTCCTTTTCGGCTGTGTGCATGTTTTGATGTCTATACTAGTTTTTGACATTTTGTTGTTGCTTGATAAATTATATATATCCTCTTTATTAAAAATGAGTTGATAAATTATATTTTTTTGTTTCTAACATCCGATGAATTAAATAACCAGCTAAAAGAAAAACTTGGGCATCATTTTTTCATGGAGAGGGCTGATAAGCCAGTAGTATGAGTTGGGCCGTTCTTAAAAGTCCAACATAGTAATGACAGAGTCGCACGCTCAAACATAGTAATGATTTTTTTGATTCATAGGATAAGAAAACCAAAGGAATAGAAAAGACATATGATTAGACTGTCATGTCTACTTAAATCCTATTGAAAGATGAAGTTGCTTTGATTGTAGCAAAGAAATTTTTCCATAAAGTATGACCTAATTTTTTTTTCTATAAGATTTACACTACTATATTCCTATAGAATTATTTTCTATAGGATATGTTCCTATAAATCAAACATATGTGTAGAATTTTTTTCCATAGAATTTGAATCCTATACAATTCCTATGAATCAAAGAGGCCTAAAGAGGCCTAAATCTAGGAACAAAGGTTTAAAAAAAATCCGGGAACATCAATCCAGGAACCAAAATTTCAATAATCCGGGAACAAAAAATGCAAAAAATCTGGGAACAAAAATTACAAAAATCCAGGAACTAAAATCCAGAAATAAAAATTACAAAAAATCCAAAAACAAAAATTACAAAATCTGGGAACAAACGTTACAAAAATCTAGGAAACAAAATCAGAAAAATCTGAGAACAAAAATATATAAAAATCCAGGAACAAAAGTTACAAAACTCTTGGAACAAAATTTTCAAAAAATTCAGGAACAAAAGTTAAAATAAATCCGAGAACAATAATCCAGGAACAAAAAATTCAAAAATCAGAGAAATAAAAATTATAAAAATCTGGGAACAAAAATTACAAAAATCCAAGAACAAAAATTACAAAAATTCGGGAACAAAAAATACTTAAATATTTATAAAAAATATCAATAAAAATAACCATTGTTATAAACAAAAGTTAGTAAAATTGCAATGGAAAAGAAAAATAAAAGAAAAGAAAAAGGGAATTTAAAAAGAAATGGCAGTTTTTTTTAGAGAAACAAATGGCACTGGGCACCTAACATTGTACGTACGGGATGCACCAAACGAAAAAAAAGGAAAGCAAGCGAGGCAGCGAGCTGAACCAAATAAGCGGGCCGGCCCACGAACGAAACTCTTAAGCGAAACGGGGATACGTTGCGCGCGCGCCACCGATCATTTTCCTTTAGCGTCGTCCCACGCCGCGCTAGGCGCACTCGTCTCGACAGGCCCAGAGCTCCACTAGAAAGAAAGGAAAGCCCAGAGGAGCACGCGTTTCAGTCTCTCTTCGCAAATTGAGCCCAGGGTTGCGTGAGACTGAATCTCCTGTTCTTTTCTTTGTGCCGCGATCACGTTTGTCGCCAAGCGCCGAGGCAGATACCTCGTACTCCCTCGGTTTATATAGAGCTTACAACTTATGGGTTTGCTGTCTCTCTTGTCTCCAACGGTGGTGGAGATCGGCGGCAGTTGGTGATCTGCATAGGCAACTTCAAGGCTTGTGGTGTATTTTATTTCTTCCTTGGATGTTATGTGCAAATGTACCAGGACATGTGTCCTCGCTCTGTCTTGTATAGGACTGCGTGTGTTGTAACTTTGACCAATATTAAAACACGTAAATTATTCTTTAAAAAAACATATGTAGACATATTTTAGTATTTAGATACATTCATATTAACGACATGTTTTATGAAACAGGAGTGGTGTCAATCAGCTTTGCTTCTCTAAATCTGTCTACCATCATTCTGAGCTAGGCGCGCCAAGAAAAACAGTCCAGTGCTGTAGTAGGAGGCTGTAGCAAGCATGGTGATGACACTGGCAGAGCACTCCCTCATCTTCCCCAAGGCTTTCCTTAGGATTCCCAGCGAGCAGCAGCTGGCTGGCGTCCTGCGCCGTGACGGTCCAGTCGACTCCCTCGGGGCTCTGATCCGCGAGCTGGCCGAGTGAGAGGCGATGCCTCCAGGCGGAGGAGGAGAGGGCCAGGGCGAGCATGGCTGCACGGCGCAGGACCACCCGCCGGCGGCCGTGCGCCGCAGTGCGGAAGCTCCGCCCCGCTCCAATCCACCGCTCCCCGCCATTGCTCCGGTGTCTTGTCAGGTTTGCTCGACGCCTCTTTGATCTAATTTTCGATCCAAGAAAAAGGAATAGGGAAACCTAAACGAACCGTCTGTGCACATACATACAGGAGAAGCAGCAGCCGGCGGCGAGCCTCCCCGAGGGCCCCCTCGTCGAGATCCTTGCTCGGGTGCCCTACAGGTCGCTCCGCCGCTTCAAGTGCGTGTCCAAGCCGTGGCTTGCACTCTGCTCCTCCCGGGACATTCTCACGAGGTCGCCACAATCCCTTTCCGGTTTCTTCTACCACCACCACCACCACGGCGATACTCTTAATTTGTCCCGGAGGCGGAGGGGTCCGCCTCTGGACGACACCTCTTTCCCTTTCCTGCGTGAGGTCTACAAACACATTTCTTTCCATCAAATCTGCGGTGGCCTTGTCCTCATCGCATGCTGGAAACCCTGTTACAACATGCCTTGCATGCGAGACGAATCCGATTATGTTGTCTGCAATCCTGCGACTGAGGAGTGGGCTGTGCTGCCTCCAATGGTATATCCGGGTCAAGAGTTTGGCCGCATATTGAACCCTTACTTAGGATTCGATGCTGCCGTTCTTCCATCGCGCTTTCTGGTGTTTGAACCCCTGGCCATTGGTGGGAATGATTCCGGAAAAGTGGCGATCTACTCATCAGAAACCGGACATTGGAGCTATGTGCAGAGTAAGTGGTCCTCCGGACCGGTGAAACTGAATCTTGTTACAGAAACAGGTGTGTCTTTCTAAATGGCACCATGCATTGGTCTGCCGCTCATGGTTACATAGTCACGGTTGACTCGGAGGGGAAAGTTTGGAGGGAGATTAAAGTGCCAGATGACTTGCCAAACAGCTCTGATCCTGTTTCTATTGGGCAGTCTCAGGGACGCTTGTATGCGTGGCAGATAGACAGTTATGTCCAACTCTGCATCTGGGTTCTTGAGGATTATGGTGCTGGCAAGTGGACCGTAAAGCGTACTATTAACCTGTTGGAGCTGCTCGGAACTCATCTTGGCCAAGCTATCGATTCTTATGCTTATTGTGAGATGTTCGCACTTGACCCAGATTGTAATGTGATTTTTCTTACCTGGGGGAAGTCGACAGTGTCCTACAATTTGGATAATCAGCAAGTGCATGTTATCTGCACTGACAGCTTCAGCATGGCACAACACCTTTGTAAAAACCAGTGGCTGCTATGAGCATAGTCTTCTAATTCTGTGGGATTGCTTAGATTTGTCCTCTTCCTATGTCTCTACAGTTTTGTCACATATGGTGCATTATTACTTTTGTGGCTTTGAACAATGTATTTGTTAGCCAAGACTTTGTAAGGGTAATGCCTAGATGTACGAATGAACCCAGTCGTTGATCTATCTGCTGTCATGTAGTACTGATTATTATGGCCAGTCATCAGCTTTTCATGTGGGCTATCTAAGAAAATGGACAAACTATAATAAAGTGCAAACGAAAATAAACACACATACTGCCCGGAAAAAGGCACCTTGCAAACTGCAGCTGATTAAAATTGACCAAGCTGCAGTGGCATACAATACTGATCAACTAACAATATCTTGTAGAACCAAGTTACCAATCCATGAATTCGATCAAACATTCAGAAAACTGGGACAGGAGATGCACAATCATGTGAATAGTTGCTGCACCAAGAAACACAGGAGAGTCTAAAGTTATAGCTGAATGACATCTCGTTTCAAAAAATAGCTGAATGACACAGCCAAGGCGACCGCTAGCAACACTCACAACACGGGACAGTAAGTGATAACCTGAGATGGTCTAGACATAAAAGCAAAAAGTTACCATATCATCTCTAGTGCTCGTTCAACAATGTAGCCATGTCCATGTCCATACCATCTCTAGTTCCAGCATCCTGGTGCTGCCCTTGTTCGCAATATCTCCACCCCAGGCCGTTTCCTGCACCCTGGAGAAGATTGGCCCTCCTTATTGAGATGGCTGGAGATGCTGCTACGCCGAAATTTCAATCTGGTGGCACCCTCTGGGCGGTAGTGGGGAACGTCTTGCAATCACCAACCTGTCCCAGGCGCAGATATTGCGTCCAATCATGAGGTATAGGAGGGTGTGGTCGTGCAAGCTCATGAGGGTCGGAAACTCGGGGTACATCCTCTTGAGGTCCTGAAGCTGAAGAAATTTGCTTCTCGTGGCCCTCTGGTAGAGTACTACTACAAATGTATCTACATGTCATCAGATAACATAAAAGCTCTAGAAAAACATTCATGGACACTGCAAGCACCAAGATGATCAGAAAAAAACATGGCGAAAATCACCAACACAAGCTGGGTACATGTAGCCGAACAAGGTGAGAACCAAGCCAAGCCAGGTAATTATACATACTATATATACTATCAAGAGCCGAAGCTTGCGCATGTTCCTGCAGGATGATGATTATATAACACATGAACAACAGCAGCAGGACCATTGCGGCGGTTACAACCAAAGGAAACCTGCATCACGATGTTTCGATGATGTTAAGGATAAAAGCTGTCTCTAACACAACGACAGTCTTAAGGACAGGACACACGACAGGAACTAGGTATGGTCTAAGATAAACATGTAAGACACAACAGATTACGCCCCCAGCACACAGGTATGCTCAGGTGGGCTTTCTGCTTATGCGGCTATTAATATGATAAGTACAGAGGCTTTAACTTCTCTCCAGGCTGCCTTTTCCTTTTCTTCTGGGTTCTGCCTGGTTCAGTCTAAGGTCATCGGTTGGGCGACGCAACACCGGAACCTGGCCTTGCGGACACTGTTCAGGACCTCCATCTCCACATGCTCAAGCATCCTGACAACATCGCTGAATGGAGGACGCACATCAGGATTCGGATCCCAGCACCTCGTCATGATCACCCCGAGAGAAGGGAGGCAGTCATAGGGTATGGCTGGGCGGACACCCTTGTTCACCACAGCAAATGCAGCTTGCACCGCTGTCATGTTTGGAAAAGGAAGAGCCCCGGTTATCAGCTCCCACAAGACAATGCCAAAACTGTAGACATCAACTTTCTGATTGTATGGTCTGTGCTGGATCATCTCACTGCAACCCAGAAATAACAAGTTAGCATATCTGAATGACAAACAAAACACCATAAGAAACAGTTCATCCAGTTTCTGGTATTGCACAATAGTGGGAGCTAGAACACAGTAGAATTATCAGCAACACCGTACATATTAGTTTCCTATTTCAATGAAAATGCGATGGTTCACTCAGAATGGTCAAGAAAGGCCAAAACAATGTGCTCAAGGTGTCTCCTAGTCTCCACTTGAACAGTGCTAAATATCGACATGGACATCAGAAGAAGGATTTCATGCTAAGGATGACAAGCACTAAGATGCTATTTTTCTTGAGATCAGCTCAGAGCTGCAAATAGTAAAATTCAAACATGCTACTTAACAACAAGCTTTTCAATCTCAAGGCAAGTACTAACTAACAAGAGAATGTTAAATTATAGATGAACATTGATTTTAGTATGAAGAGCAAAAGGAGTGCGGCTGCTTTGACATATAATCATTACTAAAGCATGCTGTTCATTTTTATACCAGTACCAGGAGTTCTCAGGTAGCTTGATCAAATGACATAAGTGAGCTAGACTGCCAGATTGTTTGGAGTAACTAATTCATCATTTTCTTTGGACATGGCTATGGTACACATAACTTTCAGTTAAAATCGAGTTTTCTCGCTGTTCCCCCACTCCCCAACACTCCTACTCGTAGGGTAGTTAGAGAATAGTGGGAAAATGCATGTAAAGTATACTTACATGCATATGTACCTGTCAGCAGTGGCAGAGCTACACAAGAATCACTGAGCGAGCCAGACTACAGGTGCAATTTTTTTTCCAGAAATAAAATTGCCAAGCTGGCCCAGCAAGAAAAAAGAACGAGGGGCTGAATCCTGGGCGGGCAGCCGGGTCGGGCCAGCAAAGCTCTGCCCCTGCCCATCAGCATCTTGCTATTTGAGCAAGTTTATTATCAGAAACATGTTGCCACCAGAGCTCCGATAATATCATCATGTCCATTTGATATGCAGTTGCAAAAAAGCTAAAGGATTGCCAGCTACTCTTGACAAGCAAGACATTCAAAAATAAAATAACAAACCTGGACACTTCTCTAACTTTGCCTTGGTTAAAAACAAGCTTAAGGTTGAGCCTGGGCTGGATGGCTGAGTTTGTGTCCATGAAATCTTGGGATTTAGACTCTTATGAAATAAGCATGTAATTTTAGTCTGCATGTTTGTCTCATTCAATAATGCAATCTACCTTTGTTCAATAAATGGAGAATTAGATAAGACCTACAACATTTTTTAGAAAAAATATTTTACCACTATGAAAGTACTGATTAATAATCATTTCGACTAATTAATGGATTAGTTTTAATATTTTTTCTGTTTGGCCTGTACAATTATTTCTCACTTCAAAGTCCCAACTACGTGTTACTACCCTATGATTCGACTCATGCTGACATTTTCCTAGCAATCTTCACTAAATTATGCAAACGTTATCTCAAGTGTTGTGTATAAGCCCACACCCTAAGATCTAGCAAGATTATCATTGCAGACAACAGCAAAGTCAAATTTGCTCAAACTTGACTTATTTGCATCTCTAGCTGTAAAACGAAAAATTGCCAACAGTAGATCTGGTTGGAACGTTGATAATATGCAAGATACAAATTCCACCAATAGCTCAGCATTGCTTTGAAAGAGCACATGTTGCTAGCATGAAAATCTATATTACCCCTGACTACCGATGGAGTGCTACTTAGACCACTGGTTATGACATGTATAATCTAAAACCATATCATTTGCCACAATATCAAAACAAGCTTAGGGGTGTATATGTGTTATGTGTAGCTGACAATGGGTTAACTCGGTAGGAGTAACTGGTGACTGTGGTTCGCCGGGTGCTTTGTATGGAGTTTAATTAATTTCCTTCTACGTTGCTTGAGAACTTTCCTCCTAAGCAAAAGGCCGCCTAGGCTAAGCTCAGGTTGAGTTAGCAAAAAGCCTTATTCATTTTGGGCCTAAACCTTGCTGAACAATCGAAACAAAAGACCAATTTTACCAACCGTCTGAAGTAATTAATTAATGATGAAAAACAAAGACAGTACATTGGGCACCAAGAAATGTGGTGCTGACTAAACTGATTTTCAGTCTGGAACTACGAAAACAGGCAAAAGACAACAAAAAGTAGTTTCACGAGTTTCTTATTCCTTTGTTAATGGAAGACATCACATTAATTATTTACCAAACAGAAAGACCCAAAAGAGAAAAAATTGTCACAGAAGAAGCCACTGTCATAGATAGGTGAGCAATTTGATAAGATACTACCAATTTTTTTCTATATACAGAACCTGCGGTTCACAATTTAGTGATTTACAGAAATGGGTCTGCACTCTTACAAAAACTCAAAAACAGGGCCGAAATTGAGGAAAGCAAGCGAAAATAAGTTTTACATATCAAGTAAACTGAATTCAAATAGATACAAACGAAGTTAGCTTTAACAGTAACAGCCATTCCCGCTCCATAAAGTAGCTTAGAATGATGACTTAGTTATGCATCCAGAGCCAGAAATAGAATTATAAGGTCGGAGGAGAATGGCCTACATGATGCTATTTATGTCATAGTGGTACAATATTATGAACAAAAGCAGATTGAAATATCCTGCAGTTAAGACCAACCAAATATTCCTGGCTGAGATGTACCACCAGCTAATATATCACCTGCATGGACTTAAACTAGCAGGTTGTAGGTAGTCTCTGTAAATACCGTCAACATGGTTCACTTAATATATCACTAGCACTTCGGGCATTGGGTGGTAAGGAGCTACTGCATACACGCTTACAAAAGGCAAACCAATGCAATCCAATACATAAGCAAATAGGAGAAAATAATAAATGAATTCCTAGAATGGCATTTTGTTGGACTATGCTAAGATAAGAAGCACTACTGCCAATTGCCTTAACTAACCAACCAACCACCTCAACTTCATTAATAGCAAGATGAACCTGCAGGTGCCTTAATATCGATAAAGGTAGCATTTCAAAAGTGTTACTGTCTACTTAGAGTAACATTATAACTAAATAAAAATAGCAAAATAAAGACCAGTTTGTTGTACTTACGGAGCCATCCAACGGTACGTTCCAGTTTCAGGTGTCATTCCCTCGGGCTTTACTTCAATCCTAGCAACTCCAAAGTCAGCAATCTTGATCGATTTATCACCAGAAATCAGGAGGTTGTCTGACTTGAGATCTCTGTGGATGAAGCCAAGGGCATGAACATAAGCCATGCCGCGTGCAACATCTAGAGCCTGCTTCACTGCCAGCTTCAGTGGAACAGACCTGTTCTTCCTCTTAGCCAGGAAATTCCTAACAGATCCACCCTTCGCATACTCTGTGACAATACACCAAACCATAGGCTTCCTGCATGCGCCAATGAACTTGACTATATTTTGATGCCTTAAGGTTGCAAGCATCATAACTTCTTGCACAAACTGTTGCTCCAGCAACTGAGCTTTTACAGGGTCAGCCTCCGGCCTCTCCAACAGCTTAATGGCAACATCCATACCATTGTAGGTTCCCCTGTAGAGCTTCCCAAATGCACCTTGTGCAAAGGGCATCCCCATGTGGAGCTTCCCCAGATCAATGGTCCACTCCTCATAATCATTGAGAGTCTCAGTCGGGAACCTAGTGTCCATCAAAGCCTGTGCCAGTGCATCATCACTTAAGGCATGCGACACCCGGCCAGGACGGAAAATGCTGTTCCCAACTGAGTAGCTGGCCACAACAACAGGCCCCCGATGGTTAAGCATACCAGTGCGAGAGTCAGTAGAGCCAACACTGCTGTTGTCTACAGACATGATGGAGCCACCGTGCATACTGGTCTGCATGCTGTTCAGGCTGTCGATGGACATGGTGGAGCCCTCCCCCAGCTTCTGGTAGTACGCCATGTCGAAGTTGGCGCCGCCGTCATGGCCGCCCACGGCACCGATGATCCCGGTGAACTTGGCCGGTTCCATCATTCACAGGCACCCAAAGCCTCGGCTTTGGCAGCCTCTCCACTCTCCCCCGAAAGGAGATTACCTGCAACAAAGATAACCAAAGAGAGATTAGCACAACAATACTACAATAGCCTAAAGCTTTCGTCTTTATCCTGCAAGCGCTACAATTGCCACAATTACCAGCTCGCAAGCATGAAAAAAAATCAGCTAAAAATCGATACTCTGCAACAAGAAAACCAACGAAATCCAGGATGAGGAACACCCTAATCTCTGAAAGAACACCCTACAGTAATAATCCTAAAAACGCCAAAAAAAAGACGTTTTTGCATAAAGCAAATCGAACACCGAGGCGCTCATCAGCAACGACCTAAAATCAGAGGAAACGCATCCAGGACCAAATCAAGCCGCCGCCCCACCCGCCACGAAACGAGACACGGCGACCCAAAACCTACAGCAAGAAGACCGCCGCCTACCTTTCGGGCCCGGAAGTACCACCTCGCTGCCTCCAATTCGCACCCCGACGCGGCCTCGTCTCCGCACGGGTTCCGGCGATCCGGAGTTCGATCGGGAGAGCTCGGAGCTGCGGCGTCGGGAGGCGGGGGGCGGTGGGCAGAGGCTGCGGGTGCGGGGAGGGGGGAGGGAGGCGGTGACCGGTGGAGCGGGGGCGAGGGCGAGGAGGAGCAGGGGAAGGGAAGGGGAAAAGATCAAAAGAGACAGAATGGAGAGGGAGTGGAGTCGCCTGTCTTAAGTAAGTGTGCAATTTAATCCCTTTTTACTGGCTCGACTGATTAGCTCCTGGTTCAGTTTAACTACGAGTGTGGTGTGGGCGACGGGATGCGCGTGGGTTGTTGCTTGCGAGTTGCGTATGCAAATATCAGTAATTTTCAGGAACGTTTACAAAGTCGCTGAACTTTCTAAACTTCAAGAAAATCACAAACAATGCTTTGTATGTGAGAAAAACTAAAATCTGATACTGTAAACGCTACTAAAAACAGGGCCAGATTCCACTATCACTGATAATTGAACAACACAAACAACATAAGTAAAGGCTAAAGTAATCCCTGCATTGTTCCAACCAGTAACAACTTTTTAAAAAAATAACAAATTCCATAATAACTTTGAGAAAACCCGTAATGTTGAATGCAACTTTGGAAAAAATAGTTGTATTGAAAAAGTGCTAAAAAATTAGGAAAATTTCTCGCAATATTTAGATAATTCGTTTTCATAAGAAACTCATAATTCCAAAAAAAAATCCTCACAACTTCCAAAAAAGCAATACAACTTAACAGGGAAGGTTGTATCCTCCTAGATGTGGGTGTCCCGCTCTCCTCTGGCATGGGAGGATGCCGCTAATCTCTAGCAGGACGATGTTGGTGGCGCAGCCATCGCCTCCCTCTAGAGACTCTGATGACCGCCGCCTCCCTCTATCATTGTAGGTGACCATCGCCTCCCTCCAGCGATCGATGTGGGAAGACGCCTCTGATGAAGCGACCATCACATCCCTTCGGTACGCATGGGAGAACGGCCCTAGGCTGTGCAGTCATGGTGGCGGCCTCGGCGGCGCAAGTGGTGGCTGGAGAGAGGGATAAGGGAAAGAGAGGCGAGAGGATAACCTCCGAAGTATCCACATGTGTGTATAAGAAGGAAAGTGTTGTGTGGTTGTTCGCATTTTTTCTGGTAAGAATGTGTGGCGTGCCTCTTGTTGCTTCGATATCGTGTGGGCGCGCGATAGAATCAAGGTAAGTGTGTCATGTACCGAGGGGGGCGATTTAGACAAAATTAACCCAAACTTGAAACTATTTTAAAAAATAAACCTTCGCCGAAACTATTTCGAAAAAATAACCCTTTTTTGCGTCGCCACAGGGAGTGGCGAAGCAGATGGACGTGCATCGCCAGGAGGAGTGGCGAAGCAGATAGTGCGTCGCCACTGAGAGTGGCGAAGCAGACTTGCGTGCTTCGCCACTGAGAGTGGCGAAGCAGACTTGCGTGCTTCGCCACTGAGAGTGGCGAAGCAGATTTTTTTTTTTTTTTTTAGGTTTAGGAAAACCGCCCTAGCCCCGAGCTGGCCTCCTCCCTCACTTCCTCCCTCATCTCCAGCAAAGGCGGCTGCTCTCTCTCCCTCACTTTAGGTTATGAAGTATGATGTGTTAGTAAATATTGGCATAGTTACTTATTAATTTTTTTACCTTATTGTTGTTATACCAAAAATAGGTATGGCGAGAATTGTTCATGTTCATCATGTTGACAAGGAAGCATATTTGAAAGGCATAGGTCACATCAAGGTCACAAGGAGAACGAAGATGTTCAAAATGAGGCTTGGAGGAGAGTGAAGTAACAAGATGCGGCCAAGAAAGTGGAAGAAAGAAAGAGGGAGCTGAAAGAGGAAGCTGAAAAAGAGGAAGCGGAGCGGGAAAGGTGGCAGCAAATGCGGCGGGAACGTATGATGTGGCAGGACAAGCAGCGCGCCAAAGTACTTAAAGAGAAGAGAGAACGAGAAGCGCGTGCGTTGAAGCAGCGCCAGGCTGTTTGGACGGCGCACCTAGCAAGGGAGGACGCAAGGATAAAGAGGGAGAAGAAGGAACTATTTGGGCATGTATTGAACTATTGCATGTGAACCTTGTCGTAATATTTGTGAACCTTGTTATTTCGAACTATGTGTGAACCTTGTGTGATCCCTGTCATTTCGAACTATGTGTGATGCTTGTGAACTATGTGTTGGTGCTGAATTTCTATAAAATTTTGAAATAAGCTCAAAATCAATATGCTAGCTAGAAATCATGCTCAAAATCAATATACAAGCTCGAAATCATATTCGACAAGCTCGAAATCAACATACAAGCTCGAAATCAAGCTCATATCCTAGCAATATATCAAAACACAATATCATATTGGACTAGATCATATATCCAAGCATCAAACTCACAATATCATATATCAAAATATCAGAACACAATATCATATATGAAAACATCAGAACACAATATCATATATCATATATCCAAGCTCCCTCTTTCTTTCTTCCACTTTCTTGGCCGCATCTTGTTACTTCACTCTCCTCTAAGCCTCATTTTGAACATCTTCGTTCTCCTTGTGACCTTGAGTTGACCTATGCATTTCAAATATGCTTCCTTGTCAACATGATGAACATGAACAATTCTCGCCATACCTATTTTTGGTATAACAACACTTAAGGTAAAAAAATTAATAAGTAACTATGCCAATATTTACTAACACATCATACTTCATAACAAGAAAACCCTAACTCTAACCCTAACATAACAAGAAAACCCTAACCCTAACCCTAACCCTACCATAACAACAAACCCTAACCTCACAAACCCTTACCCTAACCTACCAATCTACACTCAACTACTTCATACACATCATACAAGCCAACATTGACCAAATTAACAAGAATCAACATTGCAATTTGGGTGAATCAATATTTCTAGGGTTTCCAAGATTTGGGGATTCAAAACCAAATATGCAAATTCCAATGGGTCAAATGAATGGCAAATGATGGAGAGTACCTTAGGAGACTTGGGGAAGGAGAAATCCACGGAGAAAAGCTTCGATTTGAGTGGTTTTGGGTGGGAGGATTGAGAGGGGGAGAGAGAGCAGCCGCCTTTGCTGGAGATGAGGGAGGAAGTGAGGGAGGAGGCCAGCTCGGGGCTAGGGCGGTTTTCCTAAACCTAAAAAAAAAAAAATCTGCTTCGCCACTCTCAGTGGCGAAGCACGCAAGTCTGCTTCGCCACTCTCAGTGGCGACGCACTATCTGCTTCGCCACTCCTCCTGGCGACGCACGTCCATCTGCTTCGCCACTCCCTGTGGCGACGCAAAAAAGGGTTATTTTTTCGAAATAGTTTCGGCGAAGGTTTATTTTTTAAAATAGTTTCAAGTTTGGGTTAATTTTGTCTAAAGCGTCACCGAGGGGAGGATGTGCGGTCGGGAAGTAACTGAGCCCATGGCCACCTGCTAGAGAGCAAAGACAACACATCTTGATCTTTCATGGCTTTTGGCGCTGCTATGCTCCCATGTGCCAAACCGCGAGAACACATGTTGTTTAAAATTTTAATATCATTAATATGTTCATAATTTATCTACAATGTGAAAAAATCTAGGTCCAACCCTATCTAAACATCACGATGTTAAGCAAATCCGCCATGAAACAGTCGCAATTCACATGAATAGGATCTTGGCTACAATCATGTGCATATTTTATCTTCCTTTTTGTTGTAAATGTATGTGTGTAATTTTATTTTCAAATTATGTGGACATAGTAAACATAAATTATGTAAATCTACTTATTTTTGAACTTCGTACAGACTTTTATGCTGTGTATCCCATGGCATAGGAGCACGCTAGCACTACAAAGCAATGGAAACACTTCATATGTCTGTCCTGAAACTATGTGAGAACTCTCAGGTTCTCTACCTTGGCCGACGTAAAAAACACCGTCGAGTGAAAAATAATGATTTTGAGCAGTTAGAGTATCATTTATTATGGAGGGTACAATCAGTAGTTTCTGCGCAAATGGAAATTTTAAGTGAGGAGTATATCAACTTTTTAAAAAAATTGTACTCTTTTTTTCTTTATTTTTTTAACAAATGCATCGTATATAATAAATAGAAACTACAGCCATATAGGGAAAAGGCACCACATGTTTATTGTTACTAGGTAGGAATGATTACTAAACATAAAAGACACATGTAGTTACCTCTTGTATTGATTTGTATGTTGATTTTTTATGGAGCGTACATTTCAGTAGACGTATTGTTATCATAATTTTTTTTACATAGGGTGTGTATATACTATATATGCATGTTTGCCACATGCGCATACACATGTCAAATATATTACATCATACATATACAACAAAATATAGACTCAACTGTAAGCAATACACAACAAATTAGGGTGATTGTACATCTCACTTTATATCTCTAATGTGTCACTACGTGTATTCAGTTTTGGCTTTAGTAGATGAGACAACTATATGTTTTGTTTGTTTTCTAAGACATTTTCAACACCACACACCAGAAGTCCTTATAGGGATTCAAAGTATAGACTTAGTTTCTTATAAGGATTTAGAGTATATACTTGATAAATTATATGGCAATATAAATAGTTAGCTACACAGTAGAATGCTATTTTATTTGGAGTATAGAGTGAGAGGGGTCGTGAAATGGAAAGCCTACATCAACCGCGCATGTGTTATAGTTCATGCCATCATGTAGCAAAAATCAATAAATAGTTACTATAAATGCATGCTTGCCACATGAGCATATACATGTCAAATATATTACATCATACGGATACAACAAAATATAGACTTAATTGTAAGCAATACACAACAAATTAGGGTGGTTGTACCTCTCACTTTATATCTCTAATGTGTCACTACGCTGTATGCAGTTTTGGATTTATTGGATGAGACAGCTATATGTTTTGTTTGTTTCAAAGCCAATTTCAACACCACGCACCAGAAGCCCTTATAGGGATTTCAAGTATATACTTAGTTCCTTATATGGATTTAGGGTATATACTTAATAAATTATGTGACAATGTAAATAGCTAGCTACACAGTGGAATGCCATTTTATTTGGAGTATAGAATGAGAGGGGCAGTGAAATGGAAAACTACATGTTCATGCCATCATGAAGTGAAAATCAATAAATAATTACTATAAATATATGCTTGCCACATGAGCATACACATGTCAAATATATTACATCATACAGATACAACAAAATATTGACTTAACTGTAAGCAATACACAACAAACTAGGGTGGTTGTACATCTCACTTTATATCTCTAATGTGTCACTCCCTTGTATGCAGTTTTGGCTTATTGGATGAGACAACTATATGTTTTGTTTGTTTTCAAAGCCAATTTCAACTCCACGCACCAGAATCTCTTATAGGGATTTAGAGTATAGACTTAGTACCTTACAGGAATTTAGAGTATATACTTAGTAAAATATGTGGCAATGTAAATAGCTAGCTACATAGTGGAATGTCATTTTATTTAGAGTATAGAGTGAGAGGGGTCATGAAATGGAAAGCCTACATCAACCGCACACATGTCATAGTTATGCCATCATGCAGTGAAAATCAGTAAATAATTACTAGAAATACATGTTTGCCACATGTGCATACACATGTCACATACATCAATACATGACATCATATGAATATAACGTATAGACTCAGTTTAATGCAATACAACAAATTAAGGTGGTTGGACATCTGACTTTTAAATGTATCGTTATGTGGATCCATATTTGACTCTAGAGAGGAGATCACTATGTATTCTATTTTTTCTAAAACATTGTTAACATCTCACCGGAAGCCTCTATAGATATCTCGAATAGATAGTAACTTTTGTGGCAATGTAAAGAAACAGATCTAAAGTGGAATGACATTTTTTAGAGTATAGAGTGAGAGTGGTCATAAAATGGAAAGGCTACATCATTCTCATGTGGGGTCATAGTTCACGCCATCACGCAGTGAAAACCAATAAAATAAATAGTGAGAGAAATACATTTTGGTTCATATAGATATTCCTCTACCCAATTTTCAGGAGGATAGGGGTGAGCCATGTCATATTATATATCATGCCATATTATATTATACAATATATATTTTGGTTGATTTCTTATTGTTTGTCTAAGAACCCTGTCCTAATAGAAATAAAAAATCTAGATAAGCCAGATAATCCTTCTTACTAGCAAAGCGCAAGAGACTCGGCGTGTAAGATCCATTTAACTTTCTATCTCTAATCTGTCACATTAATTGTTCCCGTCTTTCTATCTCCAATGTGTCACTCTACCTGCACTTATATTTAATTTCAACGAATAAAGCCAAATTCATCTTTAGCGCCAGCAAATAAAATCATTTAGATCCATCTGTCTTTCCCTCTCTCATGCCATATCGTTTAGTATCTTTTAATGGGTCTGCTACCTGGTGTAAGATTTAATTCATTTAGTTTAGAATCAAGAGCAGTATGGCCTTTCCAAATGCTAGTTTCTTAGCGCGAATCAAAAGCAAGGTCGTCAGTGCTTTTAGTCAGTTTTTCTTAACACTTGCCACCTAGATTTGGAGCTGACATAAAGGATAATTAATGAAGAAAAGAATGCTCTATATGTAAAGTATAGAACTGGGTTCTTGCCCCATGCACCTAGGAAAAACACAATAATGGTTGATTCGGTGCGGACTGCCTGTCCGCCCTCACTTTCTCTTTACACCTCTAAAAATGGTAGATCCTAAAATTAATCTAATGTGCATACAACAAGAGAAAACGATGCACCGGGACCGGGAACTCTTCTGGTCTACCCAAGCCGATACGATGTGGCATTGTTAGAAAAATATACGGAAAGAAACGACCATTCTGACTAGCCTTAGTTAAAGATATAACTCTTGCAGGTGGTTATAAAAAAAATAAGAACTCAATCACATGCCTGAGCCTAAAATCATTTTAGCTCTAAAATTAATTGAGAAGGACAGCGAAAAAATTAGAACTCTCAAAATCCGATCCCTTAAATGTTTGTCAGAATGTGCAATTATGGTCGGGTTTGCCCCTCGCCATCTTTTTCCTCCAACGGGGATTTTATTTTTTTGCCCCACTTTGCTTTGCCATTCTACCTTTTACCCTCTTTTACTTGGTCCTTTATTATTTGGCCCTATTTACTTTGCAACTTGATGATTTGCCTCTACTAAACCGGGCCTACCGCTCAAAGATTAACATTCCCTTCTCCCCCAACCTCCGGCATCCTCCTTGTAGCCACCCAGATCGACATCTCCTCCCATCGCGTGTGTAATAACCCAGCGTTTAGGATTATCGAAGGGTAGAATTAGGACCTTTGTGCATTCATGCATCTGAAAATCCGAACAATTTTTTTGCAAATTCAAACACCTAAGTGAGCAAGCCTCTATCTGATAACATTCAGAGTTAGTTGTTATTAGATTGCTATGGGCATTGTGAGGATCTCTTGATGACATTGTTTAAGTGTTTTTGGTAGTTTATTAAAATTTGGGTTATTGTTGAATTTGGAATAAATAATCATTTATGAAAACAAAACTCAATATTAATAGAGTTGGAAAACTAAAACTAAGAGATGAATTAATAATAACATAAATATTACTTTATTAATATAATACAATCATACAATGTCTTTACAATATTGTAAACTAAAAATAAAATACAAAGGGGAAAATAAAAGAAACCTAAGTCTAAACTATCTACTTTATCTTCATGATCTCCATCTTGAGCTTATAACCTGCAAAATAAACGTCCAACAAAAGAAAGCAGAGTATGTGTTAGGGTTAGTTACTCTCGACTTTGGCAATATATTTTGCTAGTTGCATCACAGAGTTAATTTGGATCAAGCATAGTGTCTGTTCTGTTCAAAATCTGGGTACAAGTCATTTGTGTATCAAGCCCACCATCACAACACGTCCAGGGAGTGGATCAGACCGAAGTTGAGTGAGGCACACAGGCAAACAGCTTACAAGCAGCTCAGTCACACTGACTGAGTGTGGTGTTGTCACCACCACAGCTCTTGAGCTGAACCAGCAGCAAGAGCTAGTGCACGGCTGAGGGAGAGTCACACAGCCATTCGGCCAGACCAAAGCAACCAGGAGAACACCAAGTTCTCACATCACCACCACACCATCCAACAAACCAAATCAAAGGATTGAATCCCTGGAAGCTGAAGAAGGTGGCAAGGTGGAGTAGTCCCTGACCAGGAGGAGAAGGGCAAGCAAACAAGAAGCAGCCACTTCACCAGCAAGCAGCAGCAGAAGATCAGCATCAAGATCACATCATCCAACACTCAACCACAGGTTGATATTCTGCACTGAATACCAGCAAATGCCTGCTAAATAATCATTTGCATGCATGGTTGGGTCATGAAGGAATTCCCTCAGACTTGCAAAGTGATGCTTTGCCAAGTTCATCACTGGGAGATGTTGTTAGAGCCAAATAGATTCAACCAAGGAAAAAGCCTCAGCTTTTGCTTCATGGGCAGACTAGAGTAGTAACAGCTGAAGCTACATAGAGCAAGCTTGTGCTGGGCACATGTCCTGATGGACATGCACCTCAACCACACAAGTATTGCTAGCACAAGTTCAGAAATCATAGTAGTGGGCACAAAAGCATGTAGTGCACCTCACTACCTAATACTAGCCTCAAACCAGCATCATTGGCTCATGCAAAAAAATGGGCAAGTTCACCAATGAAGTATAGCAGCAAAGCAGGAGCTGCTGGGCACATGTCCACAGTGGACATGCACCTCACCACAGCTCCTCACTATTTCAGTGAATCAATCTTTTGTAGATAATGGTAAACTAGATCATTTTCCTGAGCTAAACTTGCTAGGAATCATTTAGATTAACAGCAACAGTAGCTGAATTAATGGAATTCAGTTTACACAACTTAGTCAGGGCTAACAGAGCATAGCAGGCACAGCTTAGCATAGACCATAGCCATCTTAGTACACTACCAGTACCAAAGATTTTTGATTAAATCATCTTCCTAGTTTTACAGCTAGGAATCATAATCTATCAAAACAAGTTATAACTGAACATTGCAACACAGCAAGGTTCAGTCTAACACTACTATCATACAAGTTCACTGACAGAGAAATGGAGGCACAGAAAAATCACGACCTAACCAAGCACAGCAACAGTTAACTGAACTTGCAACACAGTCAAGTTCAGAGAAACATCTCTGTGAGTACATGGTACTGACAAAAAGATTGAGGCAAAGCTCATCACATCATGAGTGAGCCTCAGATACATCTAACCAAGTTCCACAACCAAGCTAGCCTTAGATCAGCAAAACCTCACAGTTAGCCATAGATCTTGGCACAGTAAGACATGGCCGAGCTGGCTAGAGGCTGTGGTTGGAAAGAGTAGAAGGTAGGGGTAGAGGAGAATCACACTCACCAGGCGCCCAGGTGCATACCTGGCCGGCATGGCAAGGTAGTGCTCGCGCGGCCGACCAGGCGCGGCCTGGGGAAGTCTTCACTGGCGGCATCGCAGCACAGGGAGCACCCGCTGGGGACGCTTTCACCTGTGCCGCTCAGCCACCACAACCACCCCAGAGAAACACTGCAAGCACTGCGAGAAGAGCCACCGCAGCATCGAGCTTGGAGGCGATCAGATCTGGCGGAGCCTGGGCCAGGGATGGCAAAGGATCTCCTCAGAGATGTGGTGTCCGCCAAATCCACCTGGTGGAGGAGGAAGAGGCCATTGGGGTGCATCGTTTGCCCCAGGTGGCGGCGGCGGAAGTTGCCGGAGATAGCCGGAATCGCCGGGCGACGGCGGAGGCGACTAGGGTTCGGGAGAGAGAGCTCGGGAGAGAGAGGGGCAGCTGAGCTGACTGTCTGGGTCGATTTGACCGACCCAGCAGGTTGGCTAGGGTTTTGGTCCAGTCTTAGTGGGCTGGGCTAAACCCAATGGGTTTTGGCCCAAATTCAATTTTGAATTTCAAATTCAATTCCAAATTCAGAATTGAAAGCAATTTCAAATTAAAACAAAGTCAAAACTACTGGATATTTAAATCAGAATTAAACCTTTTTCTTTTAATATAATCAATTCCATATCTGATTTAAAATATGTTTCTTATTTGACTTTTCATATATAATCTTCAAACTTGGAAATTCTTTAAATTCATTTTCAAAGCATTAATTATTTTTTTATATATAATTAAAATAATAATAAAATTATATAGTGTAATTCTTTTCTTAATTAAACCAACCTTTATTTAATCAACTAAACTCAAATATTGCTTTATGATTTTAAAATTGCTATAATACATGACTTGAATTCTTAAAATGCAAAGTCTTGGGTAAAACACACAAAAAATGCAAAGTATTGGGTAAAACACACAAATAAGTAATTAAAGTAAATGAATCATTATGCATTGCATATCATTGCACCTAGCATCTATTTGCTTCTTTAAACATTGTCCTTACCGGACAATGATGGTATTTTGTAGAACAAGGAGATCAGGAGCATTGCCAAGTATTCGACTCCATTACCTTTCAGTCACAAGGCAAGTTTATCTTGCTCATATCTCTTGGTTGCACTGGTTTGGAAACTATTTGCAAAGTGTTGACTTATAACCCTAACATTTCAAAAAGGTTCGAAAACCTAGTTTCATAAATAATATGACTAGTGGTTATCGACCCGTGGTGATAACCTAGGAAGGCTGGCAGGTGGAACCACGGTAAGATTGTTGTGGTGGAGGTTCCAATTGCACGGGAAAGTTAATCCTAGGAATAATAACCAATACCACAGTTATTCTTGCACCGTAAAACCCATGTCGTCCTGGAGACTTGGAATGGGACGGGAAAGTCATCTGTATCTTCTCTCGTTCGCATGTCAACGGACACTTCAGCTACCATTCGCCGTATGTCTTGCGGGAATACGTGCACATAGGTGGGACCCCTTAGTGCCCACGGCCACTAGTGTCTATGATGGTCCGCAAGGGGCGCCTAGGTACTTCATCGTTGGGGGTAAATATCAGGGGCTAAACCTGCTTGCGTGAATTGGGTGGCCATGCGTTGTGCAGAGAAGTACGGTGAATGGCTTGGATCAATGGCTGGGCCCCACTCCAAGGAAGTGTGGACGGGAATGTACGCCCGATTGTGCAGCAAGGCTTTGATATCTTTTGGAAGGACACACCTCTGCAGAGTGTAAAAAGATGTGACATGTTACCCCTTGTTCCGGAAAGGAGCTGCGAACGCTGCAGGAAAGGTGCTCTCAAAGCACTAATACCCTGTGTTGGCTGTTGGGCATAGTTTTCCAAAGTAAAAGCAATCTTTCAAGAAACCTTTGATAAAACCTTGCATTAGCTTATGACTCTTTTGGGTCCATGGCTATAGTTAGTGCATATCACACAACTTCTTTCTAAAGAAACTTGCTGGGTAACGCTCGTTACTCACCCCACTCTCTTAAACCCTTGCTAGACTGTGAAGACATAGATGAAGCAACACTGAACGCCATCGGAGGACAAGAAGACATCTTTTATGAGGAGCCAGACCTCTCGCGTGGAGTTGAAGGGGTGGACTACATCATACACTATGGGGTCGCTTCTGACGAGGAATTTGAGTGAAGAGTAGTTTAACTAGTAGCTTAGTCTCTAATCGAGGAACCGAGCAGTTGTAGTATAGAAATAATTTGTTGAGTTCTTCGAATGTTTATCTGCATCTTCTCTCGGTTTGTTGTATAAACACTAAGCACTTGAGATGTTCTCTTGTGGAGCATTTCGTTCTCAGCACGCTTTGGTTTGTAATAATAATACTATCAGTTTGTATTTGGACCCGCAATGTTTCTGTTGTACCACTCTGAGGAATGTAATTCCTGTGGAGGGTTGTTCCGCAAGTGTTATATCAACGACTTGCATACTACAATATGCAGTGGTATGCTGGGTCTCCGCAGCTGGTATCAGAGCAATTGCTTTGACCTTAGGTTGGAAACCTAGTAAAGGGATAGAACCTGTAGGAGTCTAGTAGCAACAGTAAAGAGTTCTCTAAATTTATGATGGTTATTCACTTGGGAATAACCTGGTCATATTTTTAGTGTTATAAATCTTTATTATGATGCATCATTACTATTTATATATCCTATTCTTGTACAGCTATTATGGCATCGAGAATCCCCGTGTGCACAGTCTGGTCTCAGCGGAAGACTTTAGAAGATTACGAGGGAACTTTGACAGAGCAGTTAGGATCACTGCTACGGGCCTTTGGTCTTAGTACCGACATCCCTGTTAAGACCTATACTTACAAGGATGACAGGACTATGGTCAAGTACCGTGTCGTTATCATGCTACCCGACGGATTGGCACCTAGTCCAGTTCAGTCTTCTTGTGAGGGTAGAGGACAGATGGCTGATACGTCTCAAATGTATCTATAATTTTTGATGCTCCATGCTTGTTCTTACCACATTTGCTTAGTGTTTTGTTACACTTCGTGGCGTTTTTATGCATTTTCCGGAACTAACCTATTAACAAGATGCCACAGTGTCAGTTCCCTGTTTTTTGCTATTTTTATGTTTCAGAAAAGCTACACAGGAAATATTCTCGGAATTGGACGAAATAAAAGCCGAACCTCCTATTTTTATCAAAGCTTCGCGAAGACCGAAGATGAGAAGGAGGGGGGCCAGAGGTTGGCCACACCACAGGGGGGCGCGGCCCAGCCCCTGGACGCGCCCACCCATGGTGAGGCCGCCTAGCCCACCTCCTGACGACGCCCCTTTGCCTATAAAGTCCCCTCGACGGGAAAAACCTAAGGGATGGATTGCTATTCCCAGAAACATACTGCAAGCCACCGCCGTCATCGAATCGAGATCGGGAGGATCCAGGAGCTCTTCCCGGCACCCTGCCGGAGAGTGGAATCCCTGCCGGAGGCCTTCTACACCACCATGGTCGCCTCCGGAGTGATGTGTGAGTAGTCTACCTTGGACTACGGGTCCATAGCAGTAGCTAGATGGTTATCTTCTCCACCATGTGCTTCATATTTAGATCTTGTGAGCTGCCCTACATGATCAAGATCATCTTTATGTAATCATACATGTTGTGTTTGTTGGGATCCGATGAGTATTGGTACTATGTCAAGTTGATGTGCTGAATTATATCTTATGTTATCTCTATGTTGTTTATGGTCTTGCATGCTTTCCGTTGCTAGTAGCTATCTTGGCCGAGTAGATGCTAGTAACTCCAAGAGGGAGTATTTATGCTCGATAGTTGGGTTCATGCCTCTATTTAATCTGGGGGAGTGACAGATACCTCTAAGGTTGTAGATGTACTGTTGCCACTAGGGAGAAAACAACATTCTTGTGTCTAAGGACATTTTCTTTGTTTACATTACGCACTTTGCTTAATGCGATTATCTGTTGTTCGCAACTTAATACTCAAGGGGTCTTCGGACGATATCCCCGTGAGTGGATTGTTAGTCATAGATGCAGTTGGATTACGGTCTATGTATTTTGTCGTAATGCCCAGAGTAAGCCTCATAGTGATCCTCGTGATGTATGTATGTTATCTTTGCTCTATCAATTGCCCAACTATAATTTGTTTACCCAGCATGCTTTATTTATCTTATGGAGAGACACCACTAGTGAACTGTGGACCCCGGTCCAATTTCCTTTACATAGCTTTACTGTTTACTTTACTCGCACTGTTTACTTTACTTGCAAACTATTATCCTTTTACCACTCGATACGCTCATTCCTTTGTTTACAGCAAACCGGTGAGATTGACAACCTCATCGTAAGTTGGGAGCAAAGTATTTGTTTGTGTTGTGTGCAGGTTTCACATTGCTGCTAGGTGAAGACACACCAACAAGCTGTCTGGCGCCATTGTCCGGAGTGTCACGAAGCTAGCAAGCATCACCTTCTTAAGTTTGGCTCTCTCCTACTGGATTGATTACCTTGGTTTCATAACTGAGGGAAAACTTGCTGTTGTGCTCATCACACCTTCTCTTGGGGTTCCCAACTGGTTGGTCATTTACATCATCAACACCGCACCATCAACAAGTTTACTGGCGCCGTTGCCGGGGAGAGAGAAGACTTCTGCAAGGGGAGTCTCGCACGCACAAACTTTTACTTTGTTTTTAGTTTTGCTTTATTTTATTTTTGCTTGCATTTTTTTATCAAAAACACAAAAAAATTAGTTTCCTTTATAGTTGTTACTTTATTATTCTTAGTTCATTATGTTGTTCCCTAAGTATGTTTTGGAGGACCTCTCAGTAGGTAGTGGTTCTATTATTGGGAAAGGTAACATTGAGGAGTTCTTTAATCATATTAGTATGCATAAAGATGTTTAGGATAGATCTTTGGCTGAGCTTGCTCCTAGTTATGAAGTTGCTGCTGCTTATTTAGTTCACATGTTGGAAGCTAGGTTTGTTAACCTTAATCCTTTTATGCAACAAATGTTTCTTAAGCTTCATGATATCGAAGACTCCGAAAAGAAAAGATTTTATTTTGGAGACTATGCATAGAGAATTTAGAGATGTTGCTATTTAAGCTAGGAAAGTTTTTGAGCGTTTTAATATGCTTGGCTCACCTGTTAATATTGTTGGTACAACCAAAGAAGATTTTAAAGTACCAATTCCTTGTAAACTTGTAGGATTGCATGAAGCTTTGGAAAAGAATTTTAATTGGATTTGTCCTGAAATTCTTTTTGATGAAAGTAGTGTACCAAAGCGTGATTATAAGGGATCTTCAAAAACTCATTTAGACACAATTCAATTTATTGCTGAAAAGACTTCTGCAATGGATCTTAATGCCTCTTTTGAAAATACTTTATTTCCACCTTTCTGCGCCTAGCTCAAAGGCGTTAAAGAAAAGCACTCTTGGGAGATAACCCATTGTTTTTTTTTCAGTACTTTTTCTTTTATTTGAGTCTTGGAAGTTATTACTACTGTAATAACCGCTCCTTATCCTTTTTATTTCGTTGTTGAGCCAAGAAGAACCTCTAATTTGAGTGAGGTAAGATTTGGGGAAGTTGCTGTCCTGAAACAGATTTCGGTGCTGCACCGTAAAACTTCTTGAAAATTCTCAGAATATCTTTTTGACCTACGATTTCTTGTGCATATGCCCCAGGTTATATCCAAACTTCCATTAGTTTTACACTTTTTGATTTGAGCAACATAAGGTCCTTGAAAAAATCGACCTTTGTGAGCTGTTCTGTTTTGACAGATTTCTGCCACTATTTGTGTTTGCCTCTCTATCGCTTTCTTTTTGAGTTATTTTGATCACAAAACTTTTGGGGAAGTTGCTACAGTAGTATATACTTTATATGTGGTGTTTTTGAGTTGAAACCTGAACCAAAAAGGGTTGATTCATTATTATGTTTATGCTAACGTTGCTAAATAATTGTGTTAAGTTTTGTATGAAGGAAGTTTTAAGTGTAGGGATTGGAGAATGATGAGATGAGTTGAAGAATGGACAAAAGCTCAAGCTTGGGGATGCCCATGTCACCCCAAAAATATCCAAGAGGTACAAGCGTCAAAACTTGGGGATGCCCCCGAGGCACCCCTTCTTCATCGGCAAAAATCAGGTCACCTTTCAACACACTATATTTTTATTACTTCATGCACTATGCATTTTTCTTGGAGCGTCTTTACTTTTGCTTTTAGTTTTATTTTCTTTTGTTTGCTGCAATAAATGGTTGGACCCCAAAAAATTTCTTTTGGAGAACATTTACTCGCTTTTCATTTGCCAAGAACACTCTGTTTTTCACTCTTATCGTTCAACGAGTGTTCTCTTTTTCTAGAACTACGTTTAGGTTTCATTTTTCGCCTTGATTTTTGTTCAGATCTTGTTTTATCTTTGTATCAAGGTGTATTTAGACCTCTGTTCTATGTTGCTATTTATCAAAAGAGTTGTTTCAAAAAGGTTTGAATGGTGTTGGAAAAGAGAAAAAGTTTTATGCAAAAAAGTGGTACAAAAAGGAGCTTGTTTAGACTGCGGCTTAGTCTTTTTCATGCCATGCTTGATATCATTTTGATAGTATGCTTAGTGATTTTTTCTATAGCATGACTTGTCTCAAATGACTGAGATTGCTTAATGAGCCATTGAAAAAATCATGCGTTGTTTTTATTATTTGGAAGCATTAATTTGGTTTTCTCCTTGATGCTTTATTTGGGTTGACTTGGCGCATGCTTACAACATGTTTGACTCATACAAAGTCGCCATAAGCCTCTATGATCATTTAGTTTTTGATTTTTGATGCCATTTTATGCTTCTCTTAATGATGTTTTGTCGCTATGCATGATTATGGTCGTTATTGCTCTCTTAGTTGGTCGCTCCCAGTCTTTTGCTAGCCCTCATTTTGTACTGAGTATGAGCTTTACTCGTGCATCCAACTCCCAAAAACTAAGTTATTCCAATGTGTCCACCATACATACCTATTAGCAATTTGCTATTCCAAAGTACATTTGACTTGCTTTTATCTATCCTTCAAATTAAACTCTTTTGGTGTTATGTGAAAATTAGTCAGTAAAGCTCTCACGAACCTGATGGCACACTTTACTTTTCTCGCTTTTAAAATTTTGACATTGTGGCTCTTTTATATTGACGTTATGCTTGCAAGTTGTAAGTTGGAAATTAGCCAAACCATGCCATCATGGGGTAAGCTTTCAACATTGCACTTCTTATTTGAGTTGATATCGTGATCTTTTGTTTATGGATACTCGCGATGTGAAATAAGTTGGGAATCTTGCGAGATCATGGAGTTTGTATACGTGTTAGAGAAACGCCTAGGCCGCTAATCTAAGCCATGCATCATTCATGGTGGAAATTTACAGCATGCCCATAGTGGACATTTGACGACGCATCTCAAAATAAAAAGCTATACCAATGGTAAATAAAAGATATGCCGAGGTGTTCATTGTCTGTTTGTCCTGTCATTTTGATGTGGGCTTGTTCCATGTCATCGGGCAAGGAGGTACCCCGTTGGCGATTCTCGATGATACGTGTATACTTACAATGACAAGAGCTTGCTTAGGACTCTAAGTCGAGTAGCATGAGGTTTGGGTATTCGTACTTCACGAGACACGAGGTTTTCAACTTATGATTTGTCAAGCATATGCTCATAAACGTTCTTGTATTTACTTTAACCATTCAAGATGCCTATGATGAGGGCAATAAGAGCTCAAAGATAGTAAGTACCATAATTTTTGAAGGTTTATAAAACTTGCAATCGCTGCTTCCCTTTGCGAAGGGCCTTTCTTTTACTTTTATATTGAGTCACCACCTTCTACCTTTATGCACCGTCTAAGAGAGCATAGTTGCCATTTTGAGTTTAATGTGCATTGTCCCAAAGTTATCATTGATTGATTCATGACTATGGTTTCACTTGTTCTTAAATTATTTGTATCTAGTCGCCCTCTTAAACTTGAAGGTGTCCTATGCATTTATGTTTTGCTATTCCATGAAGGACAAGCTGAAAACCATTTGCTATGTTTTTCCATATGATTTGAACACACGTTTGACTTTCATTGTTTCATTATTCATGATCTTTTGTTTGAGTTTCTTTTCATGTTATAACATGGTTGTTAAGTTCTTATTGTCAAGATTATGTCTTTTATGCCCATGTTTTAAGTTCTTTTGATCCCAGCACTCAATGCTTACTTTGATGATCAAGATTGTGATGGTGCATGTCACCTCAAAAATTATTCTTTTGTTATCACTTACCTACTCGAGGACGAGCAGGACTTAAGCTTGGGGATGCTTGATACGTCTCAAACGTATCTATAATTTTTGATGCTCCATGTTTGTTCTTACACCATTTGCTTAGTGTTTTGTTACACTTCGTGGCGTTTTTATGCATTTTCCGGAACTAACCTATTAACAAGATGCCACAGTGTCAGTTCCCTATTTTCTGCTGTTTTTGTGTTTCAGAAAAGCTACACAGGAAATATTCTCAGAATTGGACGAAACAAAAGCCGAACCTCCTATTTTTACCGAAGCTTCGCGAAGACCGAAGATGAGACGGAGGGGGCCAGAGGCTGGCCACACCACAGGGGGGGCGTGGCCTAGCCCCTGGCCGTGCCCACCCATGGTGAGGCCGCCTGGCCCACCCCCTGACGACGCCCCTTCGCCTATAAAGTCCCCTCGACAGGAAAAACCTAAGGAACGGATCGCTTTTCCTAGAAACATACTGCAAGCCGCCGCCGTCGTTGAATCGAGATCGGGAGGATCCAGGAGCTCTTCCCGGCACCCTGCCGGAGAGGGGAATCCCTGCCAGAGGCCTTCTACACCACCATGGTCGCCTCCGGAGTGATGTGTGAGTAGTCTACCTTGGACTACGGGTCCATAGCAGTAGCTAGATGGTTGTCTTCTCCACCATGTGCTTCATGTTTAGATCTTGTGAGCTGCCCTATATGATCAAGATCTTCTTTATGTAATCATACATGTTGTGTTTGTTGGGATCCGATGAGTATTGGTACTATGTCAAGTTGATATGCTGAATTATATCTTATGTTATCTCTATGTTGTTTATGATCTTGCATGCTTTCCGTTGCTAGTAGCTATCTTGGCCGAGTAGATGCTAGTAACTCCAAGAGGGAGTATTTATGCTCGATAGTTGGGTTCATGCCTCTATTTAATCTGGGAGAGTGACAGATACCTATAAGGTTGTAGATGTGCTGTTGCCACTAGGGAGAAAACAACATTCTTGTGTCTAAGGACATTTGCTTTGTTTACATTACGCACTTTGCTTAATGCGATTATTTGTTGTTCGCAACTTAATACTCAAGGGGTCTTTGGACGATATCCCCGCGAGTGGATTGTTAGTCATAGATGCAGTTGGATTACGGTCTATGTATTTTGTCGTAATGCCCAGAGTAAGCCTCATAGTGATCCTCGTGATGTATGTACGTTATCTTTGCTCTATCAATTGCCCAACTATAATTTGTTTACCCAGCATGCTTTATTTATCTTATGGAGAGACACCACTAGTGAACTGTGGACCCCGGTCCAATTTCCTTTACGTAGCTTTACTGTTTACTTTACTCGCACTGTTTACTTTACTTGCAAACTATTATCCTTTTACCACTCGATACGCTCATTCCTTTGTTTACAGCAAATCGGTGAGATTGACAACCTCATCGTAAGTTGGGAGCAAAGTATTTATTTGTGTTGTGTGCAGGTTTCACGTTGCTGCTAGGTGAAGACTAACCAACAAGCTGTCTGGCGCCATTGTCCGGAGTGTCACGAAGCTAGCAAGCATCACCTTCTTAAGTTTGGCTCTCTCCTACTGGATTGATTACCTTGGTTTCATAACTGAGGGAAAACTTGCTGCTGTGCTCATCACACCTTCTCTTGGGGTTCCCAACTGGTTGGTCATTTACATCATCAATACCGCACCATCAATGACAGCCTATCATGAGGCAGTAGTTCGAGCTATTGCTACTATCAGGGAGTATAGAGCGGTGGAGTTAGCAGGTACCACTTGCACCGCTATTCCTCATGACTCACTGATGGATGAGCCGGGTATGGATCATGATATACTTGTGAAGAAGAAGCCCAAGTTGGCAGCCAGACTTCTAGATAGGTATAGGAAGATGGTGGGATCACTGTATAACACCCACCAGGTCCTGGTTGAGGACAAGGCAGAGATGCTAGATGATCTCACAGACACTACTAGGAGGCAGGAGCGAGCACAGATGACTAGACAGTAGTCAGAGGGTTCACACTTCTCACCGACTGTGGGGACTCACAGTTACCCGATGATACGTCCATTTTGCATCACTATTTTGTATCATAATTTATTGTTATTCATTGATATATTTCATATTTAGAGATGATACTTATGTTGTTTCCTCTGTTTTTACATGTTTGATGATCGTTGGAGGATTTGTTGCCGGAGTCAGGATTCTGCTGGAAAAGGACCGTCAAGACACCATATTTAGGAAGATCAGGAAAATTCCAGAAAAATATCAGAAAATTATATTTTACCAAAAGACTCAGGAGGCCAGAAGGAGGAGTCGAGAGGAGCCAGGGGTAGGCTCACACATAGGGGGCGCGGCCTGGCCCCTGGCCGCGCCGGCCTAGTGTGAGGCCACCCTGGCCCACCTCAGGTCTCGCCCCTTCGCGTACTTCATCGTCCCCGAAAACCTAAGTCAGGGGGGCTCAGAGAAAGACACCGCCGCCTCTGCGGGGCGGAAAACACCAGAGAGAGAAAAGCTCTCCGGCAGAGAGAAATATGCCGAGGAAATTTCTTCCCGAAGAGGGGAGATCATCGCCATCGTCATCACCATTGCACCGGACTTCATCAGGATCATCATCATCTCCATCACCAGCACCTTCATCTCCACCATCACCACGCCATCCCGCTGTAACATCTTGAGTTGAATCTTGTCAAATTCTTAGGGGAAACTTTCCCAGTGTTGATTACTCTTGTGGTTAATGCTATTGAGTGGAACCGTTGAATTAAGGTTTATGTTCAGATTGTTATTTACCATTATTTCACCTCTGATCATGATCCATATGATGTCTTGTGAGTAGTTCGTTTAGTTCTTGAGGACATGGGAGAAGTCAAGTCGTTAGTAGTGGAATTATGTTGAGTAATATTTAATGGTTTGATATTTATTTGTTGTGGTGCTATTTCACTAGTGGTGTCATGTGAACGTCGACTACATGATACTTCACCATTTATGGGCCTAGTGAGATGCATTGTGTATTTGGCTACCAATTGTGGGGTTGCTGGAGTGATAGAAACCTAAACCTCCATTGGGAAACCATTGCACCAGGGAGCGTAGGATCCTATAGTTTAAGGTTGCGGTTAGATTTATCTTAATTACTTTCTTGTATTTGCAGATGCTTGCAAGGGGTATAATCACAAGTGTGTATTTATCCTAGTAAGGGTAGTGCGCTAGCACAGGTTCACCCCCATAACACTTATCAAACCAGTAAAGATTATTTAGCGGTATGAAGCGAAAGCACTTGACAGAAACTCCCGTGTGTCCTCGAGAACGTTTGGTCATCATAAGTTACACAACCGGCTTGTCCTTTGCTAAAGAAAGGACTTGGCCACTTGCTGCAATTATTACTACTGTCTTTTATTTACTCGCACTTTATTTATTTGTATTACCAAATACCCCTGAAAACCCGTTTGCTAGTATTTACAGTGAATCCTTGATCAAAACCACTTGTCAACACCTTCTGCTCCTCGTTGGGTTCGACACTCTTATTTATCGAAAGTACTATGATACACCCCCTATACTTGTGGGTCATCAAGACTATTTTCTGGCGCCGTTGCCGGGGAGTGAAGCGCTATTGAAGAGTGGAATTGGTAAAGGTAACCGTCGCTATGAGTATTGTTTTTATTTTTGTCTTTTACTTTACTTTTATTTTACTATGGAGAATTCTCCATTTGGTTTCCTATTTGGGAACACTTCTACCACTGCTGCACATGTGGATGAACCACCGCCACCACCACCTGCTCGAGTTGATCCTTTTAAAATACCTATGAAAATTGTTGAGCGTGTTATGGATAACTGCTATTCAGGGGATGGAACTGTCCATCCGGGTGATCACTTACTATTTATACACGAATTATGCGAGTTGTTCAAGTGTGCAGGTATTTCACTGAGCCAGGTCAAGAGGAAGTTATTCTCTTTAGGGATTTCTATTTTCGTGCCCTCAGGGTCCTTAGTTGTACTCAGTTTTCCCCAGCTCGTTAATTTTTCCTCAGTTTTCCCCAAGCCGTTGTCTGAAACCCTCAGAAGGAGCTCGGACGGGAGGATTCCCGTTTAGTTGACCGTTTCCGTGCTGACGTGTGGGGCCGCGTCGTGTGGGGCCGCGTCGCATGGGGCTGGTAGAAAGGGACCGCGTGGGACAGGACGAGACCGCGTTTGGTTGTACGTGAGAGCTCAGTTCTGTCTCTCTCGGGCCAAATTGGCATTGCCTTTTCAGAGCGCCTTTTCCCCTCTCTCTCTGTAACAGTTCTCTCTCTTTTCACCAAATTAGTATCAAATCTAGAGAAGCTTCTATTTCTGTCTTTCTTCAATGATTGTTGCCTTTTGGCCCTTATTTTTTGCCCAATATGGTAACAAATCTAGAAGCTAGAATAGGATAAATTCACAGCAGCATAATAAATCCAGAAAACTAAGTATAATACATAAACTATATATAGCAGCCAAAAGCAGCCAATAACAATGTTCTTCATTCTTCATCATATATTTCGTCGTTGCTACAATTCATGAGATGAAGGAAATATTCACTGAACTCCCTCCGTCTGCAGTGTGCAGCCAATACATCCTCCAAACGGTATGGCCTTTGTTCATTTTTCGAACCATATCCTATTCTATCCGCACGTCATGGACACTCATCCCAGGTCTTTCTATCATCATCATACTCTCTAATATAACCCAAATCCGCGTAGTAGATGCAGCCAGGTCGAACTGTCGGGTGCACTCTGGTGTCGACGGAGATACACCGGATAAAATTGACGAAGAGGGCACGACTGCCAATGTTACTGACGGCATGGAGAGAGCGGCTCTCAGTGTCCACACGGTACACCAATGGTTGACCTTCCTCCAAATGCCTGTTGTCGTCAGTGCTGCCGCCCAACAACACAAGCAGCAGATCACCATCCGACTCCACAAGGTAGAACTTGGAATCATAATCATTTCCAAGTTCTGGAAATGAAAATAGTGTCTTCATGCTGACAGTGCTCGCGCGCTGCTCCAACTGGACATTGTTGGTGCACACTATTCTTCCGAACTCATTCACAGCTATTGCATACAATTCACCATTGAACGGGGTAATGCAATGTAGAGAATGGTCCTCGATCGTAAATCTTCCTTCTCCCCAATCATCTACATCTATATCCTTAGTTGGAGAGCTCTTATCGACCCAAGCAATTTCATTGGGGTAACCTGTGCAAATGAAGACCATAGTCGGGAACTTCATTACAGCGACTGACTTCACAATCATAGATGGCATCTGCGCCTCAAACGTAGCGTTCAATGTCTTTGTGAGTGGGTTCAGAAGCCGTATCTTGTGCGGCTGGTTCCTCTGGGCAAGCACGATGACGCCACGGTAAAAGCCGACGAAGTAGTATCTAAAAGGGAGTTGATGAAGATAACATTCAGCACTAAGATGTTTACGATTGAAAATAAAAATAGATTAACTCTATAGATATTGAGGAATTTGAACCTTGCATGAACTTCCGTTAGATCGATGGTGACATAGCGAGATGTGCGGAGGTTGAGGAAGGAGAACTCAGCGGCGCGTGGAAGGGTGTATTCTACCACGATCCATTCGTGCAGGTGCACGTCGGGCTCAGGTAGATCTGAGCGCCAATTTGTACAAACTTGCCTCAAAGCAGCGTAGGTGTCCACGTACTCCTCGTTCGCCATTAAGCAGTCGCCGATCTTGTGAAGTGGTCCGTCACCCTTAAGAGAGGCCCAGTTCACGGAGGCGCCGCGCTTGGATGCGCCGCCCTCGGATGCGACGGGCTCGACGGCGACGGGCTCGAATGCGACGGGCTCGGAGGCAATGGGCTCGGAGGCGACGGGCTCGGAGGCGACGGGCTCGGGGGCGACGGCCGCCGGCGCATTCTTCTTCTCCATCGCCGGCAGGGGAGCGCGCGTAGGGCGGTTGGGGTTTTTTGGATTTGGAGAAGGTGATGGGACGTGAGAGGCGTGGTTGCGTGCGTGAGTTATAATGAGACTGTGTGCAGAGGGAGGGAGAGAGGGGCTCTGTACTGGCAAAGTGACGGTTCGTCTCAGCAGTTGACGTTTGGTCTCAACACGCGCACTGCGCGGCTAACCGCTGCTCACCGCGACACGCGTCCGTGGGACTGCACGTCTGCACCGTTATGTGTACTCAGTTCTACCCTCGAGTCTTACACTGGAAAAATATTTGTACTCAGTTTTCCCCTCGAGTACTAATACTGGCTAGTGCAATATACTCAGTTTTACCCTCAAGTGGCTGGTTAACAGAGAGTCAACAAATGGGATTAAGCTATCTAATTGAGTCATTTCATGCGCAAAAAAAATCAAAAAAATAAAATCATAGTGCCTCCTACTCATGGAGTCTTGTTACGCGACCTGCCATGTAGACAATCGTATATAAATCAAGTTTTAACACAAATGGCCACTTCTGAAATCACTAGTAGCTATGAAGGTTCATGGCTTTCCACTCAAACCCCTTCTTGATGTCTACACACGCTTCTGTTCTTGTAGACAGTGTTGGGCCTCCAAGTGCAGAGGTTTGTAGAACAGCAGCAAGTTTCCCTTAAGTGGATCACCCAAGGTTTATCGAACTCAGGGAGGAAGAGGTCAAAGCTATCCCTCTCAAGCAACCCTGCAATTACGATACAGAAAGTCTCTTGTGTCCCCAACACACCCAATACACTTGTCAGATGTATAGGTGCACTAGTTCGGCGAAGAGATAGTGAAATACAAGTAGTAGTGATGATTATGAGTAGTAAATGCAATCTAGAATAAAAATCGCTGCGAGCAAACATGTAACAAAACAGCAAGTAAACGGTGTGCAAAGCTTGGAAACAAGGCCTAGGGATCATACTTTCACTAGTGGACACACTCCCAACAATATAACATGATTGAACAAATAAACAACTTCTCTTCACTATGGTACTCTGAATTACTCTCCTATTGAACAACACTAATCATTGCGTAGGGCTACGAAGCACTCCTTAAAGTTCATCAAGTACTTGACAAACACCACTCATAGAGATATTCAAATCAGATCACAACTCAAGATAGATATTATTGCAACTTAGACCAAGTACTAACACGGTGCACACACTGTCAACATTACACCATGAAAGGAGGAATAGATCACTTCAATACTATCATAGTAATAATTATTCTCATAATCCTTAAGAGATCACAATCGCAGCCTAGACCAAGTACCACCATGACGCACACACTGTCACCGTTACACCATGGCAGGAGGAATAGATTACTTTAATAACACACTAGAGTACACATAATGAAGAAGAGTAATATCTACTTATTCAACATGATACAAAGCTCACGATCACATAAAGATCACATCATGGGAGAGAGAGGTGAACCACATAGCTACCGGTAGAGCCCTCAGCCCCGAGGATGAACTACTCCCTCCTCATCATAGGAGACAGCAAGGTTGATGGAGATGGCGGTGAGGTCGATGGAGACAGCGGAGATGGCGATGGAGACCGATGGAGATGGCTCCGGGGGCACTTTCCCGTCCCGGCAGGGTGCCGGAACAGAGACTTCTGTCCCCCGAAATTTGTCTTCGACGGTGGCGGAGCTGCGGAACTGTTCTGGAAAAATCGTCGACTCTCTTAGGGTTTTCCGTCCCGAGGCTTTATATAGGCGAAGGGGCGATGTCAGAGGAGGGCCCAGGCGCCCTCACTCCATGGCGGCGCGGCCAGACCCCTGGCCGCACGAGCCACGTGTGAGGGGTCCTGGTGGCCCCTCTCCTACTCTCCTTCGGATCTGTGGAAGCTTCCGGGTAAAATAAGACTTCAAGAACTTGTTTCATCCAATTCCGAGAATATTTCCTAGGTAGCTTTTCTGAAACACAAAAACAGCAGAAAACAGGGAACTGGCACTGTGGCATCTTGTCAATAGGTTAGTTCCGGAAATCGCATAAAAACGCCACGAAGTGTAACGAAACATTAGGCAAATGGTGTAAAAACAAGCATGGAGCATCAAAAATTATAGATACGTTTGAGACGTATCAACATCCCCAAGCTTAACTCCTGCTCGTCGTCGAGTAGGTAAGTGATAACAAAAGAATAATTTTTGAGGTGAGATCAAAGAACTTAAAACATGGGCATGAAAGACATAATATTGATAATAAAGAACTTAGCAACCATGTTGTAAACATGCAAATGAACACAAACAAAAGATCATGAAAATGAAACAATGAAAGTCAAACGTGTGTTCAAATCATAAGGAAAAACATAACAAATGGTTTTCAGCTTGTCCTTAATGAGAGAGCAAAACATAAATGCATAGGACACCTTCAAGTTTAAGAGGGCGACTAGATACAAATAATTTGAGAACAAGTGAAACCATGATCATGAATCAATCAATGAAAACTTTGGGACAATGCACATTATACTCAGAATGACAACTATGCTCTCTTAATGGTGCATAAAGATAGAAGGTGGTGACTCAACATAAAAGTAAAAGAAAGGCCCTTCGCAGAGGGAAGCAGTGATTAAACATGTGCTAGAGCTTTTCATTTGTAAAACAGAGAGATAAAAATTGGGTTTTGAGAGGTGGTTGTCTTTGTCAACGACTGGCAATGGGGTTCTTACTATCTTCCATACAAAAATGAAGCAAGTTTTTGAGAGAGATTGGCACTTTTGTGCTCTTTTATAAAGCTTGTCACTCCTCCCCACCTTTTTTTCCTTTCTCAAACCATGGCTAACCGATTCCATCGGGTGCCCACCAACATTCACATTCCATGGAGGAGTGCCTTTTTTCTTTTCTTTTTTTCTTTTTTTTTCTTTTTGGAATAAGCAATATGGAAGATAGCAAATCCGACAACTACGTCCCCATGAGCTGAAAACAGTGAGAAATGTTTTGAAGGGTTTTGAAAGGTAGCACATGCAAATTTACTTAGAATGACTTACAAATACCATGCATAGGAGTTTATAGTGGACACAATGGCAAACTTGGTTTTTGGGAGTTGGATGCACGAGTAGAGCTCATACTCAGTACAAAATGAGAGCTAGCAAAAGACTGGGAGCGACCAACTAAGAGAGCAATAACGGCCATAATCATGCAAAGCGACAAAGGAACATTAAAAAAGCATAAGATGGCATCAAAAGTCAAAAACTAAATGATCATAGAGGCTATTGGCAACTTTGTAAGAGTCTAACATGTGTGAGCATGCGCCAAGTCAACCCAAATAAAGCATCAAGGAGAAAACCAAAATAATGCTTCCAAATAATTAAAACAACGCATGATTTTTTCAAAGGCTCATTAAGCAATCTCAGTTATTTGAGACAAGTCATGCTACAGCAAAACCACTAAGCATACTATCAAAAAGACATCAAGCATGACATGCAAAAGCCTAGGCCACAGTCTACATAAGCTCCTTTTTGTACCACTTTTTTGCATGAAACTTTTTCTCTTTTCCAACACCATTCAAACCTTTTTGAGGAAACTCTTTGAGGAAAACCAACATGGTCCAGAGGCAAAAATACACCTTGATAAATAGATATAAGAAGATCTGAACGCAAATCAAGGCGAAAACGAAAACCAAAAGCAGTAGCAGAAAAAGAGAACACTCGTTGAACGATAAGAGTGAAAACTAGAGTGTTCTTGGCAAATGAAAAGCGAGTTCATTTCCTCCAAAAGAAACATGATGTGATCTAACCATTTATTGCAGCAAATAAAGCAAAAGAAAACTGAAAACAAAAGCAACTGACGCTCCAAGAAAAATGCATAGTGCATGAAGCAATAAAAATATAGTGTCTTGAAAGGTGACCTGATTTTTGCCGATGAAGAAGGGGTGCCTCGGGGGCATCCCCAAGCTTTGACGCTTGTACTTCTTGTATATTTATTGGGGTGATGCATGGGCATCCCCAAGCTTGAGCTTTTGTCCATTCTTCAACTCATCTCATCATTCTCCGATCCCTACACTTGAAAACTTCCTTCATACAAAACTAAACACAAATCTATTAGCAACATTAGTGTAAGCATAACATATAATCAACCTCTTTTTGCTTCAGGTTTCAACCCAAAACCACCACATATATAGCAAATACTACTGTAGCAACATCCCCAAAAGTTCCATGATCAAAAGAACTCAAAAGAAAGCGATAAAGTGGCAAACACAAATATTGACAGAAATCTGTCAAAACTGAACAGCTGACAAAGGTCGAATTTTTGAGGGGTTTTTTGTTGCTCAAATCAAAAAGTGTTCAACTAACAAAAGTTTGGATATAACCTGTGGCATATGCACAAGAAATCGCAGGTCCAAAAGATATACAGAGAATTTATACGAATTTTTACGGTGCAGCACCGAAAACAGTTTCATGACAGCAACATCCCCAAATCTTTACCTCGCTCGAATTAGAGGCTTCTCTTGGCACAAAAACGAAATAAAAAGGATAAAGAGCGGTCATTACAGTAGTAATTACTTCCAAGACTCAAATAAAAGAAAAAGTACTAAAAGTAAAAAACATTGGGTTATCTCCCAAGAGTGCTTTTCTTTAACGCCTTTGAGCTAGGCGCAGTAATTTGCAAAGATGCTCATGTGGGCGCCATATAAGAGCTTGAGGCAAATGCGCCATATAGGAACTTAAAGCAATAGAGAGCATCAAAAAGCAGATATGAGAGACATTTAAATCTAAACCACTTCCTATGCATAGGAATCTTGTAAGAAAATAAATCAACGAGGCACATAGTAGCAAGCATGGATAGATAAAACAAGTGCCACTTCAAGATTTGCAACATAAAGAGGGGAAACTTAATATTGTTGAGATCCATCAAACCATGTTTCCCTCTCTCATAATAACTTTCAGTAGCATCATGAATAGAACTAACAATATAACTATCACATAAAGCATCCCTATCATGAGCCACATGTATAAAAGAATTAATACTCACCACAGGAACAATAGTAGTAGGAGCAGATTCAACAGAATAATTATTCTCATCACCATAATCATCATAAATAGGAGGCATATTGTAATCATAACTAATTTTATCGTCAATAGTAGGTGAACTAAAAATATTATACTCATCATCATAGCTATCATAAACTAGAGGTTTAGTATCATCACAAGCTAAAGAACAGCTATTTCGCAAAGCATATTCTTCAAACATATCATCATAAGAAGGAACATCACATATGGGAGATAAAATATCATCAGAGCAAACTTTCTCCACTAAAGCTAGGGAACTAAAAATATCATGCTTAACAAAACCAGCTTCCCCAAGCTTAGACTCTTCTATAGCATTAGCAACAACGGTGTTCAAAGCATTCATACTAACAACACTATTAGCATGCAAATTAAGCTCCAAAGGTTTTTCAATTTTCTCTTCAAACACTTCATATCTAAACTCAGGAAAAAGACTAACGAACTCTTTGTTTTCCATTAAGCCTAACTAGTGAAAACAAAAACAAGAAACAAAAAGATGTAATTGCAGAATCTAAAGGAAATAACTCCGAGCACTCACACAGGAGGATGCGAGTACCTTTTACCTTACCTCCCCGGCAACGGCGCCAGAAAAGAGCTTGATGTCTACACACGCTTCTGTTCTTGTAGACAGTGTTGGGCCTCCAAGTGCAGAGGTTTGTAGAACAGCAGCAAGTTTCCCTTAAGTGGATCACCCAAGGTTTATCGAACTCAGGGAGGAAGAGGTCAAAGCTATCCCTCTCAAGCAACCCTGCAATTATGATACAGAAAGTCTCTTGTGTCCCCAACACACCCAATACACTTGTCAGATGTATAGGTGCACTAGTTCGGCGAAGAGATAGTGAAATACTAGTAGTGACGATTATGAGTAGTAAATGCAATCTGGAATAAAAATCGCTGCGAGCAAACATATAACAAAACAGCAAGTAAACGGTGTGCAAAGCTTGGAAACAAGGCCTAGGGATCATACTTTCACTAGTGGACACACTCCCAACAATATAACATGATTGAACAAATAAACAACTTCTCTTCACTATGGTACTCTGAATTACTCTCCTATTGAACAACACTAATCATTGCGTAGGGCTACGAAGCACTCCTTAAAGTTCATCAAGTACTTGACAAACACCACTCATAGAGATATTCAAATCAGATCACAACTCAAGATAGATATTATTGCAACTTAGACCAAGTACTAACACGGTGCACACACTGCCAACATTACACCATGAAAGGAGGAATAGATCACTTCAATACTATCATAGTAATAATTATTCTCATAATCCTTAAGAGATCACAATCGCAGCCTAGACCAAGTACCACCATGATGCACGCACTGTCACCGTTACACCATGGCAGGAGGAATAGATTACTTTAATAACACACTAGAGTACACATAATGAAGAAGAGTAATATCTACTTATTCAACATGATACAAAGCTCACGATCACATAAAGATCACATCATGGGAGAGAGAGGTGAACCACATAGCTACCGGTAGAGCCCTCAGCCCCGAGGATGAACTACTCCCTCCTCATCATAGGAGACAGCAAGGTTGATGGAGATGGCGGTGAGGTCGATGGAGACGGCGGAGATGGCGATGGAGACCGATGGAGATGGCTCCGGGGGCACTTCCCCGCCCCGGCAGGGTGCCGGAACAGAGACTTCTGTCCCCCGAAATTTGTCTTCGATGGCAGCGGAGCTGCGGAACTGTTCTGGAAAAATCGTCGACTCTCTTAGGGTTTTCCGTCCCGAGGCTTTATATAGGCGAAGGGGCGATGTCAGAGGAGGGCCCAGGCGCCCTCACGCCATGGCGGCGCGGCCAGACCCCTGGCCGCGCGAGCCACGTGTGAGGGGGCCTGGTGGCCCCTCTCCTACTCTCCTTCGGATCTCTGGAAGCTTCCGAGTAAAATAAGACTTCAGGAACTTGTTTCGTCCAATTCCGAGAATATTTCCTGTGTAGCTTTTCTGAAACACAAAAACAGCAGAAAACAGGGAACTGGCACTGTGGCATCTTGTCAATAGGTTAGTTCCAGAAATCGCATAAAAACGCCACGAAGTGTAATGAAACATTAGGCAAATGGTGTAAAAACAAGCATGGAGCATCAAAAATTATAGATACGTTTGAGACGTATCACTTCTCAAAACATCTATACCCAAAACATAGTTTGTCTGAATGAGGCCATAATTTTTACACTCATGTATATTTGAATTGCTAATACTTTGAGGTAGGCCAACCTAGGTTTCATTGTACAAAACATGTGATTTTCTTTTTCTAAATCTCTTATTTGAATTCCTTAGCCTATTTACTATTTACTTGCCCTTATATCCTTGATACTACTCAGTTTTACCCTCTCCCTTCTCACAGAAGCCCAAACTTGGCCTGATTGGTCGAGCTGTTGTTACACGGATCGTGTCCACCTATCGTCGATCCTATGATCTAACAGGCAGGATCGTGCCACCCTCTCTCTATCTGTCGGTGGCAAACTACTACCCCTCTATGTATGCTAAATAACGAGTTTGCCACCGGATTCAACAAGTTTGGTAATCACGAATTTCTTGTAGGCATTACTTTTCACGGTAAAATGATAAACTATCACGCATTTCCATTTCTTTTAGGCATTCTTTTCACGGTGAAATGATAAACTATCACGAATTTCCTTTAGGCATTACTTTTCATGGTGAAATGATAAACTATCATGAATTTCCTTTAGGCATTACTTTTCATGGTAAAATAATAAACTATCACGAATTTCCATTTCTTTTAGGCATTTCTTTTTTGTTGAGATATAAACACCCACAACGGTCATCTCCTCCTTAATTTATTGTGTAAACCCCACAACGGTCATCTCTCCCTTATAAACCCCCACAACGGCCATCCCTCATGTCAATAGGGTCTGCCTCTCTCTTCTTCGTCTCTGCCTCTCTCTTCTTCGTTCACATATACTTGATCCATTGCCATGGCTTCCACGTCTCGGACGCCGACCGGAAGGGGAAGGGGAAGGGGAAGGGGAAGGGGCGGCCTGGGTGGTGGATCATCATCATTGCCACCACCACCGTCAACACTGCCATTGATCATAGAGGAGTTCTTAATTGTCATCTATGAAGACCCTTTGGCCAAGAAGGTACGTACGCGTTCCCACATATATGATGCATGTGATTAATTATGTGCATGTTCCAAAAAGTCTTTAATTTCAAACGATCGGCGCTCGATCTCTTTGCAGGCACTCCCACAAAAGTTTGCGGACTATCTTGACGGCCAGGAGCCCGCAAAGGTGTATCTGCGAGCAGCTGACTGCGGTCCTCGTCTCTGGACCGTGGAGGTCCTATTTGACGAACAAGGCCGGATGTACCTCGACAAGGGCTGGGAGAATTTCGCCATCGCGCACGGTGTGGATTTCGGCTACATTCTACATTTCAAATATGAAGGCGATGATGTGCTCACAGTGAAGGTGTTCGACGTAACATTGTGCAGGAAGTACTACTACACGGACGACGAAGATACTGACGATGAAAGTGACGACGACGTGAAGCCATGCATCCATCCCCTTTAGATAAGGGGATTATGACCAAGAATATATATGTAGCTTCATATGCATCGATTTAGAGATCTAGCTATTTTCTATATATTATGCATGTAAAAATAATAGGGAATTGCAATTTCCACCATGATTCGAGTAGCACAGCCTCCAAACGATGCCGATGCCGATATCGGCATGGTTAGAATGGCTATGCATGCTCGCCGCCGCTGCTAGGTCACCATCGGGATGCACCCTCAATCCCGTCCCCTCATTCGATCACTGACACATCAGAGATACCGCCGAGGCCAATGACGAACGTATATGCTGATGCCAATGCCGAACATGCATGCCGCTGTGGGCACGGCCACGCCGCCCCGCTATGCTGGACGCCACAGACCACCGCGAGGTCTTTCCCTTCGCCACCACACTCCCCTAGCACCCATCTATACACGCCAGAAAGGAGAGACACTAGTTTTCTCTACATTGCTCGCGTTCGTGTCCGACACCGTCAGTCAAAGTGTTGAGGTCGTCGTCGATGTCCTCGACCATTTCTTCTCTTCTTTGCATGGTTAAACGCGTCCAGTTCATATCTATCTAATGCGTCTGGTCTCGCCTCATGCAGTTCTTTGTGGACGTCAATCTCATCTCGGCACCCCACAGGCTACCTCCTCCGTGCCATCGCTATAGAGCTCCGTTTAAAAATCTAATCCTACCCGTGTGTTGGCCCTTGTATCAGCGTCATGGCCCCACTTGTCATTCGATATACCGAAACCCCACTCGTCCGCGTTTTGGTCAGGGATATGGCGATGCTCTGACGTGTCTTTGCGGGCTCTATGTGGCCCCACTAGTCAGCAGTTAACGGTCAAAGGTGTTGAACCATCGGGCAACCGGCCGTTCCAGCACTTGTGACGGTTTCAGACAAGGGCTTGGACAAAACTAAGGAAAAACTAAGCAGCTGGGGAAAACTGAGTACAACTAAGGACCTGAGGGCACAAAAATAGAAATCCCTTCTCTTTATCATTGAAAGGCAGAGCTGAGGAGTGGTATCGGCTGCTCAAAGATGGTCCATCTATTGCATGGGAGGAAATTGTGCCTATCTTTTATTCCAAGTTTTATTCTCCAAGTGAAATTCATAAAGATCGTAATCGGATATATAACTTTTGGCCTCATGATGGAGAGAGTATTGCCCAAGCGTGGGGGAGATTGAAGTTACTAATGCTCAAATGTCCCATTCATGAGCTCCCCAATAATATTGTTATTGATAATTTTTATGCGCGGCTTACTCTTCCTGATAAGGATTATTTGGATGCTTCCTGTTTTGGATCATTTACTCATATGAAAGAAGATGCTAAGTGGAAACTTCTTCACCGTATCCAAGAAAATGCTAAAGGATGGGAAAACGACAAAGGTAGGAAGTCAGGTATAAATTATGATTATGAATGCATTAAAACTTTTATGGGAACCGATGACTTTCATAGTGTTAGCATTGCTTATGGTCTTGATTCTCAAATACTTGCTAATTGTCTTAAGGCTTTTGCCTCTTATCTTGATGTTCCAAAGAAAGATTGGAACAAATATCATACGCCTTATAAAGATTCCATTAGTCATATTCCTGCTGCAGCTACTGAAGTTTGTACTGTTGATAGCATTGTGCCTGAACCTTATTTTGAGAAGACACCTTTCCCTGCTAAGGTAAAAAAGTATTCTACTTTAGTAAGTGTGTCTAATAAAAGCACTAAGAAAGCTGTAGAGCCTGATGAGCAAATTATTATTAAGTCTCCTATAGCTATATTGAAGGACCTTGTTACTAAAGATGTAGGGGATGAATATATTCTTTTTTGTGAAGATGCTTCTAACATTCTCTCACATCCTAAAAGGCATAGGAAAACAAGTGTTCCTGTTATTTCTGTCAGGATTGGAGATCATTGCTATTATGGTTTATGTGACATTGGTGCTAGTGCAAGTGCCATTCCTTTAGAGCTTTACAAAGAAATTATGCATAAGATTGGCGCTTGTGAACTTGAAGATATTGATGTGGTTGTTCAGCTTGCTAACAGAGAGGCTGTTTGGCCTCTGGGTATTATTCGAGATGTGGGAGTCCTATGCGGTAAGACTAAATACCCCACTGATTTTCTAGTACTTGGTAAGGAGGCTAGTAAAACTTGTTCTATTATTTTTGGTAGACCCTTTTTGAATACTTGTGGCGCCGTGATAGACTGTAAGAAGGAGAAATTTTTCACTAAGTTTAATGGAGAGTCTTATGAGTTTAATTTTTCCAAGTTTGCTAAGACTTCTTATGAAAATAACATGCCTAATGAAAATTTTCGAGTTGAATAGCTTGCTTCTATTGCTCTTGCTCCTAATAATGCTTTGCAGTAATTCATGGAAGATCATGAGAGTGATATTTTTAGTAAGGAAAGAGAAGAGATTGACGATATTTTCCTTCATCAACAACCATTAATCAAGCACAATTTACCTGTGGAGGATCTTGGTACCACTTTGCCACCTAAGGAAGATCCTGTTTTTGAATTGAAACCTTTACCTGATGATCTTAAATATGCTTATATAGATGATAAGAAAATATATCCTGTTATTATTAGTTCTAAGCTTTCAGGAAAGGAAGAAGAAAGGTTATTGGAGATATTGAGGAAACACCGAGGAGCTATGGGATATACTCTTGATGATTTAAAAGGGATTTGTCCCACTTTATGTCAGCATGCTATTAACATGGAGAAAGACGCGAAGCCGGTTGTAGAGCATCAACGCCGCCTAATTCCCAAGATGAAGGACGTGGTAAGAAATGAGGTATTAAAGCTCCTTGATGCTGGTATTATTTATCCTATTGCTGATAGTCAATGGGTTAGTCCTGTTCATTGTGTTCCTAAGAAAGGAGGTATGACTATTGTGCCTAATGAGAATAACGAGCTTATTCCTCAAAGGGTAGTAGTTGGTTATAGGATGTGCATTGACTATAGAAAAGTTAACAAGGTTACTAAGAAAGATCATTATCCTTTACCGTTTATAGATCAGATGTTAGAAAGGTTGTCTAAGAAGTCGCACTTTTGTTTTCTTGATGGTTATTCCGGTTTCTCTCAGATTGCTGTTAGGAAGGAAGATCAAGAGAAAACCACTTTTACTTGTCCTTATGGAACTTATGCTTATAGACGCATGCCTTTTGGTTTATGTAATGCTCCTGCTACTTTTCAAAGATGCATGTCTGCTATTTTTCATGGCTTTTGTGAAGAAATTGTGGAGGTTTTCATGGACGACTTCTCCGTCTATGGAACTTCTTTTGATAATTGTTTGCACAATCTTGATAAAGTTTTGCAGAGGTGTGAAGAAACTAATCTTGTTCTTAATTGGGAGAAATGCCACTTTATGGTAAATGAAGGAATTGTCCTTGGACATAAAATTTCTAAAACAGGTATTGAAGTTGACAGAGCAAAAGTTGAGGCAATTGAGAAAATGCCCTGTCCCAGAGATGTTAAAGGTATTCATAGTATTCTTGGTCATGCTGGTTTCTATAGGAGGTTTATTAAAGATTTCTCTAAGATTTCAAAGCCTCTTACTAATCTTCTTCAAAAAGATGTACCATTTGTCTTTCATGATGATTGTAAGGAAGCTTTTGAAACTATTAAGAAGGCTTTAACTACTGCTCCTATTGTTCAACCACCTGATTGCAATTTACCCTTTGAAATTATGTGTGATGCTAGTGATTTTGCTGTTGGTGCTATTCTTGGATAGCGCGTAGATAATAAGTTGAATGTTATTCACTATGCTAGTAAGACTCTTGATGCTGCTCAAAAGAATTATGCTACTACTGAGAAAGAGTTTCTTGCTGTTGTTTTTGCATGTGATAAGTTTAGATCTTACATTGTTGATTCTAAAGTTACTATTCATACTGATCATGCTGCTATTAGATATCTTATGACTAAGAAGGATGCTAAGCCTAGGCTTATTAGATGGGTGTTGCTGTTACAAGAGTTTGATTTGCATATCGTAGATAGGAAAGGTGCTGAAAATCCTGTGGCTGACAATTTGTCTAGATTGGAAAACATTTCTTTTGATCCTATTCCTGTTAATGATAGTTTTCCAAATGAGCAGTTGGCCGCAATAAATGTAACTTCGCGAGACCTTCCTTGGTATGCTGATTATGCTAACTTTATTGTTTCCAAGTATTTGCCTCCAACCTTTACAGCTTAGCAAAGAAGGAAATTCTTTTATGATTTGAGGCATTATTTTTGGGATGACCCACACTTATATAAAGAAGGAATTGATGGTATTATGCGAAGATGCATACCAGAATATGATCAACAAGAAATATTGAGGAAGTGCCTTGGAAGCGCTTATGGAGGACATCATGCTGGAGATAGAACCGCACAAAAGGTGCTACAATCAGGTTTTTATTGGCCAACCCTCTTTAAAGATGCTAGAAGGTATGTTTTATCTTGCGATGAATGTCAAAGAGTTGGTAATATTTCTAGATGCAATGAAATGCCTATGAGTTATACTCTTGTTATTGAACCGTTTGATTGTTGGGGATTTGACTTTATGGGTCCTTTTCCTCCTTCAAAAGGCTATACCCACATACTTGTTGCTGTTGATTATGTTACTAAATGGGTAGAAGCCATACCTACCAAGAGTGCCGATGGTGAGACTTCGTTAAAAATGCTTAAGGATGTTATTTTTCCTAGGTTTGGTGTGCCTAGATATCTTATGACTAACGGAGGTTCTCATTTTATTCACGGTGGTTTTAGAAAAACTCTTGCTAGATATGATGTTAATCATAGAATTGCTTCTGCTTATCATCCCCAAACTAGTGGGCAGGTAGAGCTTTCAAATAGAGAGATCAAGTCTATTTTGCAGAAGACTATCAATAGATCTAGGAAAAACTAGGCTAGCAAGTTAAACGATGCTTTATGGGCTTATAGAACTGCTTATAAGAACCCCATGGGTATGTCTCCTTATAAAATGGTTTACGGAAAAGCGTGTCACTTGCCCTTAGAATTAGAACACAAAGCTTTTTGGGCAGTGAGAGAGCTTAATAGGGATTTTAAACTCGCCGGTAAGAAAAGGTTGTTAGATTTGAGTTCTCTAGATGAGTGGAGAAACGAAGCGTATGAGAATGCCAGACTTTTCAAAGAGAAAGTCAAGCAATGGCATGATAAGAGAATTCTTAAAAGAGAGTTTCATGTTGGTGAGAAAGTTCTATTGTATAGGTCTCATCTCAGATTTTTTGCAGGAAAGTTACTCTCTAAATGGGAAGGACCATATGTTATTGTGGAAGTGTACCGCTCAGGTGCGATAAAGATTGCTTCGTTGAAAGATGACACTACACAAGTGGTGAATGGGCAAAGACTCAAACATTATATTGCTGGAGATTCTTATAATGAAGATGTTGATGTTATTGAAATAATTTCTCCGAAAGAATTCATCCAAGACAATTTGCAGAAACCTGCAGAGTTCGTTTTCGAATAGGTAACAGTTCTAGTCAGAAAAGTTTCGCGTTGAACTCTTACTTTGATATTTTTGCTGTTTTTACTAAATATGAAAAATCACGAGACAAAAATGGGCAGGAAAAGGAGTCTGCGTGCTCCTCACACACAGGGGGCGCGGGTCCACCCCTGGCCGCGCCGCCCTGGTGTGAGAACACCTCGGAACTCGTTTCCGTCCCGGTTTCCTCCTGTGATTTTGCTTCGATGTATAGTTTTCGCCTATATAACCCCCCGGAGTCCCCGAGGTCTGTATATCGTTTTCTCGTCGTGTTTTGTTTTGAGCTGTTTCTGTCAGGAGTTGATCTTAAGTTTTGGGAGCACTATAGCCTCTTCAAGCGACGACAAGGGCAAAAAGCCCAGGGAAGATGATCACCAAGACCCCAAGTGGAAGAAAGAGCAGGAGGTTGGAAGATCGAGGGCAAGAAACCCTACTTTTGAAGGACCAATGAAAGCTAGACGTATCTTTTCTCATGATATGCAGGGACCAACACTATATGTTTTGGATCTAAACTCCATGCCTGTGATAAAAGAGGGTATGCTGGTCACTGACGAGTTTTGCGCTCAATATCGAGTTCTAGAGAAGGAGGTAGAGATACTTCAAGAAGAGAATCACAGGCTTCGCAGGATGCTAGAATATTTTATTAATCCAAGGCTGATTCCACTGCCGTCGAAGGAGTAATTTGTCATCGGTATTGGCATCCCCTTGGCTTGTTCCAAGCTTGGGAGAGTGCCGCGGTATCACATCATCACCTTTTTACTCATTTACTTTTCAAGTAGAGTCATATCATGAATAGAGAAATTATCCTATAGAATAGTTTGCAGTGTGGAAGTGTCCTCCTTAGTTGGTTATCTATGTATCCCTTGGTGTGAGTTGCGGTAATGAAATATTAATGAGAAGTTTTATCATTTACTTTCCGCACACTTTATTTTAGTTTGCAATGTTTCTTATATGATTAGTCTTGTTGATTAGTATTGGTATCACTTTGGGAGCATGAGTAAATTTAGTTGGTTTTGGCAAACTTAGCTTGGTCAGTAGCAACATTACCTTGAGGTTTGAGTAGAAAAGAAGAAAGAAGTGCTTGTAGTTACATCACTTCAGTTTTCCTTCATAATTGGCTTATAAGCATTTTTATTCTCAAAGTTAAAATCGTTGTACCTTCAAGGAAGTTTGCATGATTGTTCTTATTATATGTATGTTTATTTGTTTCATGCAACTCTTATGCTTGCTACCAAGCCTTGCTAGCCAAAAACCTGTACTGAGAGGGAATACTTCTCGTGCATCCAATTCCCAAAAGCCAAGTCATTTCCAAAGAGTCCAATATAAATTCCTATGCATGGTATTTCAAGCCATTCCAAGTAAATTTTCATGTGCTACCTTTCAAAAAACCTTCAAATACTTCTCATTTTGTGCCACTATTTTTAGCTCATGAGGACGTAGTGGATGGGTTTGTTATCTTCCATACTAAATTAAGTACCCCTCGACTAGGCAGCTTCATCTGCTCATCACTAATTTTGCAAGGGAGCTGGTCAGACCATTATAATCTCAAAAAGAAAAGAAAAAGGCACTCCTCCAAGGTATGTGAAAGTTGGTGGGCACCTGATGGAATCGGTTAGCCATGGTTTGAGAAAGGAAAAGGTGGGGAGGAGTGCCAAGCTATAAAAGAGCACCAATGTGCCAATTAATCAAACATCTCGGAACCGCTCTCACTTGTTTAGTATGGAAGATATCAAGAACTCCGTTGCTAGTCGTTGACAAAAGCAACCACCTCTCAAAACAATTTTTACCTCTGTTTTACAAATGAAAAGCTCTAGCACATGTTTAATCCCTGCTTCCCTCTGCGAAGGGCCTGTCTTTTACTTTCATGTTGAGTCAACCTATTCCCTTCTATCTCAAGCAAGCATTTGAGTTGTTATGTTTCACTCATCCATATGTTGATCCGTTTAATCATGTTTACTATGTTCCTTGCTTTGCATAATGCTTTTATCTGAAAGAATATGTCTTTGAAAGCTTTCTATGAATGCAAAAAGTTTGTCTCGTTGAGCATATGGTTTTTGCTATATTAGCTCTGTTTTAAAAAGGCTCCATTCAAAGGCTAGTATAGTTTGTTCATTGTTCTCTGACCAAGAACTAAGGTTTGCCGCCACCAATTATAGTTTACTTTGTGCATCTTTATTTGTGATTCCCTATTACTTATTGCAACTCTACATCTTATAAAGGGAAGTTGCTGTCTATTATAACTTGTGCCTTGGTGAATGTGATGCTTCTTGTCCGTATTTTGATTATCGACACTTCACTCCATAAACCCGTGGTCATGTTTATCGAGTTTAGTTTTCGCTTGGGGACAAGCGAGGTCTAAGCTTGGGGGGGGGTTGATACGTCCATTTTGCATCACTATTTTGTATCATAATTTACTGTTATTCATTGATATATTTCATATTTAGAGATGATACTTATGTTGTTTCCTCTGTTTTTACATGTTTGATGATCGTTGGAGGATTTGTTGCCGGAGTCAGGATTCTGCTGGAAAAGGACCGTCAAGACACCATATTTTGGAAGATCAGGAAAATTCCAGAAAAATACCAGAAAATTATATTTTACCAAAAGACTCCGGAGGCTAGAAGGAGGAGTCGAGAGGAGCCAGGGGGTAGGTTCACACATAGGGGGCGCGGCCTAGCCCCTGGCTGCGTCGGCCTAGTGTGAGGCCACCCTGGCCCACCTCAGGTCTCGCCCCTTCGCGTACTTCATCATCCCCGAAAACCTAAGTCAGGGGGGCTCAGAGAAAGACACTGCCGCCTCTGCGGGGCGGAAAACACCAGAGAGAGAAAAGCTCTCCTGTAGAGAGAAATCTGCTGGGGAAATTTCTTCCAGGAGAGGGGAGATCGTCGCCATCGTCATCACCATCGCACCGGACTTCATCGGGATCATCATCATCATCTCCATCATCAGCACCTTCATCTCCACCATCACCACGCCATCCCGCTGTAATATCTTGAGTTGAATCTTGTCAAATTCTTAGGGGAAACTTTCCCGGTGTCGATTACTCTTGTGGTTGATGCTATTGAGTGGAACTGTTGAATTAAGGTTTATGTTCAGATTGTTATTTACCATTATTTCACCTCTGATCATGATCCATAGGATGTCTTGTGAGTAGTTCGTTTAGTTCTTGAGGACATGGGAGAAGTCAAGTCGTTAGTAGTGGAATTATGTTGAGTAATATTTAATGGTTTGATATTTATTTGTTGTGGTACTATTTCACTAGTGGTGTCATGTGAACGTCGACTACATGATACTTCACCATTTATGGGCCTAGTGAGATGCATTGTGTATTTGGCTACCAATTGTGGGGTTGCTGGAGTGACAGAAACCTAAACCTCCATTGGGAAACCATTGCACCAGGGAGCGTAGGATCCTAGAGTTTAAGGCTGTGGTTAGATTTATCTTAATTACTTTCTTGTATTTGCGGATGCTTGCAAGGGGTATAATCACAAGTGTGTATTTATCCTAGTAAGGGTAGTGCGCTAGCACAGGTTCACCCCCATAACACTTATCAAACCAGTAAAGATTATTTAGCGGTATGAAGCGAAAGCACTTGACAGAAACTCCTGTGTGTCCTCGAGAACGTTTGGTCATCATAAGTTACACAACCGGCTTGTCCTTTGCTAAAGAAAGGATTGGACCACTTGCTGCAATTATTACTACTGTCTTTTATTTACTTGCACTTTATTTATTTGCATTACCAAATACCCCTGAAAACCCGTTTGCTAGTATTTACAGTGAATCCTTGATCAAAACCACTTGTCAACACCTTCTGCTCCTCGTTGGGTTCAACACTCTTATTTATCAAAAGTACTACGATACACCCCCTATACTTGTGGGTCATCACCCGACACATCCTAGACCTTCCAGGTATTCACCTACTCCAGAGCCTATACATTACCCAGTTATCACTTCTAGCATGGAGGCGCAGCAGGGTCTCAGGGGAGTCTCTGACTCTGAGCTTCCCATTGAGAACTCTGATGGGTGGAGGTTTGACTGGTTGGGAGATGGTCAGCAGAACACTAGTTCGTACGGAGTGACAGCTCAGGCGGCAGGAGGAGTGAATGCCGTAGCCACTCCCGTGACTTCTGAGGAGGAGGATCCTATGGAGGTACAGTTTGAGAGTGTGGAGCCTGTTGAGACACTGGTGGTGCAGGAGGCACCATTTGACCACACCTACTGCACTGAGAGTACGTGCTTTGGATAGGCGGAGCCTTTTCCGACTATGACTGCTCACGAGACCAGTGTCTACTTTGAGAGTTACCTTGGACTGAACGGACTCGTGTTGAGTGACACTTCTGTTGTTGACACATCTGACTCGGACTATGTTCCGGGCGGAAGGCCGTTCGTTCCAGAGATAGTGCGCCAGACTACACGCCAGCACGGGTGGACTCTGGGCATGTACTATGAGCCTTGAGACCGGGACATGATGTCAAGACCGAGTCAGGAGTTGAGTTGTATCTTAGTATCCAGTGAGTACTAGTAATGAGTTGTAATAATAAGAGAGACGGTAGAACTTTCCAGTCTCGATCTATGAGTGTATCTCACTTTGGTGAGGATGTGTTGTAATAACGACTATGTATTATGGTTTGTATGTGATGTATAATATGTGCTCTATATTTGGTTTTCTTGCGATTTTTCATTTGGAAGTTGGATTTTTGTTTTCCATTGTGTGACTAGTTCTCGGCATGAAGTGAAGCTTAGAAAGCATGGGCATGGTGTAATTATGAGATCTTCGCTTTGTGTTACAGGATTAGGGGGGTATGGACACGGGTGTAGCCGCCGAGGTCGAGGAGCAACACTTGGCGCAAGAAGCTCAAGCTAAAGCAATGAATGATCAGCAAGCAGAAATGGAAGCCAAGGGAAAGGCTGATCAAGAAGCGCAAGGGCACTTACCACCACCACCATTTAGGCCCTTGGCGGAACAAAGCTTCATGCAATATATGCAGTTTATGCAAGAGACGCAAAACAAGTTTATGCAAGAGCTTAATTATGGGGCTCAATGCCAAACCATTCCCCTTTGCTTCCGCAGTGGGGCCTATGGATGCCAAAGACTGGTTAATGGATACTGAAAGAAAGTTGAAGGCAGTTGGAGCCAATGATGAAGAAAAGGTCCGCTATGCAATACATCTTTTGTCCAGACCAGCCGCATCATGGTGGGACAACGAAGTGACACTGCAGCTTCCTGAGAAGGTATTCTCATGGGAGGAATTTAAGGAGAAGTTTCGCACGTTTCATGTACCGGACAGTATTGTGGAACTGAAAAGGCGAGAATTTGAAGACCCAAAGCAGGGTAGTTCATCTATGATGAGCTATATCAAGGAGTTCACTAGACTCTCCCGTTACGCAAGTGACGAGGTGAGTACTGACAACAAGAGGGTGAAAAGATTCTTAAAGGGCTTGGATCCATATGCGGCGATGCAAATGAAGTTGACCAAGCCACGCAGCTTCCAAGAATTGATGGACACAGCCATCACATGGGAAAATGACTACAGGTTGGTTCAGTTGAGCCGACAGAAGAAAGCCAAGACTGAAGCTAAAAGAGTCCAGCCGACTCGTAATTCTCAGAATCTCAGCTTCAAGCCTAGAGTGAGGACTGGAGGTGTTCCTCCAACTCCGAAGGTATTCTCACCAAAAGGCCAGATCATATGCCATAACTGTGGACTTCCGGGGCATATCAAAAGTGAGTGCATGAAGCCAAGAATTATCTGCCATGCTTGTGGAAAGGAGGGGCATATTCAACCAGATTGTCCCAACAAACCAGCTAGTGGTTGGCCAGTCAATAGTGGAGGTAAATCTGGTGGAGGTGGAAGACCTGCATCTGGAGGAGGCAATAGTGGCAAAAATAACAATGAGAAGAGAGGCAGGACTTTTGGGAAACTGAATTGCACATCTCTTGAGGAAGCAAACAATTCAGAAACGGCGGTCATAGGTACGCTCAACATCCTTACTCATCCTGGCAAAGTTCTTTTCGATACCGGCGCCACTACATCATTCATTTCCAAGAATTTTGTTGAAAAATATGGGTTAAGGTGTCAGGCGATAGCTCATCCTATGACTGTGGTGACGGCCGGGGGTAAACTTTTAGTAACCCAATTCAAACCAGACCAGGTCGTTACGATCTGTGACTGTCCATATTTCGCCGATCTCTATGTTCTTCCACTCAAAAATATTGAAGTTGTTCTGGGTATGGATTGGATGTCTGATCATGGAGCACACATTGATTGTGAAGAGAAGACAGTATCTATCCGGAAACCTGGAGGTGGGAGAATCACTTATCAAGCTGATAAGCACACCCATGTTGAGATTGGGATTCAACTCAACACTCTTAAGGAGGCCAAGCTGGAGGATATTCCATTGGTTAATGAGTTCATGGATGTGTTTCCCCAAGAATTACTGAGAATGCCACCAGATCGGGAGATAGAATTCACCATTGATCTGAAGCCAGGCACAACACCGATCTCTCAAGCACCTTACAAGATGGGTCCTAAAGAATTGAAGGAACTTAAGGAGCAGCTGGATGAGCTGGAGAGTAAGGGATTTATCCAGGAAAGTATATCACCATGGGGTTCGCCAGTTATATTCGTGGATAAGAGAGATGGAGGCCGAAGAATGTGTGGGGACTTCAGGAATCTAAACAATGTTACCATCAAGAACAAGTATCCTTTACCTAGGATTCAAGATTTATTTGATCAAGTTCATGGAGCTGGGGTTTTCTCCAAGATTGATCTGAGGTCTGGATACCATCAAATCAAGATCAAGCCAGACGATGTACCTAAGACTGCATTTGTCTCAAGGTATGGGCATCATGAATACTTGGTTGTTCCTTTTGGATTGACCAATGCTCCAGCAATCTTCATGAATTTGATGAACAAGATTTTCATGCCATATCTGGACAAGTTCGTGATAGTGTTCATTGATGATATTCTGATATACTCAAAGGATAAAGAGGACCATGCCAAACATCTTAGAATAGCATTACAAGTGCTAAGGGAACATCAGCTATATGCTAAATTTAGCAAGTGTGAATTCTGGTTAGATCAAGTGGAATTTCTTGGTCATGTCATCAGCAAGGAGGGAATTGCAGTTAATCCAAGCAAAGTTCAGTCAGTTTTGGATTGGCAAGCACCTACCAATGTGAAGGAAATTAGGGGTTTCCTAGGAATGGCCAGATACTATCGGAGATTCATAGAGGGATTTTCAAAGATAGCAGGGCCAATGATGAAGCTGTTAAGGAAGAATACTCCATTTGAGTGGACTGAAAAATGTGAAGAAAGTTTCCAAGAGTTGAAGAAGAGACTCACAACATCACCTATCTTAGCGGTGCCAGAAACCGGTAAAGATTACACAGTTTACTGCGATGCATCCAAGAATGGATTGGGTTGTGTATTGATGCAAGACCGAAAAGTGATCGCTTATGGTTCAAGACAACTCAAGCCTCATGAAGTCAATTATCCAACACATGATTCAGAGCTAGCAACAGTTGTGTTTGCTTTGAAGAAATGGAGACAATTTCTCTACGAAGCTAAATGTGAGTTATACACTGATCACAAAAGCCTTAAATACTTCTTTACTCAGAAGGAATTGAATATGAGGCAGAGGAGATGGTTGGAGTTGATTAAGGATTATGACCTTACCATCAATTATACACCTGGAAAAGCCAATGTGGTAGCAGATGCATGAAGCCGGAAGAGCACAGAGACTCAATTAATGACTAGAGAACTTCTAGAGGAATTGCTCAAGGATTTGGAAAGACTGGAGATACAATGTCTAGAAGTCCAATCTTTTGGCAGTATATCTACCATGGGGGTGATGGAAGAGAGGCAAAGTGACTTGAAGTATACTATATTCAGACGACAAGATGAAGATCCTTCCATAGCTGAAGAAATTCGCAGAATTGAAGAAGGAAGACCATCCGAATTTCGTCTAGGTGATTTCAAATCACTCTGGTTTCAAAACAGAATTTGTGTGCCAGATATACCTGAGATCAAAGGGTTGATACTCAAGGAGGCTCATGAGACACCATACTCCATTCATCCGGGAAGTACCAAGATGTATATGGATCTCAAAGAGTTGTTTTGGTAGAACAATATGAAGCGAGACATAGCCACCTATGTAGCTGAATGCCACACTTGTCAGAGGGTAAAGGCAGAACATCAAAGTCCAGCAGGTTTACTTCAACCTCTGGATATTCCGGAGTGGAAATGGAAGGAAATCGGAATAGATTTCATTACCGGTTTACCGTTAACCAAGAAGCATAAGGATATGATATGGGTGATAGTCGACCGTCTTACCAAGAGTGCACACTTTTTGGCAGTGAACCAGAAGGATAGTGCAGAAAAGTTGGTAGAAATATATGTGAAGGAGATTGTCAGCAAGCATGGGGTGCCCAAGAAGATCGTCTCAGATAGAGGGCCAGTATTCACATCAGCGTTTTGGGGAAAACTTCATACAACATTGGGATCACAACTGGATTTCAGTACTGCTTATCATCCCCAAACTGGAGGGCAAACTGAAAGAACAAATCAAATTCTGGAGGATATGCTACGGGCTTGTGCTCTAGATTTTGGAGGTTCGTGGGATGAACACTTACCATTAGCAGAGTTTTCTTACAACAACAGCTATCAAAGCAGCTTGAAGGCAGCACCATTTGAAGTACTTTATGGATGCAAGTGTCGATCTCCAATCTGTTGGTTTGAACCAGGGAGCAACAAAGACCTGGAGACAGAGTTCATTAAAGAGAAGCAAGGCATTATCGATATCATTCGAGACCGCTTAAAGATAGCACAGAGTAGACAAAAGAGCTATGCAGATCAAAAGAGACGGACATGGGAGCCCAAGGTAGGAGACTTGGTATACTTGAAGGTTAGTTCTATGAAGGGAATCAAGAGGTTCGGAATCAAAGGAAAGTTAAGCCCAAGGTATATTGGACCTTTCAAGATTCTGAGTCAGAGTCGGAGTGTTGCATTTGAATTAGAGCTTCCAGCAAAGTTGAAGCAAGTACACAACGTCTTTCATGTATCCCAACTCCGAAAGTGCCTGAAAGCATCTGAAGACTCCATTACTCATGATGATTTAGATCTTCAAGCAAATTTGACTTATGTGGAGATGCCAACAACAATCTTAGAGGAGAACTGGAAGAGACTTCGGAATTGTGCAATAAAGTTCTGCAAAGTGCAATGGAAACATCACTCTGAACGAGAAGCAACTTGGGAAAAAGAACAAGATTTGAGACAAGCATATCCAGAACTCTTCAGGTACACAAATTAATAACTTCAGGACGAAGTTCTGTTAAGGGGGGAAGACTGTAATAACCCAGCGTTTAGGATTATCGAAGGGTAGAATTAGGACCTTTGTGCATTCATGCATCTGAAAATCCGAATAAATTTTTCGCAAATTCAAACACGTGAGTGAGCAAGCCTCTATCTGATAACATTCAGGGTTAGTTGTTATTAGATTGCTATGGGCCGTGTGAGGATCTCTTGATGACATTGTTTAAGTGTTTTTGGTAGTTTATTAAAATTTGGGTTATTGTTGAATTTGGAATAAATAATCATTTATGAAAACAAAACTCAATATTAATAGAGTTGGAAAACTAAAACTAAGAGATGAATATATAATAACAGAAATATTACTTTATTAATATAATACAATCATACAATGTCTTTACAATATTGTAAACTGAAAATAAAATACAAAGGGGAAAAATAAAAGAAACCTAAGTCTAAACTATCTACTTTATCTTCATGATCTCCATCTTGAGCTTATAACCTGCAAAATAAACATCCAACAAAAGAAAGCAGAGTATGTGTTAGGGTTAGTTACTCTCAGACTTTGGCAATATATTTTGCCAGTTGCATCACAGAGTTAATTTGGATCAAGCATAGTGTCTGTTCTGTTCAAAATCTTGGTACAAGTCATTTGTGTATCAAGCCCACCATCACAACACGTCCAGGGAGTGGATCAGACCGAAGCTGAGTGAGGCACACATGCAAACAGCTTACAAGCAGCTCAGTCACACTGACTGAGTGTGGTGTTGTCACCACCACAGCTCTTGAGCTGAACCAACAGCAAGAGGTAGTGCACGGCTGAGGGAGAGTCACACAGCCATTTGGCCAGACCAAAGCAACCAGGGGAACACCAAGTTCTCACATCACCACCACACCATCCAACAAACCAAATCAAAGGATTGAATCCTTGGAAGCTGAAGAAGGTGGCAAGGTGGAGTAGTCCCTGACCAGGAGGAGAAGGGCAGGCCACCAGGAGCTGACCAGGAGGAGAAGGGCAGGCACCAGGAGTTGAACCAGGAGGAGAAAGGCAAGCAAACAAGAAGCAACCACTTCACCAGCAAGCATCAGCAGAAGATCAGCATCAAGATCACATCATCCAACACTCAACCACGGGTTGATATTCTGCACTGAATACCAGCAGATGCCTGCTAAATAATCATTTGCATGCATGGTTGGGTCATGAAGGAATTCCCTCAGACTTGCAAAGTGATGCTTTGCCAAGTTCATCACTGGGAGATGTTGTTAAAGCCAAATAGATTCAACCAAGGAAAAAGCCTCAGCTTTTGCGTCATGGGCAGACTAGAGTAGTAACAACTGAAGCTACATAGAGCAAGCTTGTGCTGGGTACATGTCCTGATGGACATGCACCTCAACCACACAAGTATTGCTAGCACAAGTTCAAAAATCACAGCAGTGGGCACAAAAGCATGTAGTACACCTCACTACCTAATACTAGCCTCAGACCAACATCATTGGCTCATGCAAAAAATGGGCAAGTTCACCAATGAAGTATAGCAGCAGAGCAGGAGCTGCTGGGCACATGTCCACAGTGGACATGCACCTCACCACAGCTCCTCACTATTTCAGTGAATCAACCTTTTGCAGATAATGGTAAACTAGATCATTTTCCTGAGCTAAACTTGCCAAGAATCATTTAGATTAACAGCAACAGTAGCTGAATTAATGGAATTCAGTTTACACAACTTAGTCAGGGCTAACAGAGCATAGCAGGCACAACTTAGCATAGACCATAGCCATCTCAGTACACTACCAGTACCAAAGATTTTTGATTAAATCATCTTCCTAGTTTTACAGCTAGGAATCATAATCTATCAAAACAAGTTATAACTGAACATTGCAACACAACAAGGTTCAGTCTAACACTACTGTCATACAAGTTCACTGACAGAGAAATGGAGGCACAACAAAATCACCACCTGACCATGCACAGCAACAGTTAACTGAATTTGCAACACAGTCAAGTTCAGAGAAACATCTCTGTGAGTACATGGTACTGACAGAAAGATTGAGGCAAAGCTCATCACATCATGAGTGAGCCTCAGATACATCTAACCGAGTTCCACAACCAAGCTAGCCTTAGATCAGCAAAACCTCACAGTTAGCCAGAGATCTTGGAACAACAAGACATGGCCGAGCTGGCTAGAGGCTGCGGTTGGAAAGAGTAGAAGGTAGGGGTAGAGGAGAATCACACTCACCAGGCGCCAGTTGCATACCTGGCTGGCATGGCGAGGCAGTGCTCGCGCGGCCGACCAGGCGCGGCCTGGGGAAGTCTTCACCGGCGGCGGCGTCGCAGCACAGGGAGCACCCGCTGGGGACGCTTCCACCTGTGCTGCTCAGCCACCACAACCACCCCAGAGAAACACTACAAGCACCGCGAGAAGAGCCACCACAGCATCGAGCTTGGAGGCGACCGGATCTGGCGGAGCCTGAGCCAGGGATGGCAAAGGATCTCCTCGGAGATGTGGTGTCCGCCAAATCCACCTGGTGGAGGAGGAAGAGGCCATTGGGGCGCATCATTTGCCCCAGGGGGCGGCAGCGAAAGTTGCCGGAGATGGCCAGAATCGCCGGGTGACGGCGAAGGCGACTAGGGTTTGGGAGAGAGAGGGGCAGCCGAGCTGACTGTCTGGGTCGGTTTGACCGACCCAGCATGTTGGCTAGGGTTTTGGTCCAGCCTTAGTGGGCTGGGCTGAACCCAATGGGCTTTGGCCCAAATTCTATTTTGAATTTCAAATTCAATTCCAAATTCAGAATTGAAAGCAATTTCAAATTAAAACAAAGTCAAAACTACTAGATATTTAAATCAGAATTAAACCTTTTTCTTTTAATATAATCAATTCCATATCTAATTTAAAATATGTTTCTTATTTGACTTTTCATATATAATCTTCAAACTTGGAAATTCTTTAAATTCATTTTCAAAGCATTAATTTTTTATATATAATTAAAATAATAACAAAATAATATAGTGTAATTCTTTTCTTAATTAAACCAACCTTTATTTAATTAACTAAACTGAAATATTGCTTTATGATTTTAAAATTGCTATAATACATGACTTGAATTCTTAAAATGCAAAGTCTTGGGTAAAACACACCAAAAATGCAAAGTCTTGGGTAAAACACACAAATAAGTAATTAAAGTAAATGAATCATTATGCATTGCATATCATTGCACCTAGCATCTATTTACTTCTTTAAACATTGTCCTTACCGGACAATGATGATATTTTGTAGAACAAGGAGATCAGGAGCATCGCCAAGTATCCGACTCCATTACCTTTCAGTCACAAGGCAAGTTTATCTTGCTCATATCTCTTGGTTGCACTGGTTTGGAAACTATTTGCAAAGTGTTGACTTATAACCCTAACATTTCAAAAAGGTTCGAAAACCTAGTTTCATAAATAATATGACTAGTGGTTATCGACCCGTGGTGATAACCTAGGAAGGCTGGCAGGTAGAACCACGATAAGATTGTTGTGGTGGAGGTTCCACTTGCGCGGGAAAGTTAACCCTAGGAATAATAACCAATGCCACAGTTATTCTTGCGCCGTAAAACCCGTGTCGTCCAGGAGACTTGGAATGGGACGGGAAAGTCATATGTATCTTCTCTCGTTTGCATGTCAACAGACACTTCAGCTACCGTTTGCCGTATGTCTTGCAGGAATACGTGCATATGGGTGGGACCCCTTAGTGCCCACGGCCACTGGTGTCTATGATGGTTCGCAAGGGGCGCCTAGGTACTTCATCGTTGGGGGTGAATATCAAGGGCTAAACCTGCTTACGTGAATTAGGTGGGCATGTGTTGTGCGGAGAAGTATGGTGAATGGCTTGGATCAATGGCTGGGCCCCACTCCAAGGAAGTGTGGACGAGAATATACGCCCGGTTGTGCAGCAAGGCTTTGATCTCTTTTGGAAGGACACACCTCTGCAGAGTGTAAAAAGATGTGACATGTTACCCCTTGTTCCGGGAAGGAGCTGCGAACACTGCAGGAAAGGTGCTCACAAGGCACTAATACCCTGTGTTGGCTGTTGGGCATAGTTTTCCAAAGTAAAAGCAATCTTTCAAGAAAACTTTGATAAAACCTTGCATTAGCTTATGACTCTTTTGGGTCCATGGCTGTAGTTAGTGCATATCACACAACTTCTTTCTAAAGAAACTTGCTGGGTAACGCTCGTTACTCACCCCACTCTCTTAAACCCTTGCTAGACTGTGAAGACATAAATGAAGCAACACTGAACGCCATCGGAGGACAAGAAGACATCTTTTATGAGGAGCCAGACCTCTCGCGTGGAGTTGAAGGGGTGGACTACATCATACGCTATGGGGTCGCTTCTGACGAGGAATCTGAGTGAAGAGTAGTTTAACTAGTAGCTTAGTCTCTAATCGAGGAACCGAGCAGTTGTAGTATAGAAATAATCTGTTGAGTTCTTCGAATGTTTATCTGCATCTTCTCTCGGTTTGTTGTATAAACACTAAGCACTTGAGATGTTCTCTTGTGGAGCATTTCGTTCTCAGCACGCTTTGGTTTGTAATAATAATACTATCAGTTTGTATTTGGACCCGCAATATTTCTGTTGTACCACTCTGAGGGATGTAATTCTTGTGGAGGGTTTTTCCGCAAGTGTTATATCAACGACTTGCATACTACAACATGCAGTGGTATGGTGGGTCTCCGTAGCGTGTGCGCCGCCGGCAGGAGCTATCCTGGGCGGGCGTACAGGGGCAGGCTCGTCGCAGACCAGCCAATCCAGGGGAAGCTGGAGACCCGTGCGCCTGCTGCTGCTTGTTGCTCCCCGTCATCGCTGTAGCACACAATTCAGTTCGCCGGCCAGGAGCAGCAACATGACTTCCCAGGTGGCCAGGTCCTATAGATCGTCTAGCTCGCCGCTTCCTAGTATCCTCCTACCTCTGGCTTCCTCCTCGCAGTTCACAGCGAGTAGCTCGCCGCCTCGTTCAGTTTGCAACGCCCTCGCCGCCTCGTTCAGTTTGCAACGCCCTCGCCGCCTCGTGCAGTTCAAGACGCTCAGCTCGCCGCCGCCGCCCAACAGTCTCAAAGTGGGTAGGGGACATCACAGAGTGGTGGAGGTACAAAGGCGAGCCACGGCGCCAGCGGCAACGCCCTAGGCGAGCTAGATTTCTTGGCAACGAAGGGGAATGCGCGAGAAATTTCCTGGCTTTGATTTGCGTCATTTGCAGGTAGGGGTAGAATTGACCTGGAAATTTTTCCTATATCCTCAAAAGAGAATAAACAAACTCTTTATTGATATAAAAGGGCAAATCATCAAATGGCAAACTAAATAGGGGCAAACAATAAAGGACCAAGTAAAAGAGGGCACAAGATATCTTGGCAAAGGGGAATGCGCGAGAAATTTCCTGGCTTTGATTTGCGTTATTTGCAGGCAGGGGTAGAAATTGACCTAGAATTTTTTCCTATATCCTCAAAAGAGAATAAACAAATTCTTGATATAAAAGGGCAAATCATCAAATGGCAAACTAAATAGGGGCAAACAATAAAGGACCAAATAAAAGAGGGCAAAAGATAGAGTTACAAAATAAAGTGGGGCAAAAAATAAAATTCCCCTCCTCCAACTCACTCATGTTCTTCCTCCCCGCTGGCCAATGGCCATGGCCGATCTCCACCGACCACCGACGCCCCCGCAGAGGTAGCACCGCCCCACTACCTTTCTCATCCTCCCGTCTTCTCTTCCCGGGGTAACCAGTCGGAGTTCGAGTTCTACATCGTCAACGCCATACCCGCCGCGTCGGCGAGCTCTTCGCTTTGGGGGCGCTTCTCTGCCCCGCCCCTCCCTCCCTAGGAGGGGGATGACACCGGTACTGTGAACCGTGATAAGTAGGCTCTTTCTATTCTGAATTTTGCAGGTGCCAGGAAATGGCAATCGCATCCGTGGGGAAAATTAGACGCGAACGATTGGTTTGACCATGACATGAATGATTTTGTTCAGCCACCGTCAGAAATTTTCTGCGTGTGAGTTTTACTCTAGGGTATGGGATTGTAAGCAGCACATCGTGAGCAATTTATCATTCTTGTGCGTTTGGTGAGTTAGTTCAGGGCTTAGGCATGCTGGTGCTGCTTAGCTGTTGCTATGAAACTGCCTGGGAGCTACGAATATGATGAAATATCTCGCGGTACAAGTAATGGATTCCAGAGTGCTGTTTCCTGAAACTCCCTTACGGTCTTAATATAGAACATTTGGGCACAAATGAATTTAGTTCTAACAAAATTTACTGGCTACATCCTACATAGTTGCTCTGGTACTGATGGGCAGGGAACAATAACCTTGGGCATCAATCTGAGAGACCATCATTTTCTTTCTTGTGCTGAGAGGGAAATATGGAAATGCGACAGCGCGGGTACATATTTTCCCATCGATTGTTCTCTTCCATTTTGTAGGACCATTTTAGTTATTTTATTAATGCGTCGATTCACATTAATACATAAACCTCAGCGCCTTTTTATGCATATGTTCTTGGCGTAAATTTCTTTTTGTCACATTAGATTAAAAAATGCATGTTTGCCACCCACGCATACACCTGTCAATTTAGATATCCTACAGGACAACCGCAGATGGATTCAATGCAATACACCAAAATAGACCTCACTTTCCAGCTGTAATGTGTCACACCTATTGTACTCATCTTTCTATCTCTAGTGTCACACTACTTGTACACATCTCTGGTTTCAACCGATAAAGCCACGCTCATCCCTTGCTTCAGCAATCTTGGCGATTTTTGATGCATATGGGTAGATTCAATGCAATACAACAAAATGTAGAGTGGATGTGTACCTCACTTTCTATCTGTAATATGTCATTGATTGTACTCACTATCTCTAATGTGTCACTCTACTTGTACTGATATGTGGCTTCAACAATTAAACTCAAACTCATCTCTGGCTTCCACAACCATTATGTAATCGATCTGTGTTTCCCTTTCTGACATCATCTCGGTCAGCATGCATGTTATTTTCCAATTTCACTCGGCTATATAAAGAATCTTACAGTTAAACTTCAATTCCTTCAAATTTAAGAGCGGTAAAAATGAAAATAAAACACTGAGAAGTTCAAATTTAATTCCTTCATGTTGTGCCGCATCGAGGCCATTGCCATTCCCCTCCCCAAGAAAGAAAGACATGAATTATCCCACTCATCTACGCTCGTCCATCCACACCACCATTCTGGTGAACCGTGACAAGTAGCCTCACTTGATTCTAAAGTCTGCAGGTGCTGCTTGGTAGGAAATGGTAATCATATCTGTGGGGGTTAAGACTTGAGAGATGCCAACGATTGGTTTCAATATGGCATGATTTTTTTTTATTGTCAAAAAAAATATGGCATGAATTTTGTTCGGTAGGGTCAGGAATTGTTAGGCGGGTTCTGCTCCAGGGATTTGGATTGTAAGCAATTGATTTTAAGCAATTTTCATTCTTGTGAATTTGGTGAGTTAGTTCAGGGCTAAGGCATGCTGATGCTGCTTAGCTATTGCTATAAAAATGTTTGGGAGTTAAGAATATGATGAAATTTTTCGCGGTAGAAGTTATGGATTCCGGAGTGCTGTTTCCTGAAACTTAGGGTCTTAGTATAGAACATTTGGGCACAAATGAGTTTAGTTCTAACAAAACTTACTCGCTATAGTGGCTGTGGTACTGATGGGCAGGGTACAATAACCTTCGGCATCAATATGAGAGACCATTGTGTTCTTTCTTGTGCTGAGAGGGAAATATGGAAAATTATAAATGCGACAACGCTGGTACATTTCTGCCCATGGATTGTTCTCTTCCATTTTCTAGTACTCGCCATTTTATGTTATTTTGTTAATGCATTGATTCACATTCATACAGAAACATCAGCGCCTTTTTATGCATATGTTGTCGTAAAATTCCTTTTGTCACAGTAGATTAAAAAAGGCATGTTTGCCACCCACGCATACACCTGTCAACTTTGATAGCCTACAGAGACAACCGCAGATGGATTCAATGAAATACACCAAAATATACCTCACTTTCCATCTGTAATGTGTCACACCTGCTGTACTCATCTTTCTATCTCTAGTGTCACACTACTTGGACACATCTCTGGTTCAACCAGTAAAGCCACTCTCATCCCTGGCCTCAGCAATCTTGGCGATTTTGATGCATTTGTTGTTGGCATAAAATTTCTTTTGACACGTTAGGTACTAAAAATGGATGTATGCCACACCTGCATACACCCATCAATTTGGATAGCATATGAGACAATTATGGATAGATTCAATGCAATACAACAAAATGTAGAGTGGATGCGTACTCACTTTCTATCTGTAATATGTCACTGACTGTACTCACTATCTCTAATGTGTCACTCTGCTTGTACTGATATGTGTCTTCAACAAATAAAGTCAAACTCATCTTCTGGCTTCAACAACCATTATGTAATCGATCTGTCTTTTCCTTTCTGACATCATCTTGGTCAGCAGGCATGTTATCTTCCAATGTCACTCTGCTATGTAAATGAATCTCACAGTTCAAATTCAATTCCTTCAAAATTAGCGGTAAAAATGAAAATAGTGCGCTGATAATTTGAGTCCATTCAAAGTTCAGGTAAACCACTCACCTGTGCTCGGCCATCCGCGTCCGTTTTGGTGAACCATGACAAGTAGCCTCACTCGATTCTGAAGTCTGCAGGTGCTACGTGCTAGGGAATGGTAATCGTACCTGTGGGGGTTAAGACTTGAGAAATACGAAAGATTGGTTTGAATATGGCATGGATTTTGTTCGGTGGGGTCAGGAATTGTTAGGTGGGTTCCGCTCTAGGGATTTGGCTTGTAAGCAATTTATTACTCCCTCCGATCGGAAATAAGTGTCGGTGATTTTGTACTAACTTAGTACAAAATTTGTACTAAGTCACCGACACTTATTTCCGATCGAAGGGAGTATTTGTGTGCATTTCGTAGGTCAGGGCATGCTGATGCTGTTTAGCAGTTATGAAAATATTTGGGTGTAACGAATCTGATGAAGTTTCTCGCCCTAGAAGCTATGGTGTCCAGAGTCCTGTTTCCTGAAACTTAATCATGTTTTCAGAATACATGGGAGCAGAAATGTCAATCATATTGTTACAGGGGTTGTGTTACTGACAGGCAGGGTACAAATAACCTCAGGCATCAAGCTGAGGGATCGTCATTTTCCTTTTTATGCTGAGATGGAAATATGGAAATGCGGCAACAGTGGTGCATTTTTTCCATTCAAGTGTTCCCTTCCATTTTCTAGTACTCACCTTCTATGATATTCTTGCTTATGCATGAAACATCAGCACATTGTTGCACATCTGCCAACTTTCTTAGTTTTGCAACTTAAGCAGCATTTCTTGCTGGAAAAAGAGGCCTGTGTGCACACTTGCTTGCTATTATTAGCTAGGGCAGTTAGCAGTGCTCTGAAAGCTTGAAAATAAAAGCGAACTAGACACCCATATAATATGCTTTGGGACTGTACTAGGATGCCACCATGGACCTAAACTTCCAGTTGTAACCATGTTGTATATGTCTTGCAAAAGACATCTACAGAATAAGGAATGTACACAAACTTTTGAGAAATCTTGTGCAACTGCCAAAACCATGCACCAAATTAATGAATCAATTACAGAATGTAAAATTCTGTACTATCTTCAGATATGCACACCACCTATAATTACATGACTATCTTCTTGCTTCTGCCTCCAAGACATCTACAACCTGCTGTTTCTTTCAAGAAATCAAGCCGTTGGCTGTTGCTCTTTCAGCCTGCCAGATTTCACAGAGTAGCATTGGCAGAAGAGGATTTAGCTGCTCCATACCAGAAGGTACTAGTTTAGTCAGAGTGAAGTACTAATCGATGATACTCTCCAAGGGCCCATATAGGAAATATATTGCGGTAAGCCATATAACACAAGGGACCATTTTTCAAGAAACTTCCAATCATTTCCTGCATAATAATATACCGATTATATTATTATAGCATAAAAAATAAAAATTCAAGACTTCTGTCAAGTTTTATAATATATGATGCATTGTAGCAGTTACCTCCTGTGGGAAGTCACCACTGCCAAGTTGCATGTTCATGATAAGCCTTGCAGCTTTGTGCAAAGGAGATGGATCTCTTTCCACCTGAACTTAGAAGAAAAGGTAGAATTTAATTCATTACATCATAATTGAATTGAGTTAGAACCTGATCCTGTATTTTTTTCAGGACCATATATTATACTTTAGATTTTAGATTGATCCATGTGAAACAGTTGAAGAGAAAGAGTGAATACTTGTCCAGCTTTCATAAGTGCCAACATTGCCCATGCGGTGTTGACTATATGTGATTTCTCTCCATCTAGGTTTGTGTATGCCTGTTTAGAATTTGAGAGGACATGTGTGATTAGTCTTGCAAATTGAAGATGCATAAGGCAAGATAGCATCTATGAAAAATATATTCAGCACAAAAAAATGTTGCACTGGCCTTGTAAGTTAAAAAGGTGCATAGGCTATAAGGCCTGTGACTACCACATGCTCAGTTTTACATTTTTCCCACTATTACAGTTAAAGATCATTTTCTTGCCTTGCAACTGCATGCCTTTTGCAAGTGCCAGGATTGATTTTACTTTTTACATCTGTTGCTTGAGTTTGTTCCAAATTATATGGTTATAATTTTAATGTTGATACTTGTTGTTCCTACTGAAGTTAATATCAAGTTACCAGTTCTTAAAAACTGTACAGAAAAAACAACATTTACATCGTCAGGATGCATGAATCTCTATAAGATGTGGGCACTTTTCTGTTCATCACATAACAAACAATTCCAGAACGGTTACCTTTGTTCTGGATGAAAGATGACTCTCACCCCATCCACCATTCTTTAGCTGCTTTGATAATAGAAACTGGCAAGCCTTGCGAATACAGGTGCTGTTATTGTAACACTGTCCAACTGCTGATAGGCCCTCTATAGCAAACCATGTGCCATATGTGAAACAAATACCCCATGATCCAAACCTGCAAAACAGCTTATTGATCATTGATTATCAATTTCTCCATCAAATGAAGTTGCAGCAATTTAATAAAAGTTCAGTATGTGCATTTGTTTATTATATAATTTTTTTTCTAGTGTCATTAGTTATATAAAGGACTTGATATTTTGATGGCGTGGCTAGCAACTGATGCTTCTTGCTATAATAAGGTAGAATGATCTCATTCTCATTGTTTTCTCACCTCTGCATTTTAACGTCCAAGAAATTATGACAATTGACAGATTGATGACTCATTTATTGGCTTACCAAATATCTTGTGCATTATTTTTTTGGGGTTAAGGTGGATTTTTCTATACATAATGTTCCTTAGATTTGGTGTCAAAACTTGAATGACTCCAAATAGTAAGCAATGTGTCAACAAAACAACTTTCTCGTTCCTTGTTATTAACACTGTAAAATTGTTGATAGATCATATTAGACTACTTTCTCAGTCATGTTTGAGTATACTGACCATGAGCCATCATCATTCTGTAACTTCTCAACGAATTCTGTCGCTCTCCTGATGCATTGCTCTATTTCATCTTTCCGATGCCCAGGGTATTTTTCCCGAAACAGTGCCAACGCTTGGATGACTGACGAGGTACACTCAACATACCTGTGAAGTGTATGCCTGTTAACACTGGTGACATGTAAGAGGTATTGCTGAGAAAGGTTGTAAAATTCTTACTGATGCTCCACCATGATGTCTGCATATATCTCTGTCATGTTGAGAATCTGAAAAAGGGAAAAAACATGTCAAAAGTCTCATTACCCAATGATCTGATTGTGTTCATTTAGTTGCTTGTTCTGTATAAATATGCCAGTTAAGTCGAGTCAATAATATTCTCTTCTAAAATTGGCCAGAGAATGTTTTAGTAATTATTTACGATTTTATTGTTTCATACTGTAAGTCGTTGAAATTTCTTCATCTCAAAACTGATAAGTAAACATATGTGCTCTCCTTAGCACACGGTGCAGGGAACTTGCCTCCATCCATGGATATGTACGAGCTAGCTCCCAGGTTCCATAGCCACCATTAGGATTCTGCATACAACTCAGTGTGAAATAATTTGACTCTTTACTATGCTTGACATTAGTGTAAATTTGGAACATAACTGTAATAGCTGTTGCATGAACCAAAATGCTACTAGTCAACTCAACGCATATGCTTGCACAAGTACTGAAACTCAAGAACTGGTGTTTTTTCCTGATATGTCCTATAAGCGCATGGGCTCTTGGTTCAGTATGGTGCACTGTTCAAAATTGCCATATTGTTTCAAAGATTGTATATCAGAGCCATGTGTGTAAGAGTAAATACTGCTAAGACCAAATTTTCCTTTTCCTATATTGCTTTAATGTACAAAGTATCACTGTCTAATGCATAGACCATGCAATATGTAAATTGTGTGGTTCCACACCTGTAAAGATAGTAATACGTTCACTGCATCATGGAAGCGGTAAGTTTCCATCTGATTACCCACAATATCTGATGGGAACTTTGAAAGCATTAACAAAGCCTGAAACAGAAGAAATACAAAATCGTTAAATGCTGAAACAGATTAAACCTAGGTACACGAGTATGCAAAAATAGAGTCAGCTCGATTAATATTTGCATGAAGTAGTTCTAGTTCTTGTTCACTTTTTTGCATCCTTAATTTTTATATCGCACCTTAAGAGCTTCTGCTGTGCAATCTGAAACCTGCCAACCCTGATCTGCAACCTGGAAGGCCCATCCTCCTTTAGATATGTGACGGTACTTTCTGCTGAAGTCACCAGAAGGATTGTCCACAATCTTAAAATTTAAGTTAGTAGAGTTAAGAATTAATCATGATAAATATATGTAACAATTCAGTTCTGGAAACTAATACCTGGGATGCTTTTATGAAATTATGAGCTTTCTTGAGAGTACTTCCAAATTCCTCTGCATTGTTACATGTTAATATTGCTTGGACGGCAAAAGCAACATCCCATAATTGGCCTGCGCATACCTTTGAATGAACAATGACATGCAATATCAGTTTGTGCACAAATTTCAACTTCCCCTGAGATGCAGAACTGGAGGACAATATATTCTATACTACGGAAACAGGGGTTATCAAACATGTAAATTTTACCCGCACTTTCATGCCATCTTCACCAACCCATAGGAAATCAGCAACTCTAGCCAAGTGATGCTTGAATGCATCTGAGTTGGGATTCTCAATCCAACAGCATAACATGGACAATGCCTGTAATGTTTATTTTCTGTAAGGAAATCATGTTCATCTATAGTGCACGTCCTAGAATTTAAAATGCGCACTAAGGCAAAAGTATTTCTAAGACTATGCTTGGAGATTGTAAATTCAGCACATGAGAAGACATAAGTCTTACCTTCTGCGCAGCACCGATGCAGATATACTGTGAATTCTCATCTTCATATTTCAAGAAATCAGCTATTTGCTGTAGAGCTTTTCTTCTCATGTAGGAAACTGGCCAACGTGCCAGAAATGGTTCACCAAAACTGTAAAGGCAGTCGGACAGGCATTCTTGCAGCCAGGTATGTGGATAATAGGCGTCTTCCTGCATTGGAATTCATTATCTGTTGTCAGTTATACTTCACATTTGAACATAAGAAAAATTAATTTACTGATATTTGATTCTAGTTACTGGGATAGGTGTCCTGCTCTTTAGTTACAGTAGAAGATAGGAAATAACAGGATAGCAGAAGATAAATGGTAAATGACTGACCTTTGCGCATAAGCTGCGTGCTTGCTTCCAGTTAATCTTCTTGTAGGGATGAATATGTAGCTCTTCTCTTAATGATAAAACTAATTCTGTCATAGGGCCAACAAACTTCATCCCATATAAATAGGACATGGGAATGAAAGCCATTCTGAAGTGACTCCACAAACGTCCTGCATTCGAGAAACAACGTGATATAAGAAAATAGAGAAGTTCTTACGAACATGATTCATACATAGTCTCCAACATACTCAGTGCTCTATAACCAAGTAATCATACTAACATGGTTAACCACTTAACAGACCAACGTTACCTGGTTGAATAGGAACCAAGGATGGAAGAAGGAACAATTCTGGGGGAATAGGATTTACACCTGACCATTCAAAAACTCCAAGCACCTGCAGCGTCAGGCATACAGTTTAGAGGCACTTTTGATAGACATAAATAGTTGCTGCCAAATATTTCATTTATGTTGAATTCTGCACCTTTTAAAAAAATTGCAGTTTCTGAATTGTAACTTCTAAGAAATTTGCTTCCAGTTTTATGTTTTAACTATTTTTGGTGAATGATAGATCATTGTATATCCTAAGGCCATTCCAGGATTATGAAGTCAAACATATTAATTTAGGCTAGAGAGGTGTGCTGGTGAAATGTTAGTGGAATCAAGCTAACTTGTGAAGTACTTGCTGAAAAAGGTTTTGGGGGTACAAGGAGGATAAAACTGAGTATTGTTACCGAGAGCCACACTTTTCCTAGGATTGGTATCATCGTTGCACCACCATGGTCATGTATCCATTTTCTTGCTTTTGGCATGGACATATCTGGTCCATCATCAACACTCTCGCCAAGTAGTCTTAGAGCAGTATAGTTGAGAGCTGAGCTGAGCATGGAGCTTTCACCTTCTGCATGTAGTCCCCATCCACCATCTATATTCTGATACAAAAAGTTGTATAAGTCCTTTCCACAATTTTAATTGATATATTTTTCTCTAAAACTTTGAAGATTCTAGAGAGACAGTTTTGGTCAAAACTTTGTAGAAAGTACAACGAGCTGTGCAATTCCTAGTAATCCATAATTTCCTGGCAAATATGGCCCTTACCTGACGGTTGTACAGATAACGGCAGATCTCCTTGCGATGTTCTGATGATAGTGTAATACCTAATGAGTCTGTGACATACAAAACTATGATCTGCAGTAGGAAGCAGTAAACATATGAATGGCATGTATGGAGTGAATAAATGAAAAGAATAGTACTGTATGCATGACCAGCTAAATGTTGATTATAATTTGATGATGATGATCCAAATAAACACCATGTTCATGATGTATCTTACCATGGTTGCTGTTGTAAAGAGTGGCCCTGGAAAATCTCCTGGCCAGTGCCCATCATGTGCCTGTATGGCTGAGAAGTAACTGAGCGCCTTTTTCAGTACCTCTGATACTGTAGGTAAGTCGTTATCAACAGTAGTCTCATATTTTGATTTCTGTAAATCAAGACTAAAGTTGTTCTCCTTTGCTAACTGCACAACAAAAATTCAGATGTTCTTTAAGACATCACATTTTTGTACAGTTATCTTTGTTATTTAATTACATGCAACTAGGTTAATCTTTTCATTATATTTCACTTTTGCATTACACAACAAAGATGGTCATAAATCAGGTGCTCCAAAGATCACATCGGAGTTTCTTATAATGCTTCAGAGATTCAGTTGGACCTGATAACAAGGTCCATATCAAGATCAAGATCGTTAGAATATTTTTTTGTACCTGCATGCGAGCCAAAATATCGGAGCTGTGTCTTGTCCTGAACCTATTCTTCTCGAATTCGGCCCGTGCAGCATTAACTGCATCTCGCTCTTCACTTGATCCATTGTTTTGGTCAAACTCCCATGTTTCTCTTCCGATGTGATTGTTGCCACTCTTGAGCCACGGTCCGCCCTCGGCGATCTTCAGTTTCCACATATTTTACAGCAGAAACACAATATTCTTCTGCCACTACTGAGTCTTACCTGATGGCAAAAAGAGGGTCTAAGAGGTCAGATTTTTTTTGAAAGGAATGACAATAATAAAGGTTCTCTCTTTTTAGTCAGAATTTTGCCACCTTGCCCGTCCAGCAAGGCTACTCAGTTTCACATGGCTGCCATCTAGTAGTTTGCTATTTTGTGAAGACAATAACATTACTCTATTTGACATCTGGTCAGGACTTTCTGACCACAGAAGTCTACTAGAACATATATCAGCTCCTTTTCCATAGAGAAGACAGATAGTGCTTCTTTCTGTGTCCTTCATTTTGAACTATCTAATTGTCAACTAATCTCAGAATGTTTTTTACATGTGTTCTCCCTTCTGTACACACTGCATTTTAAGATGTGATTTTTTTTCTACAAAACTACGACGAGAAATAGTGCGTATAGTTCACTACAAGCAATTATTTTTCCCTCATGCAATGGTTGATTCTAGCACGAACAGTGACATAAGAGAGCAGCACTTACAAAATATCTTCCTTGCACTTGTTCCCAGGTACATCATCAAATGGATCCAGAGCAGAAGGAAATCAGTAGAGGACCATGAGCATTGACCACCAAGGCTGAATGAACTGTAGTTTCAGGACCATACGACATGCAAAAGTGGGTTGGAGAATGTTGTGCATCCGGTCAGACTAAGCAGCATCAGTGCAAATTTGTTCGTATTTATTCATCAACCTGGGGTGATCACATGGAACCTATGAGCCCTTTGCGCTTTCGAGCACGGAGCCTCCCGGCAACCGCAAGCCGTGATGGATGGAGCTTGCTTGGCAGCTGAAAACCAGGGGAAATGGCTTATGTGTGCGCCTCATGCGATTCTTGCGGTGCCTGTGCTGCACCAGCAAGTACGCAGGATCTTCATACGCTTACTCCAGTAGTTTTAATAGATTGAAGAAAAGAAGGAATGTGAATTTTGTGGGGCACTCCGAACATGGTTCGTCGATGTAGTGCTTCTGACACTAATTTTTAGTTGATTTCTCTTTGGACTTTGTAGATTGCTGGAAGATCGTAATATATCTCTGATGAGACCAACAGCTCTTGCCATGTAAAATCGATGTTGTCTGTATGGATTAACCCGTGTATTTTTTTTTCATTGTTTGATTTGAGGGATTGGCTCCTAAAAGCTTGTAAATATGCTGCCCTGGCACGGCTCGTTAGTTTGCTTGAAAGCACGAGCTGCCACGAGGCAGACGCACCATCGCATGGAGCCCCAAGATAGACGGTGCTGGGTTGTGACCTTCCGTAAACTCGCTGCATGGCAGAGATGGGTCAGTCTGTCAAACTAGCCATTACTCAATCATCGAACCACAACAAATGGTTACATTTCGCCTTTGGCCTCCAAGAAAGTCCACCAATAGATACAAGGCTCGAAAGAGTCTGGCTTTAAATTAACTAGTTAAATACCCATGCGTTGCAACGGATAAAAAAATATTCACATGAATCAATCGATCATTATAATTTCATAAATATGTGTCGAGCATGAAGACATGGCCAGATCGGCTATACTCGCTGTTGCCGCCCTCTTGCTCAAGGAAATCTTTAATTGTTATAATGTGTTTTGGGTACCTGTTAGAATGCAAGCAACACCTAGTTAGCAAACCAGTTCACACCTTGACCTTCCAAAGTACTACAGGTCAGGTCCATGTACATGAAATGATTTTAGTTCAGGATATGTATTCATTTAGTTGATCCACGTTCTTACGCAAATAAATAGTCAGGTTATTTAACAGAAATGCATCTAAACACCAATGAGCAACAATTTTTTTTGTAATGGCCAACTACCTTCGGCGTTGGGAGTCCTGAAGGCAGTGGAGGCGATAGCAGCGGTGCCCTTGCCGGGAAGTTTTGAAAGAAACGGGGGCAAAAGCGTTGCCCCAATCTATTAATTAAGAAGAAGAGAGATCCCAGTTAATTAACGGAAAACCGGGCGAAAACCGCTACAAGAAAAAACTACAAGCGAACAACACCCAACACAAACAACTTCCCGACCAACGAGACAAACCACAACAACCACTTCAAGCCTACATCAACCGAACTAACATCTAAATGATAACAACTGGATCACCACTAGCTGAATAGGAACTCTCAACTAGTTGCGGAAGCTTTATTGTGATGCATCTCTTCTTTGTTCTGATCATAAGAGACTTCTCTACCTTCCTGATTAAGCTCTTTGAAGCCTTCCCCGTTAAGACTCAACCAATCTCCTTGCCATATCCAGGGCTAGCCGCCTCCAGACTAACGAGCAAGTCGCAAAGCTCTTTTCCAAAGAGAGCCTCGATGTTAGGTGACAACACACCTCTAGTGTCTACAATGTCTGGCGGCTCAGACGACGGTGGTGAGGAAGTCATGACCTCAGCCACGGACTCCAAAGAGCCCAACTCCACCATCGACGCCATAGATGATTCCGCACATAGCTCCTGCAACCCAGGCATAATTCTGTTGACGATGTAGCTAGGCTCCACCGGTGGTGGTGCGGAAGCCACCTTCGAGGTCCCAAGGGGGGCCACCTGAAGATGCAACATCGACATAGACGGAGAGGGCTCTCCACACAACTCATGTAGCTCGGGCATGATTTCCATCACCGGAGCCACGATCTCATCAACGTCCACGTTCTCACAGACAACCGACATATCACGATGTGGCGACGGGCAAGGCCTGACACGAGGGGAGAAACAACCAAAGCTGCATTCTTCCCCCACAACAGACGACTCATGCTCAGCAGACTCATCGGAAGTACGCTCCAAAGACCCATTAACACGCGCCAACAATAGCTTGATAGCTGCAACCTCTTCAAGTAGGGGGCGAGACACCTCCTCGATGCGTTCGACGACTATCTGGAGGAGCTCGGTGCGAAGCATAGCAAATTGGGACTGCAAAGAAGAGTCCAGATCGGCGATGGCAATGGAATCCTTGCGACACCCAGAAGGGGGCCTTGGCGGCACCGGGAGCGGCGAGTGGCCCACAACGTCAGCCCAAGTCCGTGTCAGCGAAGGGCAACAAGGCTAGACAGAGGGGGAGCAGCTCCGCTGACAAGAAGCATGAGTGACCGGAGAGTGAGCACGAGCAGCCGGAGAGCGAGTGCGATTGTGACAGAACCGTGCCCGATGACCAGGGCATCGCCAACGAATGCATTTGAAGGGCTCCCGACATGAGGCGACCTGGTGGCCACGCTCAAGGCAGCGAAAGCACCTCCCACGAGCCCAGCACTTGAAAGCGAGACTACGCTCAAGACCTTCCTTCTGAAGCAAAGAAGATGGCTCGCGGCCGGGGCGGCCGTCCTGACCCACTTGGACCCAGCCTTCCTCATCTCCCGGAGCGACAACGCCAGTAGCAAAGAGGTCACTGTGAGGCTCCTCGAACGCCTTCTCAACATACATATCAGTGGTGTCGAGCACCGAACCAGAAACAACAACTTTAACAGAGGCCAACACCTCATCATCAGCATCGGAGCTCAAAGAATCATCCCAAAGCAGGCTTGGAGATGGCAACACTGCACCAGGAAGGAGCACCTCAGAGTCAGAGAGAGCGCCTCCGGAGGCAGCCGACGGCAGCAACAACCCAAGCCCTTCAACTACCACAGCAGTGTCACGCAACAGTCCATCAGAAGAACTAGAAGCTGCGGGAGTCGAGGAAAGCCCTGCTGGCATCAACTTCAACAGCGGCTGCACACCGGAGATGGCACCCGCTGCCCGCGACGGCTGCAGGTCGGAGGCGGCGACGACAACCGCAGAGGAGTCGATGAGCAGCGTGCCCATAGTGGCGGCCGCCGTAGTCTTGGGAAGGGCCGTCCGGGCCGTCCGCGACGGCTGCAGGTCGGAGGCAGCGCCAGCAACCACAGAGGTGTCGATGAGCAGCGTGCCCGGAGCGCCCGTTGTCGTAGTCTTGGGAAGAGCGGACCACGATGGTTGCAGGTCGGAGGCGGCGCCGGCAAGCGCAGGGCTCGGAGCGACTGCCACCTGCAGTCTTGGGAAGAGCCGTCCGCGACGGCTGCAGGTCGGAGGCGGCGCCGGCAAGCGCAGGGCTCAGAGCACCCGCTGCCGCAGTCCGGGGAAGGGCCGTCCGCAACGGCAGCATGTCGGAGGCGGCGTCGGCAAGCAGAAGGCCCGGAGCGGCGGCGGCCGCAGACTTCAGAAGGGCCGTCCGCGACACCTTCATGCCCTGGTTCTCCTTCCTGAACCTACCAGCTGGGGGCACCCTCAACGAGCGGGAGGCAGCGGGGTCGCGTGAGCTCATGACGCTCGAGCAGCAGCTTGTGGAGGGCGGATGCAGAGAGGACCTGGCGGCAAGAAGAGCTCGGCAAACACAGAGCACGCGATGGAGATCCCGGATCTAGTCTCGGCTGAAGCAGAGGAGGCCGGAGCAGAGAGATCAGGCGGCGCACTTACCCGGCGGCGAGCACGGTCGGGTCGCGAGAGGATGCCATTTTCTCACGCTGACCTCTTCCGAACTATGACTTGCCCCCCCTTGCCGGGAAGTGGTGATGTTGAGATCGTGGACCAGGGAGAGCGACAACGTGGTAGTACAAACCGCCTGCCATGAGATCTTCCCGAGACAAGCGATCGTGGCTCAAACCTCAAGGTACCTACAGCAGCCAATGTCCATGGTTGTTAGATCCAATGGCACCAACCATCGGAGCGTCCAGATCCGACGGCGCCGGGGAGGGGGGGGGGGGGCATGGCCCCTTTGGCCTCCAAGAAAGTCCGCCAGTAGATACAAGGCTCGAAAGAGTCTGGCTTTAAATTAACTAGTTAAATGCCCGTGCGTTGCAACGAATAAAAAAAATATTCACATGAATCAATCGATCGTTATAATTTCATAAATATGTGTCGAGCATGAAGACATGGCCAGATCGGCTACTCGCTGTTGCCGCCCTCTTGCTCAAGGAAATCTTTAATTGTTATAATGTGTTTTGGGTACCTGTTAGAATGCAAGCAACACCTAGTTAGCAAACCAGTTCACACCTTGACCTTCCAAAGTACTACAGGTCAGGTCCATGTACATGAAATGATTTTAGTTCAGGATATGTATTCATTTAGCTGGTCCAGGTTCTTACACAAATAAGCAGTCAGGTTATTTAACAGAAATGCATCTAAACACCAATGAGCAACAATTTTTTTTGTAATGGCCAACTACCTTCGGCGTTGGGAGTCCTGAAAGCAGTGGAGGCGATAGCAGCGGTGCCCTTGCTGGGAAGTGGTGATGTTGAGATCGTGGACCAGGGAGAGCGACGGCGTGGTAGTACAAACCGCCTGCCATGAGATCTTCCCAAGACAAGCGATCGTGGCTCGAGCCTCAAGGTACCTGCAGCAGCCAATGTCCATGGTTGTTAGATCCAATAGCACCAACCATCGGAGCGTCCAGATCCGGCGGCGCCAAGGACGGGACGCGGCTAGGCGGCGCGATGTTCACAATAGGAAGGCGAAGACGTGACCAACCTAGACGATTGCCGCAGCGCACCCGCGACCTCCATGATCCTGTCGCAAGGGTGCTCTTGCTCCGCGATTAGAACGCCAGCAAGGACGGCTGAGAGGACACGCGCCCGCCTCATCGAACCCATCGGTGATTGGGGTGGCGGCAGCGGCACCGGCGAGGGGAACGGCAACGGCAAGGCGAGAGAGGAGGGGATTACAAGATGCATAACCGATTCAATTAATCGGGCCTATTCAATTTCACATTACCTCTTTTGCATGCTAGGAAAGATAAATAATTAGCCCATAAATTTTGCTTTAAATCACCGATTTGGTCTATTTTTATCCCACGGATCCTTTATTTATAGGGGTATTTTTATCACTCAAATATTGTATGTTGAGTGGGTGGCTTCACCACCAACTCGAAACCAATAGTAAAAAAATCACCGATTTGGTCTATTTTTATCTCACCGAATCCTTTATTTGTAGGAGTATTTTTATCACTTAAATGTTGTATGTTGAGTGGGTGGCTTCACCACCAACTTAAAACCAATAGTAAAGATAAAACCGGCTAAAATATAAAAATACTAATTATACTATTCAACAAGTTTAAGAGTAAAATAACATAACACAAAACAAACTAAAATGATCGACAACAACCAGCAAGCTCCGACAGTGGCAGAGCCAGCCCATGCGCCGAGCCTCGGCAAGATATACATGTGGCTGTTCTGACCATGATTTGTCCTAAGATACTCTTACTTAAGCTAGCACCTTCAACAAATCATAAAAGAAAATTAGCATCTGCACAGGCATGCCGGGCCGTAGCTCCGCCGCTGAGCTAAGATAAAAGAGACAATTCCATGAGGCTCAACCTGTTCCACTACTACTGCTCAGGCCATACTTCTCATTCTTTGTTTGAATCCATAAAATGAAATTCCGTTGAGTTTCATAACTATTTATGAGGCATTTTTTTTGTCCATTTTACATAGGCAACATAAAATATTTTTTCCTTCCAAACTTGTGAAGAAACATATAATGTCCGGATCTACACGCGAGATTTTCTTTCAATTTGTTTTTGACATTTTTTATTTTGTTTATTGTGCATTTCTGGTAAACTTGTGAACAAATATTCCCAGGTGTTTGTCTAACAATCTCGGTTTGCCATGCAGTGTCGCAGTGCGAGTCTGTGACGGTGTGACCTACCGAATCGGGCTACTGATGACAAGCGGGGCCATCTCCCCTCTGTCTTACGCCTTCCGCTCGTGGTTTCCCCTGTTCCGTTTCGTTCCGAAGCCGTCTCGATTCACGAAACCCCCAGAGGAGAGGGAGGAAATCCATCGCCGCCGCCGCGATGCACAACGGCGTGGGTCTCCCCACCGCGCGGGGTTCCGGCACCAGCGGCCGCGTGCAGTCCAACAGGTTCATCATCCGTAGCCGCCCCTCCCCCTCCCCCTCCTCGCCCGCCGCCCCCGCCACCACCTCCGTCCCCGGCGGCGCGCGCGGCGGCATCAGGGAGGAGATGGCAGAGCACCAGCGGAAGCGGGCGCTGGAGTCGCGCATGCTGGAGCTGCGCGAGGCGCTCGAGGAGCAGGGCTACACGGATGCCCAGGCCGACGCGCGCGTCGCCGAGGCCCGCAAGGCCGCCGAGGAGGAGGCCCCTGAGCAGCCCGCGGCCAAGGAAGAGCGCTGGCCGAAGGGGACGCCTCTCTAGGATTCCTCCTGACCCTCCCCGCCGCCGTCGCGAGCCTTCCGCCGTGGGTCGCAGAAGAAACTCGCCCTGATTACCAGATGGAAAATTTTAGCTGTTACTACTGTACTGCCTGATGCTGATCTCTATGTTTACCTGTGCTAGCACCAGAAATTTCTCTCAGTATCTTGTTTGGTTCTCCAGTGATGCAAAAGGGTTAACTAATGTACATGTGGTGGGTTTATTAGCATATTGACTCTGGAAGTCAAGAAACTGTGCATGTTTTTCAAATGAAGTTGGGCTAGATCTCCTACTGAAATATTTTTGCTACGCATTGCTCTTTCTTTCTTTTCGAACAGGAATTGCTCTTTCTTGAATTCACAGAAAAAGATTATTCTGGGTGGTGCTGGCGCTCTACTGTCATACTCTTATCTCGTAAACAAGGAAATTGAGGCGATAAAAGGACTAACGTTTTTTTTCTAATATTCAGAGGGAACATTTGAATTCAGCAAGGGTCAAGGTTATGCTACTGATACTGGCTTATTCATGTGTGAAAATCAGCATAGAAGTTCTAATATACACCAATGGTTTATTTTATTTGGTTAAACTAGAGTAGTATTAAGGCTCAGTAATTATTCTTCAGGTCAAGTGTTCAGGGGCTGCAACAACTATTGGGACTGAGGCAGCAGTATATGCTTCTGAGGCATTGGATAGAAATGATAATGTCCTAGATTTTCTCAAAGCCATCAGAAATGGAGCTCATTATGTACCTACTTATAACATTTCAGGGCCAAATTATCACTTTGTGTCACGGCAACTGTTATTGCTCGGTGGAATGCTCGACTTTTCTGATAGCATGAACAGAAAAGTTGCAGGTTCATTTCTGTATGAGCTTCTAATCAGACCTCTTGAACGTGAAGTTGATGAAGATGGCAACCAGATTGCCATCAGAGATAATGTGAGACCGTGAAGGGGCGAAAGCTGCCTCAGAATTGGCTAAAAAGGTCCATGCTTTTGTTGGTGAATTTGAAATAGTTATTACCACTGTCGTTGTAGGGAGAGAACTCCTGATTTCATGCAATGGATGCACTCTCTCGTAGTGACAGGTCTTCTTCTAGAGAATACTTCGACCTTAGGAAGCTTGGAAGGCAAAGCAATTGAACCTCCTGAACTTTTTCAGTCTTTGTTGCTTCCTGCAGTAAGTCTGATTGTTATGCGGTATTTTCTAGGTTCTAATGGCATGCGGTCTTAAGGTTCATGAACTCAGCAATGGTTCTGAATTTGTTGCAATTGATCTTATATGATGCAGGCAAAGCAGAGAATCATGTTAATGTACAGAGGGCTGCTTTAAGATGCCTTTGTCTTTTTGGCTTGTTACAATATAAACCAAGTATAGAGTTGGTGAAGTCTTCATTCATCAATGGACCTGATCTGGTTAGTGCCATGTCACCCAAGGCCTTGATTAATCTTGTGACTTGGCACGGTCCACAAGTATTAGATCAAGCCATTGGCACTGAACCGGATGCTAACTATGAGAAGACTCAATTTGCTCTTGTGGACATCTCTGATTTGAATGATGATGATCTAAATGTTGGAGTTCTTAGTATTCTATTTTATGGATTTTATCATAAATATGACTGGGAATTCATCCTAGAGGAAGATAATTGTGATAATGTCCTGACCATTCTTGGTGAAGGTTTTGCAAAAGTTCTTCTGAGGGAGAACTATAAGTATATCCTCAGACTTGCATCATGTTATTATAGCTCAACTTGTAAGATTATATATTTCTTGGAGGGAACAAAAAACTCGGAAGGTCAATTACTCATTTTGCACCCTATATATATTTAATTCTTTCCCGCAGTACACTGACATTCTTTTGTTTATCCAGATTGAAACAGTGTCTGTCTGTCTTCTTTCTGCATTATCCATCCCTTTCAGACAAGCACAAGGCAAGTTGATACAATACATATTCTACAATGTTTTCCACATATTATTTTGAACTAAAACTACTGAATACATCATTGTTATAGAGGCGTGTCTCAAGTACTGCTTGTCGCATACTCGTGCTACTCCGACCTAGGCTTCTCACATCACATCCTTGGTCCTTAAACGACGGATTCATAGCTCAAAGCCATAACCATAGGGGCCTAGTCTACGAGAGATTGATCCGACAGGCAACTCCGGGATGTGAGGCGTTTAAGCAATAGTGGAAATCATCTGAAGAGTCCAATCTTAGGTCAGTTTCACGAATGCAAGGATTTCCTACATTTGTACCACTCGTGACGGTAATGCTGGGGATAGTGGACCAGTTGTTTCGAAAAGGCGAAAGTATGCAGTTCAAACTGCTCGTTTTATGGTTTAAATGGTACAAAAATTCCACTATTTTTGATGGAAACTACAGAACAAGCTACTGTGAGTCCTTCAAGCCTTTCAAGCATCCAGTCTGTCAGTCGATCCGACATCAGCAAGGAGGGTCTTGCTATCCATATTGCAGTGGAGGTACTGTCAATAGCTCTCCTAACCTGCACATGCTTCTATAATTCTGTCGCAACTTTGTGAGGCATCGAACTAAGCATCCATGATTTTACATGTTGTCTCATGCTCATTGCTCCAAATTCTGTACTGAAATCTATCAAGAGTGTGTGAGAACTGACATAAAATGCTTGGACTGTTCTAGGTAACAAATAGCCAAGATAAGAAGAGCGCGCCTGGGAAAGCATACGCAGTGGCTCTGTGCAAGGTTAATGTTCTTCTAAGATTCAGGCAATCAGAACAGAAGGCCATCAAGTGCATGTGAGGATTGTTTTAGCTGCTTCTGATAAGGACCTTGTGAAGGAGCTCGTCCAGATGTCATCCAGGCTCAAGTCACTTGATGAGTGCCCAGAAGAAGAATTGCCACAGGATCAAGCTGATGCCATATTTGGTACAGTATGTTCAACGATTCGCATTGTATGTTCACGTTCCCGTAACCTCATATCCTCACACCTTGCTCTCGTTGTCTCAGAGAAACTAGGACTTAATGGTGGCATCAAATTGGACGCTAATCCAGTGGTGCCACCAACACCAGCACCACGGTCAGTCCAGGCTGCTCGCACCAGGAGAAGAACTAGACGGGCGCCATCATCTAGCGACTGACAGCGAAGCCGAATCTGAAGGAGAGAGCTTGGACATAACATCGGTGAGTAGGGCGCGTGGAGAGAGCAAGCAAGACCATGGCACTCAGCAAGTTTACTGCTGCTGCTCCTTCTGGCAGCGAGCAGTCTGATGTGACAACTGACGAGGATCCATCCGGCGAGGACCGAGTGATCTCCTGGCGTTCTTGAATGGAAGAACCTAGTAAATATATGCTGATGTATTGTTTCCTTGTTTCGTTTGAACCAGTTGCTTCAGCTCCCACATTTGGAGAGTTTATGCTGTGATATACGTACGTGGGTTCTGTTGATGGATCAGTGAACTAAGTTAAAGTGTTTCATTTGAAAAAATATTGCATGTCACACTTTTGAAAATTAGTTGTTCGAATATCATGAAATAAATATTTTGACGAATCAAGAACTGCATCTTGCATGCTCAAAGTATAACATAAAAGAGAGTGTAGTGCACACACACGAACTCAAGATTGACATTTGACAACATTGATCATATGAGTAAGAACAACAGTTTTAGTAGTGTACATGAGAAATTTACACCCGTGATGATCATACAAGACAAATTGATATAACAGTGCCTCGAGTACAATTACACTTTGCGATGAATAAATACAATTACACTTGAATAAGAATGTCATCAACATATATCGATCTAATTCACAGCTGCAAACGAGAAGAACTGGCTCTGTCCCTGACTTGATGGACTTTGGAAATCGGCGGCGCCAGCGGTATTGTAACTATCAGCCAAAAGGCTGTCCCAGTCGATTGTTGGTGCCAAAAGCTGGTCGATGTCGAGTTGTTCGATGCCTTCATAAAAATCAAGCTTTTCGATGCTTTCATGAAAATCAAGCTGTTGGATGTTGTTCTCAGCTTCGGCCGGGAGAGTTTGCTCCTGTTCTAGTCCGAGAAGTTCGTCAATTGTGCAGGAGAACCGGTCGTCGTCAGCTTCAGGCGCGTCAGGCAGCTCCGCCATGGACGCAGCCGGCGAGGAAACGGGCGCGGCGGCAGACGTGAACCACACCGGACAATCCTCGTAGTCTTTCTCATCAGGCGTCATCTGGACGGGGGCGGCGATCCGCATCTTCTTGGAGCTTGACAGATCGGCGGCGGCGACCGGCGCTTGCCTCTTGTACTGCACGTGCGCGCTCCCCGTCGCGGTCATGGTCACGGACTTTGGTTGCGGTAGCGACGCCGGCGGCTCTGCTGGTTCTTGAGAAGGCTTGTACGCGTTCGATTCTTGGCGGGCGGGGGCGGTGGCGGGAGCGTTCTGAGCCAGATGGAGCTTGCATAGCACCTTCTCCTCGTCGCCGACGACGGCGTTCGGCAGCAAGCATCGGTACTCCTCCATGACCCAGCCGGTGGCCTTCTTGTTCTTCCTGAACGACAGGTTCTTGACCTCGCCGACCTTGACTCCCTTGTGGATGACGGGCTTGGTCGTGTTGATGGTCCAGGTGCCGGCGCCGGCGACGCGCGCGCACTTACCCCGACCCTTCTTGTGCGTGCACGTCGTGAAGAAGAAGCGGTCTCCGGTGTCCTCGGTTCTAGGCGCGGGCGGGTACTTGGCGGCGAGATCCTTGGGCTCACAGCCGTAGACGTCGTCGTTGCGGATGAGTTCATGCGTCTCGCCGGCGATGAGGATCGGCAGGAAGTAGGTCACGGCCTCCTCTTTGGTGGGGTTGAATGAGTGGAGCTTGTAGAAGTCGTCGTCCTCGTCGAGCCCGTGCGTCTCCATGGATCCGCTGCTGCTCTGCTTCTGCTTCAACTCGATCGGGGAGATGGGGAGAAGACCTAGCTTCGATGTTCGATCGATGGGTGAGGGAGGTCCATATTTATGGCGCATGCCGGCATGGGGCCGGATCGAATCCGGGTGTGTTTCCTTTTGAGTACAGCTCTACTTCTAGTCGGAATGGCATGGCCAATACTTTCTATGATTTGAATCCGAGTGTGATTTCCTTCTAACTCTGCTTCTAGTCGGATTCGTGTCTCCAATACTTTCCATGATTTGAATCTGAGTTTGACCATGTTTTTTACTAGAGCGGACGGGATGCTTTTGTTAGTACTCGGCCGTTGCTGTAATCTGTAACTAACCCACCTGGTTCAGTTAGGCCTCACCTCCCACCTCTGTTGTACATGATCTGCACGATCACATTGTATTGCACACATCTGGGAGAAGGCCAATGGTTACTGTGGCAGCAAAACCAAACATCAAACAAAATCAAATTGCATCCTGCAACAACACTTTGCACCTTGCTGAAGAAGGCACATGAAATACGGAAATTCAAATATCTCTACTCCAGGAGAACATATCTAGTACTCCCAGTGTTTTGTGTGCTACAAGTTTCCCACGATCTGAACCGTCGGATCAAAAAGCAACGGTCAAATGATTTATGTGCAGACGCATTTGCACATGAACCTTGAGTTTTGCAAAGATAAACCCACACTCTAACTTCGAGCCCAGTGTGTTCAGAAAAGTGTAGCGGGGTTGATTACAAAACAATACAAGGTTCTTTCCATTAAAGTTATGTGCTGGAATCTGACTTACATGGAGTGTGGGTTGATTTCGGAAAACTTCAAGGTGCGTTCGCAAATGTGGTGCACAGAAACCATTTGACCATCGATTTTCAATCCGACTTTCAAATCAGCCGGGAAATTAGTAGCACATATATCACTGGGAGCACTGGATATGTTCTCATATTTTCGGGCCAAGAGTCGGCATGATTTCACTCGATATCACTATGTTTTCTTCCTGCAATATAAGTAGTTTAACTTTGACTCCTGCTGGCGATCTGTAATATAAGTAGTATAACTTTGCTCCTTGTTTTGTTTGGCAATAGGTAGTGCCTGCGAGGTGAGCTGACAACTTTCAGTTGGTGCTGTGTTGTGCGACCATAAAACTTGTAGCTTGCTTCATTTTTGTTATCTCTTCTTTTTTGTATTGTTTGCTGCCATTGGGGCAGATCTCCAACAATATGTTCTGTAATCTGATGATGGTGGAATCGGGAGCTCTATAGCTTCGAATGGAAGAAAGAAAGCACCAGTAATTTCTCACGCTATAGGATTAACGACCAGATCTTGTGATTCACGAAGAGAGTATTTATAGCTTCGAATGGAAGAAAGAAGGTACCAAATGCCCCCCCCCCCCCAGAGGGATGCCCCAAGGCAGCCCATGTGGGCGTGCCCAAAGGGGGTTGGTGGGGCGGCTAGGGTTCCCTTTAGGGGCCAGAGACCAAGGAGGTTGGCAGCCAGGTTTGCCCCTCCTCCAACGCTCCCACCTCCTCCCCTATATAAACAGGGGAAACCCTGTCTTTCTCAAGGCATCCAATTCCCACAAGCTAGTTCTCCCTAATAGACTTTTGGTTGGCTCTCTCCTCTTTCCATCTCTGGTGCATAGTCTCTCCCCTCGTGGAGGTTATCTCGTGTGTAGATTCTCCACATACGCACGCTGAAAGGCTGCACAACTCTTGTTGTTAGCCCCTATAGTCCTATATGGTGAAGCCCTCGTGGATTCTATATCCTATGTGTATTCCTCATTAGAGGGATCATGTTTTTGACCCTGCTCCTCATCAGAGCAAACACATCGGAATGAACCTTCCGAAGACAGTGTCCTCGCGTCTGGGAGGACACACCTAGTTGTGGGGATCATCACGATGAAAATCTTCAACGAGCTCTTCCTCAACTACTCGGTGATATCGTTCTAGATCCAATCTTGTTATTGCAATCTCATAGATATATCTTGGGTGATCGTGTAGGGAGATTGTTTTTGTTTTTAATGCATTGGACCCAACAGCACGCGCCCCTTCTTTCCCTAATCACTACGACCTTCCCCATCACATGTCCCATCTATTTCCACCAACGTGACCTTTCATGCTTCCTAACGAGTGTCACCTAACCGCTGTCCCGCGCGATGAATCCCGATGTATTCCTGCTTCGGGTGGGGTTGACCTGGTCTGATGCCTCTTTCCTAGCGTTGCCCGAGTGCCCTCGCCTCCATGCATGGTCCAAGAATGGAAACACCACCACTTGCTATTCTTTGACTTAGGCACCTTCCCCTGCCACCGAGGCATGTTCTCAGTTGTTGGCCACAACCTCTCGCACCTTCGAACACACTTGCGCTGAGTGATGAGCTCACACCATTTATTTAGGACACAACCACCACTCATCTCTGACTTCCCACAAGGTGTTCGAAATATTCTCACAAGATATTTTGTTATCTTGTTTGTTTATTTTGCACGATAGCATATAGGTGTAGACTAACTTGAAAGTAGTACTAAAAATTGTAGATGAGTTGGTACAATAGAGATTTGTCTTTCGAGGAGGAGGAGGATGAATGATATGAACATAATGACCTCGTCATTCTTATGATGTTGGAGATGGAGAGCAACAAGAGGCCGAAACATGGGGGCTCCGTCGTTGTCCGAGCGATGATTCGTAGGAGGAGGCAAGAAGCCCATGACTAGATTATGTTTGATTATTACCAGGTTTACCTCAGGTGTATCCCGAGCGATACTATCGCATGCGGTTTCGGATGGGTACATATATGTTCATCTACATTTACAACATGATCAAAGAAAAATTTAACTTCTTCGTGCAACAAGGGAATTTCACGGGCTTGCTTGGGCATAGCACTTTGTAGAAGATGATTGTGGCTCTGTGCATTATGGCCTATGAAATCCCGGCTGATTTGTTGGATGACAACATTGCAATGGTGGATAGCATGGCCATCTTGTTTGAGGCACTTTTTGAATGTAATAATCAAGGGCTTTGGCAAACGGTACTTGAGAACACCCAATGCTCAAGACTTAGAGGTTTTTGTAGATGAACGCCATAAGGGGGCTTCCAGTGATGCTCGGCTCCATTGATTATATGCACTTGAGGTGGAAGAACTATCTTGCGACATGGCATGGACAATTCACTGGCCATGTCAAGGACCCAAACATCATTTTGAGGACATTGCAGACCAGGAGACATGGATTTGGCATGCGTATTTTGGTAAGCCTGGAGCTTGACTTGATATAAATGTTCTCAACTGGTGATGCATGCAAAATACATGCATGAACTATGTAGTTTATTGATGCATATTTCTATATATTATAATGTTATTAGTTGTTATAATCATGATTTGCACTGATTTATGGGGATTTTCCATCGATCCCCCTTATTTTGGTTATAACCCTGCAGAACAGGAAAACCCTATTTTGTGTATTTTTACGTTTCAGAAACCTTCCCGAACTCAAATTGACCTAGGATTTTTAGGGTGTTAATATTTTATCACGAGAACCTTCTGGAGCACAAGAAGTCAACGAGGGAGGGCACGAGGCCCATTTGAGCATAGGTGGCATGGGCCCTAGCCCAGGCCGCGCCACCCATGCTCATTTGAGGCTCGAGCCTCCGATGTCGTCCATATTTGTCTCTGATGCTCAGCTTGACCTAAAAACACCTATGTAAAGACCCCCTCGGTGTTCCCAAGAGGAGGTGGTGGAGAAACACGAAACACAGAAACAGAGGCTGTTCCAGCAAAGATTGAAGGGGGAAACGCTGCCGGAGTCACCCCCGGATGCTTCTCCACCCTCTCCGACATCAACACCATCATCACCACCATAAAGAGGGAGTATTCCACCTCTGGACTATGGGTTTGTGGCAGTAGCTTGTTTTATCTCTCTCTTATGCTTCAATGTTTAGATGCCATATGAGCTGCCCAACATGATTATGGTGTATATTATGTAATTCCTATGTGGTGGATTTTTATTTTATTGGATGATCAATGAGATGTGATATGTTATTATGTTCTTGATGTATAAGTAGATGCATAGTATTACTCCATTCTTTACTACTTGTTCTGATCCAACATGTATGCGAGAGCGCGAGAGGGGGATGGTGTGTATTAGATGGAGTAACTAAGTAGTAGTCATTGGATAGTGACAGTATTCATGATCTGCTATGGTGTTTTACATTTCCATAGTTACCTCACTAGGGATAAAAAGAATGCATGTGCTATAATTTTTTTGTGACAGCGGAGAATTCCAAGAGACATTCATAGGCATAGTTCTATTGTAATATATCCAAGCGGTAGCATGATACGTCTCAAACGTATCTATAATTTTTGATGCTCCATGCTTGTTTTTACACCATTTGCCTTGTGTTTCGTTACACTTCGTGGCGTTTTTATGCGATTTCCAGAACTAACCTATTAACAAGTCGACACAGTGCCAGTTCCCTGTTTTCTGGTGTTTTTGTGTTTCAGAAAAGTTACACAGGAAATATTCTTGGAATTGGACGAAACAAAAGTCAAACATCCAGAAATTCACCGAAGCTTCCAGAGAACCGAAGAGGAGACGGAGTTGGGCCATGAGGGCCCCACACAATAGGGCGGCGCGGCCTGGCCCCTGGTCGCGCCCCCTACATGTGAGGGCGCCCTAGCAGCCCCCTGACGACGCCCCTTCGCCTATATAAAGCCTCGGGACGGAAAACCCTAAAGGAGTCGGCGTTTTTCCCAGAACAGTTCCGCAGCTCCGCTGCCGCCGCCGACGAATTTTGGGGGACAGAAGTCTCTGTTCCGGCACCCTGCTGGGACAGAGAAGTGCCCCCGGAGCCATCTCCATCGGTCTCCATCACCGTCTCCGCCGTCTCCATCGACCTCACCGCCATCTCCATCAACCTTGCTGTCTCCTATGATGAGGAGGGAGTAGTTCTCCCCCGGGGCTGAGGGCTCTACCGGTAGCTATGTGGTTCACCTCTCTCTCCCATGATGTGATCTTTACGTGATCGTGAGCTTTGTATCTAGTTGAATTGGTAGATGTTATTATTCAGATATTATGCTACTCCTATGCTTTATTATTATACTCTCCGGAGATACCTTGTATCATGGTGTAAAGGTGACTAGTGTGTGCATCATGTGTATCTTTTTGGTTAATGTCTCTATGAATTGTTGGTGTTTGTTGGAACCATCTAGTGCGTTCACGGTGATAGTGTGAGACAATCAAGTTTGGGTACATACGGACTTTGAGGAGTGCTTCGTAGCCCTACGCATGATTAGTGTTCGTTTTCCATTGGAGAATTGTTTTGAGTTGCATATGGATGATAGTATCTATTGGTTCAATTATGTTATATTTGTTGAGAGTGTGTCCACTAGTGAAAGTATGATCCCTAGGCCTTGTTTCCAAGCATTGCACACCGTTTACTTACTGTTTTGTTACATGTTTGCTCGTAGCGATATTTATTTCAGATCATATTTGCTACTTATAATCATCACTACTACTTGTATTTCACTATCTCTTCGCCGAACTAGTGCACCTATACATTTGACAAGTGTATTAGGTGTGTTGGGGACACAAGAGACTTTCTGTATCGTAATTGCAGGATTGCTTGAGAGGGATAGCTTTGACCTCCTCCTCCCTGAGTTCGATAAACCTTGGGTGATCCACTTAAGGGAAACTTGCTGCTGCTCTACAAACCTCTACAATTGGAGGCCCAACACTGTCTACAAGAACAGACGCGTGCGTAGACATCAAGCTCTTTTCTGGCGCCGTTGCCAGGGAGGTAAGGTAAAAGGTGCTCGCATCCTCCTATGTGAGTGCTCGGAGTTATTTCCCTATAGATTCTGCAATTACATCTTTTTGTTTCTTGTTTTTATTTTCACTAGTTAGGCTTAGTGGAAAACGAAGAGTTCTTTAGTCTTTTTCCTGAGTTTAGATATGAAGTGTTTGAAGAGAAAATTGAAAAACCTTTGGAGCTTAATTTGCATGCTAATAGTGTTGTTAGTATGAATGCTTTGAACACCGTTATTGCTAATGCTATAGAAAAGTCTAAGCTTGGGGAAGCTGGTTTTGTTAAGCATGATATTTTTAGTTCCCCAGCTTTAGTGGAGAAAGTTTTCTCTGATGATATTTTATCTCCCCTATGTGATGTTCCTATGCCTGTTACCTATGTTAGTGATCATGATTGGGAAAAGCACTCTACTTTTGATATTGAAAATCTTTTTGGTACCGATTCTAAGGTTAATAATTGTTGTACCATTAGTACTATCCATGTTCCTTCTTATGATGATATGTTTGATGAGTATGCTTTGCGAAATAGCTGTTTTCTAGCTTGTGATGATAATAAACCTGTAGTTTATGATGGTTATGATGATGAGTATAATATTTTCAGTTCACCTACTTTTGAGGAGAAAATTAGTTATGATTACAATATGCCTCCTGTTTTTGATGATTATGGTGATGAGAATAATTATTCTGTTAAATCTGCTCCTAATACAATTGTTCATGTGGGGAGTATTAATTCTTTTATGCATGTGGCTCATGATAGGGAAGCTTTATGTGATAGTTATATTGTTAATTATATTCATGATGCTACTAAAAGTTATTATGAGAGAGGGAAACATGGTTTGATGGATCTCAACAATGTTGAGTTTCCCCTCTTTATGTTGCAATTCTTGAAGTTATACTTGTTTTGCCTTCCTATGCTTTTTGCTTTGAGCTTTCATGATTTGTCTCTTTACAAGATTATTTTTCATAGGAAGTGGTTCAGATTTAAATATCTTTCATATCTGCTTTTTGATGCTCTTTATTGCTTCAAGTTCTTATATGACGCCTTTGCTTTAAGCTCTTATATGGCGCCCACATGAGCATCTTTGCAAATTACTGCGCCTAGCTCAAAGGCGTTAAAGAAAAGCACTCTTGGGAGATAACCCAATGTTTTATTTCCAGTACTTTTTCTTTTATTTGAGTCTTGGAAGTTATTACTACTGTAATAACCGCTCCTTATCCTTTTTATTTCGTTGTTGTGCCAAGAGAAGCCTCTAATTTGAGTGAGGTAAGATTTGGGGATGTTGCTGTCCTGAAACAGTTTTCGGTGCTGCACCGTAAAAATTTGTGAAAATTCTCTGTATATCTTTTGGACCTGCGATTTCTTGTGCATATGCCCCAGGTTATATCCAAACTTTCATTAGTTTAACACTTTTTGATTTGAGCAACAGAAAACCCTCTAAAAATTCGACCTTTGTCAGCTGTTCTGTTTTGACAGATTTCTGCCAATATTTGTGTTTGCCGCTCGATCGCTTTCTTTTTGAGTTCTTTTGATCACGGAACTTTTGGGGAAGTTGCTACAGTAGTATATACTTTATATGTGGTGGATTTGAGTTGAAACCTAAAGAAAAAAGGGTTGATTCATTACTATGCTTACACTAATGTTGCTAATAGAATTGTGTTTAGTTTTGTATGAAGGAAGTTTTCAAGTGTAGGGATTGGAGAATGATGTGATGAGATGAAGAATGGACAAAAGCTCAAGCTTGGGGATGCCCATGCAACCCCCAAGAAATATCCAAGAGGTACAAGCGTCAAAGCTTGGGGATGCCCCCGAGGCACCCCTTCTTCATCGGCAAAAATCAGGTCACCTTTCAAGACACTATAGTTTTATTGCTTCATGCACTATGCGTTTTTCTTGGAGCGTCAGTTGCTTTTGTTTTCAGTTTTCTTTTGCTTTGTTTGCTGCAATAAATGTTTAGATCACATCATGTGTTTGGAGAGAGACATGCTCCGTTTTCATTTGCCAAGAACACTCCGTTTTTCACTCTTATCGTTTCAATGAGTGTTCTCTTTTTCTGCTACTGCGTTTAGCTTGCATTTTTCGCCTTGATTTTTGTTCAGATCTTGCTTTATCTTTGCATCAAGGTATATTTGGACCTCTGGTCCATGTTGGTTTTCATCAAAAGAGTTTCCTAAAAAAGGTTTGAATGGTGTTGGAAAAGAGAAAAAGCTTTATGCAAAAAAGTGGTACAAAAAGGAGCTTGTGTAGACTGCGGCCTAGGCTTTTGCATGTCGTGCTTGATATCTTTTTGATAGTATGCTTAGTGGTTTTGCTGTAGCATGACTTGTCTCAAATGACTGAGATTGCTTAATGAGCCTTTGAAAAAAATCATGCCTTGTTTTTATTATATGGAAGCATTTATTTGGTTTTCTCCTTTGATGCTTTATTTGGGTTGACTTGGCACATGCTTACACCATCTTGACTACAAAATAAGTTGCCTATAGCCTCTATGATCATTTGGTTTTTGACTTGTGATACCACTTTATGCTTCTTTCAATGATGTTTTGACGCTTTGCATGATTATGGCCGTTATTGCTATCTTAGTTGGTCACTCCCAGTCTTTTGCTAGCCCTCATTTTGTACTGAGTATGAGCTCTACTCGTGCATCCAACTCCCAAAAACCAAGTTTGCCATTGTGTCCACTATAAATTCCTATGCATGGTATTTGCAAGCCATTCCAAGTAAATTTTCATGTGCTACCTTTCAAAAAACCTTCAAAATACTTCTCATTTTGTGACACTATTTTCAGCTCATGGGGACGTAGTGGTCGGATTTGCTATCTTCCATATTGTCTTATTCCAAAAAGAAAAAAAAGAGAAAAAAAGAAATAAAAAAGGCACTCCTCCATGGTATGTGAATGTTGGTGGGCACCCGATGGAATCGGTTAGCCATAGTTTGAGAAAGGAAAAAAGGTGGGGAGGAGTGCCAAGCTTTATAAAAGAGCACAAAAGTGCCAATCTCTCTCTCAAAAACTTGCTTCATTTTGTATGGAAGATAGTAAGAACCCCATTGTCAGTCGTTGACAAAGACAACCACCTCTCAAAACCAATTTTTATCTCTCTGTTTTACAAATGAAAAGCTCTAGCACATGTTTAATCACTGCTTCCCTCTGCGAAGGGCCTTTCTTTTACTTTTATGTTGAGTCACCACCTTCTACCTTTATGCACCGTCTAAGAGAGCATAGTTATCATTCTGAGTATAATGTGCATTGTCCCAAAGTTTTCATTGATTGATTCATGATGTTGGTTTCACTTGTTCTTAAATTACTTGTATCTAGTCACCCTCTTAAACTTGAAGGTGTCCTATGCATTTATGTTTTGCTACTCCATGAGGGACAAGCTGAAAACCATTTGCTATGTTTTCCATATGATTTGAACACACACTTGACTTTCATTGTTTCATTATTCATGATTTTTCGTTTGTGTTCTTTTTCATGTTATAACATGATTGCTAAGTTTCGTATTGTCAAGATTATGTCTTTCATGCCCATGTTTTAAGTTCTTATGATCCCAGCACTCAATGCTTTCATAAATGATCAAGATTGTGTAGGTGCATGTCACCTCAAAAATTATTTCTTTTGTTATCACTTACCTACTCGAGGACGAGCAGGAGTTAAGCTTGGGGATGCTGATACGTCTCAAACGTATCTATAATTTTTGATGCTCCATGCTTGTTTTTACACCATTTGCCTTGTGTTTCGTTACACTTCGTGGTGTTTTTATGCGATTTCCGAAACTAACCTATTAACAAGTCGCCATAGTGCCAGTTCTCTATTTTCTGTTGTTTTTGTGTTTCAGAAAAGTTGCACAGGAAATATTCTCGGAATTGGACGAAACAAAAGCCGAACGTCCAGAAATTCACCGAAGCTTCCAGAGAACCGAAGAGGAGACGGAGTGGGGCCACGAGGGCCCCACACAATAGGGCGGCGCGGCCTGGCCCCTGGCCGCGCCCCCTACGTGTGAGGGCGCCCTGGCAGCCCCCTGACGACGCCACTTCGCCTATATAAAGCCTCAGGACGGAAAACCCTAAAGGAGTCGGCGTTTTTCCCAGAACAGTTCTGCAGCTCCGCCGCCGCCGTCGACGAATTTCGGGGGACAGAAGTCTTTGTTCCGGCACCCTGCCGGGACGGGGAAGTGCCCCCGGAGCCATCTTCATCGGTCTCTATCGCCGTCTCCGCCGTCTCCATCGACCTCACCGCCATCTCCATCAACCTTGCTGTCTCCTATGATGAGGAGGGAGTAGTTCTCCCCCGGGGCTGAGGGCTCTACCGGTAGCTATGTGGTTCACCTCTCTCTCCCATGATGTGATCTTTATGTGATCGTGAGCTTTGTATCTAGTTGAATTGGTGGATTTTATTATTCAGATATTATGCTACTCCTATGCTTTATTATTATACTCTCCGGAGATACCTTGTATCATGGTGTAAAGGTGACTAGTGTGTGCATCATGTGTATCTTTTTGGTTAATGTCTCTATGAATTGTTGGTGTTTGTTGGAACCATCTAGTGCGTTCACGGTGATAGTGTGGGACAATCTAGTTTGGGTACATATGGACTTTGAGGAGTGCTTCGTAGCCCTACGCATGATTAGTGTTCGTTTTCCATTGGAGAATTGTTTTGAGTTGCATATGGATGATAGTATCTATTGGTTCAATTATGTTATATTTGTTGAGAGTGTGTCCACTAGTGAAAGTATGATCCCTAGGCCTTGTTTCCAAGCATTACACACCGTTTACTTACTGTTTTGTTACATGTTTGCTCACAGCGATATTTATTTCAGATCACATTTGCTACTTATAATCATCACTACTACTTGTATTTCACTATCTCTTCGCTGAACTAGTGCACCTATACATTTGACAAGTGTATTAGGTGTGTTGGAGACACAAGAGACTTTCTGTATCGTAATTGCAGGGTTGCTTGAGAGGGATAGCTTTGACCTCCTCCTCCCTGAGTTCGATAAACCTTGGGTGATCCACTTAAGGGAAACTTGCTGCTGCTCTACAAACCTCTGCACTTGGAGGCCCAACACTGTCTACAAGAACAGACGCGTGCGTAGACATCATAGCATATTTGATATTCAAAATTATGTCAAAGTACCTAAGGCTATATTCTGTTAATTCTCAATACTAGATTGTTTGAAGTGTATTCCTATCTAGTGGAGTATAAGTAAGATGTGTTGCATCATGTTTAAATTAGGACATGATTCCCATATAAATATTATCAAGTTAATATAATAAAAATCATGTCAATATTTTGGTCATCTATCTTGCGCTTAATGCCACCACAACTTTATGAGAGAGTAGACAAGTGAACCCATGAACCCCGGTCTAATTTTCATCATAAGAACCACCTTTCCAACACTTCTATTTGCACTTTTATTTTCAGCATTAATTAATTCCTAAAATACAAAAACATATTTACTTTCTTGCATCCACATATAAAATCCAAAATCACCTTTAGCGCATTTTATAAGTTGTATATTTAGCTTAGTTTACCTTTCCCGCATCATATTTACTTTATTCCATTGTTATTTATTTTATTGCATATCATATTTATTTTTCTTACATTCACACTTTGTGCTTGACAACCAATCGGTGGAGCTGGGGATGCAAGACAAGGAAATTATTTTGTAGGTTGCTTGACAAAGAACAAAGAGAGCTTTTTCGACTGTTCCCGAGAGTTCGATATAAACCCTGAGTTTCCTCGTCGGGAAAATTTAGTCTTGCTACAACACTCTGCACTTGGAGTCCCAACGAGTTAGCACCTTGCTTAGTGTCATCAACTATTCACCATCTTTTGCAAGCTTAGACATGAGAAAATCATAGGTGGAGTTTTATCTCAATGGACACAAGTACAACAAGGGCTAATATCTTGCCTATGGGTTATATCCATAGTGGGAAATGTTTATCAAGCTGCCGCTAGAAAGGATGTGGAGAGGGCATTTGGATTTTACAATCCCAGTTTGCTATTGTGAATGGTCTAGCTTGTTTTTGATCAAAATATGTTGGGGAGGATCATGATGGCTTATGTGATTTTGCACAGTTTTATCATCAAAGAAAGATGAGGACTTTGACGACCGTTATGATTTCATTGGAAGGTGGTGCGCATCCGTGTCAAAGAGAAGACAACATCAAGCACTTCCTTGAAGTTCACCATGCGATTCGAGGTTTGGAGACTCATCAACAACTTAAATATCTCACTAAGGAGTGGTGGAAATGGATGTTCAACAAAATACTTGATTTGCCATGTCTTCTATTTTAGTTTTTATAAACTTTGTAATTTTCTTCATCATATTTTTTTAATAGTTGACCATTGTGTTGTAATATTTATGCACTATAACCTATTTTATCTGATTTTATTCTACTCAATTTAAAATTATTGTTGAGTGATTTGAACTATATATGCAAAAATAAAAGTATGAGCTCAAATCTTGCCACTCTAGTTTAGGAATCTTGTTATGGGAAGGCTAGCAGAGAAGGATTTTTTGGATTGTTAAACCTTCTCCCCTCTTCCTATACCCGGTTTAGCAATCCAAGTAATACTACTAGAGATACTCTTAGAAACTTGTCCAAGAAATCACACATGGGGGCAACGGTGTCCGATAACAACCAACTCTGATGATTTTGATACATAAAAACCTCTTTTCAGACAAGTTCACTGATTGTTTAGTTTAATCGTGTTAGGACTAGACGAGCCCACCCGCTAGGTCTACGTGGGAAATATCTCCAGCGAGTCCAAATCCACGCCTCCCATACCGTGGCTCTCATCAAACAACCGTAATGAAAGAAACATCCATCACCACCTCGGTCACGACCTTTGTCGTCATCGCCTGGGCGGCCTGCCGTCACCTCTAGCGGCTAGTGTGCTTACACATGTAGGAAAATAACCGGGAGTGAGAGCAAGTATGAGAGAAACCAACACTATCCACAAAACCTAGGGTCATGGGCTGCCGCCTGTCGTTTCTTCTTGCCATATTTAGGCCGTTTATCTTGGAGAAAATGCCTCTCGAGTCACCTCCGCTTGGGCTACTCCAGAGGACCTAAAAACCCTAGCCTAGGCTCTTCCCTCGTGCCTTCCTTGGCCGCTGCCGCTGCTGGCGGTGGCGGCGCCCATCCCGCCGAAGGTAGAGGGAAGAGCGGCGCACATCGGCTAAGCCTTGGAGCGGAGATTCTCGGTGTCGGGTGCATGCACCAAGGTCGACGGAGGAGAAGACAAGGATGGCAACGATGCCGTTGGGATAGGGCGGCGTGATCGAGGCATCGATCTTCGGCGGTCTCTGACGTGCCCACGTCAACCTGCCGTGGCTGTGGATGCAAGCTGCGCAGGGCTACGCCAATGCGGCGGTGCATCAGCGTGTGGGCGTCCTGCCTTGCAGCACCCCCACTTTGGGCTTTCGTAATAGGCCTTGAGCCTTGCCTTCTTTGATCCTCCTGTCGACGCACATACACAGGCACACAGCCTATTGATGAACATATCGATTTGTGCAGTTCATGTCTGCATACAATGTTGGGCAGTGGTGCTGAATCGCCTTCTCCTCTATAGTAGGCTGGTGGCATGGGGGTTGCCAGCTTGATCTAAATAAAGGTGGGTTGACTGTATTATTTGAGCACCAAGCATCAGATCTGATTCATAAAGGCTTCCTTGATCAGGACATAGACGAGCGAGATTTCTAGAATGGAATTGATTCGGTCAGGCACACCCTTATCTTCTACCTGTGAGGCCTCATGAGGATGTCGCGTGAAGCTTTGCCTTTTGTCGGTGCCATGGTACATGTCTACATATAGATTTTCATGAAACTAATAGAGGTAGAGAAAGTTATGATGGCTGCGATCGGAAGTTGGTAATGACGGAGAGGGCACTGATGCATGCAAAATACATGCATGATCTTTGTAGTTTATTGATGCATATTCCTATATATTATAATATTATTAGTTGTTATAATCTTGTTTTATAATGTTTAATGGGGATTTTCTATTGACCCCCCTTATTATAGTTATAACTCTGCACAACAGGAAAACCCTGTTTTGCGTATTTTTGTGTTTTAGGGACCTTCGCGGACTCAAATTGACCTGAGATTTTTTGGGCGTTAATATTTTACCACGAGAAGCACCTAGAGGAGAAGAAGTCAACGAGACGAGGCCCAGAGGCCAAACGAGATAGGTGGCGTGGGCCCCTGGCCTGGCCGCGCCACCCATGCCCGTTTGGGCCTCGAGCCTCCGATGCCGTCCAACTTCATCTCCAGATGCTCAGCCTGACCTAAAAACACCTATATAAAGACTCCCTCGACGATCGCGATCAGGAGGCAGCGGAGAAACACGAAATACAGAAAGAGAGGCTGTTCCAGCGAAGATTGGAGGGGGAAATGCTGCCGGAGTCGCCCCCGGACGCTTCTCCACCCTCTCTGACGTCAACACTATCATCACCGCCATAAAGAGGGAGTATTCCACCTCTGGACTACGGGTTTGAGGCAGTAGCTTGTCCTATTTCTCTCATGTACTTCATTGTTTAGACATCATATGAGCTGCCCTACATGATTATGATGCATAGTATGTAATTCCTATGTGGTGGACCTTTATTTTATTGGATGATTGATGAGATGTGATATGTTATTATATTCTTGATGTATGAGTGGATGCATATTATCACTCTATTCTTTATTACTTGTTCTGATCCAACATGTATGCGAGGGCATGAGGAGTATGGTGTGCATTGGTGAGATAACTGAAGGGTTTTGCAGCATAGAAAACAAAAATTTTCCTACAAAGACGAACAAGAACAAGCCAAGATCTGATCTACGAGATGCAAAACAACGAGCGGGAGAGATTAGATCTACATATCCTTGTAGATCGCACAGCAGAAACGTTCAGATGAACGTGGTCGGCGTACTCGTACTAGCGTCTCCTCCTCGCGATCCGATCCGATCCAAACGCCACAACGGGCGGCGCCTCCGAGCGTTGCACACGTACAACGCAACGACGACTCCTTCTCCTCGGTCCAGCAAGGTGCGGTGGAGTGGTAGATGGGATCAGCAACACGACGGCGTGGTGCTTATGGTGGAGAATATCTGCGGACAGGGCTTCGCCTACGCGCGCGAGGTAGAAGAAGAATAGGCAAAATATCTAGTCAAACTAGGGCTAGAAAAGGCTACACGTGAGACAACAGGTAGCATCCACGGCTGATCAAAAATCATCACGCGACCTGATCCGATCTCCTCCTATTATAGCATACTAGGCGTGCCTTCGAAGTCATTACTCGGTTTGCTTTACCTCGAAGGCAATGCGGCTGCCCAAGTCATCGATTGAGGCGACAGGATCGTGCACGTCATCTGGGGTCAAGGCAATCACGATCGTGAGCGTTAAGTGTGTGACCCTACGGGTTTGAGAATGTACGGACATGATCACCATCAATAATCAATAGCGGGATCTGGAAATCCATATTGACTCCCAGTCTCCCACACATTCAACAAAGATCATTATCGGTAAACCACGATGTCAGGATTCATTAATCATGTATACGAATTCTTTTGTCTTGCGATATTTTACTTGCCCGAGATTCGATCATTGGTATTGCTATACCTAGTTCAATCTCGTTCACATCAAGTACTCTTTACTCGTTCCGCAATCCAATATCACCCTATGATTAAACTCATTAATCACGTGTTTGCAAACGGTGTATGATATTGATTACCGAGTGGGCCCAGAGTATATCTCTCCATCACGGGAGGGACAAATCCCAATCTCGATACATGCAACCCAACAAGTACTTTCCGATTACCTGAGAGACACCTTTATGATCACCCTTTCATAGTGTAACATTTGATAACCTCAAAGCTCTCTTCCGGTACCAGGGAGTGGCATTATCTCATGGTCTAAGGAATAGGATACATGCATAGGAAAAGCTAGGCAATTGTAAACACAATGACACGATCTAATTGCTGTGCTTAATTTGGGTCTGTCCATCACATCATTCTCCTAATGACATGACCTCATTATTAATCGACAACTCATGTCTATGGTTAGGAAACCTTAACCATCATTAATCAATGAGCTAGTCTAGTAGAGGCATACTAGGGACACAGTGTTGTTCATAAACCACACATGTATTAATGTTTCCGCTTAATACAATTCTAGCATGGAATATAAACATTATCATGAACAAGAAATATGATAATAACAATATTATTATTGCCTCTAGGGCATATTTTCTTCAGTCTCCCATTTGCACTAGTCAATAATCTAGTCATACTTGCTCCTTTAACACCTATGGCATTCAGGTGTTATTCATACGCGTTGCACGTGGTAAACTTTATCTATGGGTCTGACACTTTCAGATCCGTTTGTATTTGCATATCTTTTGCGTCAGCACGCATTACTCATCTTCTATGAGATGGCATCGTATAAACTTGGTCTTCTGGTGAGACCATTGTTTCCTTGCCGCGACTATGTTGCCACTATTGTCGTACAATAGAACTACATAGTACTAGCACATATGGAACTACAACTAGTTCTCTTGCCGCTTCTAGAGCGATTATATACTTTTATGAAGGAGTTTTTCATGAAAGGTTTAAGTGGGAGCATTTTTATTTACTTTACTGTCTTGCATATTATATTTACTTTTACTTATATTCACACCTTGTGCTTGACAACCACTCGGTGGAGTTGGGGACACAAGAACGAGGAACTATTTTGCAGGTTGCTGGAAGAAGAACGAGCGGAGCTTTTTTGACTGTTCCCCAAGAGTTTTATATTAACCCCCAGTTTCTCTCGTGGGGAAAATTTACTCTTGCTAAAACACTCAGCACTTGGAGTCCCAACTTGGCACACTTTCTTAGTGTCATCAAGACAATTTCCTGGCGTCGTTGCCGGGGAACAAAGGAAATCATTCACAACTGATAGCTTCATCAAGTGGAGGAAATTCTCTGACGCACGATCTTCTTCACATGCCGGGCAATCACCTAAGCTTGGGGAGGTAACACCACTGTGAGTCTTCTCGCTCTTTAGATTTGCAACGCAATTCTCTTTTTCTTATTCTTGTCATTTTGTTAGTCGCTGCTATGGATAAAGATCGCATTGGCCGTTTAGTGTTAAAAAAATTCCTCCTTCATTTGATAAGCCTACACCTTTTGAGATTAAATTTTTTATCATCAAAACAATTTATGAAGAAAGATTTGAAGGAAAACCTGGGGAAGATCCAATTTCTCATCTTAAAAAGTTTGAAAAGAGATGTGAGATGATTAAACTCGACAATGTTAGTTGTGAAGTTATAAAAATAAAATGTTTTCCTATTCACTTGGAGAGAAAGCTCTGAATTGGTTCTTAGATTTTCCTCTAGGTACTTCTCATTCATGGATTAATCTGAAATATGCTTTTATGGAAATATTTGGGCTATGTTCAGTTATGAGTTATAATAAAGAAGTTTTATTTTCATTCAAACACTATAGTGATGAGTGGATTATTCATGCTTGGGAAAGATTTAGAGGCATTGCTTATGGATGGGAACACGGTCTTAGAGATGATAATTCGTGCATTCTACCTTGGACTTTCAACAAAATCTAACTCTTATGTTGATTTAAAAAGTGGAAAAAACTTTTTGGAACTCACCACCGCTGAAGCTCAAAACCTATTAGATGGGATACTTCTTGAAAGAAAAATTTATGATGGATTGAACGCTACAAACATACCTAGTGAGACATTTGATGATAGATATGAGATCTATGAAAGAGTAGAGGAAGTAAAAAATGCTCTCCGATAATGTTAATGAACCTATACTTAATCTTGATAAGTGTAGTTTGAGTGAACTTATAAATGTATTGCAAAACTTTGCTAATGATCCTTATTTCAATGTTCACCAAACCAGATTTGGATCTTACATAGCCAACCATGTCATTAAAGAAAAGATACAACGCTATAACAATGAGGCTATGAAACCACCTAAGCTCAGGGATGTATAGATCCTAAAAATACTTATTTCTATAGGAAAAGAGTCACATAATGCTATCTTAGACTTGGGATCAAGTGTAAACATCCTATCAAAAGAACTATATGATTTACTTGATCTTGATAAAAAACTAGAAAAGTGTGATATTGATCTATTACTTGCCGATGATTCTACCAAGCATACTTTAGGTATAATTAATAATGTTATGATTGAACTCCATATGAATTTTGTACCTGTAGACTTTATTGTTATGGACATGAGGAGCAATACCTCAAGTCCTATAATCCTTGGTAGACCTTACTTGAGAACTACAGGTACGATTATTGACTCAAAGGAAGGGAATGTGAAGTTCCAATTCCCACATAAGAAGTGTATGGAGAATTTTCTAAGGAAGAGGGTGAATGTTCAGAGATACAAGTGCCCTCATGACACTTTCCCTTCTTGAATAAATAAGGTAAAAATCCTAGCTACATGGCTATAAAGAAAGCTCTTTACGGGAGGCAACCCGGTAGTTTTTACTTTTTTCGATTTTGTTTTCATTGCTCTTGGTTGAGTGTAATTTTATTTGAGTATTCTTTTTGTGTCCTTTCTATAGCAAGAAAGTTTGTTTTAGTGTGTCTACTGTAGATAAAACAAAGTGCCAAGTTTTACCCATCTTGGATGTTGAAAGATTGAAAATATTTATTGGAGTTGCTGAAATCTGCATTGCACTTTTTGATGCACAATTTTTCATATTTTTTCTGTAACTCCTATGGACCTGTGTTTTCAGTACGATTTGAAATTTTCATCCTCTACCTGAATATAAAATTATAAAAATTACGTGACCTGTTTAAGTGGGGTGGAAAAATTCATTAAGTTGCTGCTGTTTTTATTGGCAGATTCTGTCTTTTGTTGTTTTGAGCATTTGTTTGAGTCTCAAGATGATTCTCTTTGAGTCTTTTGATATTTAGTGAATGTTGGCAACTTAATACAATCTCTGGATATCTTGCACTAAATTTTATTTGGGGTTTTATTTGCAGCACTTAAATTATCTTTGTGCCCTCTAATATCAGCCACTCTAGAAAAGATGTAGGAAATAGTTTTGTGGTGAAGTTTTTTCACAGGAACGAAATATTGATCGAGCAAGGAGTCATCTAAGTAATAGATAACACCATAAGCTTGGGGATTCCCCATGGAACCCTCTGTACCTATCAACTCCTCGGTTTGCATCCTATTCTTGTCTTGTTTTTTGAGCATCGCTTTACTATTGCATAAACTTGGAGCGTCTGCATTTAGTTTTTTATTTTTTAGTTTGCATCTATTTTGTTGAATAAATAGACCACCACCTGTAGGTAAACTTTATAATAATGAGAAATATAATGTAGGATTTAAGAGAAAAAGTTGAGAAGGAAAGGGAGATAGCAATGCAAGTAATGCTTATGTTCTATGCTTCATATGCTTTGATTGAATAGTAATTTGCTAGTGCCGTATTGAGTGCTATTTTTTCTTTGAGCATTGATGGTTAACTTTAAATTACTTAGTTCATTTATAAATGTGTAGCATTATGAACATTATGCATGCTTGTGACTTTTATACCTTTCCAATGGCCAAGAAAAGAAAAGAGAAAAGAAAAGAGAAAAGAAAAGAAAAAGCAATTAAAGACTTGTATATCTGAAAACCTTGAGCCATACTTCTCTGCAAAATCTCCACCATACCTACCTACATAGCAAAATGCTATTCCAAGTATAGTGTATGTGCCATGTCTTTATATTCAAAATATCCTTTTTATTGTGCAATTCGAAGCTCATGAGAAAGTAGCAGTCTACGGTGGAGTCCATTTATGTAAATTGCATGTTTACCATTTTGTTAGTTGGAGTTAAGTTAAACCATGCTGTCATGGAACAAGACTTTCAACTTTAATTATGTTGTTGCTATACACCCTGGGTTATGCATATCTTTCCGATGTGAAATGAGTGGGGGTTATCATGTTAAAGATTTGAGTGTGCATATTTGTTAGAGCAGAGCATTGGGCCGCTAACCGAAACCATGCCTAATCATGGTAGAAGTTTCAGCATGTACTTCCTCATTAGCTTAAACAAGTTTAATTTACTTCATACATGAGTACTTTAAGAGGAGTTCATTTGTCTGTTATCCCCGTCATCCCGGTACGTATTGCCTTTGCAAAAAGATGAAAATCTAGAAGGCACTGTGTACAAGTGGCATGGAGGTACCGCTTTGCGAGCACTTGGTTAAAACTATATGCACATGATGAGAGTCTATGGTAATTCTAAACTTTAGTAGCATGAGGTGGAGGTACTATTAATCACGGGGTATGAGACTTACAACTAGTAAAGTGTTGATCATGTAAACCATATTTGCTCTTCACTACCGTTGACTTGAGTTGCACAGTCCTCAAAATGAATTTTTCTCTTTAGCTTTGAAGCTTGGCACATATACTCTCTACTTACTTTTAGTGGTTGTTTATTCAAGAAAGAGAATAAAGAAAGAAATAAAGAAAGAAAAGAATTCCAAAGCACAAGCACTTGCATGTTTAATATCCATAGTACTTTCATTTTTTACACTTTGTTATTGATTGTTGGACATCATTGAGTTGAATTAGAAGTACCAATTATATCTCATTTGCTTGTTGTTGTACATTAAAGATTGAATCATCTATCATATGCATTACTACTTGTTATTTTCATTGAAGCAATAAACTCCAAAGCTCTTGTTTTATTTTATCACCTTCATACTCGAGGACGAGCATGAGTTAAGCTTGGGGATGTTGATGCATGCAAAATACATGCATGATCTTTGTAGTTTATTGATGCATATTCCTACATATTATAATGTTATTAGTTGTTATAATCATGTTTTATAATGTTTTATGGGGATTTTCCATTGATCCCCCTTATTTTAGTTATAACTCCGCAGAATAGGAAAACCCTGTTTTGCGTTTTTTTGCGTTTCAGGGACCTTCCCGAACTCAAATTGACCTGGGATTTTTTGGGCGTTAATATTTTACCACGAGAAGCACCTGGAGGAGAAGAAGTCAACGAGACGAGGCCCAGAGGCCAAATGAGCACAGGTGGCGTGGGCCCCTGGCCAAGCTGCGCCACCCATGCCCGTTTGGGCCTCGAGCCTCCGCTGATATCCATCGTCATCTCCAGATGCTCAGCCTGACCTAAAAACGCCTATATAAAGACCCACTCGACGATCACGATCAGGAGGCGGTGGAGAAACACGAAACACATAAACAGAGGCTGTTCCAGCGAAGATTGGAGGGGGAAACACTGCCGGAGTCGCCCCCGGACGCTTCTCCACCCCCTCCGACATCAACACCATCAACATCGCTATGAAGAGGGAGTAGTCCACCTCTGGACTACAGATTTGTGGCAGTAGCTTGTCCTATTTCTCTCATGTACTTCATTGTTTAGACATCATATGAGCTGCCCAACATAATTATGATGCATAGTATATAATTCCTTTGTGGTGGATCTTTATATTATTGGATGATTGATGAGATGTGAGATGTTATTATGTTCTTGATGGATGAGTAGATGTATATTATCACTCTGTTCTTTATTACTTGTTCTGATCCAACATGTATGCGAGGGCATGAGGAGTATGGTGTGCATTGGTGAGATAACTAGGTAGCAGTGATTGAATAGTGAACATTATTCATTGATCTGCTAGGGTCGTATACTTTCTTCCACGGTTATTTTCGCTAGGGATAAAAAGAATGCATGTGTTATATTTTCTTAGTGACAGCTGAGAATCCTGAGAGACATTCATAGACATAGTTATATCGTAATATGTCCAAGTGGTAGCATATTTGTTGTTCAACATCATGTCAAAGTACCTAAGGCTATACTCTGTTAATTCTTAATCCTAGATGCTTGAAGTTTATTCCTTCTAGTGGAGTATAAATAAGATGTGTTGCATCATCTTTAAAATAGGACGTGACGCCCATATGAATATTATCAAGTAACATAATAAAAATTATATCAATATTTTGGTCATCCGCATTGCGCTTAATGCCACCACAATTCAATGAGAGAGTAGGCAAAGTGAACCCATGAACCCCAGTTCAATTTAAATCATAAGAAACACCTTTCCAACACTTTTGTATGCACTTTTATTTTCCGCACTAAATTATTCCAAAAATATAAAAATATATTTACTTCTTTGCATAAACAACCAAAACCCAAAAATATCATTAACATGTCATATTTACTTTGTTGCATTGTTATTTACTTTACTGTCTTGCATATTATATTTACTTTTACTTATATTCACACCTTGTGTTTGACAACCACTCGGTGGAGTTGGGGACACAAGAACGAGGAATTATTTTGCAGGTTGCTAGAAGAAGAACGAGCAGAGCTTTTTCGACTGTTCCCCGAGAGTTCGATATTAACCCCGAGTTTCTCTCGTGGAGAAAATTTACTCTTGCTACAGTACTCTGCACTTAGAGTCCCAACTTGGCACACTTGCTTAGTGTCATCAAGCACTAGTTGTGATGAGGACAATGCGGCACAGGTTCTCCCTGTGTGTCGGGTGTTTGGCGACTAGTAGCAGCAGGCTTGGCAAGTGGGAGTGGCAGCATAGGTGTACTGCATTCTTGGTGGTGCTCCTCGAGTACCGAGCATCCAAATTCCTTGGTGAAAATCCAAGGTCTGACCTTCATTGGTTGGTGGTGCTCCTCGAGTACCGAGCATCCAAAATCCTCGGTGAAAATCCAAGGTCTGATCTTCATTGGTTGTGTCTGGGAATAACCTTGATGAAGGCATTCTTATGGAAATTTAGACTTCCTTTAGGCTAAAAACTCAAGATCTACGATTGGACGACACCGATGCTTGGGCATCGTTTCCTTCTTAGAGCCGTTGCTTTTGAAGAGTCTTGTTTGTAGTCCGGGTGTTGTATTCGAGGCTTGTGTTGCGAGTGGTTCATCACCGTGCGTGACAGGGTCTTTGTTTTTATTTTCTCTTATTTTTTGGCTGTTGTGCATCTGTGATGTCTTTAGATATTTTTGGGTGTAAAGGCTGGGTGTAATTGATATCTTCGTGATACTAATATATTTCCTTTATAAGAAAACTTGACATGTGGGCCTATTTGGTCCAAAAAAATCGTGTTAACACGATTCAACCCAAGAATCCATCTTCATTGTCGCGAACTTTTCTGAAAAGAAGTATTTACACGAATTAAAATCATTAAAATGGTGGTTATCTGATACCGATACCCCTGGCCCATAGTGGTTTTTTCTCTTTTCTTTGTCATTTCCTTTGGTTATACCGTCTTTTCCAGTCAGTGCCCTCTTCGCTCTTCTGCTGGTGGAGGATGAGAAATGAGGTGTGAGTGAAACGGTGCAAGTTGCTTCCAAGCTGAAGCAGCCTATCCCATTTCCCAAACAGCCAAACCCGGTAACTAATCCCCACGTCGAGCCCCAATGCCCTACTCCGGCGGCGTACCGGCGCCCGTCCGGCAGGCGGAGGCGGGCCGGCACGCTCTCTTCGTCCTCCCGGCCGCAGCGGCTCCCCCGTTTGCTCCCAGCTACCGCTCCCGCCGTCGTCCCAGAAACCCTCGGCGCCTCGCGTGCGCCGCCGGACTTCCTTCCGCCGCAGCAGCACAACCCCACATCCAAGTATCGGCCCGTGCTCGCCCCCGTCCTCCTCCCTTCTGGGCTGCTGGCGTGGGGACTCGGACGGTTTATTCCTGTCCAGGTAAGGAGCTGCGCTTGCCTTGCTTTTTGCTTGGATGGATGGATTTGATTGTTCTGCGATTACACATGTGCGGATTGAGGGCAAGTCAGTGTATTTCCAATTTAGGAAGCTTAAATTAACGCAATCACGTGCCCTGTATTTATGTTACAATCTTTTGATATGTATTGAACTATTGTCTGTTGGTAATGCCACTTTCTTCAGTTGGGGCATTTGTGAAGCTAGTTCATCAGTTGTATGCAATGGTTAATATTTTAAATATGATTTTATTACTTCAGTTATATTTCTGCAATGCCAAAATAGCTATCCTAAGACCATATACCTGCCTGCAAGCACACACTAACTTTCCGTGTTTGTAAAAAATGTTTCTTACATTGCGAGTTAATGCGATTGCAGGGTGTGTGGCTAGCTCAACTATTAATAAGGCGGTGGACGACCAAACTGAGAGTGAAGTTGTAATGGGGTACACGATGACCCAAATCTGTGATAAGTTTATTGAGGTTTTCATGCATGAGAAACCAGAAACAAAGGATTGGAGAAAAATATTGGTGTTCAGAGAGGAGTGGCAAAGATACAGACCACACTTCTACAAGCGGTGCCAGGCGCGCATAGATGTGGAAACTGATTCTCTTGTGAAGCAAAAGTTGGTTGTACTCGCTAGAAAAGTAAAGAAGGTATGTTCTTTTTTAGCAGTGCAAAAAAATAGCCACATAGCCTGCTTGAACTATGGGCCAGCTTTTTGTTATTTCATTTATGTATCGTCCTCACCTATGTAAGTCTGGTTGGACAAAGATATACTACCTCCGTCCCAAAATGTAAGCCTTTTTAGAGAGCTAAGTTAGGTCTCTAAAAAGGCTTACATTTCGGGACGAAGGTAATATTTCTCAAGATAATCTTTTAGCCATCAGTCTTAAAACCATCATATTCAGATTACATAATGATATTGACATATCGTTTGGTTAGTTGCACCGTACTCCATTAAGGGAAGTGTTTATATGCATCATATGATATTCTTATGAACCCTCTTCTTGTTTGCACTTGTTAGATCGATGATGAAATAGAGAAGCACATGGAACTCTTCACAGAGCTCCGCGAGAATCCTACTGATATCAATGCTGTTGTCGCGAGAAGACGAAAGGATTTCACTGGGGAGTTCTTCCGCAATCTTAATTATCTTGTAAATGCTTATAATGGCCTTGATGAGCGAGATGGTAACTACCTTAACATTTGTTGACTCATAAACTGCACTTATTCAATATACTCTTGTTATTTGAGTATTGATCCAACCAGCCACTAACATGTACATACAATATATACCAAACAATGGGATTTATGTATTCTCGAGAGCTTGCAGCATGATCTCTTGTTTCGAACAGTCAGAAAATAAATGAAAGAACCTGAGGCAAAATTTTGAGAAGCTATGGCTAGATTAAGTCTGTTTCTAACACTTTGTCTGGTCTTAGTTCAATCTATCAATCTATTCTATTGAGCATGTGTACCTGCTTTACATCAATTTGTTGTTCTGTGAAAAATGAAGAAATGTGTCTACTTCACTTCAGTCACTTAATTATCGTGTTTTCCTTTTATGTGCTGATATTTTTGTTCTCTTCCCTATATTATGCAGCAATTGCCAGGCTTGGGGCCAAGTGTCTATCTGCAATTCATGCATATGATTGCACACTGCAGCAGTTGGAAATTGATTCTGCTCAGTCAAAGTTTGATGATATACTGAATTCTTCTTCACTAGATGATACATGTGACAAGATAAAAAGTTTAGCTAAGGCTAAAGAACTTGACTCATCTTTAGTTCTTCTGATTAATAGAGCCTGGGCTGCTGCAAAAGACTCTAAAACTATGAAGGACAAGGTTGGTCTTAAGTGAGAATGTTCTATTTTTATAAGTGTACATAGTAGGATACTTGGAGCAAGCATACCCTTTATACTTCCAATGTCATGGTTCACGGTCTTCATAATCTGCTTCTCATACGTCATTATGGAATAAGATCTCTAAATTCTTATTAGATGCATTCTATCTTAGATTGCATATTAGATTTCCTAATCACCTAGATATTGTAAAGATTCAAGAACTGGAATTGTTACTACTTAGTACTTACCAATTGTAATGAGCATTTGTATTTATCATTTGTAATTAATGTTGGGCTAAGGAACCTTTATAATATTACTAGCTAAAACTTGTACACAATGCTTGTTTACACTTGCTGTTTGGTATAGGTCAAGGATATAATGTATCATATTTATACAACTACAAAGGAAAGCCTCAAAATCATCTCACCTCCAGAGATGAGGCTTCTGAAGTACCTACTGAATATTGAAGATCCTGAAGACAGATTTGCTGCCCTTGCGACTGCTTTCTCTCCAGGAGATGAGCATGAGGTCAAGGATGAAGATGCTCTTTACACGTAAGAAACTTTTGACAAGTTCTTTATGTAAAAGTCCAATTCTTTCCTTGCCTGCAAAATAATTTTTTCCCTGGGTTACAATATCATACGTTTGCATATTTGTAGTGTCACATGCATCTATTTTTCTTGTTCATTCGTTTTTTCAACAGTATTTGAGTTGATTGGAGTAGTCAATTGTGACTGTTGATTCTGTAACTACTAAAGTAAGGATTCACTGGCGCTAGCATGCTTCGCTGAACTTCTATGTAACGATAGGTTTGCATTAAGCTGAGTTGTCTAATTTCACCCCTATACAAAATTGTTGCCATGGGGATGTATGAACTCATTCAAATCTTTCCAACATCTTCAGGTTGTACTATTGTTTATCAAAATTTACATTTGAACAAATGATACTCCATAGTTCTTGCTCTGGCCTCGTCATATTTCTTTTGCTTCACTAGTCATTGTTCAAGAATTTAGAAGTGGTACATTCTACCTATGAGTTCCTGTATATCCACGAAAAGACAAGAATTAGAATTGTGTAGAGTTAATGCCAAATGGATTGAGAGATTATTGTTTTGACCTCACGATGATGCATTAAATGTGAAGAAGTCAGAAATAACGCAAGAAATGTTTTCAGTATCACATGAAAAGTACCGGAGCATCTATTATTCAAAGGCTGCAGAGGGGATCAAGTTTGTGTTGTTTTGTCTTGAGCTAGGCACCACAAACTTCTCAATAAGAGGGTGCCAATGTTTTGTTGCAATAAAAATCATTATGTTTGTGTGGTTACCATTATGTCTATGCATTCTAAGCAGACCTGCTTAATAGGAGTCATCTTTTAATTGCAGAACACCCAACGAACTCCACAAATGGATCAAGATGATGCTCGATTCGTACCACCTCAACAAGGAGGAGACGGACTTCATGGATGCCCGAAGGATGAGTGACCCGGTCATCATCCAGCGGTTGATTCTTCTCAAAGAGACGGTTGAGGAAGAATACATGAAGCAGTATATAAACCCCGAGGACCAAGAATCAGATGGCAGGGAAGAACCAGAATACTACCCGTAGCTGTAACACCTTTGACTTGATAATGTTTTGTAGCTGTATATCGAGAAGATGTTCTGTAAGGTGCTAGGGTGGTTACGGCCTTAAGAGATAGTGTAGGCAGAGGTATACGTTGTAGCGAGATCAGTTTTAGTTAGAACTTCAGGCTTTGCATCACGCCGATTGCACATCTGTAAGTGAGACAAGCAATCGTGAAATTCAGTTCAGGGAGAAAGGCAGCAACATTTCATGGTCGATCTTTTAGGCAGTAATTTTATTGCGACAGTCGTGCTTCGCCTGGTGTGGTTACTGGTAGGTGTTTAAATACTCTCTTCGTGAATCACATGGTCTCGCCGAGAATCTTATAGAGTGAGAAATTACTGGTGCTTTCTTTTCTCCATTCGAAGCTATAAAGCTCCTGGTTCCACCATCATGAGATTACAGAACATATGTTGGAGATCTGCCCCAATGGCAGCAAACAATACAAAAAGGAGGAGATAAGAAAACGAAGCAAGCTACAAGTTTTACGGTCGCATAACACAGCCACCATCTGAAAGTTGTCAGCTCACCTCCCAGACACTAGCTATCGCCAAACAAAACAAGGGAACAAAGTTAAACTATTTATATTACAGATTGCCAGCAAGAGTCAAAGTTAAACTACTTACTACTATATTACAGGCAGAAAACATAGTGATGCCGAGTGAAATCATGCCGACTATTGGCCTGAAGATATGTTCTGTGCTTCTTCAGCAAGGCGCAAAGTGTTGTTGCAGGATGCAGTTCCATAGCAGTACTACATGGGTTGAGGCTTCAAATTTGATCTTGTTTGATGTTTGGTTTTGCTGCCACAGTAACCATTGGCCTTCTCCCAGCTGTGTGCAATACAACGTGATCAGATCGTGTACACCAGAGGGCTTTTTTTTAGATGATAACAGAGTTGGTTAGTTACAGGCTACAGCAATGGTCACGTGCTGAAACAGCTCGCTAACAAAAGGAAAGCTTCCCGTACGTCCCGCGCTCTAGTCAAAACATGGTCACACTCGGATTCAAATCATGGAAAGTATTGGAGAGTAGAGACATGCACGAATCCGACTAGAAGCAGAGCTGTACTCAAGGAAACACACCCGGATTCAATCCGGCCCCATGCCGGCATGCTCCATAAATATCGACCTCCCTCACGCCATCTACATCGAAGCTAGGTCTTCTCCCCATCTCCCCGATCGAGTTGAAGCAGAAGCAGAGCAGCAGCGGATCCATGGAGACGCACGGGCAAGACGAGGACGACGACTTCTACAAGCTCCACTCATTCAACCCTACCAAAGAGGAGGCCGTGACCTACTTCCTGCCGATCCTCATCGCCGGCGAGACGCATGAACTCATCCGCAACGACGACGTCTATGGCTGTGAGCCCAAGGATCTCGCCGCCAAGTACCCGCCCACGCCTAGAGCCGAGGACACCGGAGACCGCTTCTTCTTCACGACGTGCACGCACAAGAAGGGTCGGGGCAAGTGCGCGCGCGTCGCCGGCGCCGGCACCTGGACCATCAACACGACCAAGCCCGTCATCCACAAGGGAGTCAAGGTCGGCGAGGTCAAGAACCTGTCGTTCAGGAAGAACAAGAAGGCCACCGGCTGGGTCATGGAGGAGTACCGATGCTTGCTGCCGAACGCCGTCGTCGGCGACGAGGAGAAGGTGCTATGCAAGCTCCATCTGGCTCAGAACGCTCCCGCCACCGCCCCCGCCCGCCAAGAATCGAACGCGTACAAGCCTCCTCCAGAACCAGCAGAGCCGCCGGCGCCTGTACCGCAACCAAAGTCCGTGACCATGACCGCGACGGGGAGCGCGCACGTGCAGTACAAGAGGCAAGCGCCGGTCGCCGCCGCCGATCTGTCAAGCTCCAAGAAGATGCGGATCGCGGCCCCCGTCCAGATGACGCCTGATGAGAAAGACTACGAGGATTGTCCGGTGTGGTTCACGTCTGCCGCCGCGCCCGTTTCCTCGCCGGCTGCGTCCATGGCGGAGCTGCCCGACGCGCCTGAAGCTGACGACGACCGGTTCTCCTGCACAATTGACGAACTTCTCGGACTAGAACAGGAGCAAACTCTCCCGGCCGAAGCTGAGAACAACATCCAACAGCTTGATTTTCATGAAGGCATCGAACAGCTTGATTTTTATGAAGGCATCGAACAACTCGACATCGACCAGCTTTTGGCACCAACAATCGACTGGGACAGCCTTTTGGCTGATAGTTACAATACCGCTGGCGCCGCCGATCTCCAAAGTCCATCAAGTCAGGGACAGAGCCAGTTCTTCTCGTTTGCAGCTGTGAATTAGATCGATATATGTTGATGACATTCTTATTCAAGTGTAATTGTATTTATTCATCGCAAAGTGTAATTGTACTCGAGGCACTGTTATATATCAATTTGTCTTGTACGATCATCACGGGTGTAAATTGCTCATGTACACTAGTAAAACTGTTGTTGTTCTTACTCATATGATGATCAATGTTGTCAACCTTGTTTTCATGTGTGTGCGCTACTCTCTTTTATGTTACTAGTGAGTATGTTACGTGCACGCACGTCTTAACTAATTTAAATTATAATCCTGATCATTTTGTAATATATTGCAGACATTAATTTTCAATAATGTGTGCTTCCTATGTGCACCAGTATGATAAAAGATGTCAGCAAAATTAACAACAAAAAAAATATTCCTATGCTCTAGCAATTTTGGATAAACATTAGCACATAGTTTAAAACAAAATAATCATTACCACTTTAAACTTTCCATCTTCTCTCATTAATCAAGGTAGAAATTCTACACTACCGGAATCCACGCCTCTGCCGTGTCTGCCGTAGACACGGTAGTGTCGCTTTTGGACACGGCAGACCATCTGCCGTGTGCAGGCACACGGCAGAGTGGTCACGGCAGTGACAGCGACGACAGAGGATGTCTGCCGTGTGCCCGTGCCAGCAGGACCCGGCAGAGTGTCTGCCGTGTGTTTTAGGGTGTGCACGGCAGAATAAAGTGACTTCGGCGTCTGCTGCTCGCCAGGGTGGGGCCCCTCTCTGCCGTGTGCCCGGTTGGACACGGCAGAGCATATGCCGTGTGCCGTGTCTGCCGTGTGTCTTCCTTTGACTGCAGGTTGGACCAGCACCGTGGCGGGCCCCAGTCTTTGCCGTGCAGCTTATTTACCGTGTGTCAGCTTTACACGGCACAGTGACCATTTGGTCCACCCAGGCCACTCCCAGGTCTACAGGTGAGCGCCACATGTCCCCTTTGCCGTGTGTTTGCGCACGGCAGAGGACTTTCGCCCCCCTTTGCCGTGTGCCTGCACACGGTAAAGGTGCAATTTTTTCTATTTTTTGTTTGTTTTTCCCTCAAATACCTGCAATTCAAGCAATATATATATATATGGTTGCAATTCATAAATAGCACTGCAGTATGCACCAATATAGCATCACCACATCATCAAATCATCACACAATAGCATCAAATCACCACATAGTACCATATTGCACCATCAAATAGATAGAAGTCCATACATAGCACCATATGAGTCCAAAGTGCACAACATACATACATACATACATACATACATACAAGTCCATACACACATGCATAGATGACCAAGTTCACAAATAGATGGTTGCGTGCACGATGCCAACAAGTGCACAAAGGCAACAACCACACTCCACGAGCTCCGCGACGCAAACCTACAAGTTGACGAAGCACAACTAGCATTAGTTCCCTATAACTATCTTATGAACAAAATTATGGCCATTTAGCTCTATGGACAAGATTATTAACAACAAGCATGTATTGAACATGATATTATGCTAGGAAGCAAATATGGCAACATTATGCTATGTTTTTTTTCTCTATTATGGACTAGGTCTAGATTTTCACAAGTACACTAGGAAGCAAATATGGCAAGCTCTATGGACAAAATTTTGACTAGTACACTAGGAAGCAAATATGGCAACATTATGCTATGTTTTTTTCTCTATTATGGACTAGGTCTAGATTTTCACAAGTGTACAATGCACGAGAGGAGCACAAAGGTAGGACAAGTCACCTTCTAGAAGAGCTTGTTGACTAGGCTATCATTGGTGACGTGTGGTTGACCTCCTGCATCCGTCATCTCCGGGGAGGTTTGCATAGCGGAAGTCCCTGCAGTAGGCGGAACCTGATATGCTGTCATCATCTCCGGGGGCATCGGGGGATACCCAGTGGGAAAAGTAGCACTAGGCGGAAACTGATATGGTAGCCCAGTCGGGAAAAGCTAGCAAATGGAAAAGAATTTCCTATTAGACAATATTAACCGAATTCTGAGGATTGATTGACAATAGGAAATTCTACTTACCCATGGCATAGGGGGACAGTGCTGGGGGGTAGCAGAAGTAGGAGTACCATGCGAAGACGAGGTACCGGATGGGTCCATGGCCTGCAAATCAACGCATGCGGAGGTATGAGGTTACTAGAAGAATGGAATTGATATTATTCCTGCCTACAAAGAAACTCACCATTAGTCGCTGGTCATAATATGCAAACTTCTGTTGCATCATGGCGTGCATCGCATTCTGCTGCTCTTGCATGCGCCTAGCTTCGGCCTGGGCCTCCTCTCGCAGTCGGATCTGTTCGGCCAACTGAGCCTATGTTTTGGCATTGCAATGTTATCAATGTTCCACTAGTGTCATGAAGTGAAGTAGACCGAGAGAGACATACCTGAACCTCGGCGAGCGCTCCAAGAGAAGGCGACGGGCGAGTCTCTACACCGGGATTGGAGCTCGTCCTGGATCTACGGACATCGGAGAGAGATGGAACGGTCGCTGGATCAATAGCGCCGTGACCAATATATAGGCGACCATTCTTCTTCCCTTGTCCCGCCATCACAGCAACCTAAGAGTGTAGAAGCACAACAAGTATGGCTAAATCTCCACAAGTGTACTATGGAGCAAAAATGGACAAGATCAAGATGTGTAACCTCGGCGTCAAAGGGCGCACTGTAAGGGTCGGAATCCTCTCCGTGCTTCTGCTTGAACTTCCTCACGTATGCTTCCTTCCGCTGCTTCCCCCCCATGTTGAGTGACGTACCCACAACGGGATCTGGCGGGCCCTTCCTCTCACGGAAGCTATTCCAAAACGGGAAGAACTCTGGCACAACGCCCGTCTCAAGTGTCTGCAAATGAGAGAATAAAGGATGAGTGATAGAAAACAGCAGTATGGAGAAAATGATAACTTGACATGAAGAATAAATAATACTTTTGCTCACCTTTTTCTGGACGTGGATCTGAAAGGATGCGCTGCCTTGACGGTGTGATCCACCTCCCATCAAAGCACGCCGTGTTTTACCTTCTTCGTGCTTCTTCCAGTACGCAGGGGAGGTCCACCACGCTACCATCCTCGCGAAGCACTGCTTCTTCGCACTGCAATACTGAGGAATCGCCTGGAGACAGAAAATATACACTTAATGAAACTAGAGAAGATAGCCAACTAGTTGATAGTAATCGATATGCATTTACCTGCATGTACTGCCATGGCTCAAAGTACTTCACCTTCCGGGCATCGGCCTTTGTCAACTGAATCCACCGGTACTCGGCATACCAATTGATGATGCACTGAATGCGCGCCTCATAGTGCATGTCGGTGACTTGCTTCTGGGCTACTTTGCATGCCACCTTATGGCACTCATCCCAGTATGCCTCGTGTGGCTTGAAGTATTGCTACAAAAGCATTCAGTAAGGTCAGAAAGGAACAAAGTTACAATTTATAATTAGGAGTTATTGAATGATGTGAAATCATAGAAACTTACCCAAAACTGGCACAACACTCGCTGCTGGGCGTTATCCACTTCAAATTCATCCTCCTCCTCACCAACGACCGGCGGGTAGCTGTAGTGCTTCCAAGTCCAAGCTACCGTGACTCTTCCATCAGGCAGCGTCACCAACCCAGGGAACTTGTCCCTAACACAACATCCCATGATGCTCGCGTAGGCGCGCTCTGGAGGTGTACGGCCGTTGAAGTGGTAGGACCTACACAACAAAGATCAAGAGTTTTCAACATGAGGATATAAAAAGGAAGTTGCGAAATGTTATGTGAGTCAAAAAACGTACCGGTCAGACTTTGGTATGAGGACCGCAAAGGGATTTTGTGGTCTCTCGGGGAGCCCCGCAGGCCCACGCTGCCAAACCTTGTGGGGCAAAGGCTTCTTCATGCCCTCGTTGCGCTCCTCAAACTGATCCATAGGCACAGGTATCCACCGCTGCTCGTCGTAGTCGGCGGGGTCCTCGTACAAGCTCGCCCAGTCAGCCTCCTCCCCAGTGAGCTCAGGCTGCTGGTGTGGCTCCTCAGCACCCTCCTCGTGCTGCTGGTCCCCACCATCCTCGTGCTGCTGGTCCCCTCCCTCCTCGTGCTGCCAGTCCCCATCGTCCTCAGCATCTCCCTCCTCCTCGTCTGCAGGGGGTGGAGAAGGAGAAAGGGCTCGAGGAGGCCTCCTGGAGCGGCGACGCGATGCGCCTACAGCTGGCTGACTCTGAGTCTGACTAGAACTGGATCCTCCAGGCTCGGCAACCGTCTTGCTGAACAAAGATTTCACCGACTTAACTTTTTTGGCCACTTGCTTTGCCTTCTTCACAGCTCCTCCTCCTGGCATTTTTCAATCACCTGCATTGACATCAAGAGAATCTCCATTAGTACACATGGTAGACAATGAATATTAATACATGCATGAAATTTTGAATAAACAGAAATTCATTATTACACATGATAGAGGACATACATAAATAGTTTGAATAAACAGAAATCCATTATTACACATGATAGAGGACATACATAAATAGTCTAGCTACAGAAATCCATTATTACACATGATAGAGGAAATATATAAATAGTCTAGCTATTACAAATCACTTCAGTAGCCCGTGTCGATATCACTACGATCCACTCTTGGATCCAATGTTTCGTCATCACTATCAAGATTTCCCCACCAATAATCAGGCACATAATCTGGAGGTGGGCCGGCCGGATCATCAAGGTCAAGGCCTTGGTGGAATCGCTCAAGTAATGTCACGTCATGTTGGTTCTTAACCTCCTCCACTTCATCCCGCGGAGTGTCTTCCTCCATGTGTGCAGCTTCGTCTTCTTCGTCATCTACGACCATGTCCTCATCGATCTCCAAGTTGATAGTGAAATTTCCTGGAAGCCCTTCATCTTGGAAAAAGTCGGCATCATATCTCGAGCTGTCGATGCGGTAATCATCCGTGTTAGGCAAAGGCGGCCTACCACGCGTCGGTACCGTGATTACAACATCCCAACCTTGCAGGCGCTTGCTCGGTTTTTTGCATGGGTACGGAAGATAGAATACTTGAAAGGCCTGGGTAGCCAAATGTAGACATCAGATCCCGCATATACGGAGCTTCGTTCAACTTCGACCCAACCAATGTCGGGTTTCCGTTTCACCCGATTTGGGTCGAACCAATGGCATTTGAATACCACGGGGTTATGCCCTTTGCCAAAACCGTAATTCAGCTCGTATATATGCTCCACTCTTCCATAGTAATGAAGTCCATCTGAGCCTTCACACAGGACCCCGCTATTTATTGTCTTCCGGTTTGGTCGACCCTGTGTGTAACTGTGGGTATGGAAGCGATACCCGTTCACGTCGTAAGCATTAAATGACTCGACGGAATATTTAAAGCCATTAGCAATTTGTTTCAGCTCTGGCTTCATTTCTTTCTCCGATTTTGCCTACAAGTTTAGTACAAGAAGTTTAGTAGAAGAAGATATTGGAATCTAGAGGAGGTCGACGAATGTACTTGTTAGATAGAGAAGTACCAAAGCCGAGAACCAGCTGATGAAACCAAATTTACCACCACTTTTAAAAATTTCCGTAGCTTCTTCAAAGGTAGGATCCCTATTTTGCTTCCAGTGTATTTCAGTGAACCGTCTATGCCAATGATAGGAGGATTAATTAGTCACAAATTTATGAAGGATTGCGAAAAACAAAGTGATGAACCGAACTTACTTGATGTACGGCTTCACTTCCTCCATGCTGTTCAAGACATAAGATTGTATAAAATCCCATTCGGATCCTTTTATCGTCGTTCTCTTAGCGCCACTTGATTTGCCACCTAGCCCGACAAAGATGCTAAGCTTGGGTACCTCTTCATGGTTGGCAGCATTGTAACGAAGGACAGGATTGTGCCGAGTGGGAATGTTGTCATCATAGTACTTTGTCGTGAAATTTGACACCTCCTCGGTAAGGGTTGCCTCCGCAATGGATGCCTCGGGCTTGTTTTTATTGCCGATTTTAAGCTGAATATCCTTATTCACTCTCTCGGGCCCGAACTGCCAACGAAACTGCACAGGCCCCCCCCCTTTAACGCCTCCTGCGGGAGATGCAAGATCATATGTTGCATCGGATTGAAAAACCCTGGCGGAAGAAGCATCTCAAGCTTGCAAAGCAACTCGGGTGCCTGTTGATCTAGCTTCTTGACCACTTCTATGTCTAATTCCTTAGCACAAAGTTGACGGAAGAAAAAGCTCAACTCTGCTAGCACTTGCCAAGTCTCCTCGTCGACATAGCCTCAAATCATCACCGGCATAATCCGCTCAATCCATACATGATAGTCATGACTCTTGAGCCCCCCTACTCGCAACGTTTCCATATTCACTCCCCTCGCCCAATTAGCTGCGTACCCATCAGGGAAGTACAAGCTGTCCACAATCCAGTGCAATATTTCTCTCCTTTCTGCACGTGAAGGGCAGAATCGAGCCTTTGGCTTTGACTACTTAGGTCCTTTGACCCCAGGAGGCTGCATGTCTAACTTTGTCCTATCACACCATTGTTGTTGATCAATTCTAGCCTTAACATTATCCTTTGTCTTTTCAGTGTCCATGATTGTGCTCCATAGGGCCTCGGCAATATTCTTCTCAGTGTGCATTACATCAAGTAAGGGAGCTTCCAGAAGCACGGAATGTGGGTCCATTGGTGTGTCTCCCCATATCCCTCGAAACCAGTACCATTGGGATTAGGCATGAGAGAGTCTAACTCGGCCTTTAGCTCGGTTCCAGTCATCATACTAGGACGTGGAGCATGGACAACAACATCTTTTCTGAACCTCTTTATGTCACTCCTGAATGGATGATCCGGGGGGAGGAACTGTCGATGTTGGTCAAAGCAAGAATACTTGCCTCCCTTCTTCAACCAAAGGAAAGTCACTGCCTGCCTGCACACCGGGCAAGGCCACTTCCCATGTGTACACCAGCCGCAGAACAAAGCACGTGCTGGTAGGTCATGCAGAGATGTGTGAAACCAGACATACATATCAAAGTGTTCCTTTGTTACGGCGTCATATGTTCGTACCCCACGGTCATTCCAGGCATCAAGCATGTCGTCAAACAGCGGTTCCAAATACATGTTCATGTTCTTCCCCGGGTATTTCGGTCCTGGGATAATCATCGACACAAACATGTTCTGTCGTCTCATGCATACACCTGGGGGGAGGTTCAAGGGAATGACAAACACGGGCCAACAGCTGTATATTGCAGCAGACATACCATATGGATTGAACCCATCGGTTGATATCGCAACTGCTACACTCCTGGGGTTGCCCGCTTTCACTGGATATTTTGCTACAAACGACTTCCATGCTTCACCATCTGATGGATGTATCATCTTGTCACGGTATCTTTTCCCTAGTGCAGGCCATCGCATCTGTTGTGCAGATTCCTTGGTCATAAATAGGCGTTGGATCCTCGGTATGAACGGAAGGTACCGGAGGATCTTTTGGGCAACCTTAGTCTGCCTCTTCTGACCATTACCGGCGTCAACCTCAAAGTACCTAGAGGAATTGCAATGGATACAATATGTTGTGTCCGCATGTTCTTTTCTAAATAGCATGCATCCCTTTGGACAACAGTGTATCTGCTCATATGACATCTTCAGTGAACGGAGGATTTTGTTGGACTCGTACATGCTCTTCGTCAAGAGGTGACCTTTCGGCAGAAGGCTGCCAACGACAGCTAGAAGATCATCGAAGCCATCTCTGCTGAGGTGCCTGTCGCTCTTAAATGCCATTAGGCGTGCAATGGCATCCAGTTGTGTAACCTCTGTATGTTCATGAAGGGGTTTCTGCGCCGCAAACAAAGTATCGTAGTACTGCTTCGTGTTCTCCTCCGGATCCTCACCCGCTGTCTCCCCATTTGTCTCCTCCTCCACGGCGGGACTTTCAGGCGCATTTGCATTAAGGAAGTCATCCAAACAGTCGTCAATCCCAGTATCAAATTCTGTCGTCGGGATAATCTGTCTGGCCCGCTGCGTCACCGTACTACCATGTTTTGATGTGCTTTCACCGTGGAATTTCCAAACATGGTAGAAAGGTGTGAACCCATTAGTAACCAGGTGTTTACTCACAACCTCCTTCGGATGACGTCTTATATTTTGACATTTGCTACAGGGGCACCAGGTACCATTCGGTCTAGGGTCTATCCGAAAAGCCCTTTCCACAAACTTCCCAGTCTTTTCCTTCCATTCATCAGTCAACTCCCACCGACTTGGTCGGCCCTTGTACATCCACTCACGATTCTCCATCTTCTGATAAGTACCAAAACACATGCCATCTTATGAGGTGTTAGTTTTAATAATTTCAACATATACAATTTTTACGTCATGCATGCACCTACCTCTCTAATAGGTATCCTAATCCCACCCGAGGATGTGCAGATTAGGTACATTCTCCATGCTCTACCCGTACCGAGTCAGAATTTCGGCAGCACCTCCCCGCTGTTCTCCAGATGCACGTCTTGGCAAAAGAGCCGAGAGGGTGTGCATCCGGAGAACAACGGGAAGACGCTGCCGAAATCCTGTCTCGGTACGGGTAGAACATGGAAAATGTACCCAATCTACACATCCTCCGGCTGTCCAAAGAACGTGGACAATCCGGAAGGATTACGGTTAAAAATATGCAACTCAATGCATATTTGTCCGCGTAACCCTTTCGAACGGGAGACGCCTAGGTTTTCGCGACCGACTTGGTTCTCTAGACAAGAAAATAAACCCTAGGCATGAGAGATGACGACATCTCACCCTCGAAGCGTGATCGATGTGCGAAGGGGAAGAAGATCACCGACAATGCTCCTGCAAAAAGAAAATAAAACATATTACTAAACTATTTCACAAAACTACTAACTAGCTAACTACCGAACTAAGCTAACTGGCTAACTACCTAACTAAGCTAACTACTAACTAAACTAAGCTAACTAACTACTAACTAACTAACTAAGCTAACTAACTAACTAAGTTAACTAACCTAGCTAACTAACTAAGCTAACTACTAACTAACTAAGCTAACTAACTAACTAAGTTAACTACTAACTAACTAAGCTAACTACTAACTAAACTAAGCTAACTAACTACTAACTAACTAAGCTAACTAACTACTAACTAAGTTAACTAACCTAGCTAACTAACTAAGCTAACTAAATAAAGCTAACTAACTAAGCTAACTACTAACTAACTAAGCTAACTAACTAACTAAGTTAACTAACCTAATTAACTGCTGCTAACTGCTGCTAACTGCTGCTAACTAACTAGCTACTAACCTAACTAAATGTCTCTTACCTGCAGCGATGGCCGGAGCAGCTGCGGAGGAGGCCGGCCCTGTTGGAATTATGCCCTAGAGGCAATAATAAAGGTGTTATTATTATAATTCTTGTTCATGATAATGTTTATATTCCATGCTAGAATTGTATTACGCGGAAACTTTAATACTTGTGTGGTTTATGAACAACATCGTGTCCCTAGTACGCCTCTAAGGACTAGCTCATTGATTAATGATGGTTAAGGTTTCCTAACCATAGACATGAGTTGTCAATTAATAATGAGATCATATCATTAGGAGAATGGTGTGATGGATAGACCCAAATAAAGCAGAGCAATTAGATCGTGTCATCATGTTCATCTTTGCGAAGCTTTTCCTATGTCAAGTATTGTATTCCTTAGACCATGAGATAATACAACTCCCTAGTATCGGAAGAAAGCTTTGAGGTCATCAAACGTCATCCTATGTGAGGGTGATCATAAAGGTGTCTCTCAGGTGATCGGAAAGTACTTGTTGGGTTGTATGTATCGAGATGGAATTTGTCCCTCCCAAGTCGGAGAGATATACTTCGGGCCCACTCGGTAATCGATATCAACACCGCTTGCAAGCATGTGGTTAAGGAGTTAATCACGAAGTGATATCGGATTACGGAACGAGTAAAGTACTTGCTGTGAACGAGATTGAACTAGGTATGGCGATACCGACGATCGAATCTCGGGCGAGTAATATATCGTGTGACGAAGGGAATACATATACGGGATTAATTGAATCCTGACATCGTGGTTCATCCGATATGATCATCGTTGAGTGTGTGGGAGTCAATATGGATTTCTAGATCCCGCTATTGATTATTGATGGAGATCATGTCCACGCATTCTCGAACCCGTAGGGTCACACACTTAACGCAAATCAACGCTAGGGTAGTCTCAGGGATGTATGTGAAATTGTTTCAGAAAGTTTCGGAATTGTTCCGGGTGGAAATACAATATTTATTGATTGCATGAATTAATAAATATTAAGCATTATTTATTTAACAGAAATAAAAAAAGAAAAAAAAGGAGGCAGCGCCGGCGGCCAGGACGCCTGGCTCGCTCGATCGCTCGATCGATCGAGGAGACCAGGGCGCCTGGCGCCTGGCTCGCTCGCGGTGATGGCCTAGGCCCACCTGGGCCATGTATGGCTGGGCCATGTGCGGCTGGGCCCCAGGCCATGCACGCTAGCTGCACACATGCGATCACGTGACGATCGCGAGATCGATCTGATCAATCTCACCACGCAACGTGCACGAGCCGTGATGCGATACGATCGCTTGACGTGACGTGCACTCTACGGGTACGGCTGGTTTTGACCTAGCCTGTTTGTCAAGTCACGCCGGCTATAAAAAGACCCTGTGCGGCCGGCGGCTGGGACGACCTAACCCGCGCGAAGCCGCTGCCCGCTTTCTGAAGCCTCCTTTTTCCGTTCTTTCTCCACCACGCAAACAGGCGAAGCCCTGTCGGCGAAAACTCTCCACCATAGACACCACACCGTCGTGTTGTCGATCCCATCTACCACTCCACCATATCTCGCTGGACCGGGAAGGCGGAGTCGTTGGTGCGCTGTACGTGTGTATCTCTCGGAGGCGTCGCCACTTGCGGCGTTGGATCGGATCGGATCGCGAGGAGGAGACGGCGAGTACGACTACGTCAACCACGTTCTGTTGAACGTTTCCGCTGTGCGATATCTTCAAGGGTATGAAGATCTCATCTACCTCTCTCGTTGATTACATCTCCTAGATTAGATCTTGGCTTTCTTGTTCGCTTCGTAGGAAATTTTTTGATTTACTATGCTGCGAAACCCTTCAGGCCCGTGGAGACGAGGCCGGAGCAGCTACGGAGCAGGGCCGGCCGGGGGGCGGCCGGTGGAGGGGCGGCCGGCCGGCGGCCGGGGCGCGCCGGGAGGCTGCAGCAGGGAGCTAGGCCGGGGGCGGGCTAGCTCGGGCGGCCGCCCCGACCTCCATGTCAGTCGGCGAGATGAGTGGCGGCGGAGGCTAGGGAGGAGGAGGGGCACTGTGGCAGTGGGGGAGGGAGGAGCGGCGGCGCTGGTCGACGGCGGGCGTGGCAAGCGGCGGCGGCGGGAAAGCTATCTAGGGCGCGCGGCTGCGGGGAAATTTGGTGGAGAGGCCGACCAGCGCAACGGGTATGTCCCCGGCTCTCTGCCGTGCGCGGGCTGTTTGCCGTGCGCCTGGCCACGGCAGAGACCCTGCCGACACTATGCCGTGCGCAAGCACACGGCAGATAGCCTGCAGAATGTTTGCCGTGTGCTTACACACGGCATACTATATATTTTCATTTTTTTCTTTTCCATTTTCTTTATCTTATTTATTTCATAAGATTTCATATAATACATCTGCATATAATGTATCCTTCAGACATACATAAACACATTTTAGGTCCATGCATAATTTCGGTGTGTTCCGGACCCCCGAAGCACGGTCTACGGCGAAACCCTAGCCCGCTGCCCACGTGCGGTCTACCCCCTAGATTTCTCCGGACGGCGTTATTCCGGGGGGCTAGTGTGGTCCTTTGACTTTGGTTAGGGCATAGGAACATGGGAAGCAAAGGTTTGCCCATGCTTATCACAAGATTCCCCCCGGTTTAGCCGACGCGGGAGTTTCCACCTAAAAGTCAGCTCGAGCCGAAATATAGGTACAGGTGGAAGGTCACACATGGGACCTAGCTATTGCATCTCCCAACCCAACATCACACATACATACACATTTTAGGTCCACATGCATGAGTTGGGTGGGTTCCGGACCCCCGAAGCATGGTCTACGGCAAAACCCTAGCCCGCTTCCCACGCGCGGTCTACCCCCCTAGATTTCTCCGGACGGCGTTATTCCGGGGGCTAGTGTGGTCCTTTGAATTTGGTTAGGGCATAGGAACATGGGAAGCAAAGGTTTGCCCATGCTTATCACAAGATTCCCCCCGGTTTAGCCGACGCGGGAGTTTCCACCTAAAAGTCAGCTCGAGCCGAAATATAGGTACAGGTGGAAGGTCACACATGAGACCTAGCTATTGCATCTCCCAACCCAACATCACATATACATACACATTTTAGGTCCACATGCATGAGTTGGGTGGGTTCCGGACCCCCGAAGCACGGTATACGGCGAAACCCTAGCCCGCTGCCCACGCGCGGTCTACCCCCCTAGATTTCTCCGGATGGCGTTATTCCGGGGGGCTAGTGTGGTCCTTTGACTTTGGTTAGGGCATAGGAACATGGGAAGCAAAGGTTTGCCCATGCTTATCACAAGATTCCCCCCGGTTTAGCCGACGCGGGAGTTTCCACCTAAAAGTCAGCTCGAGCCGAAATATAGGTACAGGTGGAAGGTCACACATGGGACCTAGCTATTGCATCTCCCAACCCAACATCACACATACATACACATTTTAGGTCCACATGCATGATTTGGGTGGGTTCCGGACCCCCGAAGCACGGTCTACGGCGAAACCCTAGCCCGCTGCCCACGCGCGGTCTACCCCCCTAGATTTCTCCGGACGGCGTTATTCCGGGGGGCTAGTGTGGTCCTTTGACTTTGGTTAGGGCATAGGAACATGGGAAGCAAAGGTTTGCCCATGCTTATCACAAGATTCCCCCCGGTTTAGCCGACGCGGTAGTTTCCACCTAAAAGTCAGCTCGAGCCGAAATATAGGTACAGGTGGAAGGTCACACATGGGACCTAGCTATTGCATCTCCCAACCCAACATCACACATACATACACATTTTAGGTCCACATGCATGAGTTGGGTGGGTTCCGGACCCCCGAAGCACGGTCTACGGCGAAACCCTAGCCCGCTGCCCACGCGCGGTCTACCCCCCTAGATTTCTCCGGACGGCGTTATTCCGGGGGGCTAGTGTGGTCCTTTGACTTTGGTTAGGGCATAGGAACATGGGAAGCAAAGGTTTGCCCATGCTTATCACAAGATTCCCCCCGGTTTAGCCGACACGGGAGTTTCCACCTAAAAGTCAGCTCGAGCCGAAATATAGGTACAGGTGGAAGGTCACACATGGGACCTAGCTATTGCATCTCCCAACCCAACATCACATATACATACACATTTTAGGTCCACATGCATGAGTTGGGTGGGTTCCGGACCCCCGAAGCACGGTCTACGGTGAAACCCTAGCCCGCTGCCCACGCGCGGTCTACCCCCCTAGATTTCTCCGGATGGCGTTATTCCGGGGGGCTAGTGTGGTCCTTTGACTTTGGTTAGGGCATAGAAACATGGGAAGCAAAGGTTTGCCCATGCTTATCACAAGATTCCCCCCGGTTTAGCCGACGCGGGAGTTTCCACCTAAAAGTCAGCTCGAGCCGAAATATAGGTACAGGTGGAAGGTCACACATGGGACCTAGCTATTGCATCTCCCAACCCAACATCACACATACATACACATTTCAGGTCCACATGCATGAGTTGGGTGGGTTCCGGACCCCCGAAGCACGGTCTACGGCGAAACCCTAGCCCGCTGCCCACGCGCGGTCTACCCCCCTAGATTTCTCCGGACGGCGTTATTCCGGGGGGCTAGTGTGGTCCTTTGACTTTGGTTAGGGCATAGGAACATGTGAAGGAAAGGTTTGCCCATGCTTATCACAAGATTCCCCCCGGTTTAGCCGACGCGGGAGTTTCCACCTAAAAGTCAGCTCGAGCCGAAATATAGGTACAGGTGGAAGGTCACACATGGGACCTAGCTATTGCATCTCCCAACCCAACATCACATATACATACACATTTTAGGTCCACATGCATGAGTTGGGTGGGTTCCGGACCCCCGAAGCACGGTCTACGGCGAAACCCTAGCCCGCTGCCCACGCGCGGTCTACCCCCCTAGATTTCTCCGGACGGCGTTATTCCGGGGGGCTAGTATGGTCCTTTGACTTGTTGAGCTTGTTGAGCTGCTTGCCACGGCGTATCGATGCTCCTTTTATAGGCAGGGTGTCTTGTTTTCCCGCCCTTTTCCTCCCGCCCATTTCTTCTCGCCCATTTCTTCCCGCCCATTTCTTCCCGCCCTTTTCCTCCCGCCCTTTTCTTTCCGCCCTCTTCTTCCCGCCCGTTTCCTCCCACGGAAACGGGCGCATGCAGTTTAGAAGGAAAAAAGTAAATTATTATATATTCAGGAATTTTCCGGGGACATATTGTTCACAAAAATGGGTAAAATAGCATGTGATATAACACTACCGTGTTTATACACACGGCAAAGCCATGGTCCCACGGTAGTATTTTGGCGCCAACGTTCTGGCGGGAACCAATCGCTGTGGCGCCAAAGTTCTCAAAAGTGTGCCGTGGCCAATTGTCTGCCGTGTGTCTCTGCAGTCTCTGCCGTGCTCTCTGAGTTTGCCGTGTGTCCGTTTTCCCTTTCCCCGTGGCCAATTGTTTGCCGTGTGTCGGAGATGTCTTCCCCCGTGGCCAGATGGTCTGCCGTGTGCCGCGCTGGCCCGGATCACGGCAGACATAGCCTCTGCCGTGTCCCTGTCCTTCTGGGCACACGGCAAAGCCACTGGACACGGCAGCGGCTTGTTTTCCTGTAGTGCTAGTATTAGCTTCCATGCAGAAAAATAAGCAGCAAATACATCGCTTATTTGGTATAAGGATGAAACAAAATGAACTTATTCAAATAATGGGGAATAGTATTTAGAGAGCAGATGGGTTGCATATGAATAGCATCACCTTTCAGTGCCACCAATGATCCAAAATTAAACATGACTTATGTAGCTATTGCCAGATCGATCCTCCCATTCCTCGATCGGATTAACTGATAAGTTTCATATATTCTGCACAAATTGTTGCTGTACAAAAAGAGGAGCTCGTGACTCGTGAAGTTGTTTCACAACCACACTCAGCTTCGTCATCTTCTAATTCAGGAATACTCCTTAGCAAGTCCTGCTTATCGACTCCTATACAGGAAGCCAGCAAGGCAGCAACCACATGCGTCCAGGACAAAGTCCCCATCTGATTTTTTTGGGTATTTATATCGCTCCAAAACGGTCACAATTTATAGAGAGGAGAAAGAAACAGGGGGATTCTGGGGGATTCTGGGGGAGAAGCATCAGGATGTATCCCCGGACAGGCAGCGGCACCACGCCGTCGCGGCTAGCTCCTGATGGGCCGGCAACCTAGCGCGCCAAAACCGAGCTCTTCTCGGCACACTTGCAACAACAAGGGGAGGGACGGCCGCTGTTCCTGGAAAACCACTTCGGGCATCCTGGCACAGGCGAAAAACGGAGGGAGCGCATGGTGTAGGCGTGGATGCTGAGGTGAGGCCGCTCCGATGGTGGTCCTTTTGTCATCGTCATCGCCACTGGAGTGCGTCGCAGATCTCGCTTGCGTCAACTCGTTCCGTAGCCACTACTGCCGAGAATCCTTCCAACGTGTTCCAGTTGTCGTCTTTGAGCACCATGGAGCACGCTCCCGTCGCCCGGGAATATTGAGGGGAAGCGTTGTCAGTTGTCACCAGATTAAAGAAAATCACGCGGAAGAGTGAGGTGATATCTGGGTTACCTCGCCGGCCACCGGTTTTCGACGGCATACGCACAAGCCGCTGATGAATTCGAGTCTTACAGGAATGCGTCGGCCGTCGACAGTGGTTTCTTGGTTGCAGTGGTGGAACTCCAGACGTACCTCCCACAACGTCCTCGCTCCAGCAGTGGAAGCCGCCAACAAGATCATGGAGTCGCCACCGCTTACCCGCCTATGGTTACTCCCACCGCGACACTGCCGTCGTCATTCGCCCCTTCGCCATGATCCTCCGTGGTAATTTTCCGTGTTGTCCGCCCCTCGATCGGGGGATTGGGGTCTGATTTTTGGGTTGGCAGGGGCTTAATCACGGGAGGGAGATCAGCGTGCGGGTTGAGAAATTGTTGGGGGTGAAGATTATGCGAGCAATTAATTAGGTTTCCTAACTGAACATTGCGAGCAAAGGGGGTGCGCGAATGAGTACGCCTAGCGCTGCAAAGTACGGCAGAACATGGTCTGCCTGGTTGACAGGATTAATCTAGACCGTAGGACTATTTAACGGAGCATCAAGGTAATAAAAACCCTTCAATTTTATCCTGCAGGAATGATCTAACGATGGTGATTATCTTGTGTACACTAACTGAGGTGGCTTTAGAAGAATTCTAGTTCTCTCTTCTATAAGTAGTGGAGATTATTCTTTGAGCATTCAGGATGCAGTTCTCGATTTCGTCAAAATACTTGTTTTCGGGAACAAGCAATTTTCAAAAGTGTTACACAGTTGAAGAAACATGCAATATTTTTCAAATGAAGCACTTTACGTTAGTTCATTAATTGATCCATCAATAGAACCAACGTATGTATATCACAGCATAAACTCTCCAAATTTGCGAGCTGAAAAGCAATTAATTCAAACGAACCAATACATATTGACAGTGTAGGCCACCCGAACGAATCCGGGCGCGACACGGCGAGCGAAACCAAAGTCGACGAAGTCGTTGGTGGGAGCAAGAGGACCACGTTGGTCTTAAACCTGATGAAGGCGGGCGGACACCATTATAGAGAGGAGAGCACGGGCATCAGCTGGCGTCGGACGGCAACCCAGCGGGATTGCGGCCTGGAGACAACGTTGGTCGAGTCGGCGAGCGCGCTGGGGACATGCTCAACATGACGGTGCTCTACGGCATGTATATGCACCCAACAACGGCGAACTCGTCTTCTCCGACAAAGCGACCTGCGTGGCTCCGTCGCCGCCCGGGGCACATATGATCACACTGCCGTCGCCTTTGGTATATGCAACACAGCAGTGACAGCACCAGGAGTTCACCCCTTTGCAGCGTTGATGGTGTGTCTCCGCCGTTCAGATGTTCGACATGCAGATGAAGCAGCAACTTCTGACGAAAGATCAAATGATGCATGCAAGGGCCAGGCTACACTATGGGGGGAGCTGGAGCAGCCGACCTGCATGTAGTATGGGCCAAGGTGTAACACCGCCTGGCCGACGCAGTAACGCCGCTACCACCTGTTGCTGCCGGCTATCTCATATGAAGAGGAGCATGGCGTACTCGGTACTCGGTGTCACCCAGCACCTTGGACGCCTTGTGATTGCTGGGAATAGAGCCAAGAGGAACAGTTAAGGTTTCACAAACATTAAAAACTGTATCTATTTATGTGAGGACTAATTAACTGCTCCATGGAACTTCAATTAGTGCAAACATTGTTTTTTTTACAGAACGAACAAAAACGCTGGATAAAATATTTACATCAAAACAAATAAAAAACGAAAAAGAAAAGAATACATAAAATTATAAGATGATAAAACATAAAAAATGAAAAGTAGGGTAACATGGGTTGATAGAATTTCATGAGAAAATCGGGTCACACTGATGTTCTCGGCTCAAAAGTTAAGCAGACATTTATACCGAGAGAAGGGTCTCTAATTTAGAGTGGTATGTGGTATTCTGAGAAGAAGAAAATATATATTAGAAGCACACACGATACTGCGCCACGCAAAAAGTTGGACATTCCGTAGATGCTTTCACGAAAAAAGACACTTCATTGCGTTAAAGAAAAATCAATAAAAAATAAACCGTAGCAGTGCACGAGCATATTTGCTAACGATTATTTTTCTTGACATAAAGATAAAGAATTAGCTGAATGCTTGTGCGTTTCCATGACCTTCAAATTGTTTTCGGTGTCAAACATGATAATCCAAATTTGCGGAGTCGAATCCAGGTCATGACCATATAACGCATGCCGACTTCTTCAATGTCGCCACTGTCCATGGCACGTCGCAACGACGACGCCAGGGCGGGCTTCTTCGTCGTGCCCCCCACTCCCAAAGGAAAATGGTTCTGCATTTATATAGGGGGACTAACATCTGTATATATTTTTTATTCAGAAGCCTGGATCAAATAAATAGGTCTAGATAAACAATAAGTTACTAAATGTGACTTCGACAGAAACATCTATTCTTGCTCCTCAACAATATATATTATCTGCCTCTTTTTGGTACATCAGTGTGTTAACTTCCTACAGATTTGATAAAGATAAGGAAAATCGTGTGAGGAATCCACCATGCACATGGTTGTGGTGGGGAGACAACGCTCAATATGTGAGAAACTCATATTGTTGTGCGCCCAAGGAAAACATGTTCATCGTGGTGCCGACCGAGCCAAGAGGTGGGCATTCGATGGTATTGTGGTACCAGCTCAGCCTAAGGAATGGTCGAGAGCCAAAAGATAACCAAATATGAATTAAATTTTATATTTTTATTATTGTTCCGTAGCAACGCACGGGCATTCATCTAGTCACAGCATAAACTCTCCAAATTTGCGAGCTGAAAAGCAATTAATTCAAACGAACCAATACATATTGACAGTGTAGGAAACAATACACTAGCATACACTTGGTAGCAAATTACTAGGTTGTTCCATTCACGAACGCCAGGAGACCGCTCGACGGATGGATCCTTGCGTCTTGTTCACTGTCAGAAGGAGTAGCAGCAGTAAACTTGCTGAGTACCGCGATCTTGCTTGCTCTCTGTGCACGTCGCGGTCATGCTGGAACCCTACTCACCGATGTTATGTCCCAAGCTCTCTCCTTCTACTTCGGCTTGTGCTTCGCTGTCGTCGCTAGATGATGGCGCCCGGACTGACCATTGGTGCTGGTGTTGGTGGCACCGCTGGATTATCGTCCAATTTGATGCCACCATCCAAGTCCTAGTTTCTCTGAGACAACGAGAGCAAGGCGTGAGGATGTGAGGTTATGGGAACGTGTACATACAATGTGAATCGTTAGACATACCAAATATGGCGTTGGTTTGATCCTCTGGCAATTCTTCTCCTGGACACTCATCAAGTGACTTGAGCCAGGATGCCAGTTGAGCGAGCTCCTTCACTAGGTCCTTACCAGACGCAGCTGGAGAAGCCAGTGTGCTCACCAATCCTCTCATGCACTTGATGGCATTCCGTTCTCATTGCCCGAATCTTAGAAGAACAGCATGTTGGAATTTGGTTGTGGGCTTTAGTCCATGGCCCAATACAAATTTTAAAATTCTCTTGACCCATTCATGCCCAGCAGGGGATGGTACCAAAGTTTAGTCCCACCTTGCTAGTTTGGAGGGAGTTGCACCAACATATATAGTGGAGTGTTTCACTACCTTCTAAAGTGAGAGAAAATGAGTGGTTTACATGCGCGCTCCTCCTCCTCCACCGCCCGCCTCGCCTTGTCATGACGCGCGCGCGCCGCGGTTTGTCGAATTGTGCCTCGGTACCGAGCTTACTTATCTTTTTGCTGTTCGGGAGAATTACTAACTCGGACGTGGGCTGCGCCCCACGTCTTACCCGACCGGGCGCAATCACATCCCGTCTCTCGCCTCCAGAGCCTTGCGCCGCTGCTACACCTTCTCATCTCCTCTTCCGGCGTGCACCGGACGACATGACAGTAGGCCTCCGGAACCCCGCCTCTTGTGAACCTGTACGGGTGAGGGGCGATCAAGTTTTTGGGGAGCACTTCTGCGCGACTACTGACGGCATCACGTCGACCGGCGACTCCTTCCCTGACGAGGACTTCTTCCCGGACATCAGTGTCCTCTACATCGACGACATGGCCGACGACGTTGGTGCCAACGCCAACGCCAATACCAACGCAAATCTGAACGCGAACGTGAATCCTCCTGCAGCCGTATGCAATCTGCTCCTACCTATTTCAGTTTCTGTTACAGTTTCTTCTACTAGCGTTTGGAGTAGATGTGATCTGTTTATCTCTGTTAGATATGATCTGTTCATCTATTCTGTTAGTATGCATGATTAGGTTAATTCCTGCAATTATAATCATGCTATATTACTGTTTATTTCGGATTAAATCTTATGGTAAATTGCTTATATATTCAACAATCCAAAAACCTGATTATAGGCAACTGAGTCCAACTGGTTTGGCCGCGGCTACCAGGCCTCCTCCCTTTGATGGTGTCCATTATAAGAGATGGCGCACGAGAGCAGTTCTATGGTTGAAAAACCTAGGCTGCTATAGCGCCACTCTTGGCAGACTTGAGGGAGATCTTTCTCCTGCTCAGGAGGAAGCTTTTCAGAAAGTCGACACCATGTTTATGGGGGCTTTGTTCAACATTCTTGGTGACAACATTGTTGACACCTATATGTCATTTGATAATGGCAAGGATGCGTGGGATGCGCTGGAAGCCAAGTTTGGTGTTTCTGACGCTGGCACTGAACTGTATATCATGGAGCAATTCTATGATTATAAGATGACTGATGACTGTCCCATTGTGGAGCAGGCTCATGAGATACAGTCTCTTGCCAAAGAACTCGAGCAGTTCAAGTGTACCTTACCAGACAAGTTCATGGCCGATGGCATTATTGCCAAGCTTCCTCCTTCATGGAGGAACTTTGCTACTTCTCTGAAACATAAGAGATAGGAGTTTTCCGTTTTGGATCTCATTGGTTCTCTTCATGTTGAGGAAAAGGCGAGAGCAAAGGATACACATGTTCGAGGTTTTGATGGAAGTTCTAGTGCACATGTGGTGCAGAAAAATAACTTCCAGTCCCACAAGTCCAAGATAAGAATAAGTTTGAGGGCAAGGGAAAGTTTGATGGCAAGAACAAGGCCTCGCAGACTACCAACTTCAAGAAGAAGACTGAGTATAAGAAGAAAGGATCATGCCATGTGTGTGGTGATCCGAATCATTGGGCTCCTAGCTGCCCTAAACGCTTTGATAAGCGTTCACATGGAAACGGCGGCAATTCTGCGAATGTTGTTGTTGGTGATACTGAGATGAAGGATGCTGGGTACGGTATATTTCCTACTATCCTTTCAGTTTGTCGTTCGCCTGAATGGTGGATAGACACCGGTGCCAATATACATGTATGTGTTGATATTTCCATGTTTTCTTCTTATCAGGTCGCACGGGCTGGCTCCGTGCTGATGGGAAATGGCTCACGTGCTTTTGTTCAAGGTGTTGGTACGATAAATCTGAAGTTCACTTCGGGGAAGACCGTACAGCTGAAGAATCTGCAACACGTTCCATCCATCAATAAAAATCTCGTCAGTGGATCTCTTCTGTGTCGAGATGGTTTTAAGTTGGTTTTTGAGTCCAATAAAGTTGTAATCTCTAAGTATGGACAATTTTTTGGGAAAGGCTATGAGTGCGGAGGCTTGTTCCGCGTTTCTCTATCAGACTTATGCACTAAAGTTATTAATCATGTTTGCAATGATAATGAGTCCAATATTTGGCATTCACGACTTTGTCATATTAACTTTGGTTGCATGACGCGGCTAGCCAACATGAGTTTAATTCCAAAATTTACTAATGTCAAGGGCTCTAAGTGCCAAGTGTGCGTGCAAGCAAAGCAACCTCGCAAGTCTCATAAGACTGCGGAGGCAAGAGATTTGGCACCACTAGAGCTCATACATTCAGATCTTTGTGAGATGAATGGTGAGTTGACAAAAGGTGGAAAGAAATATTTCATGACACTGATCGATGACTCCACTAGATACTGCTATGTGTATCTTCTGAAATCTAAAGATGAATCTTTGAAATTTTTCAAAATCTATAAAGCTGAAGCAGAAAATCAACTTGATCGAAAGATTAAGCGGCTTAGGTTTGATCATGGTGGAGAGTATTTTTCCAACGAATTTGATTCTTTTTGTGCGGAACATGGTATAATCCATGAGAGGACGCCTCCCTACTCGCCCCAATCTAATGGGGTGGCTGAAAGAAAGAACCGTACTCTAACTGATTTGGTTAACGCCATGTTAGACACTTTGGGTCTCTCCAAGGCATGGTGGGGGGAGGCGATCTTGACTGCGTGTCATGTCCTAAATCGGGTTCCCACTAAGAACAAAGAAATTACACCATTTGAGGAATGGGAAAAGAAAAGGTTAAAAATCTCTTACTTACGGACTTGGGGTTGTTTGGCAAAGGTAAACTTGCCAATACCCAAGAAGCGAAAGCTTGGACCAAAAACCGTGGATTGTGTTCTTCTGGGATATGCGTTTCACAGCATTGGCTATAGATTTTTGATAGTAAAATCTGAAGTATCTGACATGCGTGTTGGTACTATTATGGAGTCGAATGATGCGACTGTCTTTGAGGACATCTTTCCAATGAAAGGTTCGTCTAGTTCATCAAATCAGGAGATGCCTAGTTCATCTAGTCAAGAATTATTTACAATTCCTGAACCCACCATTTCGATAGAACATTCTGAAAATCCTGTGGAGGATAACAATGAAGCTCCTACTAGGAGTAAGAGACGGAGGGCTGCAAAGACATTTGGTGATGATTTCATTGTATACCTCGTGGATGACACTCCCACTTCTATTTCAGAAGCCTATGCATCTCAAGATGCTGACTACTGGAAAGAAGCCGTTCGCAGTGAGATGGATTCCATCTTGGCAAATGGAACTTGGGAAATTACTGATCGTCCTTATGGGTGCAAACCTGTAGGATGTGAGTGGGTGTTCAAGAAGAAGCTTAGACCTGACGGTACTATTGAAAATTACAAGGCACGCCTTGTTGCCAAGTGACAAGGGTATAGATAATAGAGACCGTTACTTGAGTACCCCTGAGGCCCGTTAAGCTAGGCCCAAGTGTAATCATAGTCGAAATACGAGTTCATGTCATATACCAATGTTGTAATATGTATCGGACCCGACCGGTTCCTTGAGAGGGCCAGGAGAGGTCGGTTAGGGACAGATTGAGATTAAGCCAAGTCGACCACCATGTTTATTTTCAACACATGCCTTGTTTGACTGATCTTTACCTTCGAGTTCATCCGACGCCTTATTCCCCCGATCCTAAGTCCTTTATCTTGGACATTTGTCGATTTAACCCTCATCACCAAGGGTTATACCCAGAAAGAAGTCGAAGACTTCTTTGATACTTATTCACCTGTGGCTAGATTGACCACTATCCAAGTACTACTATCCCTGGCTTCCTCGCATGGTCTTCTCGTTCATCAAATGGACGTTAAGACGACTTTCCTAAATGGAGAGTTAGATGAGGAGATTTATATGGATCAGTCGGATGGATTTGTGGTAGGTAGTCAAGAAGGAAAGGTGTGTAAGTTGCTGAAGTCTTTATATGGTCTTAAGCAAGCACCTAAGCAGTGGCATGAGAAGTTTGAAAGAACCTTAACTGCTGTAGGCTTTGTTCTTAACGAAGCTGACAAGTGTGTGTACTATCGCCATGGTGGGGGCAAGGGAGTCATCTTATGTCTGTATGTTGATGATATACTGATTTTCGGGACCAGTCTTGATGTTATCAAGGAGGTCAAAGACTTTCTATCTCGTTGTTTTGAGATGAAAGATCTAGGAGTGGCTGATGTGATCTTGAACATCAAGCTGCTAAAAGATGATGATGGTGGGATAACACTGCTTCAATCTCACTATGTGGAAAAGCTTTTGAGTCGTTTTGGGTATAGCGACTGCAAGTCTTCTCCTACGCCATATGATCCTAGCATGTTGGTTCGAAAGAATCAGGGAGATCCTAAGGATGCTAAAGATCAGCTGAGATATTCTCAGATTATTGGCTCGCTTATGTATTTGGCCAGTGCTACAAGGCCTGACATCTCTTTTGTTGTTAGCAAGTTGAGTCGATTTGTGTCAAATCCTGGAGATGTTCATTGGCAGGCTCTTGAAAGAGTCTTGTGTTATCTGAAAGGCACTACGAGCTATGGAGTTCACTACTCTGGGTATCCAAGGGTACTTGAAGGGTATAGTGACTCAAATTGGATTTCTGATGCCGATGAGACTAAGGCCATGAGTGGTTATGTGTTTACACTTGGTGGTGGCGCTGTTTCCTGGAAGTCTTGCAAGCAAACCATCTTAACGAGGTCAACTATGGAAGCAGAACTCACAGTATTAGACACAGTCACTATTGAAGCTGAGCGGCTTCAAGAGCTCTTGATGGACTTGCCTGTGGTTGAAAAACCCATACCCGCGATTCCTATGAACTATGATAATCAAATTGTGATCATCAAAGTAAACAGTTCTAAGGACAATATGAAGTCATCAAGACATGTGAAGAGGAGATTGAAATCTGTCAGGAAAATGAGAAACTCTGGAGTTATTGCGTTGGATTATATCCAAACATCTAAAAATCCCTTCACAAAGGGTCTAGCACGCAATGTGATAGATAATGCATCGAGGGAGATGAGTTTGAGACCCACACTTTGAGTTGCCCACAGTGGTAACCCACTCTATATGATCAGAGATCCCGTGAATTAGAGTTGGGAGACAAGCTGTTGGTCAGCTGGGAGGAGAGTATCCTTACATTATACTACCGCTCCATATAGATGCAATACTCTCCTATTCTGCATGGCAGGTTGATATTTATCTTAATGTGTTCTAAGTGGCTTGTTTATAGCAAAGATGTTGTCCTGCAGAACATCTTTTGAAGAACACACCTATATGAGTCTGACTGTCAAACGTCGCAGTCTATGGGAGTTGGGTGCCCTCTAATAAACTCATGAAAGGCCATGGAGTATGACGCATAAGCTCCAAACCGCGGGGAAGCCTTGCGGCAGCCTAGTATCGGTCTAGGCTTAGTGTGAAACTAGTGCGCACCAAACTTGTAGTTCAAGGAATAGTCCACTATTCAAGTTGCAATCTAGTGTAGCATAAAGTTCTGAGTGGAAGTTTAACTTAACAATCTCCACCTTGCACCGGTATATAAACAATGTTCTGGAACTGTTTGATGTGATGTTATGAGATGTGCCAATGAGACTTTGTGGGGGATTGTTGGAATTTGGTTGTGGGCTTCAGCCCATGGCCCAATACAAATTCTGAAATTCTATTGGCCCATTCATGCCCAGAAGGGGATGGCACCAAAGTTTAGTCCCACATTGCTAGTTTGGAGGGAGTTGCACCAACATATATAGTGGAGTGTGATACGTCCAAAACGTATCTACTTTCCCGAACACTTTTGCTGTTGTTTCTCCTCTAATTTGTGTGTTTTGAATACAACTAACATGGACTAACGCTGTTTTCAGCAGAATTGCCTTGGTGTCTTGTTTTTGTGCAGAAATTCAACTTTCAGGAAAAATCCCGGAAAATACTACAAAAATCCTATTTTACCAGAAGACCCACGGAGCCAGAATACGAGACGGGGAGGGGCCATGAGGGGCTCACACCCCCTGGTGGCGCGGGCCAGGCCTGGCTGCGCCAGGGGGTGGTGAGGCTGCCTCGTCCATCGCCTCGACCCCTCCTTCCACCTACATATACCCTCTGACCTGAAAACATCGGGGGTTCGGCGTTTTTGCCAGATAGACTTCCGCTGCGCTGCCACCATCAGAAACCACGATTTGAAACCAGAAACTCCATTTTGGCAACCTGCGGGACAGGGATTTGGAGGAGATCTTCATCATCATCACCGACGCCTCTCCGTCAACCATCCATGATTCCCCCATCCATGTGTGAGTAATTCCCGTTGTAGGCGTAGGGGATGGTAGGGATTGGATGAGATTATTCATGTAATTGCTATGAGATTGTTAGGGCATGGTGCCTAGTATCCATTTTTAGTGCTTATGACATTGTTGCAACTTGGTGTGCTTAATGCTTGTCACTTTGGGCCTGAGTGCCATGATCTCAGATCTGAACTTGTTATTGTTTTATGATGAAATTATTGTTTATGGTCTTACCTGTAAGTTGTATACACATATCATTGTCCGAAACCCGAGGCCCCAAAGTGGCAGCAATTCGGATAACAAAAGGAAGATTCCTAGTGAGGAAATTTCCACTTTACTTGCTAACTACTCTTTTGATGGTAAAGTTCCGGAGAAGCTTGGAGATCCAGGTATACCGACTATTCCTTGCTCTATTAACAATAATTATGTTAGAACTGCTTTATGTGATTTGGGAGCCGGAGTTAGTGTAATGCCTTTTTCTCTATATCAGAGACTTGATCTAGAAAAATTGATATCGACTGATATATCTTTGCAAATGGCCGATAAGTCTACTACTATTCCTATTGGTATATGTGAGAATGTTCCTGTTCAAGTTGCTAATAATTGTTTGATATTAACTGACTTTGTTGTGTTGGAAATGCCTGAAGATGACAATATGTCTATTATTCTTGGGAGACCTTTTCTAAACACTGCAGGAGGTGTTATTGATTGCAACCAAGGGAAAGTAACTTTTAATGTCAATGATAAAGAGCACATGGTTTATTTTCCCAAGAAGAATGATAGAAAATATGCTCTAAACTCAATCAAGAATATTGAGACCATCAAAGTTGGTCAAATTTATTGTTCAGAGCTAAAGTCCAAGGAAGAATATCAAATTGTTATGGTTGGGACTATGCCTATCAAGGTCGAGGTAACATAAATGCAAAGTTTTGCTTCATAGAAAATTGGTTTCGTAACAAGACTTGATCAACCTTGTTAACAAAGCGGTTTTTTAACGAACGAAACTATGTTTTCACCGTATTTACTTTTCTTTATTCATGCTTCCACTTTGTTCACTTTTGTTTCCGCTGTTTAGTTTCATATTAGAATATCTTAGAGTTGCTATAGACTTGGTTTGGATTTGCTTTCTATCGTTCATATTCGTTTTCCCGAGTTTTTAATCTCTTGTCAATTTCTGAAAAATCCTCGAAAATAAAGTTTCTCAAAAAATTCCAGAAAATTCTTTTTAATTTTTTATGTCAAAATTGGGGCAGAGAGGCACCTGGGACACCTCAGGGGACCCACCATGCCACCACACCACATGGTGGCACGGCCAGGGCCAGGCCGCGCCGTGGCATAGTGTGGGGCCCCCTGGCCCTCCACTTACCTCTCCAGCCTCCACTTCACTCTCTCTCCCGAAATATCTCCACTCCATAGCTCAAACCCGTGTTCTTGCTGTTCTTGCTCGCAATTTTCGATCTCCTTGCTCAGCCCTTCTTTGCTGCTGAGATTTGGAGCATTTGTTCTCCGGTATGTGACTCCTTCGATTGTCCAAGTAGAATTTTGTTTAGTGGAGTATTTCTTGAGTATTTTAGCACTATAGGTGACAGGTTAAATGAGTTTGCATGCTTGTTCTATTGCTTAGAAATGTTATTTTGATGCATGTTAACCCTCTTGCAACTCTGAAAGGATCGGTACGGGCGACTAGAGGGGGGGGGTGAATAGGCGCTAAGTCAATTTTTAATCTTTTTCAAATTTAAGGCTTGACACAAAGTAAATTCACTAGATGTGCAACTAGGTGAATTTCCTATAAGTGGCAAGCATGCAAGTAAACAAGTAACTAGCAAGATACAAGTAAGGGAAAGAAATAACCGAAGAGTGGAGACCGGAGACACAAGGATGTATTCCCGTAGTTCCTTCCTTTTGAGGGGAAGTACGTCTACGTTGGAGAGGTGTGGTGACACGGAGTCGACCAACGCCACAAAGGCTCACCTTGTTCTCCGGTGAGCAAGCCACGGAGGCTAGCTCGTTTCCACTAAGCGGTGGTATTGGGGGAACCACGAATCCCTTACACAGAGCTTGGGGCACAACTCCACAACTCAATTGGAGGCTCTCAAGAAAGCCACGGAGGCAAGAATCACCACAAAGACAAGTCAATCAAACAATTACAACACCTAGGGTCACAAGATCCCCAAGGTGCAAATCCTCCAAGCAAATGGAGGTGAAAATGAAATTCCTTCGGTGAAGATGTAGATCGGTGCCTCCTCCTTCAATCCTCCAAAGATCAAGAGCTTTGGTTGGCTAGAAGGGGAGATGTATGGAATTTGGTGTTTTTCCAATGGGGGTAGGTGAGAGCTTCAAAGATGAACAATGGTTGGTGAAGTTCTAACCCTACCCCAGCTAGGAGAAGGGGTATTTATAGGTAGGTGGGAATCTGGCCGTTGAGGGAGCACACAGCAGCAATCCCGGCGATAAGTCCGGCGCCACCGGCCTCTGGGCCGGACGGCCCGGCGGTAAGTCCGGCGGGACCGGACACCTCGCCGGGAGTCCGGCGGTGGACCGGGCGGATCCGGCGGCACGCCGAAAACCCGTTCAGACTACCAGTCCGGTGGCCCCGCCGGGCCAGTCCGGTCTGCCGCCGGGTGGTCCGGTCTGGGGGCCGGCCAGACCAACTTTGACCACTTTTGGCAGGCGATTCCACCATATTTCTTTTTATGCATTAGAACCCCTTCACCTGTGAACTTAAACCTGTATGCATATAATTCAAATATTAGTTCACACAAAACATAGTCATGTCATTGTAAATCAAAAAAGTAGAAAGGGACAAATGTCCTTTCAAACTCCCTATAGTAGTTCCCTACATTTGTTTGTCTCAAAATCATTTATTATGAGGTTTGTTTAAAAATTTCAGAAAAGGGAAATGGATAACTACACTTATGGAGAAATCTTTGAGATAGAAGCATCAAGGTCACATCAAGGCCTTCAAGATCCACTGCTCAATTTAGGACATCCTACAATGAAGACCTTATGTCACCAAGCATTGGTGATGAGGGGGATGATGGAGATGCGCATCCATCAACTTTCCCTTGTTCTATTTTTTGGTGTGATGCAGGGATCCTTGATGATTTCTTACTCCTTGTTGGCAGGGTTGGATTGACTACATACATGCTTGATGAGAGTAATCAATATGCTATGCTCACGAAGATTTTCGTTGAGAGTTTTAAATTTACTAACTCTTCTTTCAAGCCATCCGTTGCATTTAAGATTTATGATAAATCTATCACCATGTCTTTGGAGAAATTTTGTGGCATTCTAGGTATCCCCATGTTTGGGACATCGAAGAAGATTCAGAACCGACCAGCTGATTTGTTGAAGCTCTATCGAGGAGTGACTAATAATGATGACCGCATAGCCCAGCGTGGCAAGATAAGAAATATTCAACTCCCAGCTATTAGATACTTTGCTTACTATCTTGCTACTAGTATTCTTGGTAGAGAGAATACTAGCAATATTTCTAACTATCATTTAGCTTTTCTAGCTACTACACTTGATATTAGCAAAAGGTATAACCTCAGTGCTCTTATTGCTCGTCGCCTAGCTGCTAGGGGACCTATTTATGGAGGCATTATTGCTGCGCACATTGTTGCAGCTCTAGGACTTTCTATTGCTCCTAATGATACATTGTTAGTCCCACAGAGACTTTATCTTGCTGCCATGAAGCTCCATCACTTTGTTACTGCTAACTCATGTGCAGGGAAACTAGTTTATAGAATGTTATTTACTGATAGAAATGAAAGGGAAGTTTCCTTGCCGCAGCCCAGTTTGTTCAGTATTTGCGGGGGACCATGGTCGCGCTCGAAGGAGGAGTTGGATGGGCAGCTTAGGCTGCTCAGCTTCCACACATAGCAGGGCGCCGTGAACTAGGAGGAAGACGAGGCGCCAGCTGACCACTACACCATGTACCATACCGGGGCGCCCTCGAGTTCGTATCAGGACGAAGGTGCTTCTTTGCCATATTTTGGGGATGCCACTTCATGGCCGAGTTGGGATTGATCTCCACTTAGGCCAAAAGCCTAAGCTTGGGGGAGGTACGCCGATGATTCACTCACATATATATATATATCATATTTTATCGGTACTTTGTATATCCATGTTTCGCTTTCTTTCTTTCCTTTGTTGTTCTTGTTATTATTTCTACTTTCCAAAAAACAAAAAGACCAAAAATATTTCCGTTGTTTCTCTTTGTTTGCCTTTTTAGTTCTCTAGCTTTGGTTTGCTTTGTTTCCTATTTTTGGTTTGGTATTTGAAAAATCCAAAAAAAATATTTTGCTTTGTTTGCTGTTTCCTTCTATTCTTGTTTCAAAATTCGAAAACCCAAAAATATTTGTTGTTCTTTTCCGGTTTTGTAAAGTTTGTTGTAGAGTTCAGTCTCCCGTGACTCCATTGGAGCTTGGTATTCACTTCATATTATTCAAGACACACAAGTGAAAGGCAATAATGACGACATATGACAATTCGAGATGTGGTAAGAGGCTGGTATGAACTCTATTTGTTTTCATTTTTGTACATATACTCATCTATATGGACATGTTTAGCCTGTTCATGTAAGGTATATGTTATCTAATGGATGCTTTGTAGTTTTTGCTCTCATATGATTAGTTCCAATTTACTAATAGTTTGTAGCATGTCATGTAGATGTTTGCTTGCATTGTTTTATTCATAAAACGGTATGACTTTGTGGGATCCTCCTCCGAAAAGTTTCATTTGAATCGACTTGGCACATGCTCAAGCATGCATATGACTGAACAAAAAGTCAATTAAGCCTTGATGATTTAATTTGCCTCAGAGCTCTTGTATCTTTCTTATGCGTATTTTAATTTTGTTTTGTCGCAAGCATGATTATGACAGTTATTGCTCTCTCGATTGTCGCTTCCTAGTCTTTTGCTAGCCTTCACTTGTACTAAGAGGGAATACTTCTCATGCATCCAACTCCTGAAAACCAAGTAACCCCAAAGAGTCCACTATAAATTCCTATGCACGGTATTTCAAAGCCATTCCAAGTAAATTTTCATGTGCTACCTTTCAAAACTTTCGTATACTTCTCATTTTGTGCCACTCTTTTTAGCTCATGAGGACGTAGTGGTCATAATTGCTATCTTCCATATTAAATTAAGTACCCCTCGACTTGCATGCTTCATCTGCTCGTCATTAATTTTGCAAGGGAGCTGGTCAGACCATTGTAATCTAATCTAAGAAAAGAAAAAGAAAAAAGGCACTCCTCCATGGTATGTGAAAGTTGGTGGGCACCCGATGGAATCGGTTAGCCATGGTTTGTGAAAGGAAAAGTGGGGAGGAGTGCCAAGCTTTATAAAAAAGCACCAATGTGCCAATTTTTCAAAGAACTCGGAACCGCTCTCACTTGTTTAGTATGGAAGATAGCAAGAACCCCATTGCCAGTCGTTGACAGGAAACAACCACCTCTCAAAATAAATTTTTATCTCTATTTTACAAATGAAAAGCTCTAGCACATGTTAAATCACTGCTTCCCTCTGTGAAGGGCCTTTCTTTTACTTTTATGTTGAGTCTACATCTTCTAACTTTGAGCACTTCCTTGAGAGCATGGTTGTCGTTCTTAGTGTAATGTGCTTGTCCCAGAACACGGTTAATTGTGGTATAACTTTGATGTTTGTATCTTTGATATGTTTTGCCCCACATATAAAGGCAAGCGGGATACCACTCTTTGATATCTTATTATGAGCATTACAATCTTGTAGCTTCTTATGTTTCATGTTGCTTATTATTAGTGCATCGGCACTCTTTCATAGCTTGCATAACTACGAGATAATATTAGTTACATACTTCTTATTATGAATTGCCTGAGTACTTGATCATATAGTGAGAATATATACATCTTATGAAGCAAATGTGTTCGTGAAAGTTTCTTTTATCGCACTCAGTTGTTAACTGAATTGCTCGAGGACAAGCAATAAGCTAAGCTTGGGGGAGTTGATACGTCCAAAACGTATCTACTTTCCCGAACACTTTTGCTGTTGTTTCTCCTCTAATTTGTGTATTTTGAATACAACTAACACGGATTAACGCTATTTTCAGCAGAATTGCCCTGGTGTCTTGTTTTTGTGCAAAAATCCAACTTTCAGGAAAAATTCCGGAAAATACTGCAAAAATCCTATTTTACCAGAAGACCCACAGAGCCAGAATACGAGACGGCGAGGGGCCACGAGGGGCTCACACCCCCTGGTGGCGCGGGCCAGGCCTGGCCGCGCCAGGGGGTGGTGAGGCCACCTCGGGCATCGCCTCGACCCCTCCTTCCGCCTACATATACCCTCTGACCTGAAAACATCGGGGGTTCGGCGTTTTTCCCAGATAGAGTTCCGCTACGCCGCCACGATCAGAATAACGCGACTCGGAACCAGAAACTCCATTCTGGCACCCTGCCGGGATGGGGATTTGGAGGAAATCTTCATCATCATCATCACCGACGCCTCTCCATCAACCATCCATGATTCCCCTATCCATGTGTGAGTAATTCCCGCTGTAGGCGAAGGGGATGGTAGGGATTGGATGAGATTATTCATGTAATTGCTATGAGATGGTTAGGGCATGGTTCCTAGTATCCATTGTTAGTGCTTATGACATTGTTGCAACTTGTTGTGCTTAATGATTGTCACTTTGGGCCCGAGTGCCATGATCTCAGATCTGAACTTGTTATTGTTTTATGATGATAATTGTTATTTATGGTCTTACCTGCAAGTTGTATACACATATCGTTGTCCGAACCTGAGGCCCCAAAGTGACAGCAATTGGGATAACCGGAGGGGATGGCTATGATGTGAGGATCACATGTGTTCACTTAGTGTTAATTCTTTGCTCTGGTACTTTATTAAAAGGAGTACCTTAATTACCAGTAGATTCCCTTGAGCCCCCGCTGTAAAGGGGCTGGTAGTACAGAAAATGTTGTGCAAGTTTCTCATTGCGAGCACGTACGACTATATACGGAACATATGCCTATGGTTGTTTAGTACTAGGATGCTTTATCATTATTTATCTACAATTGCCAATGTCATTGATTATTACATAAATTATCTTATCCGTGCAACGCCCTTTCATCCATCCCTATACCTACTGTATTTAATCCTACTGTTTACTATTGCTAATATTACCATCTTTACTTTATTATTGTTGCTACTACTTTACTACTGTCACCATTATAAAACTGTTGCTACTGATAAAACGCTGTGAGCAAGTCTGTTTCCAGGTGCAGCTGAATTGACAACTTATCTGTTAAGGCTTATAAATATCCTTTGGCTCCCCTTGTGTCGAATCAATAAATTTGGGTTTTACTTCCCTTGAAGACTGTTCCGATCCCCTATACTTGTGGGTCATCAGAGTGTTCCACTACCTTCTAAAGTGAGAGAAGAGGAGTGGCTAACACGCGCGCTCCTCCTCCTCTGCCGCCCGCCTCGCCTCGCCACGCCTCGCCTCATCACGACGCGCGCGCGCTGTGGTTTGCGGAATTGTGCCTCGGTGCCGAGCTTACTTATCTTTTTGCTGTCCAAGAGAAATGCAACGCCACCAGGGAGGTAACGACATGGTTGTGACACCGTTGCACGACCCAGAGAGGGTCTAGGTTTTCACCTAGAGGCACCAGATCTAGTGGAAGAAGAACGAGGATCGGCAACAACACCTACAGGAAGGAGAAAGGCGCCCGCGAGCGTCATCGTTGTCGGCACTGGACAAGCCAGGCAAGGCTTTCGCCTGAACCCTCGAAGCTCAACACCGTAGCTTGCTGGCGCGTGGGTGACGACACCAGAAGATTCCTTGTGCGTGGTGAATGACCAGCCAGTTGGGAACCCCAAGAGGAAAGTATGATGAGTATAGCAGCAAATTTTCCCTCAGTTTAGAAACCAAGGTTTATCGTTCTTGGAGAGGAGAGACAAACGACTGAAGGTGATGCTTGCTAGTTTGCGACAGCTTCGAACAATTTATATATGGCGCCTCATCCAAGCTTTGCTTGCTAGCTGCAACGCGGAACCTGCACACACACAACCAAGTACTTTGCTCCCAACTTACGATGAGGTTGTCAATCTCACCGGTTTGCTTGAAACAAAGGTTATGAGTGTATCGAGTGGAAAAGAGTAAAAGTATGCGAGTAAAGTAAACAGTGCGAGTAAAGTAAATAGGTGATAGCAATATGATGGAAATACGACCGGGGTCCACAGTTCACTAGTGGTGTCTCTCCATAAGATAAATAACACATGCTGGGTAAACAAATTACAGTTGGGCAATTGATAGAATAAAGATAAACGTGATATGTCAAGAAGATCACTATGAGATTTACTCTGGGCATTACAACAAAATACATAGACCGCCATCCAACTACATCTATGACTAATAATCCACTTGTGGCGAATCAATCCGAGAACTCCACAAGTATTAAGTTGCGAACAACAGATAATTGCATTAAGCAAAGTGTGTAATGTAAACAAAGCATATGCCCTTGAGCATATGAATGTTGTTTTCTCCCTAGTAGCAACAGCACATCTACAACCTTAGAGGTTTCTGTCACTCCCCCAGGTTAAATAGAGGCATGAACCCACTATCGAGCATAAATACCCCCTCTTGGAGTCACTAGCAACTACTCGGCCAAGATAGCTACTAACAACGGAGAGCATGCAAGATCATAAACAACATAGAGATAACAAAAGATAATATTCAGTACAGCAACTCAATCATAAACACCAATATTCATCGGATCCCAACAAACCAAACATGTAGAATTACATAACGGTGATCTCAATCATGTAGGGCAGCTCATGAGATCTAAACATGAAGCACATGGTGGAGAAGACAACCATCTAGCTACTGCTATGGACCCATAGTCCAAGGTAGACTACTCACTCATCGCTCCGGAGGCAAGCATGGCGATGAAGAAGACCTCCGGTGGTGACTCCCCTCTCCGGCAGGGTGCCGGGAAGAGCTTCTGGACCCTCCCGATATCAGGTCGACGACGGCGGCGGATCGCGATGTGTTTCTGGAAAATTGATCGGGTCCTTAGGTTTTTTCCGTCGGGGGGTCTTTATAGGCGAAGGGGCGATGTCAGAGGAGGGACCAGGCGCCCTCACGCCAGGGTGGCGCGGCCCAGGCCCTGGCCGCGCCAGCCCTGCATGTGGGGCCCTGGTGGCCCCTCTCCTTCTCTCCTTCGGATCTCTGGAAGCTTCCGGGTAAAATAAGACTTCAGGAACTTGTTTCGTCCAATTCCGAGAATATTTCCTGTGTATCACTTCTGAAACACAAAAACAGCAAAAAACAGGGAACTGGCACTGTGGCAACTTGTTAATAGGTTAGTTCCAGAAAATGCATAAAAGTGCCACGAAGTGTAACGAAACAGTAGGCAAATGGTGTAAAAACAAGCATGGAGCATCAAAAATTATAGATACGTTGGAGACGTATCAAGCATCCCCAAGCTTAACTCCTGCTCGTCCTCGAGTAGGTAAGTGATAACAAAAGAATAATTTTTGAGGTGACATGCACCTACAAAATCTTGATCATGTACGTAAGTATTTGTGAGCTGGGATCATAAGAACTTAAAACATGGGCATGAAGATATAATCTTGACAATAAGAAACTTAGCAACCATATTGTAAACATGGAAATGAACACAAACAAAAGATCATGAAAATGAAACAATGAAAGTCAAACGTGTGTTCAAATCATAAGGAAAAACATACAAATGGTTTTCAGCTTGTCCTTCAAAGAGAGCAAAACATAAATGCATAGGACACCTTCAAGTTTAAGAGGGCGACTAGATACAAATAATTTAAGAACAAGTGAAACCAACAATATGAATCAATCAATGAACTTTGGGACAATGCATATTACACTAAGAATGACAACTATGCTCTCTTAATGGTGCATAAAGAAAGAAGGTGGTGACTCAACATAAAAGTAGAAGAAAGGCCCTTCGTAGAGGGAAGCAGTGATTGCAAGTTTTATAACCTTCAAAAATTATGGTACTTACCGGCTTTGAGCTCTCATTTCCCCCATCATAAGCATCTTGAGTGGTTAAAGTTAATGCGAGAACAATTATGATGCATATGCTTGACAAATCATAAGTTGAAAACCTCGTGCCCCGTGAATACGAGTACCCAAACCTCATGCTACTTTACTTAGAGTCCCAAGCAAGGCTCTTGTCATTGTAAATATATGCATATCATTGAGAACCGCCAATGGGGTACCTCCGTGCCCGATGACATGGAACATGCCCACATCAAAATGACAGGACAAGCAGACAATGAACACCTCAACATCTCTTTTATTTGCCTTTTGTTTAGCTTTTTATTGTGAGATGCGTCGTCGAATGTTCACCATGGGTATGCTGCAAATTTCCACCATGAATTATGCATGGCTTAGATTAGCGGCCCGGCGTTTCCCTAACACATATACAAACTCCATGATCCCCACAAGATTCCCAATTCATTTCACACCGCGGGCATCCATAAACAAAAGATCACGATATCAACTCAAATAAGAAGTGCAATGTTGAAAGCTTGCCCATGACTGCATGGCTGGGCTAGTCTCCAACTTACAACTTGCAAGCATAACAACTCAACATAAGAGACCACAATGTCAAATTTTTAGAACAGGAAAAAGTAAAGTGTGCCTTCCGGTTCGTGAGAGCTTTACTGACCGAATTTCGCATAACACTGGTAAGAGTTTAATTTGAAGAGAAAATAAAAGCAAGTCAAATTTACTTGGAATAGCAAATTGCTAGTAGGTATGTATGGTGGACACTTTGGAAAACTTTGGCTTTTAGAAGTTGGATGCACGAGTAGAGCTCATACTCAGTACAAGGCGAGGGCTAGCAAAAGACTGGGAGCGACCAACTAAGAGAGCAATAATGGCCATAATCATGCAAGACAAGCGACATTAAAAGAAGCATAAGATGGCATCAAAAGTCAAAAACTAAATGATCATGAAGGCTATTGGCGACTTTGTAAGAGTCTAACATGTGTGAGCATGCGCCAAGTCAACCCAAATAAAGCATCAAGGAGAAAACCAAAATAATGCTTCCATACAATAAAAACAACGCATGATTTTTTCAAAGGCTCATTAAGCAATCTCAGTTATTTGAGACAAGTCATGCTACAGCAAAACCACTAAGCATACTATCAAAAAGACATCAAGCATGACATGAAAAAGCCTAAGCCGCAGTCTACACAAGCTCCTTCTTGTACCACTATTTTGCATAAAGCTTTTTCTCTTTTTCAACACCATTTGAAATTTTTAAAGACACATTTTTTGATGAAAACCAATAAAGATCAGAGGCAAAAATACACCTTGATGAAAAGATATGACAAGGTCTGAACGCAAATCAAGGCGAAAACGAAAACCAAAAGCAGTAGCAGAAAAAGAAGAACACTCGATTTTTGATAAGAGTGAAAACTAGAGCGTTCTTTGCAAATGAAAAGCAAGGCAACTTCTCCAAAATAAATTTGTTAGGGTCCAACCATTTATTGCAGCAAACAAACTAAACCAACTAAGAAAACTAAAACAACTGATGCTCCAAGAAAAACACATAGTGCATGAAGCAATAAAAATATAGTGTCTTGAAAGGTGACCTGATTTTTGCCGATGAAGAAGGGGTGCCTCGGGGGCATCCCCAAGCTTTGACGCTTGTACTTCTTGGATATTTCTTGGGGTGATGCATGGGCATCCCCAAGCTTGAGCTTTTGTCCATTCTTCAACTCATCTCATCATTCTCCAATCCCTACACTTGAAAACTTCCTTCATACAAAACTAAACATAATTCTATTAGCAACATTAGTGTAGCATAACATATAATCAACCTCTTTTTGCTTCAGGTTTCAACTCAAAACCACCACATATATAGCAAATACTACTGTAGCAACCTCCCCAAAAGTTCCATGATCAAAAGAACTCAAAAGAAAGCGATAAAGTGGCAAACACAAATATTGGCAGAAATCTGTCAAAACTGAACAGTTGACAAAGGTCGAATTTTTGAGGGGTTTTCTGTTGCTCAAATAAAAAAGTTTTCAACTAACGAAAGTTTGGATACAACCTGGGGCATATGGACAAGAAATCGCAGGTCGACAAGATATACAGAGAATTTATACGAATTTTTACGGTGCAGCACCGAAAACAGTTTCAGGACAGCAACATCCCCAAATCTTTACCTCACTCGAATTAGAGGCTTCTCTTGGCACAAAAACAAAATAAACAAGATAAGGAGCGGTCATTACAGTAGTAATGACTTCCAAGACTCAAATAAAAGAAAAATTACTGAAAATAAAACATTGGGTTATCTCCCAAGAGTGCTTTTCTTTAACGCCTTTGAGCTAGGCGCAGAAAATTTGCGAATCAAGTAACATCAAGTGATGAAGCATCACTTACCTCAGTAAGCACTTCGGAAGTTCCCGAAGATGATTCAACCTGCAAGTCACCCTTAGTGGAACTAAGAGTCTTACCAATTTTAAGAACATGTTGAGATTTAAGCGCAGAAACCTTGGGAACATACATAAATTTTTGCTCTTTTCCAACAAACACTTTCTCTTTCTTAAATTTAAGAGAAGAGAAGATTAAGCTAAGAGTTTCCATAGACTCTTCTAGTTTACCAATCCTTAAATTTTGATTATCAAGAGTAGTGCTAGCCTCTAAAACGGTAATTCTCTTACCAATGTTTTCTATTAATTCACTAACTCGGCTAGCATTTTCTAGGATACTTGGCAAACTTTTCTCTAAAGAGCTGAGCTTTTCTGCCACCTCCTCTAAGGTGGTCTCGGTTTTAGCAACATGAATAGGTGGTATTCCCACTAAACTTTCAATTATAGTGCATGCTTCTCTAGCGGGAGTACCCAGAAAATTACCTCCTGTAAGAGTATCGAGAACATACCTATTCCAACTAGATATACCAACATAAAAATTTCTAAGGAGGATCGTGGTAGAGTGCTTTTTGGTACACCTATGATGAGCATTGTTAATACGATACCAAGCATCCTTTAAACTCTCTCCCCCTTGTTGCTTAAAACTACGAACTTCTACTTCAGGATTACTCATTTTAGAAAAACAAAAGTAAACAAGTAAAAACAACTACCAAGGATTCTAATTTTTTTGGGTTTTTGATATAAAATGATGCAGGTAAAATAAATAAAGTAAAGCAAAACAATAACAAAGTAAAGGATGTGCGTGCGAAAAACTCCCCTCGTAGAAGTCTTCTACTTCCTCCCCGGCAATGGCGCCAGTGCTGGCGCGTGGGTGACGGCACCAGAAGATTCCTTGTGCATGGTGAATGACCAGCCAGTTGGGAACCCCAAGAGGAAAGTATGATGAGTATAGCAGCAAATTTTCCCTCAGTTTAGAAACCAAGGTTTATCGTTCTTGGAGAGGAGAGACAAACGACTGAAGGTGATGCTTGCTAGTTTGCGACAGCTTCGGACAATTTAGATATGGCGCCTCGTCCAAGCTTTGCTTGCTAGCTGCAACGCGGAACCTGCACACACACAACCAAGTACTTTGCTCCCAACTTACGATGAGGTTGTCAATCTCACCGGTTTGCTTGAAACAAAGGTTATGAGTGTATTGAGTGGAAAACAGTAAAAGTATGCGAGTAAAGTAAACAGTGCGAGTAAAGTAAACATGTGATAGCAATATGATGGAAATAGGACCGGGGTCCACAGTTCACTAGTGGTGTCTCTCCATAAGATAAATAACACATGCTGGGTAAACAAATTACAGTTGGGCAATTGATAGAATAAAGATAAACGTGATATGTCAAGAAGATCACTATGAGATTTACTCTGGGCATTACAACAAAATACATAGACCGCCATCCAACTACATCTATGACTAATAATCCACTTGTGGCGAATCAATCCGAGAACCCCACAAGTATTAAGTTGCGAACAACAGATAATTGCATTAAGCAAAGTGTGTAATGTAAACAAAGCATATGCCCTTGAGCATATGAATGTTGTTTTCTCCCTAGTAGCAACAACACATCTACAACCTTAGAGGTTTCTGTCACTCCCCTAGGTTAAATAGAGGAATGAACCCACTATCGAGCATAAATACCACCTCTTGGAGTCACTAGCAACTACTCGGCCAAGATAGCTACTAACAACGGAGAGCATGCAAGATCATAAACAACATAGAGATAACAAAAGATAATATTCAGTACAACAACTCAATCATAAACACCAATATTCATCGGATCCCAACAAACCAAACATGTAGAATTACATAACGGTGATCTCAATCATGTAGGGCAGCTCATGAGATCTAAACATGAAGCACATGGTGGAGAAGACAACCATCTAGCTACTGCTATGGACCCATAGTCCAAGGTAGACTACTCACTCATCGCTCCGGAGGCAAGCATGGCGATGAAGAAGACCTCCGGTGGCGACTCCCCTCTCCGGCAGGGTGCCGGGAAGAGCTTCTGGACCCTCCCGATATCAGGTCGACGACGGCGGCGGATCGCGATGTGTTTCTGGAAAATTGATCGGGTCCTTAGGTTTTTTCCGTCGGGGGGTCTTTATAGGCGAAGGGGCGATGTCAGAGGAGGGACCAGGCGCCCTCACGCCAGGGTGGCGCAGCCCAGGCCCTGGCCGCGCCAGCCCTGCATGTGGGGCCCTGGTGGCCCCTCTCCTTCTCTCCTTCGGATCTCTGGAAGCTTCTGGGTAAAATAAGACTTCAGGAACTTGTTTCGTCCAATTCCGAGAATATTTCTTGTGTATCACTTCTGAAACACAAAAACAGCAAAAAACAGGGAACTGGCACTGTGGCAACTTGTTAATAGGTCAGTTCCAGAAAATGCATAAAAGTGCCACGAAGTGTAACGAAATAGTAGGCAAATGGTGTAAAAACAAGCATGGAGCATCAAAAATTATAGATACGTTGGAGACGTATCACAGCTTCTCCAAAAAAGAATCCGGGTCAGCCACCACAATCCTCTCTACCACCCGCCCTGGGAGGCCAAAGAGAGTATCTTGGGGCGCCAGAAGAGTGAAGCACCGAGTGAACTACACCTACCAACAAGAGGCGAACTCACCAGGGTGCCATCGACGGAGAGAGACAAAGGAAGCGAAAAAGGGGGCCTTTTTCTCGGAGGATCAACTAGAGAGAGTGAGAGTAAAAGAAGAATTGGTCGAACTCGGCTTCACCGAGTGGAGCTACTGGGCAAGGAAGTGAGGGGGAGGGGGAGCCATGGAGCCTCTGGTCTGGTCCCAAAGGCTGCAGGTCACCCTGACCGCAAATACAAGTCCCTTCCACCCATGGCGATTCTCGCAAACAAGCCACCGACATCACAGACCGACCGCATCACAAGTCGCACCACACACCAGCCTCCATCGATCTGGCCGACCGGACCAGCCCCGAGCCCGGATCTGGAGCCTAAGCTGCCAGAATAGAGGTGGCACCGCAGAGCAACACTGGCCCAGATCTACAGAGAGCAAGTAGGAGAACTGAACGACCCGGTGATGGCGCGGTGATGATGGTGTGAAAGCTTCTTCTTTAATACACGGCAACGGTGACAGAAAACTTCTATGCCAAGTTGACGTGGGAATATGTAGTAAATGACCGGCCAGTTGGAAACCCCAAGAGAAGGTATGATGAATATAGCAGCAAGTTCTCCCTCAGTTATGAAACCAAGGTTATCAATCACAGGATCTTCTTTAGGCGGCAAAGTGGTACCAAGATCCTCCACAGGTAGGTTATGCTTAAGTAATGGTGGTTGACGAAGAAGAATGTCGTCAATCTCTTCTCTTTCCTTGCTAAAAACATCACTTTCGTGATCTTCCATGAATTGCTGCAAGGCATTATTAGGGGCAAGAGCAATAGAAGCAAGCTGTTCAACTCGAAAATTTTCATTAGGCGTGTCATTTTCATAAGAAGTCTTAGCAAACTTGGAAAAATTAAACTCATAAGACTCTCCATTAAACTTAGTAAAAAATTTCTCCTTCTTACAATCTATCACGGCACCACAGGTGTTCAAAAATGGTCTACCAAAAATAATAGGACAAGTTTTACTAGCCTCCTTACCAAGTACTAGAAAATCAGTAGGGTATTTAGTCTTACCGCAAAGAACTTCCACATCTCGGACAATACCAAGAGGCCAAACTGTCTCTCTGTTAGCAAGCTGAACAACCACATCAATATCTTCAAGTTCACAAGCGCCAATCTCGTGCATGATTTCTTTGTAAAGCTCTAAGGGAATAGCACTTGCACTAGCACCAATATCACATAAACCATAATAGCAATGATCTCCAATCCTGACAGAAATAACAGGAACACTTGCTTTCCTATGCTTTTTAGGATGTGAGAGAATGTTAGAAGCATCTTCACAAAAAAGAATATATTCATCCCCTACATCTTTAGTAACAAGATCTTTCAATATAGCTACAGGAGACTTAATAGTAATTTGCTCATCAGGTTCTGCAGCTTTCTTAGTACTTTTATTAGACACACTTACCAAAGTAGAATACTTTTTTACCTTAGCAGGGAAAGGTGTCTTCTCAAAATAAGGTTCAGGCACAATGCTATCAACAGTACAAACTTCAGTAGCTGCAGCAGGAATACGACTAATAGAATCTTTATAAGGCGCATGATATTTGTTCCAATCTTTCTTTGGAACATCAATATAGGAGGCAAAAGCCTTAAGACAATTAGCAAGTATTTGTGAATCAAGACCATAAGCGGCGCTAACACTATGAAAGTCATCGGTCTCCATAAAAGATTTAATGCATTCATAATCATAGTTTATACCTGACTTCCTACCTTTGTCGTTTTCCCATCCTTCAGCATTTTCTTGTATACGGTCAAGAAGTTTCCACTTAGCATCTTCTTTCATATGAGTAAATGATCCAAAGCAAGAAGCATCCAAATAATCCTTATCAGGAAGAGTAAGTCGCGCATAAAAATTATTAATAACAATATTATTGGGGAGCTCATGAATGGGGCATTTGAGCATTAGTAACTTCAATCTCCCCCATGCTTGAGCAATACTCTCTCCATTTTGAGGCCAAAAATTATATATCCGGTTACGGTCTTTATGAATTTCACTTGGAGGATAAAACTTGGAATAAAAGAGAGGCACAATATCCTCCCATGCCATAGATGGACCATCTTGGAGTAGTCGATACCACTCTTCAGCTTTGCCTTTCAATGATAATGAGAATAGTTTCTTCTTAACCTGGCTTGGTGAAATACCTGCACATCTGAACAACTCGCATAATTCATGTATAAATAATAAGTGATCACCCGGATGGACAGTTCCATCTCCTGAATAGCAGTTATCCATAATTCGCCCAACAATTTTCATAGGTATTTTAAAAGGATCAATTTCAGCAGGCGGTGGCGGTGGTGCTTCCTCTGCATGTGCAGCAGCAGTAGTAGTAGTAGATGTGTTTCCAAATAGGAAACCAAATGGAGAGTTCTCCATAGCAGAGTAAAACAAAAATAAAAGACAAAATAAAAATAATACTCACAGCGACGGTTACCTTTACCAATTCCACTCTTCAATAGCGCTACGCTCCCCGGCAACGGCGCCAGAAAATAGTCTTGATGACCCACAAGTATAGGGGGTGTATCGTAGTACTTTCGATAAATAAGAGTGTCGAACCCAACGAGGAGCAGAAGGTGTTGATGAGCAGTTTTGATCAAGGAATCACTGTAAATACTAGCAAACAGGTTTTCAGGGGTATTTGGTAATACGAGTCAATAAAGTGCGAGTAAATAAAAGACAGTAGTAACAATTGCAGCAAGTGGCCCAATCCTTTATTCAGCAAAGGACAAGCCGGTTGTGTTCTTATAATAACCAAACGTTCTCGAGGACACACGGGAGTTTCTGTCAAGAGCTTTCGCTTCATAGAGCCAATAGTATTTATTGGTTTGATAGGTGTTATGGGGGTGAAACTGTGCTAGCGCACTACCCTTACTAGGATAAATACACACTTGTGATTATATCCCTTGCAAGCATCCGCAAATACAAGAAAGTAATTAAGATAAATCTAACCACAGCCTTAAACTCTAAGATCCTACGCTCCCTGGTGCAATGGTTTCCCAACGGAGATTTAGGTTTCTGTCACTCCAGCAACCCCACAATCGGTAGCCAAATACACAATGCATCTCACTAGGCCCATAAATGGTGAAGTATCATGTAGTCGACGTTCACATGACACCACTAGTGAAATAGCACCACAACAATATCAAACCATTAAATATTTCTCAACAATAATTCACTACTAACATCTTGACTTCTCCCATGTCCTCAACAACTAAACGAACTACTCACAAGACATCATATGGATCATGATCAGAGGTGAAATAATGGTAAGTAACAATCTGAACATAAACCTTAACTCAACGGTTCCACCCAATAGCATCAACTACAAGAGTAATCAACACCGGGGAAGTTTCCCCTATGAATATAACAAGATCCAACTCAAGATGTTACAGCGGGATGACGTGGTGATGGTGGAGATGAAGGTGTTGGTGATGGAGATGATGATGATGATGATCCCGATGAAGTCCAGTGCGATGGTGATGACGATGGCGACGATCTCCCCTCTCCGGGAAGGAATTTCCCCGGTAGATTTCTCCCTGCCGGAGAGCTTTTCTCTCTCTGTGTTCTCCGCCCCGCAGAGGCGGCTGTGTCTAACTCTGAACCCCCCCCCCCTTGACTTAGGTTTTCGGGGACGATGATGTACGCGGAGGGGCGAGACCAGAAGTGGGCCAGGGCTCCCTCACACAGGGCTGGCGCGACCAGGGGGCTGGCCGCGCCACCCTGGCGTGTGGGCCCCCCCTGGCTCCTCTCGACTCCTCCTTCTGGCTTCCTGAGTCTTCTGGGAAAATATAATTTCTGGGTATTTTTCTGGAATTTTCCTGATCTTCAAAATATGGTCTCTTGATGGTCCTTTTTCCAGCAGAATCCTGACTCTGGCAGCAACTCCTCCGACGATCATCAAACATGTGAAAGCAAAGGAAATAACATAAGTATCATATCTAAATATGAAATATATCAATGAATAACAGTAAATTATGATACAAAATAGTGATGCAAATTGGACGTATCAATATGCTGGGTAAACAAATTATAGTTGGGCAATTGATAGAATAAAGACAACGTGCATGTCGAGAGGATCACTATGAGATTTACTCTGGGCATTACAACAAGATACATAGACCGCCATCCAACTGCATCTATGACTAATAATCCACTTGTGGCGAATCAATCCGAGAACTCCACAAGTATTAAGTTGCGAACAACAGATAACTGCATTAAGCAAAGTGTGTAATGTAAACAAAGCATATGCCCTCGAGCATATGAATGTTGTTTTCCCCCTAGTACCAACAGCACATCTACAACCTTAGAGGTTTCTGTCACTCCCCCAGATTAAATAGAGGCATGAACCCACTATCGAGCATAAATACCCCCTCTTGGAGTCACTAGCAACTACTCGGCCAAGATAGCTACTAACAACGGAGAGCATGCAAGATCATAAACAACATAGAGATAACATAAGATAATATTCAGTACATCAACTCAATAATAATACCAATATTCATCGGATCCCAGCAAACACAACATGTAGTGGTCTCGATCATGTAAGGCAGCTCACGAGATCTAAACATGAAGCACATGGTGGAGAAGACAACCATCTAGCTACTACTATGGACCCATAGTCCAAGGTAGACTACTCACTCATCACGCCGGAGGCAAGCATGGCGATAAAGAAGACCTCCGGTGGCGATTCCCCTCTCCGGCAGGGTGCTGGGAAGAGCTTCTGGACCCTCCCGATCTTCGGGTCGACGGCGGCGGCGGATCGCGATGTGTTCTGGAAAAGTGATTAGGTGTTTAGGTTTTTCCCGTCGGGGGGTCCTTATATGCGAAGCGGCAGCGTCAGAGGTGGACCAGGGGGCCCACACCAACAGGGGGCGCGGGCTAGCCCTTGGTCGCGCCGCCCTATGGTGTGGCCGCCCTCTGGCTCGGCTCCGTCTCCTCTTCGGTCTTCTGGAAGCTCCGTGAAATATCTGGACGTCTGGCTTTTGTTTTGTCCAATTCCGAGAATATTTCCTATGTAACATTTCTGAAACACAAAAACAGCAGAAAACAGGGAACTGGCACTGTGGCATCTCGTTAATAGGTTAGTTCTGGAAAATGCATAAAAATGCCACAAAGTGTAACGAAACACTAAGCAAATGGTGTAAAAACAAGCATGGAGCATCAAAAATTATGGATACGTTGGAGACGTATCACCCGGCCGCCGGCGGAAGACCACTACTTCCGTCGGGAAGGAGCCAGATCCGCCGCCCTCCCTCGCCTCAAGATCTAGTGCCTCCGGGCGCTCCGCCGCCACCCGCGCCCGCGACCGAACCAGTCGGACGACCCCACCTGGGCTCAGAGCACACACACGCACGCACACAACACCACACCCACACACGCCTCGCCACCACCTTCAGCCGCGCGACCGAGGCCCGCGGCGTCCTCCGGCGGCGGCGGGGGGAGAGGAGGAAGGAGGAGGAGCGCTGGAGACTAGGGTTTTTTCCGCCGCCCGTGTCGCTCGCATGAGAGCGACGCGGGGGCCGAAGCGGTTTCCTGTCTCATCTCATATGTTCCCTTGTTCCTAAAGCAGCCTTTGTACAACAACATGATTTTGCTTTGCCTGCATGATATATGATCAATTCCAACAAATTCAGAACCAGTGCTGAGTTCATGAACCTTAAGACCACATGCAATTAGAACCTAGAAATATATATATAATATTATCATATAACGTACTATACACCTAGGGAACCGCATAACAATTAGACTTACTGCAGGAAGCAACAAAGTATTCTCTAGAAGACCTATTACTGCCAGACAGTGCATCCATTGCATGAAATCAGCAGTTCTCTCCCTGCATGGTCTAGCCAATTCTTCAACGACGGTGGCAATAACCATTTCGAATTCACCAACAGAAGCATGGACCATTTTGGCCGATTCTGAGAATGTTTTCGCCTACTCATGGTCTCACACCATCTCCGATGGCAATCTGATTGCTATCTTCATCATCTTCTTGAGGTCTGATTAGAAGCTCGTACAGAAATTAACCTGCAACTTTTCTAATCATGCTATCAGAAAAGTCAAGCATTCCACTGAGTAATAACAGTTGCCGTGACGCAAAGTGATAATTTGGCACTGAAATGCAATAAGTAGGTACATATGAGCTTAATGAATTTAAGCTTAATGAATATTAAGTAATAAAGCGCTCTTTATCGAAAATGAGCTCCGTTTCTGATGGATTTAAAAAAAGTTAGCACATTATGATTTACAATTATAGTTGCAAAACCTAAAAAAAACAAAAACAGCACATGGCCCAGTCCGGTTGTCACTTAAGACTATTTGGGGGGAAAAATACTGTCGCAGTCAGGATAAAGCGCACTAACTGAGCCTCCAAGCACTACCGGAAATACTGTCGCTTGCACTCAGAAGGTTGACTATAAACTAGGCTATCCTCTCTTTGTGAATAGTATATCTTGCAAGTAATATAAGTGTACTCGAGAGATAACAAATTAGTAATGACATAGAACTTTTCTGAAAATAAAGTTACCATAATATATTTAACCTGCTATTGGATCGGTTAAGCCAGTCTCGTTATGATTCACATACTGGACAGTTCTAAGAAGTAGACCATTGTTCATGTTTACCAGCTGAAAGATACGCTTTTACCAAATCAACATACTGAGCAACTGTGCTAGGAAGGACACCTTCAAGAAGATCATTTTTATCCGATGCCTCGGAAGCATATACCGCTGCCTGTGTCCCAGTATTTGTTGCAGCCTCTGAACCTTTGATCTGAAGAATAATTACTGAGCCTTAATACTACTCTACTTTAACCAAAGAAACCATTGGTGTATATTTGAACTTCTACTTTAATCAAATAAGCCATTGGTGTATATTTGAACTTCTATGCTGATTTTCACCCATGAATAGGCCGGTATCAGCAACATAACCAATGGCTTATTCTACTTTATTCAACATAACCCTTGCTGAATTCACACTAGTGAAAAACGGACCTTCAGTCCCGGTTAGTGTCGGGCTTTAGTCCCGTTTGCGCAACTGGGACAGACCAACCGGGACTAAAGGCTCACCACGTGGCGCTGCCAGGCGCGTCGGACATAGGACCTTTAGTCCCGGTTCGTATTACGAGAATTCATTTTGGACACTCTTTGTGCCGCGGCAGAGAATTTATTTTGTATTTTTCTATTTAATTTTTGTTCATTTCAAAAAAGTTTTCGTATATTGTATGCTACCATATACTGTACACATTTATGCATGTATATATAAGATAACTTGTCTTACGAGCCCGTCTATATATACAAATATATACAATGTTGTGAGTTACATGGACATTCAATTACCAAGACTAGAGCTCGTCTATTCGATAACATGGAGATCATAAAAATTACATGAAGATCATCATGTCCGTCTATTTATATTAAATCTTCCCCTTGCGTCTATGACCTCTTTCAGCAAAAATCCCGCCAATTTCTATTGAATTCCTAGTATGAGTTCATGTGGTAGTAGCTTCTCCCGCCTACTATCATTCTATAAAAAAAAGAGATCAATATGAATATATCAATCATCATAAAAAAAATTATGAATAAAACGCAACACAATTGATGGTAATAAAGTTGTGAATATATTGCTTACGTCTAATGTCCTGCGCTCATTGATGGACTTGCGAATGAACTCGCAAACATAGTATCCACATAAGTTCGTCCCCTGTGGCTGCCTCTCGCACTTTACGAGAATAAAATTCAATCAAAATAATAAGCAAGCATCATAATTATAATGAAACTAGAAGTAAAGAGATGAGCAGACGAAGCTCGTACGACTTACCTCAACCATAGTAAAAATCAGCCGCTCACGCCATTGTCCCTGAATCACCCCATTTGAACCGTTCCCAAACACTGCCCAGCAAAGAAAAATAAATAAATGAATTATTAATTACATGGTATCTCAGGAAATCAACGAAAGAGACCGATATAGTGCGAAAATGATTCACATTACCTCTGGAGCATATCATGCATGTCGCGGAACTGTTTCATGTCTCTCTTTAATGGGTCGAATAATCCAGTGGAACTTGCACACATTTATATATATATATCAGTAACTCATCAGTTACACTTAACATCGAGTAAGTAAATGTGAATGTGTACAGGAGAGTAAGATTCTCACTTGAAGTTGTAAGAAAATAGTATGCAGTTACAGAAATATTGCTCCTTTAGAAACCTTAGAATGTTACACGCACTCTTGGGAGGGGATGTTGTCGGGTACTCTTGGGAGGGGCTGCTGTCGGGTACTCTTAGGAGGGGCTCCTGTCTGGGTACGCTTCCGCTTTTGGCCCTGATCAGGAACCTTAGTGGGCGCAGGCGGCGGCAAAGATGGCTGACCCGACGGTGTAGATTGAGATGGACTGTGATGGTCGTGGTCATGGGGTGGACTACCTGGAGGTGATGGTGACCTGTGACGACTCGGATGAGAGGGTGGTCGCCTTGGTGCCGAGCCTGGAAACACGATGTGTTTCTTATCCCAAAGAATGATACCACTCAAGACTTCTCCAAGTGTCCTCTCATCTTCAGGTCCAGGGATGTCAAGCTCCAGGGACTCATATCCCGGTACAATTGCAACCACCTTGACGCGAGCATAGCCAGCTCGAATCTCACGGCCATGCCAGACTTCTCCAGGTCCACAAGGTAACGCATAGCCGACCGCCACCTTCATGGATATGTTCTTCATGGCCTAATGCAGCTCACAGTTTGTCTTGTCCGTGATATCATCCACGGGGTAGCGATCCATCGGTGCCTCATTAGCCCCCACCCCCATGGAAGCCACACTGCTTCTTCGCTGAGATAGGTCGCCGGATGCATGTTCTGGCTGTAGCTGCTGCTGATTTTCCCCTTGCAACTTTATTTTCTCTAGTACCATCTGCTGCTAGAAATACATCTCTCTCAGCTCATTTTGCTGCCTTTCTAGGCTCTTTATCTGGTCTGCCTCCTCATGCGCCTTCTGCTTCTTCGCTCTCTGTCAGCTTCTGTAAGATTCTCTATCATTGGAGAACCTAGACCTCCACGGAGTGGCAGATCCCACGCCTCGTATTCGTCCTGTGTGTTTAGGGTTCTTGATGGCCTTTGTCAGCTCGTCATTCTCTCTGTCCGGATGGAACTTCCCCTCTCAAACCTCGGCGATTATTTTGAAACGGGCTGTCAGGGGTACTACAACTTGTTTCTTCTTTTCAACTAATTTTCCTATTTGCGGGTCATAGACAGCCTCATGCCCAAGTACCCAATTTCTTGACCATCTGGGCCACTCTTCTGTTTCTGGTTCGATGCCTTTTTCTCGCATGGCGGCCTCTTCCATATCCCACTTAGTCTCGACAGTCTAGTAGCCACCTGCACCCATCGTATGGTGATATACTTTTTTTTGCAGCATTTATCTTATTCTTTGCACTCCTTAGTGATACGTCTCAAACGTATCTATATTTTTTGACGCTCCATGCTTGTTTTTACACTATTTGCCTTGTGTTTCGTTACACTTTGTGGCGTTTTTATGCGATTTCCAGAACTAACCTATTGATAAGATGCCACAGTGCCAGTTCCCTGTTTTCTGTTGTTTTTGTGTTTCAGAAAAGCTACACAGGAAATATTCTCGAAATTGGACGAAACAAGTTCCAGAAGTCTTATTTTTCCCGGAAGAGTACCGAAGACCGAAAGAGAGCCAGAGGGGGGCCAGAGGCCGCCCACACACGTAGGGGCGCGGCCTAGCCCCTGGCCGCCGCCCTATTGTGAGGGCGCCCTGGCAGCCCTCTGACGATGCCCCTTCGCCTATATGAAGCCTCGGGACGGAAAACCCTAGGGGGGTCGGCAATTTTCCAGAAAGAGTTCCGCAGCTCCGCCGCCACCGCCGACGAATTTTGGGGGATAGAAGTCTCTGTTCCGGCACCCTGCCGGGACAGGGAAGTGCCCCCGGAGCCATCTCCATCGGTCTCCATCGCCGTCTCCGCCGTCTCCATCGACCTCACCGCCATCTCCATCAACCTTGCTGTCTCCTATGATGAGGAGGGAGTAGTTCTCCCCCGGGGCTGAGGGCTCTACTGGTAGCTATGTGGTTCACCTCTCTCTCCCATGATGTGATCTTTATGTGATCGTGAGCTTTGTACCTTGTTGAATTGGTAGATGTTATTATTCAGATATTATGCTACTCCTATGCTTAATTATTATACTCTCTGGAGATACCTCGTATCATGGTGTAAAGGTGACTAGTGTGTGCATCATGTGTATCTTTTTGGTTAATGTCTCTATGAAATGTTGGTGTTTGTTGGAACCATCTAGTGCGTTCACGGTGATAGTGTGGGACAATCTAGTTTGGGTACATACGGACTTTGAGGAGTGCTTCGTAGCCCTACGCATGATTAGTGTTCGTTTTCCATTAGAGAATTCTTTTGAGTTGCATATTGATGATAGTATCTACTGGTTCAATTATGTTATATTTGTTGAGAGTGTGTCCACTAGTGAAAGTATGATCCCTAGGCCTTGTTTCCAAGCATTGCACACCATTTACTTACTGTTTTGTTACATGTTTGCTCGCAGCGATATTTATTTCAGATCTCATTTGCTACTTATAATCATCACTACTACTTGTATTTCACTATCTCTTCGCCGAACTAGTGCACCTATACATCTGACAAGTGTATTGGGTGTGTTGGGGACACAAGAGACTTTCTGTATCGTAATTGCAGGGTTGCTTGAGAGAGATAGCTTTGACCTCTTCCTCCCTGAGTTCGATAAACCTTGGGTGATCCACTTAAGGGAAACTTGCTACTGTTCTACAAACCTCTGCACTTGGAGGCCCAACACTGTCTATAAGAACAGAAGCGTGTGTAGACATCAAGCTCTTTTCTGGCGCCATTGTCGGGGAGGTAAGGTAAAAGGTACTCGCATCCTCCTATGTGAGTGCTCGGAGTTATTTTCTTTAGATTCTGCAATTACATCTTTTTATTTTTTATTTTTATTTTCACTAGTTAGGCTTAATGGAAAACAAAGAGTTCTTTAGTCTTTTTCCTGAGTTTAGATATGAAGTGTTTGAAGAGAAAATTGAAAAACCTTTGGAGCTTAATTTGCATGCTAATAGTGTTGTTAGTATGAATGCTTTGAATACTGTTGTTGCTAATGCTATAGAAAAGTCTAAGCTTGGGGAAGCTGGTTTTGTTAAGCATGATATTTTTAGTTCCCCAGCTTTAGTGGAGAAAGTTTGCTCTGATGATATTTTATCTCCCCTATGTCATGTTCCTATGCCTGTTACCTATGTTAGTGATCATGATTGGGAAAAGCACTCTACTTTTGATATTGAAAATCTTTTTGGTACCAATTCTAAGGTTAATAATTGTTGTACCATTAGTACTATCCATGCTCCTTCTTATGATGATATGTTTGATGAGTATGCTTTGCGAAATAGCTGTTCTCTAGCTTGTGATGATGCTAAGCCTCTAGTTTATGATGGTTATGATGATGAGTATAATATTTTCAGTTCACCTACTTTTGAGGAGAAAATTAGTTATGATTACAATATGCCTCCTGTTTTTGATGATTATGGTGATGAGAATAATTATTCTGTTGAATCTGCTCCTATTACGATTGTTCATGTGGGGAGTATTAATTCTTTTATGCATGTGGCTCATGATAGGGATGCTTTATGTGATAGTTATATTGTTAGTTCTATTCATGATGCTACTAAAAGTTATTATGAGAGAGGGAAACATGGTTTGATGGATCTCAACAATATTGAGTTTCCCCTCTTTATGTTGCAATTCTTGAAGTTGTACTTGTTTTGCCTTCCTATGCTTTTTGCTTTGCGCTTTCATGACTTGTCTCTTTATAAGACTATTTTTCATAGGAAGTGGTTTAGATTTAAATGTGTTCTATACCTGCTTTTTGATGCTCTCTATTGATTTAAGTTCCTATATGGCGCCTTTGCCTCAAGCTCTTATATGGCGCCCACATGAGCATCTTTGCAAATTACTGCGCCTAGCTCAAAGGCGTTAAAGAAAAGCACTCTTGGGAGATAACCCAATGTTTTATTTCCAGTACTTTCTCTTTTATTTGAGTCTTGGAAGTTATTACTACTGTAATAACCGCTCCTTATCCTTTTTATTTCGTTGTTGTGCCAAGAGAAGCCTCTAATTTGAGTGAGGTAAGATTTGGGGATGTTGCTCTCCTGAAATAGTTTTCGGTGCTGCACCGTAAAAATTCGTGAAAATTCTCTGTATATATTTTGGACCTGCGATTTCTTGTGCATATGACCCAGGTTATATCCAAACATTCATTAGTTGAATACTTTTTGATTTGAGCAATAGAAAACCCTCTAAAAATTCGACCTTTGTCAGCTGTTCTGTTTTGACAGATTTCTGCCAATATTTGTGTTTGCCGCTTTATCGCTTTCTTTTTGAGTTCTTTTGATCAGAAAACTTTTGGGGAAGTTGCTACAGTAGTTTATACTTTATATGTGGTGGTTTTGAGTTGAAACCTGAAGCAAAAAGGGTTGATTCAATGCTATGCTTACACTAATGTTGCTAATAGAATTGTGTTTAGTTTTGTATGAAGGAAGTTTTCAAGTGTAGGGATTGGAGAATGATGAGATGAGATGAAGAATGGTCAAAAGCTAAATCTTGGGGATGTCACCCCAAGAAATATCCAAGAAGTACAAGCGTCAAAGCTTGGGGATGACCCCGAGGCACCCCTTTCTTCCTCGGCAAAAATCAGGTCACCTTTCAAGACACTATATTTTTATTGCTTCATGCATTATGCGTTTTTCTTGGAGCGTCAGTTGTTTTTAGTTTTCAGTTTTCTTTTGCTTTGTTTGCTGCAATAAATGTTTGGATCACATCATGTTGGTTTGGAGGGAGACATACTTCACTTTTCATTTTCCAAGAACACTCTGTTTTTCACTCTTATCGTTTCAACGAGTGTTCTCTTTTTCTAGAACTGCGTTTAGCTTGCATTTTTTGCCTTGATTTTTATTCAGATCTTGTTTTATATTTGTATCAAGGTGTATTTGGACCTCTGGTATATGTTGGTTTTCCTCAAAAGAGTTTCCTCAAAAAGGTTTGAATGGTGTTGGAAAAGAGAAAAAGTTTCATGCAAAAAAGTGGTACAAAAAGGAGCTTGTTTAGACTGCGGCTTAGACTTTTGCATATCATGTTTGATGTCATTTTGATAGTATGCTTAGTGATTTTTGCTGTAGCATGACTTGTCTCAAATGACTGAGATTGCTTAATGAGCATTTGAAAAAATCATGCGTTGTTTATATTATTTGGAAGCATTAATTTGGTTTTCTCCTTTGATGCTTTATTTGGGTTGACTTGGCACATGCTTACACCATGTTGACTACAAAATAAGTCGCCTATAGCCTCTATGATCATTTAGTTTTTGACTTTTGATTCCATCTTATGCTTCTTTTAATGTTGCTTTGTCGCTTTGCATGATTATGGCCGTTATTGCTCTCTTAGTTGGTCGCTCCCAGTCTTTTGCTAGCCCTCATTTTGTACTGAGTATGAGCTCTACTCGTGCATCCAACTCCCAAAAACCAAGTTTGCCATTGTGTCCACTATAAATTCATATGCATGGTATTTGTAAGCCATTCCAAGTAAATTTTCATGTGCTACCTTTCAAAAAACCTTCAAAATACTTCTCATTTTGTGACACTGTTTTCAGCTCATGGGGACGTAGTGGTCGGATTTGCTATCTTCCATATTATCTTATTCCAAAAAGAAAGAAAAAAGAGAAAAAAAGAAAGAAAAAAATGCACTCCTCCATGGTATGTGAATGTTGGTGGGCACCCGATGGAATCGGTTAGCCATGGTTTGAGAAAGGAAAAAACGGTGGGGAGGAGTGCCAAGCTTTATAAAAGAGCACAAAAGTGCCAATCTCTCTCTCAAAAATTTGCTTCATTTTTGTATGGAAGATAGTAAGAACCCCATTGCCAGTCGTTGACAAAGATAACCACCTCTCAAAACCAATTTTTATCTCTCTGTTTTACAAATGAAAAGCTCTAGCACATGTTAAATCACTGCTTCCCTCCACGAAGGGCCTTTCTTTTACTTTTATGTTGAGTCACCACCTTCTATCTTTATGCACCGTCTAAGAGAGCATAGTTGTCATTCTGAGTATAATGTGCATTGTCCCAAAGTTTATCATTGATTGATTCATGACTATGGTTTCACTTGTTCCTAAATTATTTGTATCTAGTCGCCCTCTTAAACTTGAAGGTGTCCTATGCATTTATGTTTTGCTATTCCATGACGGACAAGCTGAAAACCATTTACTATGTTTTTCCATATGATTTGAACACACGTTTGACTTTCATTGTTTCATTATTTATGATCTTTTGTTTGTGTTTCTTTTCATGTTATAACATGGTTGCTAAGTTTTTTATTGTCAAGATTATGTCTTTCATGCCCATGTTTTAAGTTCTTTTGATCCCAGCACTCAATGCTTACTTAGATGATCAAGATTGTGTAGGTGCATGTCACCTCAAAAATTATTCTTTTGTTATCACTTACCTACTCGAGGACGAGCAGGAGTTAAGCTTGGGGATGCTGATACGTCTCAAACGTATCTATAATTTTTGATGCTCCATGCTTATTTTTACACCATTTGCCTTGTGTTTCGTTACACTTCATGGCATTTTTATGCTATTTCCAGAACTAACCTATTGACAAGATGCCACAGTGCCAGTTCCCTGTTTTCTGCTGTTTTTGTGTTTCAGAAAAGCTACACAGGAAATATTCTCGGAATTGGACGAAACAAGTTCCAGAAGTCTTATTTTTCCCGGAAGAGTACCGAAGACCAAAAGAGAGCCGGAGGGGGGCCAGAGGGCGCCCACACACGTAGGGGGCGCGGCCCAGCCCCTGGCCGCGCTGCCCTATTGTGAGGGCGCCCTGGCAGCCCTCTGACGACGCCCCTTCGCCTATATAAAGCCTCGGGACGGAAAACCCTAGGGGGGGTCGGCAATTTTCCAGAAAGAGTTCCACAGCTCTGCCGCCACCGCCGACGAATTTCGGGGGACAGAAGTCTCTGTTCCGGCACCCTGCCGGGACGGGGAAGTGCCCCCGGAGCCATCTCCATCGGTCTCCATCGCCGTCTCCATCGACCTCACCGCCATCTCCATCAACCTTGTTGTCTCCTATGATGAGGAGGGAGTAGTTCTCCCCCGGGGCTGAGGGCTCTACCGGTAGCTATGTGGTTCACCTCTCTCTCCCATGATGTGATCTTTATGTGATCGTGAGCTTTGTATCTAGTTGAATTGGTAGATGTTATTATTCAGATATTATGCTACTCCTATGCTTAATTATTATACTCTCCGGAGATACCTCATATCATGGTGTAAAGGTGACTAGTGTGTGCATCATGTGTATCTTTTTGGTTAATGTCTCTATGAAATGTTGGTGTTTGTTGGAACCATCTAGTGCGTTCACGGAGATAGTGTGGGACAATCTAGTTTGGGTATATACGGACTTTGAGGAGTGCTTCGTAGCCCTATGTATGATTAGTGTTCGTTTTCCATTGGAGAATTGTTTTGAGTTGCATATTGATGATAGTATCTACTGGTTCAATTATGTTATATTTGTTGAGAGTGTGTCCACTAGTGAAAGTATGATCCCTAGGCCTTGTTTCCAAGCATTGCACATCGTTTACTTACTGTTTTGTTACATGTTTGCTCTCAGCGATATTTATTTCAGATCTCATTTGCTACTTATAATCATCACTACTACTTGTATTTCACTATCTCTTCACCGAACTAGTGCACCTATACATCTGACAAGTGTATTGAGTGTGTTGGGGACACAAGAGACTTTCTGTATCGTAATTGCAAGGTTGCTTGAGAGGGATAGCTTTGACCCCTTTCTCCCTGAGTTCGATAAACCTTGGGTGATCCACTTAAGGGAAACTTACTGCTGTTCTACAAACCTCTGCACTTGGAGGCCCAACACTGTCTACAAGAACAGAAGCGTGTCTAGACATCACTTAGCTTACCAAGTTCAGATTCCTTGTACTCCACAAATGGGTACTGGTAGGTGTTTAAATACTATCTTCGTTAATCACATAGTCTCGCCGAGAATCTTATAGAGTGAGAAATTACTGGTGCTTTGTTTTCTCCATTCGAAGCTATAAAGCTCCGGGTTCCACCATCATTAGATTATGGAACATATTGTTTGAGATCTGCCCCAATGGCAGCAAACAACACAAAAAAGAGGAGATAAGAAAACGAAGCAAGCTACAAGTTTCACGGTCGCATAACACAGCCACCATCTGAAAGTTGTCAGCTCACCTCCCAGGCACTAGCTATCGCCAAACAAAACAAGGGAGCAAAGTTAAACTACTTATATTACAGATTGCCAGCAAGAGTCAAAGCTAAACTACTTATATTACAGGCAGAAAACATAGTGATGCCGAGTGAAATCTTGCCGACTATTGGCCTGAAGATATGTTCTGTGCTTCTTCAGCAAGGCGCAAAGTGTTGTTGCAGGATGCAGTTCCATAGCAGTACTACATGGGATGCACAGTTTCTGTATCTTAGTACTACATGGAGCGATGGAATGTCGAAGTTAGACGTGGGTTGAGGCTTCGAATTTGATCTTGTTTGATGTTTGGTCTTGCTGCCACAGTAACCATTGGCCTTCTCCCCGCTGTGTGCAATACAACGTGATCAGATCGTGTACACCGGAGGGCTTTTTTTTAGATGATAACAGAGTTGGTTAGTTACAGGCTACAGCAATGGTCACGTGCTGAAACAGCTCGCTAACAAAAGGAAAGCTTCCCGTACGTCCCGCGCTCTAGTCAAAACATGGTCACACTCGGATTCAAATCATGGAAAGTATTGGAGAGTGGAGACATGCACGAATCCGACTAGAAGCAGAGCTGTACTCAAGGAAACACACCCGGATTCAATCCGGCCCCATGCCGGCATGCGCCATAAATATGGACCTCCCTCACGCCATCCATCGAACATCGAAGCTAGGTCTTCTCCCCATCTCCCCGATCGAGTAGAAGCAGAAGCAGAGCAGCAGCGGATCCATGGAGACGCACGGGCAAGACGACGACGACGACTTCTACAAGCTCCACTCATTCAATCCTACCAAAGAGGAGGCCGTGACCTACTTCCTGCCGATCCTCATCGCCGGCGAGACGCATGAACTCATCCGCAACGACGACGTCTATGGCTGTGAGCCCAAGGATCTCGCCGCCAAGTACCCGCCCACGCCTAGAGCCGAGGACACCGGCGACCGATTCTTCTTCACGACGTGCACGCACAAGAAGGCTCGGGGCAAGTGCGCGCGCGTCGCCGGCGCCGGCACCTGGACCATCAACACGACCAAGCCCGTCATCCACAAGGGAGTCAAGGTCGGCGAGGTCAAGAACCTGTCGTTCAGGAAGAACAAGAAGGCCACCGGCTGGGTCATGGAGGAGTACCGATGCTTGCTGCCGAACGCCGTCGTCGGCGACGAGGAGAAGGTACTATGCAAGCTCCATCTGGTTCAGCACGCTCCCGCCACCGCTCCCGCCCGTCAAGAATCGAACGCGTACAAGCCTTCTCAAGAACCAGCAAAGCCGCCGGCGCCGGTACCGCAACCAAAGTCCGTGGCCATGACCGCGACGGGGAGCGCGCACGTGCAGTACAAGAGGCAAGCGCCGGTCGCCGCCGACGATCTGTCAAGCTCCAAGAAGATGCGGATCGCCGCCCCCGTCCAGATGACGCCTGATGAGAAAGACTACGAGGATTGCCCGGTGTGGTTCACATCTGCGGCCGCACCCGTTACCTCGCAGGCTGCGTCCATGGCGGAGCTACCCGACGCGCCTGAAGCTGACGACGACCGGTTCTCTTGCACAATGGACGAACTTCTCGGGATAGAACAGGAACAAACTCTCCCAGTCGAAGCTGAGAACAACATCCAACAGCTTGATTTTCATGAAGGCATCGAAGTCGAACAGCTTGATTTCTATGAAGGCATTGAACAGCTCGACATCGACCAGCTTTTGGCACCAATCGACTGGGACGGCCGCCTTTTGGCTGATAGTTACAATGCTGCTGGCGCCGCCGATCTCCAAAGTCCATCGAGTCAGCGACAGAGCCAGTTCTTCTCGTTTGCAGCTGTGAATTAGATCGAGATGTTGATGACATTCTTTCTAGGAAGTGTAATTGTATAGTTGAGGATATACTGCCATATCAATTTGTCTTGTACGATCGTCACGGGTGTAACTCGCTGATGCAAACTACTAAAATTGTTGTTGTTATTACTCATATGATGAATCAATGTTGTCAACCTTGTGTTCGTGTCTATGCGCTATACTCTCTTTTATGTTAAGCTTTGAGCATGCAAGATGCAGTTCTTGATTCGTCAAAATATTTATTTCAGGATATTCGAACGACTAATTTCAAAAGTGTGACACAATTGTAGAAACATGCAATATTTTTTCAAATGAAGCACTTTAACTTGGTTCATTGATCCATCAACAGAAACCGGCCACGTACGTATATCACAGCATAAGCTCTCCAAATTTGCGAGCTGAAAAGCAACTGGTTCAAACGAAACAAGGAAACAATACATCAGCATATATTTACTAGGTTCTTCCATTCAAGAACGCCAGGAGATCACTCCGTCCTCGCCAGATGGATCCTCGTCAGTTGTCACATCAGACTGCTCGCTGCCAGAAGGAGCAGCAGCAGTAAACTTGCTGAGTGCCACGGTCTTGCTTGCTCTCTGGCCGCGCCCTACTCACCGATGTTATGTCCAAGCTCTCTCCTTCAGATTCGGCTTCGCTGTCAGTCGCTAGATGATGGCGCCCGTCGAGTTCTTCTCCTGGTGCGAGCAGCCTGGACTGACCGTGGTGCTCGTGTTGGTGGCACCACTGGATTAGCGTCCAATTTGGACGAGCTCTTTCACAATGTCCTTATCAGAAGCAGCTAAAGCAATCCTCTCATGCACTTGATGGCCTTCTGTTCTGATTGCCTGAATCTTAGAAGCACATTAACCTTGCACAGAGCCACTGCGTATGCTTTCCCAGGCGCGCTCTTCTTATCTTGGCTATTTGCTACCTAGAACAGTCCAAGCATTTTACGGTAAAAAAAAAACTCTTGATAGATGCTTAGTTCGTTGCCGCACAAAGTTGCGACAAAATTATAGAAGCATGTGCAGGTTAGGAGATCTATTGACAGTACCTCCCCTGCAATACGGATAGAAAGACCTTCCTCGCTGATGTCAGAATCGACGGACAGACTGGATGCTCGAAAGGCTTGAAGGACTCACAGTAGCTTGTTATGTAGTTTTCGTAAAAAATAATGGAATTTTTGTACAATTTTAACCATAAAACGAGCAGTTTGAACTACGCCTTTTCTAAACAACTGGTCCACTATTCCCAGCATTACCATCATGAGTGGTACAAATGTACTTGAGACACACCTTTACAAAAAACAATGATGCAGTCAGTAGTTTTAGTTTGAAATAATACGTGGAAAACATTGCAGAATATGTATTATATTAAGAGAAAAATGCCAATTTGGTACATAAAGTTGCCCCGAATGTGCACTTTGGTCACGAACTTGCAAATCGTGAATTCTGGGTCATAAAGTTGGATGTTCCATAAAGTTGCCCCACACGAGCTCTTTGGTCATTCTGTGATGGCTAACGTTAGTTTGCTGGCATGGAACACTGTTTTTTTCTGAATACCACCCTATAATCCTGTTTATTCTCTAGGTGCTTGCCGTGTGCGGCATGAGCAGTATAGGCAAGACCGGTCGGCCTCAAGCGGCTGATATCTTGGATGTCGAACTGATGGAGGCCCTTGACCTTGGAACTAGAGAGAAGAAGATGTGCGCTAACGGTGACAGTGTACTACCAGACTCGAGACAGTGGCCGGTGAGGCCACGAGGCAGGACTACCCGGCTTCGAAGCCTAGGAAGGTGGGGCAGTGCGTTGCCACTTATCAGACTTTTGGCAGGTGGGGGACTGCACTACGGCGACCACTTGAGGATGGGCGAAGGGATTTTTGTTTGAGCCTAGAAAAAAGATGATCAAGTCAGATCAAGGACCTAATAACTAGAAGAAACAAAAGTTTAGGAGTTATTTGCAAAAAAAACTGACGCAATCATCACAGAATGACCAAAGAGCTCGCCCAGGGCAACTTTGTGATCACAAATTCACAATTTGCAAGTTCGTGACCAAAACACACATTCGGGGCAAGTTTATGTACCAAATTGGCGTTTTTCTCTTATATTAACTTGCCTTGTGCTTGTCTGAAAGGTATGTATAACGCAGAAAGAAGACAGACAGACACTGTTTCAATCTGGATAAACAAAAGAATGTTAGTGTGCTCCGGGAACGAATTAAATATATATAGGGTGCAAAATTAGTAATTAACCTTCAGAGTTCTTTGGTTTCTTCCAAGAAATATAATCTTACAAGTTGAGCTAGGATAACAGGATGCAAGTCTGAGGATATACTTGTACAGTTCTCACTCAGAAGAACTTTGGCAAAACCTTCACCAAGAATGGTCAAGACATTATCACGATTATCGCCCTCTAGGCTGAATTCCCAGTCATCTTTATGATGAAATCCATAAAATAGAATACTAAGAACTCCAACATTTAGATCATCATCATTCAAATCAGAGATGTCCACAAGAGCAAACTGAGTCTTCTCATAGTTAGCATCCGGTTCAGTGCATATGGCTTGATCTAATACTTGTGGACCATGCAAAGTCAAAAGATCAATCAAGGCCTTGGATGCCATGGTACTAACCAGATCAGGTCCATTGATGAATGAAAACACAAGTGCTTCACCAACTCTCTACTTGGTTTATATTGTAACAAGCCAAAAAGACAAAGGCATCTTAAAGCAGCCCTCTGTACATCAACATGATTCTCTGCTTTGCCTGCATGATATAAGATCAATTGGAACAAATTAAGAACCAGTGTTGAGTTCATGAGAATTAAGACCGCATGCAATTAGAACCTAGAAAATATATAAAATATTAGCATATAACGTAACATACACCTAGGGAACCGCATAACAATCAGACTTGCTGCAGGAAGCAACAAAGACTGAAGCAGTTCAGGAGGTTCAATTGCTTTGCCTTCCAAGCTTCCTAAGGTCAAAGTATTCTCTAGAAGAAGACCTGTCACTGCCAGAGAGTGCACCATTGCATGAAATCAGGAGTTCTCTCCCTGCAACGACAGTCGTAATAACCATTTCAAATTCACCAACAAAAGCATGGACCTTTTTAGCCAATTCTCAGACTGCTTTCGCCAACCCACGGTCTCACATTATCTCCGATGGCAATCTGGTTGCCATCTTCATCAACTTCATGTTCAAGAGGTCTGATTAGAAGCTCATACACAAATGAACCTGCAACTTTTCTGTACATGCTATCAGAAAAATCGAGCATTCCACCAGGCAATAACAGTTGCCACGACGCAAAGTGATAATTTAGCTCTGAAATGTAATAAGTAGATACATATGAGCTCCATTTCTGAGGGCTTCAAGAAAATCTAGCACGTTATAATTTGCAATTATAGTTGTAAACCTAGAAAAAAAACACAAAACGACACATGCCCCAGTCCGGTTTGTCACTTAAAACCGTTTTTTGACTACAAACTAGGCTATCGTCTCTTTGTGAATAGTATTGCTTGCAAGTAATATAGTAAGTGTTTTCCAGAGATAACAAAATGATAATGACACAGAACTTATCTGAAAATAAAGTTCCTGTAATATATTTAACCTGTTATTGGGTTGGTAAAGCCAGTCTCGTGAAGATTCACTCACTCGCCAGTTCTAAGAAGTAGACCATTGTTCATGCTTACCAGCTGAAAGGTGCGATTTTACCAAATCAACATACTCAGCAACTGTGCTAGGAAGGACACCCTCAAAAAGATCATCTCTATCCAATGCCTGCTGCCTCAGTCCCAATAGTTGTTGCAGCCCCTGAACACTTCACCTGAAGAATAATTCCTGACCTTAATACTAATATAGTTTAACCAAATAAAATAAACCATCGGCGTATATTTGAACTTTTATGCTGAATTTCACCCATGAATAAGCCAGTATCAGTAGCATAACCTTGACCCTTGCTGAATTCAGATTATTTCCTTTGAATATTAACAAAAAACATGTTTTATAAAACTCGCTCAAAACTACTACTCCCTCCGACCCATATTACTTTTCTCTAATATGGATGTATCTAGCACTAAAATATGTCTAGATACATCCATATTAGCGAAGAGTATTATGGGTCGGAGGGAGTACATCCAACAACAATATGGTAAGTTGGTAATTGCAAACAACATTAGTCCTTCTATCGCCTCAGTTTCCTTGTTTACGAGATCAGAGTACGACAGTAGAGTGCCAGCACCACCCAGAATAATCTTTTTCTATGAATTCAAGAAAGAGCAATTCCTGTTCAAAATATAAGAAAGAGCAATGCACATCAAACTTCCATTCAAAACATTCACGGTTTCTCGACTTACAAAGCACCCAGCAAAATGCTGATAAACCCACCACATGAACATTAGTAGTTAACCCTTTTGCATCACTGGAGAACCAAACAAGATACTGAGAGAAATTACTGGTGCTAGCACAGGTAAACATAGAGATCAGCATCAGGCAGTATAGTAACAGCTAAAATTTTCCATCTGGTAATCAGGGCGAGTTTCTTCGGCGACGCACGGCCGAAGACTCGCGACGGCGGCGGGGGAGACGGAAGAGAATATCCTAGAGAGGCTTTCCCTTCGGCCAGCGCTCCTCCTTGGCCGCGGACTGATCGGTCTCCTCCTCGGCGGCCTTGCGGGCCTCGGCGACGCGCGCGTCGGCCTCGGCATCCGTGTAGCCCTGCTCCTCGAGCGCCTCGCGCAGCTCCAGCAGGCGCGACTCCAGCGCTCGCTTCCGCTGGTGCTCTGCCATCTCCTCCCTGATGCCGCCGCGCGCGCCGCCGGGGACGGACGTGGTGGCGGGGGCGGCGGGCGAGGATGGGGAGGGGGAGGGGCGGCCACGGATGATGAACCTGCTGGACTGCACGCGGCCGCTGGTGCCGGAACCCCGCGCGGTGGGGAGACCCACGCCGTTGTGCATCGCGGCGGCGGCGATGGATTTCCTCCCCCTCCTCTGCTTTCGTGAATCGAGACGGCTTCGGAACAGGGGAAACCACGAGCACCTACGAGTAGTTCACTTGCGCAAAAAGAGGGGGAGGTGGGCCCGCTTTGCCGTGCATTATAGTAATCCACTTTTTATCACCCTTTTTTTGTCTATTTTAGTATTTCTTGATCATTTTGTCTAATTTATGGTTTACTTTCTTAGTGCCAAATTTTAAATCGAGTTGCGTCAGTGTCAATCGTTTGTATTCTAAATTTGGCTAAGATCGAGCTGCCTCCAGTTTGTTATAGAAACATCCTGTCACCTACTGTTAAAAAATTCGGTTCATATTGATGCTTAAAAACAAGAGCATCTAAAAAAAATAGCCTACGAGAAAACGAATAAAGTAAGAAGTAAAAAATAAAATACAAGCGATCCATCAAGAATTAAGATTTGTTACTAATCTTTATATTTTTAAACTAATTTTATGTATTAGATGTTAATAATATTTTTCCTTAAATATATTATATTAAAAGTATATGGATTCTTTCTTTATCAAAGCCACTCCATGATGTTAAGACGCACGTGCATACATACTAGTAAGGTAAATACAGCACAATAAAGCATAGCAACTACAAAATAAATAGATATGATACTCGAGCAACATATATGGAATGTTTGTTTCTTTATATCTCTTATATATTTTTGTTTATGAACTTTGGGCTTCTTTAGGTTTGAGGTTTCAATGTATTTCCATAATATTCCAGATGATGTTTAGCACATTCGGCGGAGGTGTAGTGATTAAAGAGAGTAATTTGAGAACTAGCGACAGGTGTCTTAGCTAATCAAGATCAAATCGCAGGTTCGTGCTCTGCACTCCATATATCTCATTAAGAGCAAATATTCTTTTCATGTGAGGGACTCTCCGGTTAATACCGACACATATGTGTTCCGAATCTCCTTGACTTCAATCTTCAGTACTTATTGATGGTGTAAAAACCGTATGATTTCAACATATAGATATTTTTGGTGAAATCTTTGTATGCTGATTTTTTTAAACGGGCACACAAAATACTTACAGAAGTACATATGGAAGATTAAAGTGCCACTAAAAATAAAGATCTTCATGAGGTTCCTTCATAGGAAGGTCATCTTAACCAAAGATAACTTATTAAAGAGGAGCTGGTTCAGGGTGTCCTAAGTGTGCATTTTGCAGTTCCAATGAAACGGTGGAACACCTTTTTATTCAATGTCTGTTTGCTAAATTAGTTTGGCAAGTCGTGCATTTTACTTTCAATATTCCTCCACCGGCTAATATAAAAAACTTGTTTGTGCGATGGCTTAATGGAATTGATAAGAAAATTAAGGAAAGAATTCGGGTGGGAGTTTGCGCACTCATTTGGGCAATGTGGAATTGTCGTAATGATGTTATTTTTAACAGGGCTGGTCATGATCAATTTTTGCAGGTTATGCACAGAGCTACTTATTGGATCCATATGTGGTCCTATCTCCTTCCAGAGGATCAGCGGCAATTTATGGATACTGGATGCACTCGGTTGATGGCGGTCGTTCGGGCTATCTTCAACCAGGGTGGCTGGCGGCATACTAATAGAATACAAGATGCGTAGGGTGTCTATGTATTCATTTTTCCACAGGCTCATCTATGTTGCCACGCTATGTGATCCGTGAGAATCATATCATACTTTGACTCGTTGTAAACTGATAATTATTGTTTAATAAATGGCTGTGTGCATCATCCTGATGCAGAGGCTGGGCATCCGTTTCAAAAAAAAATTCTCTACTAATATTGTTTGGTTCTTAGAACCATAATCATCCTAATTTTTCCTATTTTGAAGAATTTTATTTTAGTGCAATGACTTGTTCCTCATGTGCCAATTATGGCGAACATCTAATCTGCAAAGAGAATTCTCGTCTTATTCTCCCTTTGGGAATATTTATGTGTTGTTGATTCTTGCATAATACAAAAAACTCTGAATCCACTTCCTACGTTTCTTGTTGTTGTGTTTTCCAATTCTTGCATTTTCGCCTTAAAATTTCTTGTAAGAGCACGATCCTACACTGACAGAATTCACTTGGTTTGTTAATGGTTCTCAGCACCAGAGATCCTACTCAAAGAGGAAGGTAATGACGTAATGTCGTGGCCATTGACCTGTTTGGCTTATTTTATGACATTTCTTTGTATACTGGGCTGCTAGTCTAATCAAATGTACACTGATGCATGGTTAATGTGTCATTACATTAGCACTCTTTACTTCCCACACGTGCATATGCACAAAAGAGTTCAGCCAAGACACAAGGCACAAAATCATAAGTCTAATTACCACAATTACGGTTACAATCTTACAACAATATGGACTTCTTCCTTCTGATGGGCAATGCCGCAGTGTGTTATTCCTTTTCCAGAGATGAGCAGTCTACTGTTTCTAACGTGTATATATATAGATATGTACACAGAAGAATAAACAATGCCATAAAGCAAATCCAATCCTGAGCTACTATAGAACCAGATGCCATCAGCCACAATGTACACATATCCAGCATACGAAACAACCGCAGGGAGACGGTGCAAGGAGGAAGACCCAGGCTCGTGGGCTAGATGGTGTGATAGTATGACATTCAGCACCGGAAACGGATAACAATGCATGAAATATCATCCTTGCTCATCCTGTCGAGTGCCTCAGATGTTAACCGCTTTGCTGCAGTCTGTGGGTCCTTGATTGACTTCACCAGATCAACAGCTTCTTGGTTCTTGATGACCTAAACCCGGTGAAGAGAAAAAGTTAGGTGCTGGCTTATAAGCAAAATTTAGGAATACGGGTCAGCAAATACAGATGACTGAACATGTTGACTTGTTCTGCGGATATTATATGGGTGTTTCATCTTTGAACAAGATATTAAACTATTTTTTAATGAGTGTTAAGTTATGTTGTTTGTAAGGATGGATACTTCTATAAGTACATGTGAAAGCGACTTCATCTGATCCTTATTTCCTGCACATGTAATGTGGGAGCCCAACAGCTAGATTCTATTAGATGATGAAAAACAGTTACCAACTCTGTGCATCTTAGCTAAGTAGATGATTGAGTTAATTGATCTTGAAAAGGTATTGTGAGTTTTCTCGAAAAATTCTCTAAATTCCACAAAAAAGAGAAGGAAGAAAACAAACTAGGACAAAAGAATATCACAAATGGAAATTAACCAAAACATATTATAACTTGCAAAGTATGTAATGTTAAACGTGGTTAGAGGGGGAAGTTCCCTCCCTTAACTATACATTGTTAGAAAGAAGTGAGGCACCCTGCGGAGGCTGCGCCTCGAACGCGGGTGGGCGAGCTCACGGGCATGGGCTCAAACCAACCAGCCACCAGCCAGTTCTCAAAGTATGTAATGTTAAAGTAAATAACACGCTTCAAAAGACTTTCCAAGCAAAGCACATACCTTCCATAACCCATCACTGGCAAGTATGGCAAATTCTATACTTGAGTTTATAGGTACATGCTTAAAATCAGGTTCTGAGCTCAAGTGCGCCTTCAGGCTTTGATCACCAAATGCTCTTGCAACCGCAAGTTGGCCATTTACCCGAGGAACATCACCTATGAGCAAGTAGTATATGCACTTAGATAACTGTACCTTCTGACTGGTACCAACAACAGTGAGACAATTAGACAACAAAACACTTACCAGGAAAAGTAGAAACAAAACCACCTTGCTTTTCGATCCTCTTTCGCTCATCAGCCGTATGGGGTTCATGATCAACACTAACCTGAATAGCAGTACCTCTTTCACATACAACAGCCCTCGAATCGCCTATGTTTGCTACCCACATGTCCCTACCATCAACTACAATAGCAGTAACTGCTGTTGAACCACCTGGTCCAAGTTGCTTAGAGTTCTCCAGAATATATTTGTTTGTGGAGCCGTAGGCATTTTTTATTGCTTCTTGAGGGTTTGTCCAAAGGAGAGGCTACAAAAATACAATACAAACATCTCATCAAAATTAACACTTCATATATAGATATCAGGCCCATTTCAAAAAAATAAAATAGATATCAAGCATCTCAAGTTTTACGTGGATGGAGAAGAAAAACAAAAAGGGCAAAACTTACCTCTTTTAGTATGTTGTTGAAGAGATTAGCTTTCAAAAAGCTAGACACGGTATCTCCCAAATGTCCGTCATAAATGGCAAAGAGACCAAGTTCATGATCATTTTCGTACTTATACTCTGCTACATGATAGTCCTCCATGTCATGGCCAGATCTTCCTTCAACTAAGTGAAATCCATGTGTTACTTTGTTGCTTGACGACTTACTCCGTCCTTTTCCAGTATCAGAAGATGAATCGAGACATACTGCACTCTTTACATAGACAAATGAAACAGATCAGATTATATCAATATAATCATCTTAACAAAAATACTATGATAGTTAAGCAATGATCTAATAAAGCAAAAAGGATATCACAATCCAAAATGTCTTGAATAATCAAGATATTTTCTCGGTTTTTAGCTACCAGAGAAATCTGCATGACATACCCATAGACCATGTACATACAGTGTGCATGTTCATTTTATTGGTCCAGTTTGTTAAGTCCTTTCCTTTCCAATCAGTAGCTAGCTTTCTTAAGATGCTAAGGGCATTTTCTATACATAGTTTCTTTTTTAGTTCAGTTCACACTCTATATGTTTTTCTCCTTTAAGTAGCTAGCTTTCTTCAGAGGCTAGGGGCCTGCTGACGAGAGAATCGATTCAGAACTGTAGTCAAGTGAACCAAGACTACATAAGTGCACACTGTGGCCATACTTCGTGATTAGTCTTTTCAACTACTTTAAAACACAAAGTTGAACTGTATTATTTCCCCCAACTGAAGATATATGCAAACCTATGCTAGCCTCTCTACCTTGAGCATCTTTCATACTACTCAAAACCCAGTTATAAAAGCTATAAACCACATAATTGAGAAAAAAACAATTAGACAGTTCTAAAACTTGTCAACATGATAAGAACCATGTTGACAATATGGAATGTTGATTCTTTTTGTCTTTTAGGGAGAGTATAGATATAGAAGCACTACCTTTTAATTCAGTGTGTCCTTATTTTGCAAATACTTGGAATGGATACTAACTGAAATTCTATTATTTTCAACAAACAAAAGTGAAGTACTCAATTTCTCAAACAAGTATAGAGTCTCGATGTTATATCTGTACTCAAAGGCAAAATGAATATTAAAATTTTGAAACACAAAAGACGGACATAGCTAAGGGCTCTTGTAAGGAATAAGGACACTTAGACACATGGAATACGCTCAAACTAAGTTAGGATGGCCAATTTTACTTCTGACAAGTGACCACCAACATTTCATTGTGGAACAGATGGTCATCATTCTTTTCCTCTGATTTAGTAGTCTTGGATAAATGATTTGAATGTTACTACACTGCATGAGTGCGCCGCGACGTTCTATGTTTGCGACAATTCAGGACATATGGGTTACTAACACAGGCATGTGTCCTGATATTTACAGGAACATATGTGCATAGGTAGACGGACTACACCATTAACTCCATTTGGATAAAGCCTCATAATAACTCGATAAAGTACACAAAGGACGGTTTTGAGGTCTCGACAGAACGAAAGACCAGACCAGACCAGACAAGATTAATGTCCAGCACTCCAAAATAGGATTGTTCGACAATTTAAGGCGAAGCACCAGCAAGAACAGACCATAATTATGTATTTGTATAGAGTCCAAATAGCAGATGGGGAAGCAGGAAGCAGGCCGTGCAGAGGCTCTGTTTTTTTGTGGGTCGGATAGCAGATGGGAAAGCAGGAAGCAGGCCGTGCAGAGTTATTAACAGAGCCGCGTTATACATACATGGGCAAGCTTGCTATGGTGCTGTGAACCCTACCTGATTAATTGCCTCTTCTGCCAACTCTAACTCAACCCCTCATATATTTCGCCCTTTGCAAAGCGAACCAAGCTAAAACGGAGCTAGAAGCGATCTTCTCGCCAAAATATCGACAAAACTAACACAACTTTTTGTTTTGCGAAAATAACACAACTTCTGTGTACACATATGACCACCAAGCAAGGAACTGTAGCAGCAGAGCAGGCAATCAGTACAGTACTAGTTACCCGGAGGATGGCGAGTATGTCGGGCCGCCTCCTGCCGCCGCCTCCGCGGCGGCGCCCCGCCGACGAAGAGGAGGACGACGACGAGGTGGCCGCCGGCTGGGTCTCCGCCCGCGCGCCGCCGGGCATGGCGCACCGCCGCCGCCGAACAGATCGAACGGACCCTCGGCTAGCTTCTCCTCGCGCGCGCCGTCGTCGATCGAGCTGTCCGAGGAGGAGGAGAAAGGTCCTATAATTGGGGAGAAATATTTCCGCCTCGTGCTTCTCGCGGCTTCGGGGTTGACGGACGGGACAGGAACGGCGGCCGGCGCGACTGAGGGCAGATTTTCTAATTGAAAATGGAGCTCAGTCGTGGGGAGAGCGGAGGGAGCGATGGTGATGAGGATGGTTGTGGAGTTTACGCGGGAAGTGGGGCCCGCCGAGGAAGGAAAGGAAGGGAAAGTAGGAGACACGAGGAAGCGATCGGAACCGACTGTTGCTGGTCAAAGGAGACCGTCGACGCACAGAAGGTGTCTCCCTCCGACCGACGTACGCGTGCGTCATAATTTCTGCTGCAATCGATATTTGTTTTAAAAATAGGGTATGTCTAGGGCTCAGTCTACTGAGCAATAGCTTATGACTCAGTAAAATAACATCATCATACCTCAGTTGCAACTCAGGTTGCAACTCATTATTAGCAGGAATCACGAAGCAATCCAACGGTCCGAATGTATGGTGCCTAGTTGCAACATCACTTGTAACTGAAAAAATCTTAGTTACAACTCAACTTGTAATTCAATTGCATGAATCACGATGCAAATCTAATGGTCTATAATTCTACTGAGCCAGAAGCTATTTCTCAATCTACTGAGAAATAGCAAAACCGTTAAAAATAAAGTACAAAAGCTCACAAATATGATCGTTATGAAGGCATACACGCACACATGCATTATTTCTATGAGATGGGCATGTGATGTATCACTCAAAGAATAGCGCCCGATTAAATCCTGCAATAAATTTAGTAAATATGAACGCCCATATTAAATCTAGAACTTCAATCTTGGTGAGCTGGTTTCACCACAAGGAACTTAACCACCAGAATTCTGTTCAGTTCACTAGTGTATTATATATTTATGCTCAAATGTTCAAATACGCAAATATTTTGTATTTATAGGAGTTACTTCTTGTCGTTCCATAGTTATTATTGTGATGTTAGTATAAATTTAAACTACAATTATGGAAGAACTAGGGAGCAAAGAGTACAATATCATATAGTGCGGGTGTCGTTCCATAATTCTTGTCGTTCCAAGTGGGTTTTGATGTTGATAACAAGAAATAAATATGTTAAATTCAACATTGTTTTCAGCCTAGGAATGCAAGTATCGATGAGAGCAGACTCCTCCTGAGAAGGACAATATCAGAAGATTTAAATTTGTACGTTTTTAATGAGTTGTAGGACACCCGCACTATAAAATGGTGCTTATGCTTAGAAAAATGTGGAGACGGGTTTTATATATCACACATTTTTAACAAAAATCCTATCGCTGAGAAACTGGAAAACAATACTTAAAAACCCTAGGAATTTGCTCTATGGTATGGCCCGAACATCTGGGTAGGAGTACGGACTATTGGACTCGCCTCGTTCCTAAGTATTTCTGCTCCGTTTGTTCGGGTGGCCAGTTGTCCAAACAATCATCCGGACGGTTTCATCTGCCACCATTAAAGCTCCCTCCTTTCCCAAATCGACAAAGCTTTGATACTCTCATTTCCCTAACCAATCTTGTTAATCTTTGAGCGAAAAGAGAGAAGAAAGAGGAGATCTAGATCTACAGTAGCACAACAAATCTTGATTTCCCCTTAACACTACTAGGAAAACAGCTATAGATAGCACAGCTACCCGTAGCGCATTAAATATGTGGTGCGCTGCGATTATTTACCTGTAGCGCACATGTGCCCATGCGGTGCGGGTATATGACTTACCCGCAGCGCACCACATATTTAGTACGCTACGGGTAATTGTAGGCCTAGAGGGGGTGCCCTCCCCCAACTTACCCGTAGCGCATGTGTCTGACATGCGCTGCGGGCAGTAAAACTATCCGTAGCGCATGCAGACCCGTGCGCTACGGGTAAGTTGGGCGGGAACAAAATTCATTTTTTTAAAAATTTTAGACTTGCCCATAGCGCACCGTCCAGTGCGCTACGGGTATACATATATGGTGCGCTATGGGTAAGTTTCCTGCCAAATTTTTTGCATCGGCGGGAATTTTTTTTAAAAAATCGAATAGGCGGGAAAATTTTCAAACATTTTTTAATCGGCGGTAAAATTTTCAAAATTTGAAAATTTACCCGTAGCGCACCACATAGCCCATGCGCTACGGGTAAGTTTCCAGAAAATTGTCACCGCCACCCCCCCCCCTTGGACCGCCTTTTCAATTTTCCAGAAAATAAAAGAAAATGATACAAAAACTAAAAAAAATCAAAAATTGAGATGTAGTTATGTTACGTGATCTAGTTATTAAGAAAAATAATAAACTTAAATTTTGATATATTTTAAAAAAAGTTTATGCCCTGGTAAAACGGCAATAACTTTTGCATACGAAGTCGGATGAAAAAGTTTTTTATATGAAGAAGTATCTACACGAAAAGTTACATCCGAATTCAACATCCTACGGTCGTTTCGACAAATTTTAGAATCTCAAAATTCAAAAGGGAAAATAGACTTTTTCTCACTTTTATATTTTCAAATTTTTATTTTTAATTTATATTGGATTAAACTTTTAGATTAGTTATATACACACATATATGCACACATATAGCACACATGCAGACATATACACATATATGCACACATACACACATATATACACACATATATATACGCACACATGCACATATATACACACATATACACACATATATATATATACGTACACACACATACGCACACATACACACACATGCACACATATACATATACATATACACACACATATACACATATATATAATACATATACACACATACACACACATATACACGCATGCACATAGAGGCCTTAAGAGGATTGATATGATAGTAATATCAATAAGAACTTAAGTAGCTTATGGATAGCTTATGCAAATAGAATAGAGAAGTTAAGCGTGGTCAACCCGGAGTAGTCTAAGGATTGGTGACCTAGCGGGAAGTCAAGAAATTCGATGTGATTTGAAAATGTTTCTGATGTGATAAAATCCTCAAAAATTAAACTACTACAGTTTCTTCACATTATTTCAATTTTTATAATTTTCAAAAAAAAATTTGGTTTTTTTGCTTTTTAATTTTTTTTTTGAATTTTCAAATCTTACCCGTAGCGCATAGACCACATTACCCACAGCGCATGGGCTAAAGCGCTACGGGTAAGTAAATTACCCGTAGCGCACCAGCCATGCGCTATGGGTAATTAAATACCAGTGGCGTGGTACTCGCGGCGCACCGATAATGCGCTACGGGTAACCATTTTTGGTGCACCACAGGTAGCCTTTTTTTCTAATAGTGTAAGTTCATTGGTTGAAAGAGCATTTCCCGCCTAATTGATTTTGGCGTTTGTTAACAATACATTATCTATTAATGTGGTGATTATGCTTTGCAGGATTTTATCATGTTCTTGCACAAGATATTGGGTTTCCTATGTTACACTTGATAATTATCATTACCCAAAGGAAATTATTGAGGAAATGATGCTAATATGCTCTGGGAAAGGTTTTATATGAAGGTTGGCCAGGAAGGCCGGCTTTAGCCGGTCCCCAGACCGGCTATAGCCGGACTGGCTTGTTTCGGAAGAAGCTCTGCGCCTCTGGACTAACCCGGCTATTTGTCCGGCTATTTCCGGCAGGGCCGGATTTTTCAGACCGGCTTTAGCCGGTGTGGAGGCCGGCTTTAGCCGGTGTGACCGGCTTTAGCCGGACTTAACTCCGGCTTTAGCCGGACTTTCCTGGCTGGCAACGGTCTGATTTTTGGGGGGTATAAATACCCCCCACCTTCTTCCCCAATGAGCAGCTCGTCCAAAGGAAGAAGAACACCATTATTTGAGCCACCAAATCAACTAGATCTCCTCCCTCAACCCACCAAAGCTCTTGATCTTTGGAGAATCGAAGGAGAAGACCATCATCTACATCCTCACCGAAGCGATTTGATTTCCCCTCTCATTTGCTTGAGGGCCCTTGTGTCTTGGGTTCCCTTGTGTCCCAAGACCTTGTTTGTGTATTTGATATCTTGCTACTTGTTGTTTGACAGCATTGTGTTGTGCTTGGGAGCCTCCAATTCAGTTGTGGATGCGTGCCCCAAGATTGTAAAGGCCGGTTCCGCCTCGAGGAATCCCTTAGTGGAAAGTGAGCTAGGCCTTTGTGGCGGAAGCTTGCACCGGAGAATAGGGTGAGCCTTTGTGGCGTTGGTTAGGCCTTTGTGGCAACCACACCCCTCCAACGTAGACGTACTTCCCCTAAAAAGGAAGGAACTACGGGAATTACATCCGTGTCTCCGTGTGCTCCACTCTCGGTTACCTCTATCCTTTATTGCCTTTATATATTGTATCTTGCTTAGCTTGCTTGTTGTCATATAGGTAAATTCACCTTAGTTGCATATCTAGAGAATTTACCTTTTGTGTCAAGCCTAAATTGAAAAAGAATTAAAATTTGAGTAGCACCTATTCACCCCCCCCCCTCTAGGTGCCCATACGATCCGTTCAATTGGTATCAGAGCCTCGGCTCTTAGTTCGGGCTTAACCGCCTAAGAGTATGGATCCTCCACCTAAAGAGGGCTCGGGTCAAGTCTCTATGGATGAGTTCAAATCTTTGGAATCATCCATGACTTCCATGACATCTCAAATAAGTGAGTTGCGTGAAATGATAGCGCAACTCATGCAAGCTAAAACTACTAATGCTTCTCCACCTCCGGAAAAACCCGCTACTCCACAAGTGGAGAATGTGGGGATAGATGAGGAGGGTGCCGACAAAAATGGCGATGCTAAGTCTTCCACCAAGGACGACGGGAAAGGTGAATACCCTCATTGGTATTCACCCGACCCGCCGGTTCCTCATCCTCATATTAACCATAGAGGTGATCCGCCTAAGCTTGATGCATTAAACTTTGGTCAATGGCAATATCAAATGATCTCTCATATGCGCAGTTCTTGCATTGAGCTTTGGAGGATTGTTGAAGAAGGATTCAAGGCCGTGGATCCCACCAACATGACAAGAAGAGAGACGGTCAATAGTCAACTCAATGCAACCGCTCTCCACATGATTCAAGTCGCCGTTGGGCCCAAGGACTTGCCTCACATCCAACACTTCTCCACCGCCAAAGAAGCTTGGGAAGGTCTCTCCGATGTTTTCGTTGGCAATGAGAGCATGAAGAAAACAAGATATATTGCCTTCTCAAATCAAGCGGAGGGATTCTTCATGATGGATGGTGAGGATCTTCAAGAGATGTATAGAAGACTCAAGGCTATTGCTACCACCTTCAAGAACCTCGGTGCTCACCATATTGATGATGAGTGGATCAAGATGAAGTACATTCTTGCTCTCACTCCATATGAGCCCGCGGATGTGAAGAGTGTTCAAGGAAAGCACAACTTCAATGAGATGACCTCCAATCAAGTGATGCAAGAGATTCAAGCCTACAAGGTTTCCGCACAAAATGCGGAAGATGCTCGTGCTCGTGCCATGGGAATGCAAAGAAGCTCCAATCTTGCATTAAAAGCTAGTGTGGTTGAGAAAGAGGTTCCACTTCAAGCAAGCATTGAAGCAAGGCTTGAGATGTGTCCCGAGGACATAAGACATGAGTACAATGAGCACATGGCCTTCTATGGAAAAACCTTTTGGGTTGATCCACACAAGGCTAAAGAAGACAATCAAAGAAGAAGCAAGTCAAGTGGCTATCAAAGGAATGACAACAATGGTCAAAGGGTGAGGACATGCTACAATTGCAATGATAGATTTCACTTTGTTGCCGAGTGCCCTTATGAGAAGAGAGAAGACCATGGTGGAAAGCTCATCTTCAAAAGCAAGACCAAGTCACCATCTAAGAAGCCATTTGTGAAGAAGGGTGGACCAAAGAAGAAACAACCAAAATTTGTGTTCTTGACTCAAGAAGAGTACTCCGCAAGTGAGAGTGATGAAGAAGAAACCACAACTAGTGATATGGCCGCAATGGCAACCACCTCCACTTCCTCCACATCACTCTTTGAATCCCCTAATGAGGACTCTCTTCTCAAGAACGTCAAGTGCCTCATGGCCAAGTATTCTGAGGTATCACCCACATCTTTCTCTTCCTCTAAGACAAATGATGCTTCCTTGAATGATCTTGCTAGTCTTAGAGTAAAGGAAGAAATTTTTGCTTTTGATGATTATGTGTCTAGTGTAGATGGTGTTCACAAGCTTCACTTTGAACGTCTATTGAGCCAATATGGTAAAACTCTAGAAAAACTAGATGAACAAATGAGGCTTGAAAAAGAATATGCTCAAGATATTGCCTCACTAACCGAGTCTCTTGAAGAAGAGCAAGAGGAACGAGCAACTCTTGAAGAGAAGCTCAATTCCATTGAGGAAGCTAATAATGAAGTTGTTTCCAAACTCATTAAAGAGCGTGACCATGCTCGTGCTAAACTAAAAATGCTTAAAAAGGAAAAGGTTGAATTTGGTGTTGGTCATGATATACTTGTTAAGGATCTAGAAGATCTTGACAAGGCTCACAAGGCCTTGAAAAGTGAACACGCTATTCTTACCAAGTCACATGAACAACTTCAAATTCAATTGACTAAGAATAATGTGCCTAGTTCTTCTACTTCTACTTGTGATCATGCAAATGTTATTGAAGAAAATGCTAGGTTGAAAGATGAGCTTGCCAAGTCCTCCATTCCCATAGGTGAGAAAAACTTGAATGACCTTTTGAGTAAGCAAAAGGCATTTGGTGATAAAACGGGGATTGGCTTTGTCTCAAAGAAGAAGAAGAAGAACAACAAGAAAAAGAAGGCCAAGCCCGCACAAGCAAAGAAGGATTCTATTGTTGGTGGCAAAGCCACTCATGATGATCATGCGGGAATTGCTAACCCTCACTATGTTTTATTTCGTGATTATTATGGTGATGTTTATGCAAAATATGTTGGTCCAAATGATGGTTATGTTGCTTGGTCTATTTGGGTTCCAAAGACCCTTGTTGCTAACAAAAGAGGACCCATTGAGAAATGGGGACCTAAAACCAAGCAATAATCTCTTGTAGGACTATGCTTCCGGTGGATCAAAATGGGTGCTTGATAGTGGATGCACAAGTCATATGACCAGAAGCAAGGAGATTATGACGGAGATGAGGCCTAATGACAACAATATAACCGTCACTTATGGAGACATGTCACAATCCGAGGTATTGGGTCTTGGCAAGGTGGTGGTCGCACCGGATATTTCCCTTGTGGACGTCATGCTTGTTGAGACCCTAGGTTACAATTTACTTTCAGTTCGTGCACTTGGTAAGATGGGCTTTGCCGTCTTCATTGATAATGAAATTGTGGTACTCTTGTGGAGCAAGTCTCTAAAGGTCGCTTTCGTTGGGCACATTGAAAATAACTTGTATGTGGTGGACTTCTTGGGGAAAACCACTACAAGTGCAATGTGTTTATTTGGAAAGGCCGATGTGGGTTGGCTTTGGCATCGCCGACTAGCCCATGTCAATATGAGAACTTTGCAAAGCCTTCACAAGGGTGGCCACATACTCGGACTAAAAGAGAATGTTTCTTTTGCCAAAGATCGTGTTTGCAGGGCTTGCGTTCTAGGATAAATGCATGATTCTCCCCACCCAAGCAAGACTATCATTTCTTCCAAGAGGATCTTGGAGCTCCTTCATGTGGATCTTTTTGGTCCTCCCTCTCATGCAAGTCTTGGTGGGAAGAAATATTGTTTGGTGATTGTTGATGACTATTCAAGATATACTTGGGTCTACTTCTTCAAGCATAAGAGTGAGACTCAACAAAACGTCATCGACTTTGCCAAAGAAGTTGAACGTCAACATGGGCAAACTATTTTGGCAATTAGAAGTGACAATGGCTCGGAGTTCAAGAACTACACCTTAAATGGATTTCTTAGTGATGAGGGGATTCGTCATCAATATTCCGCTGCATACACCCCTCAACAAAATGGTGTAGCCGAAAGGAAGAACTGGACTCTTATGGATATGGCTAGGTCCATGTTGGCGGAGTTTAAGTCTCCATACAACTTTTGGGCCGAAGCTATCTCTACGGCTTGTCATTCTTCAAACCGTCTCTTCCTCCGCAAAGGCCTAAACAAGACTCCATATGAAATACTCACCGGAAGCAAGCCCAACATCTCCTACTACCGGGTTTTCGGGTGTAAGTGTTTCTTTCAAAGAAAAGGAGTTCGTTTAGGTAAATTTGATCCGAAAGCAATAGAAGGTATTTTTGTTGGTTATGGTGCCGAATCCCACACTTATAGAGTCTTCAACAAGTCCACCGGACGTGTTGAAGAATCTTGTAGTGTGGTATTCGAAGAGAATGACGGCTCCCAAGGGGGGTGAGATGTTGTTTCTTGTGGTGTAGATGATGAAATACCTCGAGAAGCCATAGGAAGAATGGGCGTGGGATTTTTCCACCCCATTGAGGGACACCTTGTGGCGGACCGAGAAGGACTATGCTCTACTCAAGTGGAGCCTTCATCTTCACAAGCTCAACAAGCCTCTCCCAAGGAAGCAACTAATGCACCAACCGAAGAACAAGACAAGGACCTTCATGAAGAAGAAGGGGCACCACCATCCTCTCCGGTTATCTCAACCGCCCCCAATTCTTCACAAGACCAAGATCAACCTACTCATGAAGATAATGATGATCAAGGTCAATTTAATGGTCAAGACGGGGACCAAAATGATCAAGATGATCAAGTGTCTCCTCCAAGGTCTAATGAGGAGATCGAAACCCGTCGCAAGAAAAGAGTTGAAAGGGATTTGGAGCTTAAAGGTCATACCCTTGAGAGGGTTATTGGAGATTTAAGAAGCAAAGTGTCAACCCGGCGTCAATTGGCACAATTTAGCTCTCATCATGCTTATATCTCCATGGTTGAACCCAAGAAAGTATTTGAAGCCCTTGAAGATCCGGATTGGTTGGATGCTATACATGAAGAACTCAACAACTTCAAGCACAATAATGTATGGGTGTTAGTGGAGAAGCCAAAGGAGTGCCGCAATGTGATTGGCACAAAGTGGATATTCAAGAACAAGCAAGATGAGCATGGAATTGTTGTGAGGAACAAGGCTAGATTGGTTGCTCAAGGTTTCTCTCAATTGGAAGGAATTGACTTTGGAGAAACTTATGCTCCCGTGGCTCGCCTTGAGTCCATCCGTATCCTTCTTGCATATGCCACTCATCATAACTTTAAGTTGCAACAAATGGATGTTAAAATTGCTTTTCTAAATGGTCCATTGAAAGAGGAAGTGTATGTTAAGCAACCCCCGGGGTTTGAGGATCTCAACTTCCCGAACCATGTCTACAAACTCCATAAGGCACTCTATGGCCTTAAACAAGCCCCACGTGCGTGGTACGAGCACCTTAGGGAGTTGTTGTTAGACCGTGGGTTTGAAGTTGGGCAAATCGATCCCACTCTTTTTACTAAGAGGGTCAATGGGGAGCTTTTCGTATGCCAACTATATGTTGATGATATTATCTTTGGCTCTACTAACAAAGCTTTTAATAATGAATTTTCAAAGCTTATGACCGATAGGTTCGATATGTCTATGATGGGCGAAATGAAGTTCTTTCTTGGTTTTGAAATCAAGCAATTGAAAGAAGGGACTTTCATTAATCAAGCCAAATATGTCCAAGACATGCTCAAGAGGTTCAAGATGAAGGAACTAAATGGGGCCGCCACACCAATGGCCACAAAATGTCATCTTGAACTTGATCCCAATGGTAAAGATGTGGATCAAAAGGTATACCGTTCTATGATCGGTTCTTTGCTTTACCTTTGCGCATCTAGACCCGATATTGTGTTGAGTGTAGGTGTGTGTGCAAGGTATCAAACCACTCCTAAAGAAAGCCACCTTATGGCGGTTAATAGAATCTTTCGATATTTGGTTCATACCCCAACTTATGGGCTTTGGTATCCCAAAGGCTCGGATTTCTCTCTTTGTGGCTTCACGGATTCGGATTGGGCCGGTGACAAGGATGATAGGAAATCAACCTCCGGAGCTTTCCAATTTCTTGGTAGGTCTTTGGTGTGTTGGTCTTCTAAGAAGCAAAATTGTATATCTCTCTCCACCGCCGAAGCCGAATATATTGCCGCCGCAAGTGGATGCACTCAATTGTTGTGGATGAGGCAAACTTTAAAGGAATATGATGTCAATTGTGACAAAGTGCCTCTTTTATGTGACAATGAGAGTGCTATCAAGATAGCCTATAATCCGGTGCAACATTCAAGAACCAAGCATATTGAGATCCAGAATCATTTTATTAGAGATCATGTTGCCCGTGGTGATATTGAGCTTGCATATGTAAGCACCAAGGATCAACTTGTCGATATATTCACGAAGCCCCTTGATGAAGCAAGATTTGGATATTTGAGGAATGAGCTAAATATCATTGATTCAAGGAGTGTGGCTTGAGCATCTTGCAAATACACCTATTTTTCAATACTTGTTTGGTTTAGGTGTGGGCATGGAGATAGGGGGAGTGCGGTCCTAATCAATTGGGCTATCCCTCCCCCCATAATGCCGATAGTAACAAAATTGTTCTCTTTCTATCATTTTTGTGATATATGAGTTTCAATGACGAGTATTGGTTATGGACCCAAGATACATCTTCGCGGTCCAATGCCATAACACTCATACATGGTGGCCCCGGCCACCGACCTCTTCTTTTCGAAGAGTTGATTCCTTGCAAATTCAATTTGAGTCTATTGAACTTTTTCGTCATTGTCTCTATCCTTGATATGGGAAGGCACTTGCATTGGATTTTCCGAAAATTTCTTGTGTTTGCAATGTCAAGTGCCAAGAACCACTCCTTGCATGTTTTTCTATCCTAAGCCCACTTATCTAAAGCCCAGCATCCTCTCTTGCATGCCAGAATTCTCTTCAAAGTGAATCTATCCATTTTACCCCATCTAGACCGGCTTTAGCCGGTCTGTCACCGGAAATAGCCGGTGTCCGGCTTTAGCCGGGCCCCCCGGCTATAGCCGGCCTGGGGTTTTCGAGCCCAACTCATACGGCTGTGGGGGTGAGGGTTTCCTCAGTTACCCCCACGCCTATCTTCCTCCACTCGAGCCCCTCCTCCCTTGCCGTCGCCGCCGCCGTCCGTCCGCCCTCCGGTCGCCGGAGTCCTCTCTCCGGCCGGCCATCCTCTCCGGCGCCCTCCGCATGGACCAGGGTACCCCTCCCACTTTCTCCTCTCTCTCTCCCTAGGTCTCCCTAGGGTTAGGGTTAGTTGATTTTATGGTACCTTGTTGTTCATCTGGGAATGTTTGGTTTCGTGATTCCTTCCAGCATTGCATAGATCAAAAATACTTGACTAGTTTTGGTGGCCTACTCCTGAGATTTCGAAATGTGTTCATCTGGTCCGGCTAAAGCCGGTGTCAGACCGGCTATTGTCGGCCTGAGACCGGAAATAGCCGGTGTAGATCACCAAGTACTGTCATGTTTTTTCTTTTTGTGCTATTGCTCTTTGATCCTCTGGCATGCATGCTCATCATATATGCTTTCTACCTATGTGCTGTTTGCAGGTGGTTCTCGACCCAAGCGGTCTCGCTATGTTGATCCGTCTCTTGCCCGCCGTCAAGAACATCACGATGCACAGATGACCGCTGCTATGAAGAAGAAGCGGTTGGAAGAACGAAAGAAGAAATCTCTGTTTGCTAACATTGGTGATCTCAAGAAATTGTCCAAGCAAGAGTACCGTGAGTTCCGTGAACAGAAGTTCTATGCCTTGCCTAGGGACATCGTCAGTGGTTCCTTCTACCGGTCAGAGCATCAGAGGATCTATGAGCAGGTGTATGAGACCATGAGCACAAAGGTTTGCCCCATGAAGTTCACCAACATTGCATCGTTATCCAGGGATGAGTACTTTGCTGATGCTCTCTGGGTCACTCAGAAGTTGGGTTTGCACAAGTTGATGGTCTTCAGACAAGACTATAATCCTCGTTTGATCCAGCAGCTCTTTGCCACTTTGGAGTTTGACACTAGGGATGAGGTTGGGTTCACTTGGATGTCAGGTGAAGTAAGGAAGAGCTCTACCATCTCTCACTTTGGGCAGCTCTTGGGCTATAGGTTTGATGGCATTCATCGACCTAGAGGTGCCCGTTTGCATCTTGACACCACAGAGTACAACAAGAGGAAGATCCAGTGTCTCTATGGTCCCGGGGGCAGAGCGGGAGAGACTGCAAATCTCCTTCCCCTCTATGATATTTTGCTTCGGATGTTCCGTGCCAACATTGCTCCAAGTGGGGGCAACAATGATTCTATCAGAGGTGGACTTGTGCATCTACTCCACCATGCTCGTCTTGTCTTCGAGGCCGGAAGGGAGTGTGAAGGGATGGAGCTTGATGTGATGTATTTTATCTTCATGGAGATGAAGATTGCTATGCTTGATAGGAAGATCCCTCCTTATGCTCCATACATCATGAGGCTCATCATTGACAGAGGCATTGAAGGAGACTTTGAGATTGAGCAAGATTTTCTAGATGAAGAGTTGGAAGTGCATAAGCCCAACAAGCTCTACAAGAAGACCGCTCATTTGGTGTCTAGCACCTCAAGTGCTTTTCCCTCTTCGAGCGATGTGTTGGGTGGCAACCGCTATGCTAGTGGTAGTAGGAGGAAGAATGCGGATCCACCAAGTGGTGGAATGGGTCAAGAGATGAAGAAGCTCAAGTGGTGGCAAAGGGCTTTGTTTTGCATGAACAATGATGTGCGTCAAACTCAATACAAGGACTATGTGGACCGCAAGCACATTCACAAAAAGCAAAGAGAGTTGGATACTCGTTTGAGGATTGTGGAGAAGGGCAAAGGAGCTAGCACTCAGGAAGAATCCCAAGAGCAAGACCCATCTGAGGAAACTTTCTCCTTTGGCAAGTGGAATGAGGGATCATCTTTTGATTGGAAGGAGTTAGCCGAAGTCACCTCCAAGGGCAAGGAAGCCATTGATGAAGAAGATGAAGAAGGAGATGGAGATGATGATGAAGAGGAAGAAGATGATGACCAAGAAGATGATGAGGATGATGAGGACTTTGATGATGTTGAGGAGTGATCTCGTGTTGTTGTCTCTCTTTTTGGCGTCTTGATGCCAAAGGGGGAGAATGTCCTATTTGCATGTGATTCCATTTGGATTTGTGGTTTTCCATTTGGATTTGGTTGGGTCACAAGCTCTTATATCGTGTGCTTGCTCGCTTGTGTCCCATGGTTGAACTTATCATCTACTACTATGTGTTGAACTATATACTTATTATGTGTAGTAGACCTTATGAGTATCGTTATTGATCCTACTTGCTATATCTTGTCATATTATATGTTTGTTGATTATGTGCTATTGAATTATTATATATCTTGTGCATATATGGATCACACTATAAAATCTAGGGGGAGTTCTTATTGTTGATGTGCCTTTGTATTCAAATACAAAATTCAAAATAAGGCACATAGCAAGGGGGAGCTCCGTCGATATTTTATATTGCTTGAAACATGCAAAATTATGTATTGTCATCAAACACCAAAAAGGGGGAGATTGAAAGAGCATTTCCCGCCTAATTGATTTTGGCGTTTGTTAACAATACATTATCTATTAATGTGGTGATTATGCTTTGCAGGATTTTATCATGTTCTTGCACAAGATATTGGGTTTCCTATGTTACACTTGATAATTATCATTACCCAAAGGAAATTATTGAGGAAATGGTGCTAATATGCTTTGGGAAAGGTTTTATATGAAGGTTGGCCAGGAAGGCCGGCTTTAGCCGGTCCCCAGACCGGCTATAGCCGGACTGGCTTGTTTCGGAAGAAGCTCTGCGCCTCTGGACTAACCCGGCTATTTGTCCGGCTATTTCCGGCAGGGCCGGATTTTTCAGACCGGCTTTAGCCGGTGTGGAGGCCGGCTTTAGCCGGTGTGACCGGCTTTAGCCGGACTTAACTCCGGCTTTAGCCGGACTTTCCTGGCTGGCAACGGTCTGATTTTTGGGGGGGTATAAATACCCCCCACCTTCTTCCCCAATGAGCAGCTCGTCCAAAGGAAGAAGAACACCATTATTTGAGCCACCAAATCAACTAGATCTCCTCCCTCAACCCACCAAAGCTCTTGATCTTTGGAGAATCGAAGGAGAAGACCATCATCTACATCCTCACCGAAGCGATTTGATTTCCCCTCTCATTTGCTTGAGGGCCCTTGTGTCTTGGGTTCCCTTGTGTCCTAAGACCTTGTTTGTGTATTTGATATCTTGCTACTTGTTGTTTGACAGCATTGTGTTGTGCTTGGGAGCCTCCAATTCGGTTGTGGATGCGTGCCCCAAGATTGTAAAGGCCGGTTCCGCCTCGAGGAATCCCTTAGTGGAAAGTGAGCTAGGCCTTTGTGGCAGAAGCTTGCACCGGAGAATAGGGTGAGCCTTTGTGACGTTGGTTAGGCCTTTGTGGCAACCACACCCCTCCAACGTAGACGTACTTCCCCTAAAAAGGAAGGAACTACGGGAATTACATCCGTGTCTCCGTGTGCTCCACTCTCGGTTACCTCTATCCTTTATTGCCTTTATATATTGTATCTTGCTTAGCTTGCTTGTTGTCATATAGGTAAATTCACCTTAGTTGCATATCTAGAGAATTTACCTTTTGTGTCAAGCCTAAATTGAAAAAGAATTAAAATTTGAGTAGCACCTATTCACCCCCCCCCCCACCCCCCCACCCCCCCCTCTAGGTGCCCATACGATCCGTTCATTGGTGTGCTTGTTACTTGGGTTTTTTGAGAAACCCTAGACATGTAGGCTTGCCCGGAAGCTTGATCCGGGAAAGTTGGTGAGGCTTTTACAATTACCCAAGATCTACCACAAGTTCTACTTCGTGAAGGAGATTTAGGGAGAAAAAGGTGAGCATGTCCTTCGGACGGGGCTTGCCTGCGCCCGCCCTGTGCGACGATCTGTGCGCCGCGACAAATCCGACGACTCCAAATGCTTTTTCCGTGCTGGTGATATTTTCTGCCAAAAAATAAAAGAAAATACGGATGGTACAAGCCCGTATACTGTATTCGGCCAGCACAGCCAGCTCGCTTGCAGACGGGAGGCACAGAGGAGGCGAGGACGGTGATGAGTAGCGGCGGAGCCATAGCCCCTTGACAGTATCCGACATTGGAACTACAACCAAAAGAATTGGACTGAGCAATGATTTCCCTGGGCCAATGCATGTCGGTCTCGTGAACTCTGCCAGTCTGCCTAGGCTAGCTACATTCGATACTGCCGCCTTTGCTGAGAACCTAAGCTAACAAGATGCAGGCTGCCGGGCTGGTGCCGATTACATTCTGCACAGCAACCGTCTAGATTTAGGCTCCGGCGGTGGGAGGAGTCGCTTGTTAATTACTTTCGTCCTTGCCCAGCAGGTTTGCCGATTTGCAGTTGGAGATGGCATGTGTGATTACTCTTGTACGATCTAACTCAATCTCACCCATCCACATAATCAATGGCGTTTTGGGGACAAATTGTCTCCACGCTCATGAACCCTGCCGCGAAGAAACTCAGCGAGTCTGGGAAGAAGGCCGGGGAAAGAAAGGAGATGGCGGGGGACGCCGGGATCAAGGCTGTTGGGACCAAGGATGCGGCGGCAGAGAATAGAAGGGACACGGCGGCCGCCGCCGCAAGGAAGACGGACGGAGATACGATCGTATTTTCTTTTTTTTCCGTACAGAGAAGGGATATGCGGGGAGATGAAAAAACTGAGCCGTACGATGTAGAATAAAGGGCCGGGCGCACGAATGGTCGCATAAGAAGGGCGCAGGCAATCCCCATCCATGTCCTTCATGGTAACCCACACCATACAAGGAAGTGAGCATCGAAGCATGCATTACATGTCATACACTAATGTATATACACTCCCTCCAATCAAAAAAAATGTCGGATAATTTAGTATAACTTAGTATAAAATTTATATTAAACCACTAATATTTTTTCGGATCGAAGAGAGTACTACATTTCAATAAAGATGTATATTTGTTTGCAACAATCACTTGCGTTTTTGTTTAGAGAACCTCTGAGCGGTCTATCCCTGTACCTCTAAGGCATTGTGGTTTCGTGAGGTCTTTTGGACGACCTCATATCTCCGGATACCTTGTTTGGACGACTTCATGAGTACTACATGATTTGATTATCTGCGTTGACATTACAAACTAGAAGAAGATATCTTACATAGGTGATCACAAACCCAAACGGGTACTTGTTGCCTACAAGGGTTTATTCTGTACTAGGTAGCAACCAGAACGGCGGTCGCGGCGGCATCGGGAAACCTTTGTGTCTGAATGGCCGCTGCACCTCTTCCTCCCCGTTCTTCAGGTCGAAGACATGGAGAAAGTTTTCAGTGGTGGCCAAATGATTCAGATAATACACGCAGTTGCCTCGGAGACCGCCACCAGCCGAGCATGATGCCCCAAAGTTGGAGACACCCATCATATCTCCGCCGAGAAGGAACGCCCTCTGGGCACCAATGTCGTCCACCTTACACCACGCCGGCTCGGAGAAGTCCATCTTGTACACCGTGAGCTCGGCGATCTTGTGGACATTGTAGCCATCGAAGAAGATGACCACAAGGAAGAGGTCGCCACAGGACTCGACCAAGTAGGTCGAACCCATGGGCTTGCTGCGGGGCAGGTCGACCATGTCGACGTCTATCACGCCGGCAAGATCCGGTACTGAATCATCAGAACCGAAGGTGACCGTCCCCAGCTCGTAGCCGGACAGCTCGTAGTATATCTTGCCACCGACGGCGGTGATGCCATGGCCCTTGGCAATGTGCCGCCGCCCGTTGTCGAGGTCGCAGCGGAAGCTTTCCCACGGCAGGTCTGCTCCGATCCCGCAGACCCACATCTCGTCGGTGTCGAGGTCGAAGACCACGACGAAGCAGCCCGATGGCGAGCCGGGCTTGTCGGTAAGCAGGCACTTGCAGCGCAACGGGAACACCTCCTCCAGCAAGGGGGGCAGCTGGATCCTCTCGCCGTCCTGCGGCCGCCACAGGAACGTCTGCAGGGAGGCGGGGTCCAACGCGAGCACCCAGCCCTGCGGGGTCTCGAAGCACCGGTGGTCTCGCAGCTCAACAATGGCAGCCGTACTGAGATTTTGAGTGGAAACGCTGTACTGCGTCTGGGAATCACCGGTACGTGTTCCAAGATCGTGCACAAGCACCGGCAGTGGCAACGGAGAGACGCCTGATTCCTCCACAGACTCCAGTCTCCATCTCTATCGTCGTCCAGCACACCGAGATGTTCCGCGTGCAACAGCTATTGTTCTGATGATGAAACTTGATTGAGACAGAGGGGCCTGCTCCTGCACCTTATGTAGGTGAAGGGACCGGGATAGCCCGAGTCGATCGGAAATCGGTACCGTATTCGCCCTGAAATCGGACTGATGCGGAAAAAGGGGAAAAGCAAAGATTAGATTAGCCGGCGGCGCGGCGGAACGCTGTGGCCGCGTGGGTAGTCAAGATCTAGCGGTGCCCACTAAACTGACCAAATCACGGCCTGATTTCCTTTTTTAAAGAGTTAAATATTATCTGGCGAACCCAAGGTGCAGGTTCAACCATAATATTCTCAGTATTATTACTAAAATTATCCCCAGATTTATCTGGCAATGACTGATTAATCGTGGATATTACATTTCTCTCTTAGTTGGTATGATATTGTGAACCAGCTCTTTCCCGGACGAGCAGGGCACTGCACAGTTATTTCCGACCACGCGCGTGCACGATTCCCTTTTCTTTCTAGGACTCTGCTATCCAGCGGCGCCGCACGGGAGTAAGGCTGTGCGACGGCTCTTCTTGCATGCAACTGTTAAATTATGTGGGCTGATGTCATTAAAGATTCATTTAAATTCGAATTTTTAAAAAGTTTTATCTCTCAAACCGTTGATCCGATTGATAATCCGTTTTCACCACTAGCTTACTCGCGATGAGATCTTCGAAAGTAAATCCCATGTCGATATATTTTGAGAACATTTTTTTTCTGTCAGTAGTTACCAGATTACTATTACATACTTACCAGATTATCATTACTTAGTTACCAGATTAAAAAAAACTTGATTGTTGATATTTGCAAGATTGTTGTCATATCATTGTATGTAGTTTCAAGTTTCAAGTAGTGGGCATATTGTTATCCAATACTTACCGGATTATGCTCTACTTAGGCCTTGTTTAGTATTAGAGTTTTTGTGGGGATTAGTGGGGATAATCCCCACCAAACCCCAAATCCCCACTCACTTCTAAAAATATGTTTGGTACTAGAGTATTGGGCGAGTTTAATCCCAGCTAATCCCCACTTTTCCCCAAATTTTAATATATTTTTCTCAATCCCCAATACTCTACCTCTACCTAGTGGATTGTGGGTGGGGTTTTGTGGGGATTGGATGAAGGTAGAGGTTTCACCCAATACTCTAGGGGATTATCCCCACTAATCCCCACCAAAACTCTAGTATCAAACAAGGGAAAAGATACCGTGAGGCGCCGCACGAAAACGCCCGCGTGCGGCGGCCTGTTGGAGATTCGCGTCACGCTATTAGGGTAGAGGAGCGCCGCGGGCCCACGTCACGTCACCACAGGTCACCTTATCCTTTCTCCTTTCCCTTATCCCTTCCCGACCTCTCTCCACCACACAGTCAAATGAAACACACCCACACGCCGGAGATAGGATGAGGCCGGGCCACCACCGACCACAGCAGGGCGACGCCACCGTCGACGTGCGAGCACACACCTGCTCGGGAGACCGCCGCCGCCATCGGTGCGCGAGCACACACCTGCTCGGGAGGCCGCGCTCCGCTGCCGCCGTGCGAGCACGCACCTGCTCGGGAGGCCGTGCGCCCTGCCGCCGCGCGAGCACGCACCTGCTCGGGAGGCCGCTCGCCGCCGCCACCGGTCGAGCATGCACCTGCTCGGGAGGCCAGTGCCGCCGCCACCGGGGCGAGCATGCACCAGCTCGGGAGGCCCCCGCCGCCGAGGGCACCGCCACGGCCACCACCGAGCACGCCCAGCTTCGAGAGGCCGCCGAGCACGCCCCAGCTTCGAGAGGCCGTCGATACGCGAGCATGCACCAGCGCGGCGTGCCGCGGCCGCCGGGCTCACCGCAGCGGGCGGAGGCCGTCGTCGAGCTCACTGTAGCGGGAGGAGGCCAACGTCGCGCGCATACACACCAGCGGGAAGGCCAACGAAACCCTGGAGTCGGACCTCGGCGACGCCGTCGTCCTCTACAAGTCGCGCAGAGAAGACCTCCTCCTACCTTAGCAGGTACCCAACCCTCTTCCTTGTTCATCTCAGCCTGACAGATACACCTCTAGTGCATTTTTTTGTGATAGATGATAATCTGGCAATTGCAAATTAATTGCCTGGTAATCACATATATGTAATCTGATAATTGTGAATAACTAATTTAATAATTGCTAATTAATTGTCTAGTAATCTCATAGTATATGCAATCTGATAATGGTGGATAATTATTCTGGTAATTGCTAATTAACTCTCTGGTACATGTAATCTGACAATTGTGGATAATTATTTTGGTAATTGATTTTCGAACAACATTGTAATTATTTACACACATAATCCGGTAATCATGACTATTAAATTTGGTAATTAGGACAATTATTTTATAAACAAAATGGTCCGTGTTACATGCATATGCATAGTTTGATAATTATCTCTAATTAATCTGGAATTGCTACTGGGACAATGTTGCATTTGGTTTATAAACAACATGGGTGAAGTGTTACATGCATAAGCTGATATTTGGGACAAATTCCTTCTGTTAATTGCTAGCTAGGGTAATGTGATCGTTTGTTTCTAAACAGCGCAGTAAGTATTGCATACACAACCTGTTAACTGTGACTAATTAATCTGGCCACTGATAGTGTGATTATCTGGTAATTGATTTTTATAACGACATGATAAATGTTAAATAGATAATAATTGTGACTATTTAATCCGGTAGTTGCAACCAGAATAACCTGGGAAGTGCTCCTTTTGATTTTGTGGTGAGTTGTGATCACAACTAATTAATTTGGTAACTAGCTAAACTGCTACTAAGATAACTGCTCTTTTGTATTTTTTTGTGCAGGCAATGATGTAGAGGGTATGAGCAAAAGCAAGGACCAGAATTTTTGCTGATGATGTACAACAGTGCTCTACTTTGTGATTTAACTTTGCTACAGCTAGTGCAGTACTTTTCCTGTAGCATGTACTGTAGTAGGTTTCTGTGGCTGACGTTGTGTCAGATGGTCTTGTCTATCTCACGTATATTGGGTTAGGAGACGGGAGGGGGGCGAGCGGTACTTTTTCCCGCACGGAAGCATACAGCTGCCAGCCGCCGCACGGGGGAGACAATTGTGCGGCGCCGCTGGGTAGCAGCGTCCATCAAACAAAGCCTTAGTTGTCGGATTAAAAAACATGTTTATTAGTTTCATGTATGTCTTTCTATATCAATGCAGCGTGTATGATACTACTTTTTGTTAAGCGATATCATATATTAGATGTTGGGATATATTTTAAGGCGCACTCTAATAGTGTAGATTATTTCAATGTCCAAAATATAATGTAGAACGTTATTTATAACTCTGCATAATTATTATGGCAATTGTTCAGTACTAATCGGGCAACTGTGGTAACATAATCTGGTAACTGACACACCAAAAAAAATTTGGTCAAAATATAATAACATGGGATCTAGTTTTGAAGCCCTCATCGAGACGAACTCGGCGGTGAAAACTGATCACTAATCGAATTAACGGTTTGGGAGATAAATCATTTTAAATTTTCAGATTTAGCAATTAATGCCATGATGTCAACATGAGGTGTAAGATTCCTTCATGCATGCATGTCATCTCTCCTATAGGAGAAAAGCACAAAAAATTTGCCGCCGCATGAGAGAGGATGTTGTGCGGCGCATCATTGTATCTTTTCCCTTCTTTCTATTCTGTTTTCTAGACTAAGCATCATTTTATTTTAATAAGAACCTATAAAACCCTTAATATATATCTCTCTCTCTCTCTCGCTGTCGTTCGTAGCTTGGTAGGTTCCACTACAGAATTATGAGTATGAATATCGATTCAAGAAGATACATGAGGCGGCAATGTTCAAGTTGAATGACCCTTCAATGTTGTTCCACAACAGGAGGCCATACACATTGAAACTTGAACAGTGGGAGAACCACTACAAAAAACAAAGATGCTTGAAGGACCGTATCACTCATCCGAGCTTGTCCCAAGCTAGGGGAAGTTTATCTAGTATTTTACTTAATTTCAGTCAAGTATTTTTGTCTAATTGTATTATAGAGTGGAGTTCTACTTTCTTTTACTTGTTTGCATTGCTCTATGAGCATTATCTATCCATGTATCCACCTTGCGCCTAGCGACTGATTTATAATGAAATATAAGTATGATGTTTTCTAAGTTTTTACTATTGGGGAACTTCTAGGATAGCCACCATACAATTGATCACCCCATGTTTAGAGCTTTCAAATTCACCGTGTTTTAGATTATCTAACTTGAGCATGTTGGACAAGCATAGAATACATCTTATAAGTTTGTGTTGAGTTTGTAGCAAGTGAAGGGTGTGTTCTTACTAAATTTTAGTTTTCTTTTTTCAGAATCATTAAGTCATATGGAATAAGAAATGATCAAATCAAGGGGGTATGGGATACCTTAATCTTGATGGTAACCACAAAAACTAACTAAGGTACTTATGTATCTTTCAGTTTAGCTATCAAAGTACACACTCCTTCCTTGGATTCAGTTAGCCATGGTTTGTATAAGTATTGGTGGGAAAGGTTTCAAAATGAATATTTTGTAGGATTGAGAGTAACATTGTGATTGGAATGTTAACCGGATCCATAATGTCATGTGAGGAAGTTCTCATTTGATCTACTAACAAGATGATCTTAACATCACACTATTGTTGTTCCAACTAGTCAGTTAAGAGAGCACTAGATGATTTAAGCTCAATGTATTATGAGTATCATTGGTAGCCATTGACTCAATATATGCTTCATATGTGAAAAATTTCGAATGATCAAGATAAAATTTTGCGTCTTTCTCTCATGTGCGGACGATTCTTCTACCATCATGCAACAGGGGCGCCTAGCCTATTTCGTCCCGACGGAACACCATGCTCCAACACCAAGTCCCATTAGTTGGCGACTGAAAACATCACTGTGTACTTAAAAAAACCTTAGGTATGAACTACGGACCGCCTCATTCACCGTGGGTGGCCAAATAGTGGCCCTTGCCAACTTTGCAAGAGAGAACCGAAGACGGCGACGCACCTCATTTTCAAGTGTAGATTCTCGCTACGAGTTTGGAATGGCCTCAAGGAGTGGCTTAGGCTAGTGGACTTCGATACAAATATATGGGCTAACTTCAACTCACTTTTTTTGAAACACATAATATATTAAGCTAGCACGCCGCCTCATTAAAAACCTTCCAGTCCTCTTAGGTACCCTGGTAAGGAAAAGAGTGCGTCTAAAACTTGCCGCTCTGAATCATAGTATAGTTACATCGTTTACCAAATGGCTTACAATAAATTTCGGAGGTTCCCCCTCCCAAAAACCCGAACTACTAGACTCGAAGGCCACCCTAGATAACTCATGTGCCACTCCATTTGTTTCCCTCGGACAATGTTTAAAGGAAACTTCACCAATAGAACTAGACAGATCGACACAATCTGCAAACACCGCAGACTCTTGCTCCACCATCGATCACTACCATTGCAAGCCTCAATAACTTCTATTGAGTCTGATTCTGCTTGTACTCTATTGCACCCCAATTTAATCGCAAGCTCAAGGCCATCTCGCATTGCCAAGGCTTCAGCCATAGACGTTGTCGCCGTATGCGGGATAAGAGATGTACTTGCAGCTAGAAACCAGCCTTTATAGTCTCTGATTATTGCACCTGTTGAGCCTGCACAAACAGTGGAGTGAAAGGATGCGTCGGCATTCAACTTGACATACCTCGGTATAGGGACCTTCAACTTTGTGTCCATGGCCGCTGATGGCTTCGTAGCATGTGCAGAATTGGCGGCCATCGATAGAATAGACATTCTGCAATAATAGATTGACGGAACTTCCTCCCCATGCATTCGCTTCCTCCTAAGCCACCACAGAAACCAACAACCAATCATGATTACCTCTTTGAGACCAAAATCAGTAAAGCTAGGTAGATGATTACACTCTTGCCTGAGGAGAATATCCAGTACTCTCGAGCCAAACCGATCATTTTGGACAGCATCGTTGATGATATCGATAATATTCATCGTCGTCCAGAGATCTCTCGCCGTCGGACAGGTGAAAAGAAGATGAGAGATGTCCTCCGTGTTGGTATTATGCCCTAGAGGCAATAATAAAGATGTTATTATTATAATTCTTGTTCATGATAATGTTTGTATTCCATGCTAGAATTGTATTAAGCGGAAACTTTAATACTTGTGTGGTTTATGAACAACACCGTGTCCCTAGTACGCCTCTATGGACTAGATCATTGATTAATGATGGTTAAGGTTTCCTAACCATAGACATGAGTTGTCAATTAATAATGAGATCATGTCATTAGGTGACAAAGGAATGACAAATAGGCCTTCGATATTCGCCTACCTGGTTTTCGGCTCAGGAGAGATTACTGTCAAAGGGATTGCAAGGCCCATAAAGATAGCGGCCTGACACGGCCCGGGAGCAGTACTTGGCGTACAAACAAAGGCTCGAGGAGTCCAAGTTAGATTAGGTTTTGACTAGGGTTTGTTCAAAACCAGTTCTATCTGTACTTTGCTTGGACGAAAATCCTGAGACCGAGCCTTCGCATATAAAAGGCTGGGAGGGAGATCCTGAAACCCTAGACACTTTTCACCACCTCTCGCTGGAGCGCTTGAAGCATTCACTAGTGGAAAACAGGGCATCAGTCCCGGTTCGTTTGGGCCTTCAGTCCCGGTTGCGCGACCGGGACTAACCAACCGGGACTGATGCCCTATCTTTAGTCCCGGTTGCTATACGAACCGGGACTAAATAGAGACCACGTGGCAAGGTCCAGGAGCTCGTGGGCGTAGGTCTTTAGTCCCGGTTCGTGTTAAGAACCGGGACTAAAGTGTCCACACGTGGCAGCATCTGCTGCATCTTTATTTTTCTGGATTTCAATTGTTATTTAGGGGTTTAGGGTTTAGGGTATATTTGTATTTTGCTCCATTCAATTGTTTGATTCATTTCAAATAAGTTTTCTTATATACTTATTCATACAGCATTACAACATAATATATAAAACGATACATATATATAATATATTTGGTTCACCGAGCATATACATGCATACAAGTATATATACAACTTGTTCACACACATAAGATCACGACTTGTGTTTAATTATAAACATTGTCTAATCGAAACCGGCATGAAATTCACCCTTTGGGTTAATGACATGTTCAAGCAGAAATCCGGCTAATTCCTCTTGAATTCCTACTACGCGTTCAGTCGGTGAGAGCAGTTTCCGCTTTGCTTCGAACTACGAAGAAGAAGAACAATATGAATATGAATCATCATAACAAAATTGATGCCAATAAAATGAATTTGTCAGTATATTGTTTACTTACTGTTTGAAAATCAATTCCTTCAGTGACCTGCGCACGAAGGTTCTCGCAAGTGTAGTATGCACATAGATTAGTCCCCGAAGGCTGCCTCGCACACTTTACGAGAATAGATTTTAGTCAGTGACATATCAAGATTGATATACTTAATGGTATTTGAAACTAGAATTAAAGGGATGTGTGGACCTAGCTCGTACGACTTACCTCGATCTGACGGTAAATCAGCTCATTTTTCCATTCACCTTTAACTGTGCGTATAAACCGTTTCCAAACACTGCCGAGCAAACAAAATGAATAGATGAGTTATAGATGAACGAAAGAGACCGATATAATGCCGTAATGATTGAAATTACCTATCCATCACATCAAAGATGCTTTTGTATTCATTAAGTGGTTTATTCATCGAGTCAAAGATTTGAACCCTTCCATAGTCAGGTTCAATCTTTAGCAAAATCCAGTGGTAACTGCGTGCAAGTTTGATTATGTAAGTTAATAAACTCATCAATTACACTTATAACATCGAGTAAGGAAAAGTAACTGTGTATAAGATAGTAACACTCACCTGATGTTGTACGGAAAGAGTATTCTAGCTCGGTATTCCTGCATAAGTAGGAACTCTAGCAAGTTATCCTCCGTCTCCTTGCGATTCCTCTGTATCATCGCTCCGTTAACTCGATTTGGATCAATGAATCCAAGTTGGAGGTCATTCCTTTTCTTACATTCCATACTCTTCATTCTGCATAATAAACAGCGTAGTGAGAAAAATTACATGCAAAGAACGAGTTGAGCTAGAGACTTATAGAAATAATGAATCACTTACAGAACATAGGCACTGACGAGAGATTTGTCGAGCGCGTCTTGATTGAATAGCTGAAAGAATTCATCAAACTCAATATGCACCAAGTCTTGACCTAAGAAATGGTCCTTTGTGATTTTCATAAGGAGAAAATCTTGCGTGCCCTTTGCAGCTTGCAGGTACCACTTATGCAATTTTCGCATTTGCGTTGGTAGATTCATTTCAATCTCAGGTGGGACCAGACTCTTCCCCTTTTCATATTGCCGTGCTATAGGCGCCTTTGGGGTGATACCTTCATCTAGCAATTGAGAAAGAGTCAAACCAGCTTCTTTAGCAAAGTCGGCGGGATTGGGTTGAGCAACACTCCCACCAGCATCACTAGCAAAGACCTTTAGCGGGGAGATTGATTTTTTGGTCTGTGCTCCAAGCTGGGCAACGTCTCTTTTCCCTCTTGCAGTTACGCTTGTCTTATTAGCTTCTTTTTTTGCATCTACCTGCTTATCCAAACAACGCTTGTAGTCATCTGGCTTACGCAATTCATATTGCGAAGGTTGGGTAAGCATATCAAAGGCCCACTCCTTCTGTTCCAGAGTATATACCTGCTTCGGTGTAGGGGTCGGGCGTAGGGCTGCGAGCTTCCTTTTCACTTTGGCTCTGTCCTCCGCCTCAATTTCTTCAGCAGTCTTCTCGATAGGAGGAGGCGGCACCGCCTTAGCTATCTTGGCCCGTTTCTTCGGAGAGACATTGCTAGTGGACATAGCAGCGGACTTGCCACAACTCTGGGACTTACGAGTGGGCTGAGGCGGCGGAGGTGGCGGAGGCGGCTGACATTGAGGTGGAGATCGATGTGGACTCGGGGTATGGTGGTAGTCGTCCCTGTCGTCGTCGGGAGGTGGTGAATTGCGAGGACTTGGAGGAGAGGGTGGCCGCCTTGGCGCCGAGCTTGGAAACACGATGTGTTTCTTATCCCAAAGAATTATACCACCCAATACTTCTCCCAGTTTTTCCTCCTCTTCAGGTCCAGCGACGTCAAGAAGGAGGGACTCATACCCCCTTTCAATTGCATCCACCCCGACCTTAGCATAGCCAGGTCGAATCTCACGGCCATGCCAGGTTTGTCCAGGTCCAGATGGCAACACATAGCCAACCGCCACCTTCATCGATATGTTCTTCATGGGATAATGCAGCTCACAGTCTATCTTCTTGGTGATATCATCCACGGGGTAGTGAACCATCGGTACCTCCGTGGAAGCCACGCTGCTTCTCCGCTGAGATCGGTCGCCTGATGCATGTTCTAGGTGTTGCTGATGCTGAGTTGCCCCTTGCGACTTTAATTCCTCCAGTGCCTTCTGCTGCAGTAAATACAACTCTCTCAGCTCAGCCTGTTGCCTTTCTATGCTCTCTATCCGTGAGGCCTCCTCCTGCGCCTTCCGCTTCTTCGCTCTCTCTCGGCTTCTATAAGTCTGGCTCTCTTCGGAGAACCCAGACCTCCACGGAATAGCAGAACACAGACCCCGTGTTCGTCCTGTGTGTTCTTTGTTCCCGAGGGCCTTTGTCAGCTCGTCGTTCTCTCTGTCCGGCTTGAACGTCCCCTCTTGAACCTCGGCGATTGTCTTGACAAGTGCTCCCAGGGGTTCAGCAATTTGTTTCTTCTCTTCAACTAATTTCCCTGTTCTCTCATCATAGACAGCTCCATGGGCAAGTGCCCAATTTCTTGACCTTCTGGGCCATTGTTCTGTTTCTGGTTCGATGCCTTTTTCTCGTAGGGCGGCCTCTTGCATATCCCACTTAGGCTCGGCCCTTTTGTAGCCGCCTGGACCCAACTTATGGTGATATTTCTTTTTCGCGGCATTTGCCTGATTTTTCTGACTCCTTAGCTTACCCAGCTCTGACTCCTTGTACTCCACAAATGCGTCCCAGTGATCCCGCTGGAACTCATTGGGGCCAGTAAATTCTGGAGTTTGTCGATCGGCGTTGACATAGGCGTTCCATAACCTCTTCTTGTGGTTATTGAACTGTGCAGCCATCTTCTTGAGAGCCCACTCCCTGACTTTCTCCTTCTGTTTCTCTGCTTCTTCCAGGGACTCGGTGACCGGCAGATTGAAATGTGGAATGAGGGAATCCCAAAGTCTGTCTTTCAAGACCTTGGTGACATAGTTGACTGCTGCACCCTCTTCTGGCTCTGGCTGTGCTGGCTCTCCCTTTGCCGCCTTGGGCTTATACCAATACTGAATGCTTATCGGCACCATGTCCCTGACAAGACATCCACATTGTTGTGTGAACGCATTTGCGACACTCTTGGGTTCCAACGGTTCGCCTTCATTTGAGAGACGCCCAATCGTGTAATGCTGATTCGATGCCAGCCGTTTGGCCGGGCCTCGCTTTTTTCTAGAAGATTCAGAGGTCTAAAATAAGAAAACACTCGTTAATATATATACCACATAATACATCGTCATCTACTGATTCATGAATAGAGCTAGTCTTCATATATATATACCTCGCCGGTCTGTGTTATTAAGTCACGTCCAGTCCCTTGTGAGCCGTCCTCGCAATCATCATTCTGCGGCTGCTCCTCCTCCATTCCCTCACCCGACTCGTTCAAAAATTCCGAGCCGTCTCCTTCTGCACGGGTGGTACCCTCTTCTTGTGCACGGGTGGTACCTCTCCTATAATCTTCAATATCTCTTCTTCACCTTCTCTTCCGGCGCCGAAATCCATATCTGAAATCCATATAACATATAGATCAACAACATTTCGATCTATTCACTTTCTATTCATTTTTATTACTATTACTAATAGTAATAGCATTTTTATTACTATTACTAACTAGAAATTTTACTAATAGTAACAGTAATAAAAATAACTAAGAAACTAATCTAACTATAAGAAACTAACTAAGAATAACTAAGAAACTAATCTAACTAACAAACTAATCTAACTAAGAAACTTAATTTTATTACTATTACTAATAGTAATAGCATTTTTATTACTATTACTAAGTAGCTAGAAATTTTACTAATAGTAACAGTAATAAAAATAACTAAGAAACTAATCTAACTATAAGAAACTAACTAAGAATAACTAAGAAACTAATCTAACTAAGAAACTTAATTTTATTACTATTACTAATAGTAATAGCATTTTTATTACTATTACTAAGTAGCTAGAAATTTTACTAATAGTAACAGTAATAAAAATAACTAAGAAACTAATCTAACTATAAGAAACTAACTAAGAATAACTAAGAAACTAATCTAACTAAGAAACTTAATTTTATTACTATTACTAATAGTAATACCATTTTTATTACTATTACTAACTAGCTAGAAATTTTACTAATAGTAATTAACTAAATATTCTAATTAACAATTAACTAAATATTCTAATTAACAATTAACTAAATATTCTAACTAAATTTTACTAATAGAAATTTTTATTACTATTACTAATTTTATTACTATTACTAAGAAGCTAAACTAACAATTAACTAAGAAACTAATCTAACTATTAACTATTCTAAAAAAACTGAATCTAATCTAACTAAAAAAACTTACAAAAAAACTTAACAAAAAAAAACTAAAAAACTAGCTAACCCTAGCAGTACGTACGTACTGCCGGCCGGCGCGCGCGGCAATGGCGAGGTGGCCGGGGGGCGGCGGGTGCAGCGGAGAGGCGGGCTCGGTGAGGTGGGCGGGCGGCAAAGCAGGCAGCTCGGGCCGGAGGCGGCGGTGCTTGGCGGGCGGCGGCGCTCGGCAGCGTACAGGCCGAGGGCGGGCAGGCGGCGGCGCTCGGCAGCACGGGCCGCGGGGGCGGTGGTGCTCGGCGGCGGCGGTGCTCGATTGGCGGCGGGGGCTTCAAGAAATCGAGGAGCCGCAACATTGGCGGTCGGCGAGTCTCCGCGCGTCGTCGAGGCCTCCGGGATCGAGCAGTTTCGCTAAGTGCTGAGTGGGGAAGAAGAAGGAGGGGCGGCGCTATATATACCCCCCCCCTTTAGTCCCGGTTGGTGGCTTCAACCGGGACTAAAGGGGGGGTCTTTAGTCCCGGTTGAAGCCACCAACTGGGACTAAAGGGTCTTTAGTCCCGGTTGGTGGCTTCAACTGGGACTAAAGACCTTTGGGCGGTTCGCGCCCAGGGCCTAGACCTTTAGTCCCGGTTGGTGTTACCAACCGGGACAAAAGACGTAATAAATGCGCGCCAATGTTGCATTTTTTTCAGATTTCATTTGAATATGAATTTTGAATTTCAGTTTGAATATCTTCTATATATTTTAGAATTTGATAAAACTTTGAATATGAAAAGTGTTTGAAATTGAATAACCAATTCAAAAATATTTTCTATTTTCAAAATCAATTATTCTAACTATTCAAATAATTAACTATTTTGCCATTTTCAATTAAAACAATATTGATTAAAATTCTTTTTGCATATTTTAGAATTTGATAAAACTTTGAATATGAAAAGTGTTTGAAATTGAATAACTAATTCAAAAATATTTTCTATTTTCAAAATGAATTATTCTAACTATTTTACCATTTTCAATTAAAACAATATTGATTAAAATTCTTTTTGCATATTTTAGAATTTGATAAAACTTTGAATATGAAAAGTGTTTGAATTTGAATAACTAATTCAAAAATATTTTCTATTTTCAAAATCAATTATTCTAACTATTCAAATAATTAACTATTTTGCCATTTTCAATTAAAACAATATTGATTAAAATTCTTTTTGCATATTTTAGAATTTGATAAAACTTTGAATATGAAAAGTGTTTGAAATTGAATAACTAATTCAAAAATATTTTCTATTTTCAAAATCAATTATTCTAACTATTCAAATAATTAACTATTTTGCCATTTTCAATTAAAACAATATTGATTAAAATTCTTTTTGCATATTTTAGAATTTGATAAAACTTTGAATATGAATAACTAACCCAGAATCATACATTTACATAATAGGTTTAATACATTATTACACATCAGCAACATCCCCATCTAGTGTTGGGGTTTCTTTCTGCACCGTAACCATGGAGTATCTTCTTTGTTTAAGAGGAGGGTTGGGTCAGTGTTCACTCTGAAGGGCGGAATTTCATCAAACTTGTTATAATCTTCTGACATATCTGTCTTGTCCTCCACTCCCACAATCATTCTTTTTCCTGAGAGAACAATGTGTCGCTTTGGCTCATCGTGTGATGTATTCGTTTTCTTGTCTTTTCTCTTTCTCGGTTTTGTAGACATATCCTTCACATAGAAAACCTGAGCGACATCGTTGGCTAGGACGAATGGTTCGTCCATGTACGCAAGATTGTTGAGATCCACAGTTGTCATGCCGTACTTTTGGTCTACAACTACCCCGCCTCCTGTCAGCTTGACCCATTTGCACCGAAACAAAGGGACCTTAAAAGACGGTCCATAGTCAAGTTCCCATATCTCCTCAATGTAACCATAATATGTGTCCTTTGTCCCATTATCGTGTAATGCATCAAAGCGGACACCACTGTTTTGATTGGTGCTCTTTTTATCTTGGGCGACCGTGTAAAATATATTCTCATTTATCTCGTAACCTTGGAAAGTCAGTATAGTTGAAGATGGTTTCTTGGCCAACATGGATAGCTCATATCCAACAGTGGCATCATTTATGAGAAGTGTTTGCAACCAACCACCAAAAGTCGCCATGTGCAACTTTGTAATCCAGGAGTTTGATTGCCCAGGGTTTTCCGAGCATACAATATTCTTGTGTCGCTCCATATACGGCTCCACCAACGTGGAATTTCGTAGAACTGTGTAGTGTGCTTCACTCAAAGAATGTCCGTCCATACAGTATGCTGATTTCATTCCTAGCGTGCCTTTTCCACTTAGTCTCCCCTCATGCCGCGATTGAGGAAGACCAATCGGGTTCAGGTCAGGAACAAAGTCAACACAAAACTCAATGACCTCCTCTGTTAGATAGCCCTTGGAGATGCTTCCTTCTGGCCTAGCACGGTTATGCACGTATTTCTTTAAGACTCCCATGAACCTCTCAAAGGGGAACATATTGTGCAGAAATACTGGACCGAGAATGGTAATCTCTTCGACTAGGTGAACTAAGAGATGCGTCATAATATTGAAGAAGGACGGTAGGAACACCAACTCGAAGCTGACAAGACATTGGGCCACATCATTCTGTAATCGTTGTAGATCTTCTGGATTGATTACCTTCTGCGAAATTGCATTGAGGAATGCACATAGCTTCACAATCGGTACTCAAACATTTTCCGGTAGAATCCCCCTCAGTGCAACCGGAAGCAATTGCGTCATAAGCACGTGGCAGTCATGAGACTTTAGGTTTTGGAATTTTTTCTCGGCCATATTTATTATTCCCTTTATATTTGACGAGAATCCAGATGGGACCTTGATACTGCTCAGGCATTCAAAAAAGATTTCCTTCTCTTCTTTGGTAAGAGCGTAGCTCGCAGGACCCTTAGAATCCTCCGGATGCATGCCGTCTCTTCTTTTCATACGGTGCTGGTCCTCCCGTGCTTCTGGTGTATCTTTTGTCTTCCCATACAAGCCCAAGAATCCTAGTAGGTTCACGCAAACATTCTTCGTCACGTGCATCACGTCGATTGCAGAGCGGACCTCTAGGAATTTCCAATACTCAAGCTCCCAAAATATAGATTTCTTCTTCCACATGGGTGCATGTCCGCTAGCGTCATTCGGAATAGACAGACTGCCAGGACCCTTTCCAAAGATTACTTCTAAATCTTTGACCATATCAAATATATCATCACCAGTATGGCGTTTAGGCTTTCCCCGGACTTCTGCCTCGCCCTTGAAATGCTTGCCTTTTTTCTTCAATTGATGTTTGGGCGAAAGAAATCGACGATGCCCGAGATACACCACCTTCTTACTTTTATCCAAATATATACTATCGATCTCACCTAAACAGTGAGTGCATGCATTGTATCCCTTGTTTGTCTGTCCTGAAAGGTTACTAAGAGCAGGCCAATCATTGATGGTCACGAACAGCAACGCTCGTAGATCAAATTCCTCTTGTTTGTACTCATCCCACACACGAACACCTTCAGTCTGCCACAGCTGTAAAAGTTCATCAACTAATGGCCTTAGATACACATCAATGTCATTACCGGGTTGCTTCGGGCCTTGGATAAGCACTGGCATCATAATAAACTTTCGCTTCATGCACAACCAAGGAGGAAGGTTATATATACATAGAGTCACGGGCCAGGTGCTATGACTGCAGCTCTGCTCCCCAAAAGGATTCATGCCATCTGTACTTAGACCAAACCTCAGGTTGCGTGCGTCTTCCTGAAGGGTTTCGCAGCATAGTAAATCAAAAAATTTCCTACGGATGCGAACAAGAAAGCCAAGATCTAATCTAGGAGATGTAATCAACGAGAGAGGTAGATGAGATCTTCATACCCTTGAAGATTCGCACAGCGGAAACGTTCAATAGAACGTGGTTGACGTAGTCGTACTCGCCGTCTCCTCCTCGCGATCCGATCCGATCCTACGCTGCAAGTGGCGGCGCCTCTGAGACTTGCACACGTGCGGTGCAGCGACGTCTCCTCCTTCCTTGGTCCAGCAAGTATGGTGGAGAGATAGATTGGATCAGCAGCACGACGGCGTGGTGCTTATGGTGGAGAGTTTCTGCGGCAGGGCTTCGCCTACACGCAGTCGCGAGAGAGAGAGGGAGGGCAGCAGTTGGCGGCTAGGGTTTTGGGTTAAGGGGTAGAGAGGGCTGCGCCCTTGCCCCCCTATATATAGAGGGGTGGCCGGCCAGCTTGGCCTCTCCCCAAACCCTAGGGCGCCGACTTGGAGTAGGAAGAGTGGGGGGCAAGTTTCCCCCCCTTCCTTCTTTGAAGACTCCCTTAGGGTTTCCCCTTGGGCTGGCCGGCTGGGCCTTAGGGGCCTTGTGCGCCTGGCCCAGGGCGGCCAGGGCACTTCCCCTTAGGCCCACGCAGGCCTCCGTCAAGTGGGCCCACATTGGTCCCACTCCGGAACCTTCTAGAACCTTCCGGTACAATACCGATAAACTCCGAAACCTTTCCGGAATCCAAAAACTGCTTTCCTTTATATGAATCTTATTCTCCGGACCATTCCGGAACCTCTCGTGACGTCCTGGATCTCATCCAAGACTCCGAACTAAAACTCATAAACCAATTATCCATTCTATCCTAGCATCGATACACGTTAAGTGTGTGACCCTACGGGTTCGAGAATATGTAGACATGATCTTCTATCAATAATCAACAGCGGGATCTGGAAACCCATATTGACTCCCACATATTCATCGATGATCATATCGAATGAACCACGATGTCAGGATTCAATTAATCCCGTATATGTATTCCCTTCGTCACATGATATTTTACTCGCCCGAGATTTGATCGTCGGTATCGCCATACCTAGTTCAATCTCGTTCACAGCAAGTACTTTACTCGTTCCGTAATCCGATATCACTTTGTGATTAACTCATTAACCACATGCTTGCAAGCGGTGTTGATATCGATTACCGAGTGGGCCCGAAGTATATCTCTCCGACTTGGGAGGGACAAATTCCATCTCGATACATACAACCCAACAAGTACTTTCCGATCACCTGAGAGACACCTTTATTATCACCCTCACATAGGATGACGTTTGATGACTTCAAAGCTTTCTTCCGATACTAGGGAGTTGTATTATCTCATGGTCTAAGGAATACAATACATGACATAGGAAAAGCTTCGCAAAGATGAACACGATGACACGATCTAATTGCTCTGCTTTATTTGGGTCTGTCCATCATATCATTCTCCTAATGATATGATCTCATTATTAATTGACAACTCATGTCTATGGTTAGGAAACCTTAACCATCATTAATCAATGAGCTAGTCCATAGAGGCGTACTAGGGACACGGTGTTGTTCATAAACCACACAAGTATTAAAGTTTCCGCTTAATACAATTCTAGCATGGAATATAAACATTATCATGAACAAGAATTATAATAATAACATCTTTATTATTGCCTCTAGGGCATAATTCCAACAGTCTCCCACTTGCACTAGAGTCAATAATCTAGTTTACATCTGGCAACAATCTAACACCCATGGCATTAAGGTGCTGATCATGTTTTGCTCGTGGAAGAGGTTTAGTCAATGGATCTGCGACATTCAGATATGTATGTACTTTGCTAATCTTCAGATCTCCATCTGCTATATAATCTCGAATTATATGGAAACGGCGGTTGATGTGCTTTGTTTTTGGATGATATCTTGGTTCCTTAGCCAGTGCTATGGCGCCAGTGTTGTCGCACAATATCTCCAGTGGGTCCAAGGCATTTGGAACCACACCAAGCTCAGTGATGAAGTTTCTGATCCAAACTCCTTCACTTGATGCTTCTGAAGCAGCCATGTATTCCGCTTCTGTTGTAGATCCCGCGATCACGCTTTGCTTGCAGCTTCTCCAGCTCACAGCTCCACCATTCAAAATATAAACGTATCCTGTCTGAGATTTAGAATCATCCGGGTCGGTGTCAAAGCTAGCATCGACGTAACCTTTTACGACGAGCTCCTCATCACCTCCATAGACCAAGAACATTTCTTTGGTCCTATTTAAATACTTTAGGATGTTCTTTACGGCTGTCCAGTGTTCCACTCCTGGATCACTTTGGTATCTGCTCGTCAAACTAAGAGCATTGGACACATCCGGTCTAGTACACAGCATGGCATACATGATAGAACCTATGGCCGAGGCATATGGCACTTTGCTCATAGTTTCTCTATCTTTTACCGTAGCTGGACACTGAGCCTTGCTCAATATCTTACCTGACAACATGGGCAATGAACCTTTCTTTGCTTTATCCATTCTGAACATCTTCAGAACTTTGTCCAGATATGTACTTTGGCTTAAAGCTATTAGGCGTCTTTCTCTATCTCTATAGATTTTGATGCCTAATATATAAGCAGCTTCCCCTAGGTCTTTCATTGAAAAACATTTATTCAAATAACTCTTCACATCGTTAAGCATATCGATGTCATTTCCAATAATCAATATGTCATCCACATATAGTACTAAAAATGTCACCGAGCTCCCACTCACTTTCTTGTAGATACAAGCTTCGTAGCAATTTGGAACAAATCCAAAACTCTTGATCACTTGATCAAAACGAAGGTTCCAACTCCGAGATGCTTGCTTCAGTCCATAAATGGAACGCTGAAGTTTGCACACCTTATTAGCATCCTTAGGATCGACAAAACCTTCGGGCTGCATCATATACAACTCTTCATCAATGTTGCCATTGAGGAACGCAGTCTTGACATCCATCTGCCATATTTCATAATCATGAAATGCAGCAATTGCTAATAAAATCCGAATGGACTTAAACATTGCTACGGGAGAGAAAGTCTCATCGTAGTCAACACCTTGAACTTGCCGAAAACCTTTTGCGACAAGCCGAGCTTTATAGACAGTAACATTACCATCCGCGTCCGTTTTCTTCTTGAAAATCCATTTGCATTCAACGGCCTTACGGTCGCTAGGAGGGTCTACCAAAGTCCACACTTGGTTTTCGCTCATGGATCCCAATTCGGATTTCATGGCTTCTAGCCATTTCTCAGAGTCTGGGCTCATCATTGCTTCCTCATAGTTCGCAGGTTTGCTGTTGTCTAACAACAAGACGGTTAAGACAGGGTTGCCATACCATTCAGGAGTGGCACGTGACCTTGTCGACCTGCGAAGTTCAGTAGTAGCATCGTTCGAAGTTTCATGATCTTTATCATTAGCTTCCTCTCTTGTTGATGCAGGCAGCGCCGGAACAATTTCTGGTGCTGCGCTACTCTCCAACTCGAGAGAAGGTTCAATAACCTCGTCTAGCTCTACCTTCCTCCCACTCACTTCTTTCGAGAGAAACTCCTTCTCAAGAAATGATTCGTTCTTAGCAACAAACACTTTGCCTTCGGATCTGTGGTAGAAGGTATACCCAATCGTTTCCTTAGGGTATCCTATGAAGACGCATTTCTCCACTTTGGGTTCGAGCTTGTCCGGCATCAACTTCTTGACGTAAGCTTCGCATCCCCAAACTTTAAGAAACGACAACTTAGGTTTAGCACCAAACCATAGTTCATACGGTGTCGTCTCAACGGATTTAGATGGTGCCCTATTTAAAGTGAATGCAGCGGTTTCTAATGCATAACCCCAAAATGATAACGGCAAATCTGTAAGAGACATCATTGATCGCACCATATCTAATAGAGTTCGATTCCGGCGTTCAGACACACCATTGCGCTGTGGTGTTCCGGGTGGCGTGAGTTGCGAAACAATTCCGCTTGCTTTAAGATGCGTGAGAAAATCATAACTCAAATACTCACCTCCACGATCGGATCGCAGAAATTTAATTTTCCTGTTACGATGGTTTTCCACTTCGTTCTGAAATTCTTTGAACTTTTCAAATGTTTCAGATTTATGTTTCATTAAATAGATATACCCATATCTACTTAAGTCATCAGTAAAAGTGAGAAAATAGCGATATCCACCGCGCGTCGAAATACTCATTGGTCCGCACACATCGGTATGTATGATTTCCAATAAGTCCGTTGCTCGCTCCATTATTCCGGAGAACGGGGTTTTGATCATCTTGCCCATGAGGCATGGTTCGCACGTGTCAAATGATTCAAAATCAAGAGACTCTAAAAGTCCATCAGAATGGAGTTTCTTCATGCGTTTTACACCAATATGACCTAGACGACAGTGCCACAAATAAGTTGGATTATCACTATCTACTTTGCATCTTTTAGCCTCAATGTTATGGATGTGTGTTTCATTGCTTTCGAGATTCAGAAGAAATAAACCATTCACAACAGGTGCATGATCATAAAAGATGTTATTCATATAAATAGAACAACCATTATTGTCAGATTTAAATGAATAACCGTCTTGCAATAAACACGATCCAGATATAATGTTCATGCTCAACGCAGGCACATAATAATACTTATTAAGGTTTAAAACCATCTTGCAGTTAAAGAACTTCTCAGAGATCTCATATCTCTCAGAACGGGCTTGAGTCTGAAACATGGTTTTCAGTTCATCAAGTATCTCATAAGGCCCGCGGTACTTCTCAAAACGATTTTGAAGTTCCGGTTCCATAGAAAACAGCATGGTACTCATAATCACATCACAATCATCTCTACGAGCATTGAAGTCAGCAAGTTCTTCAGTTTTCGCAGTTGCAGCAGGGGTGTCACCTAGCGCTTTGTCAAGTACATAGGCTTTTTGTCCGCCAGCGAGTATGATTCTCAGATTGCGGAACTAGTTGGTGAAGTTAGACCCATTGTTCTTAAGCTTTTCTTTCTCAGCAAACACGTTGAAGTTGAAGTTGGACTTAGCCATTTGATCTACAACATTGCAAGTACAATTTAGACTATGTTCATGATAACTAGTTCAACTTAATCAAAATACTAGATGAACTCCCACTAAATTCAACATCCCTCAAGTTGTTTAGTGAACACGATCCAAATTCACCACACCTAATCCGATCTTCACGAGAAGAGATGTGGTTTCAATGGTGGACAACTCAGTGTCGATCATATCATTCATATGACTCATGATTAACCTTTCGGTTCATGTGTTCCGAGGCCATGTCTGTACATGCTAGGCTCGTCAAGTCAAACCCAAGTATTTTCCGCGTGTGCAAAACTGGCTTGCACCCGTTGTATGTGAACGTAGAGTTTATAGCACCCGATCATCACGAGGTGCTTGAAAACGACGATCTTTCGCAACGGCGCATACGAGGGGAGAACACAATTTTATCTTGATCTTTAAGTGAGGAATCATCTTATAATGCTACCGTCGCGATCTAAGCATAATAAGATACATAAAAGGATAAACATCACATGCATATAATTTTATGTGACATGGTATAGCCAATCTCCGCGCCATGATCTCCATCTTGTGCGCGCCGGCATGATCTCCATCACTCCACCATGATTGCCTCCACCACGAATAGCAACTACAACTATTGCTAACTACTTAGCGATAAAGTAAAGCTATTACATGGCATATAAGAAGTTGACACGCAGGTCATACATAATTATAAAGACAACCATATGGCTCCTGCCGGTTGTGAACTCATCGACATGCAAGTCGTGAAAGATTACAAAACATGATCATTGCATACAACTCAATTCATACTCATCATGTCTTGGGCCATACCATATCACAAAACACTCCCTGCAAAAACAAGTTAGACGCCTCTACTTTGTTGTTGCATGTTTTACGTGGCTTATGGGAGTAGCAAGCTAAGAACGATTCTTACCTACGAAAAGCCACAACGGTGATATTATGGTTGCTAACATCCGATGTAAGTCCCATGACTACTATAGTGAGAGAAACTGGCATCCACCAGCCGCATGTGTGGAACAAGCCACACGTCAAGTGCGGAGCCGGTCTCGCGAACGCGGTCGCGTAAAGTTGGCCTGGACCGCTTCGATCTCACTATACCGCGCCATAAGAAATACACAACAAGAGGTTTGCAACAGAAAACATCAACGCCCGCAACAAGCATGTTGCGTTCTACTCGTGAAACACATCTACGCATAAACCTGGCTCTGATACCACTGAAGGGTTTCGCAGCATAGTAAATCAAAAATTTTCCTACGGATGCGAACAAGAAAGCCAAGATCTAATCTAGGAGATGTAATCAACGAGAGAGGTAGATGAGATCTTCATACCCTTGAAGATTCGCACAGCGGAAACGTTCAATAGAACGTGGTTGACGTAGTCGTACTCGCCGTCTCCTCCTCGCGATCCGATCCGATCCTACGCCGCAAGTGGTGGCGCCTCCGAGAGTTGCACACGTGCGGTGCAGCGACGTCTCCTCCTTCCTTGGTCCAGCAAGTATGGTGGAGAGATAGATTGGATCAGCAGCACGACGGCGTGGTGCTTATGGTGGAGAGTTTCTGCGGCAGGGCTTCGCCTACACGCAGTCGCGAGAGAGAGAGAGGGAGGGCAGCAGTTGGCGGCTAGGGTTTTGGGTTAAGGGGTAGAGAGGGCTGCGCCCTTGCCCCCCTATATATAGAGGGGTGGCCGGCCAGCTTGGCCTCTCCCCAAACCCTAGGGCGCCGACTTGGAGTAGGAAGAGTGGGGGGCAAGTTTCCCCCCCTTCCTTCTTTGAAGACTCCCTTAGGGTTTCCCCTTGGGCTGGCCGGCTGGGCCTTAGGGGCCTTGTGCGCCTGGCCCAGGGCGGCCAGGGCACTTCCCCTTAGGCCCACGCAGGCCTCCGTCAAGTAGGCCCACGTTGGTCCCACTCCGGAACCTTCTAGAACCTTCCGGTACAATACCGATAAACTCCGAAACCTTTCCGGAATCCAAAAACTGCTTTCCTTTATATGAATCTTATTCTCCGGACCATTCCGGAACCTCTCGTGACGTCCTGGATCTCATCCGAGACTCCGAACTAAAACTCATAAACCAATTATCCATTCTATCCTAGCATCGATACACGTTAAGTGTGTGACCCTACGGGTTCGAGAATATGTAGACATGATCTTCTATCAATAATCAACAGCGGGATCTGGAAACCCATATTGACTCCCACATATTCATCGATGATCATATCGAATGAACCACGATGTCAGGATTCAATTAATCCCGTATATGTATTCCCTTCGTCACACGATATTTTACTCGCCCGAGATTTGATCGTCGGTATCGCCATACCTAGTTCAATCTCGTTCACAGCAAGTACTTTACTCGTTCCGTAATCCGATATCACTTTGTGATTAACTCATTAACCACATGCTTGCAAGCGGTGTTGATATCGATTACCGAGTGGGCCCGAAGTATATCTCTCCGACTTGGGAGGGACAAATTCCATCTCGATACATACAACCCAACAAGTACTTTCCGATCACCTGAGAGACACCTTTATTATCACCCTCACATAGGATGACGTTTGATGACTTCAAAGCTTTCTTCCGATACTAGGGAGTTGTATTATCTCATGGTCTAAGGAATACAATACATGACATAGGAAAAGCTTCGCAAAGATGAACACAATGACACGATCTAATTGCTCTGCTTTATTTGGGTCTGTCCATCATATCATTCTCCTAATGATATGATCTCATTATTAATTGACAACTCATGTCTATGGTTAGGAAACCTTAACCATCATTAATCAATGAGCTAGTCCATAGAGGCGTACTAGGGACACGGTGTTGTTCATAAACCACACAAGTATTAAAGTTTCCGCTTAATACAATTCTAGCATGGAATATAAACATTATCATGAACAAGAATTATAATAATAACATCTTTATTATTGCCTCTAGGGCATAATTCCAACACTTCCGTAAACTCTGGGAAATCTCTGTCGATTTTTCTCCACTGCGACCCATCAGCGGGGTGTCTCAACATCTCGTCACTCTTACGGTCTTCTTTGTGCCACCTCAACAACTTGGCATGCTCTTTGTTTCTGAACAAACGTTTCAACCGTGGTATTATAGGTGCATACCACATCACCTTGGCTGGAACCCTCTTCCTGGGGCGCTCGCCCTCAACATCACCAGGGTCATCTCGTCTGATCTTATACCGAAATGCACTGCACACCGGGCATGCATTCAAATTCTCATACTCACCGCGGTAGAGAATACAGTCATTAATGCATGCATGTATCTTCTGCACCTCCAATCCTAGAGGGCAGACAATCTTCTTTGCTTCATACGTACTGGCGGGCAATTCGTTATCCTTTGGAAGCATCTTCTTCATAATTTTCAGCAACTTCTCAAATCCCTTGTCAGATAAACCACTCTCTGCTTTCCATTGCAGCAATTCCAGCGTGCTTCCTAGCTTTTTCTGGCCATCTTCGCAATTTGGGTACAAATCCTTTTTGTGATCATCTAACATGCGTTCCAACTTCTCCCTCTCCTTTTCACTTTCACAGTCAATCTGTGCATCAACAATGACCTGACCAAGATCATCAGCGGGCATATCTGATGCCCGTTCTTCACCTTCTTCTTCTTCATTATCTTCCATTGCGGTATCGGTGGTTTCAGGGAACTCAGGATAGTTGTCATCATTCTCTTCTTCATCGTTGTCTTCCATCATAACCCCTCTCTCCCCATGCTTGGTCCAACAATTATAGCCGGACATGAAACCGAACCGGAACAGGTGGATGTGAAGGGTCTTTGTGGAGGGGTAATCCTTCTCATTTCGACAACCACCGCATGGACAACACATAAAACCATTCCGCTTGGTTGCCTCAGCCACCTTGAGAAAAGAATGCACGCCTTTAATGAAATCTCCAGAGCGTCGATCGGCGTACATCCATGCTCGGCTCATCTGCATTATATAAGTACATATCAAACGCAAATCAAATATACAATTTCTATTTCTATCTCTAATTTTAGTTTGATAAGTAAGAATAAGTTAACAAAACTTTAGTCCCGGCTGGTGGGTACTTCTATCGGTATTTCTATCTCTATTTCTATCGGTATTTCTATTTTTCTATCTCTATCTCTATTTCTATTTCTATGTTAGCTATGTCTACTTCTATTTTTATTTTTAATTCTAACATTTCTATTTCTAATAGCATTTCTATTTCTAATAAAATCTAACATAAATAAAATCTATATAGCATTTCTATTTTTACCTCTATCGGTATTTCTATTTTTCTATCTCTATCTCTATTTCTATTTCTATGTTAGCTATGTCTACTTCTATTTTTATTTTTAATTCTAACATTTCTATTTCTAATAGCATTTCTATCTATTATATTATTAAAACAACAAACAATCGACGGTGAAGATTACCTAGGCGTAATCAAGTTAGCAACAACGGCCACGATTTCGTAACGCTTGGTGATGTTGATTTCAATATGCAGATATACGGTGTCCATCTCCCGCACGTCTACACAAGGCATCCTATCACGATGGAAAAAACGAGAATAAACTATCCTGCTGCCTTACGAAGAAACTACTAGCGTATGATAACTAGAAAACATCTCGATCTGATCAGCCTCCTTTGCCGCCCCAACTAGCACGGCATAAATTAACCCTACCGCTGCTCTTCGTTATCGCCTTCCTCGCCGCGTCAATATTCTCCGTGGCGTCATGTGTGCTTCAATGTTTGATCTGGAATTGATTTGAAACTGTATGCTCTATGATCTAGAAGAAGATACGATGTGTGCTTCAATGTTTGATCTGGAATTGATCTGAAAACTGTATGCTCCATGATCTATAAGAAGGTACGATCCAGACTTTCCCTAAGTCTCTAACTCTCTTCCTCTCTCATCAGCTCCCAAGATGTGACCACGCTGCAGTCCAGAACCAGAATCTATCTCACGATGGTTTTTCCATATAGGAGGAGTCCTCTGAGCGAAGAACTTCTGTATGAATAATTATCATCGTTGCTCATCCGCCTATCCGCCAGGCAAGTAACTCTGTTCTAAAATACCCTTCTAATATTTTATTTACTTATACAGTTCATCTCTAACAGCAGTACAAAACGTTGATGTTACGTGCACCACTTCAGGAAGATAGGTTTGGTTGTGTAAGTAAACTGGCTAGACTAATCTTGAGTCTGACATCAATTCTTATTACTTCAACAGAACAAAGACGGATGCACACTGTGGACCGCACGTGTGCATTCAACTACGAGCATCACTCATAGGAAATATCTTATATGTTGTAATGTTTCTTGGAGATTAAAGAGAGGTTCGTTTTGTGGATTTTGCAGCACGGGAGGCCGCTGAGGTAAATGCTGATGAGAATTCAACAGTGGCAACAGCTAACAGGACAATATCCTTCGTGCCACCATGGTGAGACGTGAGATTGGTTCTGTGCGAAATAAGTCACCCAAATTAGGCTTCTACTATGCAAGTAATCTGATCGTCCGAGATTGAATCCTGGGAGAAGGTATGTCAAATTGCAGTACAGTACTAATTTCTCTTGGGAAAAATTGCAGTATATGATTCAATTATTCATCTAAGATGACAGGCACAAAAAATGTCAACTACTTTGAATGCTACAAGAAATAACTTCGGAGTTTATAGCAATCATGATAAACATGGGGCTATTGGATGCTGAAGTACACCTACTCGAAATGTAGAGTATGGTGTACAACTACTTTCAACATTTTATAGTGTTGATTAAATTTATTAAACTCTAATGAAGCAGCCTAAAGATAGTACCATAAGAAGAAGTATGATGAGACGTGAGATTGGTTCTGTGCGAAATAAGTCATCCAAATTAGGCTTCTACTATGCAAGTAATCTGATCGTCCGAGATTGAATCCTGGGAGAAGGTATGTCAAATTGCAGTACAGTACTAATTTCTCTTGGGAAAAAATGCAGTATATGATTCAATTATTCATCTAAGATGACAGGCACAAAAAATGTCAACTACTTTGAATGCTACAAGAAATAACTTTGGAGTTTATAACAATCATGATAAACATGGGGCTATTTGGATGCTGAAGTACAGCTACTCGAAATGTAAAGTATGGTGTACAACTACTTTCAACATTTTATAGTGTTGATTAAATTTATTACACTCTAATGAAGCAGCCTAAAGATAGTACCATAAGAAGAAGTATGAAATGAAAAAAAAAGAGCTAATTATCAAGTACCAACTGTTGGTTTCATTTACAAGCGTGAATGCACTACCTTAAAAAAGAAATATGATCCACCAGATCTGTTGGTTAGCTAAGTGCCATGATAATTTTACCAGAAAGACCCAAAGTCAGCATCGGCATATATAACTTTCAGGCTGAAATCAGGATGGGCTAATCTTTATTAAAAAATCAGGATGGGCTGAAGTCCTCTTATGGTCAGATAAGTAACTTTTTTAGTGCGTAAGAGCCATAAATCTTTAGACGTATCTAATGCATGGACTTTGGATATTTTCTTACACATGTGACTCTGTAATGAAAATTTGGGGAAAAATGTTGCAGGGCGGAGTGGATCAGTGATACATGCAATGCGAGACGCCTTGCCTGCTGAATGCGGGATGCAGCGCCGAAGCTCCACCCGGCCGCGTTGGCGCACCTGCGATCCAACACAAGGGATGAACTGCTGCCGCCTTCGTGGTCATACAACCTGGCCAATGGGTAACGCCATGTGGGCGGCTCCAGCTCGAAAACCGGCTTGGTCAAGAATCGCCTCCAAGAGCATGGCCGGACCAAGTGGCAAGCATTGAGATCAAAGTTAAATTTATGAGTTCAATATAATATGATTTTGAATTGTCAATTGTAAATAATAGGAAATCAAATCAAAGAGGAGGAAGGAGATAAAAACGAATCATTAAATATTTTGTTGTACCCAGTGACATTATAAAAGTGAAACTAAGTAAAACTATGCAAGATGTTAAAGGCACATTAATTTACATGAACTTGAGCAAAAGGAAGAAAAAGCATATTGAAGCCTCAAAGCAATTTAGTGTTTTAAACAATTAACTATTCTTAATTGTATTAAATTTACATGTTTATCAGATATATTTATCTAAATGAGCATGATATAACATCAACAGATATTCTAGCCGCGCAAATGCGCGGGCCACCCTGCTAGTTTCTAATAAAATCTAACATGAATAAAATCTATATAGCATTTCTAATAATCAAATAAACATCTAATAATTGCTCCCATAAAAAAATCACAAATCTCTCTACTTCTAGAGCAATAAATGAGCTAAATTACCAATGAAAGACAAAAGCACAAAATTCCTCACCTTTTAGTCCACTTAGATTGAAGTGGGGATAACAATTTGTGACAAAAAATGGTGGTCAAAGAGGATGAACTCGAGTTGCATGAAGAACACTTGAGAGTGGAGAGGGTGAGTGGCTGGCTTCGGGAGGAAGAAGGAGCTGCTTTATACAGGGAAGTCATTAGTCCCGGTTAGTAATACCAACCGGGACTAAAGGATTAATCTTTAGTCCCGGTTGGTGTTACCAGCCGGGACTAATGATCCTGGCAACGACCGGATTGCGACCCAGAGCATTTAGTCCCGGTTCGTAATACGAACCGGGACTAGAGGTTCAAAACGAACCGGGACTGATGAAATCTCCGTTCCAGCGGCCGAAAAAGCGGTGGGGCCCTGGGCATCAGTCCCGGTTCAAAGAGCAACCGGGACTAATGCCCCAGGATATTAGCCCTGTTTTCTACTAGTGATTAGAGCTCTCCACTTTCGGTTGGATCCAATCTACGCCACCATTGTAACACCTCCACTGTAGCCACCCCATCAATAAAAGTCAGACAAGCAGGACATAGGTCATTACCCTACCAAGGGGGCCAAACCTGGGTAAAACCTCGTGTTCCTCTGCTTTCGTCTGATCGCCGTCGAGTTCGTCGGATCCCACTAGCGCTCCATGTCTCGAAAGCCCACAAACATGGGCATTGTCGGGGTTGAACCTCGCCAATTGGCGCCGACCATGGGGACGACAGGATCTGGATCTATGGATTCGCCGGCTCCTTCACCAACCGTCGACAATCTCACCGCATCGACAAGGTTCGACGGCCCGACATCAGCCATGGCCGTCGATTCTGCTTCGCCACTCGACATCGACTCCGCCATCAACTTCGACACCAACGCCAAGATCGACATCGACTCCGCCATCGACACCGTCGTCGGCATCACTGTGCCGACCATCGTCAACACTATCTCACCAGAAACTGAGGTCGACATTGCTAGATCGGCCATCATCGACACTGCATCGCCAAGCGCTGCCGATCTTACTCCGGCCGCGATCATCATCGACCCTACTTCAAGCACGGCAGAAACAGTCTCGGCGGTGACCGGAGGCTTCGACATGGCCTTCGGACTGTTCAACTTCCATGTGAACAATGACGGAGTTGCTGAGCTGATCTCCGTCAGTGATTCGGCGCCGCCCGCAGTGGCTCCAAACGCGTCACCAGCTATCGAGGGCACTCCCTCAACGACCATACCGCTGGCATCATCGGAGGAGGAACCAAGGCTGAAACTTTCGACCCCATCAGTAGGGTCGAACGACTTTGAAGATCCACCTCCATCCCCAACCACCGCCTACTGCGTCGATTGCGACGCGTACCACTATGTGGGCGCCAAAGATTTCTCGTCTCACGAGATCGCCGGCTGTGAAGACCCTCAGGAAGGCACTGCAGCTGTCTACCCGACGATATCTGAGTGCGAGCAGGCTCTCAACGCCCTCACACTCCGTACTACGCCCTATGACCCTGACTATGTCGAAGGGCTGTACTCGGACTACACATGTTCCAACGACGACGACGACGTCTACCCCGAAGCCAGGAGGAAGATAGGAAATTCGGATAGCTCATACTCGCGCGAATCTGCCACATCAAGCAATCGATACATGGTCGATTACGACTCTGACATCATGATCGAGGTCGGATCTTACATCAGAGATGACGACGTTTATCCTCCAGTGTTGGGCGAAATCAGTGATGACTCGATTCCACCATTCGGAGGACACTGCATGATGGCGTCGCACGGAGACGGAAACGAGCACAGATCCAATGACGGTCGAAACCGGTCAAATACCGGTCGACAGTTCATAACACAAGACCAGATCCGGTACGCAAGGAGAGTGTACGCGGGTAAAGCAGATATGGGCCCTAATCCGAGCCCGCGGGAGCTAGCTGCGCTCCGATTCGTCGTCCAGGAGCAGAAGGACTAGATTAGCGCCGATAGGGGCATCTTGGAGCGACGCAGAGATGAGGCCGACGCATCCAGCAGAAGACGGGCCGAGCGATCGTCTCACTATTCGTCGAGTGTCCAACATAGGACACGGTCGCACATCCAGCCTGGGGCCGATATGCACAACGTCGCCCGAAATTTGGAGGCGGAGTTTAATGAAGCAGATCTGCTGCCCAAGACCAAGGAAGCTGCGATCATGGCAACAGCAGCGTATATTGCTGCAAACGCAGCCAACGACGATGAGCATATGAGGCATCTGCGGAATCTGGCGCTCGAAGGAGTTAGGGTGCTTCAAGGCATAGCTAACCAAGGGCACAAAACGATATTGAGAAGAGCCATCCCGCTAGTCGAACAGCCCAGACACCTAGCAGCAGCGCCAGCAGTCGTGCCTAGGACTCAAGTGGTGGAACCTATCAACGGAGAGCTTTGACATGGCTTGGCTCAGAACAGAGTCGACAACGGACATGCACGACGCGATGCGAGTCGCTTCGAGGAGGAACGCGATCTGGAAGCATTCAGCGGTAATCACGATGGGCTGTGCGGAGCGGAGTGCTTTAGCCTCCTGATCCGTTCCACACCATTGCCAAAAGGGATCAAGCTTAGCGACGGTGTAGTCAAGTTCAATGGGCAGCAGGACCCTCGAATTTGGCTCGATGACTTCATGACCGCCGTCACCATCGGCGGTGGATCTAGAGATAACGCTCTCCAGTTGCTATCACTGCACTTGAAGGACAACGCAAGAGCGTGGCTGAACAACCTTGCTCGGGACAGCATTCGCTCTTGGGAGGAGTTTCGGCAAGCGTTCATCGCCAACTTTCGAGGCACCTCACGATGGCCCACGTCATTCGAAGAGTTGGGCCTATGTGTACAGAGGACCGGAGAAAATCTGAGGTCATACATCTCACGATGGATCAGCCTCCGACGATGCAAAAGATCAGTTTCACACCAGCTCCCGAAAGAAAGGCCGTCGGAACCGCTACGACGACACGGACGCCACGGATATGGTAGCGGCAGGCTACGTGAACGAGGACCGTGACGATAATCGTGACGGACCACGATGAGGGAACAACTACTACGACAGTAGTAGCAGGAGCGCTGGCCGCGATTCGAGGCCAAAAACAGAGTGGCGCTGACGACGTGATCAGCCACAGCTGTCAACAGAAGAGATGCTCGACGGGGGGTGCACAAGACACACGTACCTCGATAAAGATGGAGTGCGAAGACCTGCTCATCTCCTCATTGAGTGCAGGGAATTCCTTCACCTCAATCGAGCACTTCAGGAGAGGATGCAAACCGAGCAGCCGATGGCAGGTGCGATAGCTTACAACGCTCCACCACCACCGCCTAACCCGCCAGCAAACGTGGTACAACAGGGCCATCAGGCCGCCACGATCCAGCAAGTCGAGCCACGGCAGCCAGCTGTCGAAGAAGAGGCGTTCCCGCCACCATAAGGCTTCGTGCTCATGATTCAGAGAGGGCGCCCGACGAATAAAGTCCAGCGGAAGCGTGCAAGCGAGGTATTCCAAGCCGAACAAGCACCGCCTGCCACGCCCGAATATTTGAACTGGTCAGAGCATCTGATCGGCTTCGACCGGTCAGATCATCCACCGAAGATCCCGCGCCCCGGACACCACGCCTTGGTCCTCGAAGCGCAGATAGGAGGCTTCACCTCCAAAAAAGTGTTCATGGAAGGAGGGAGCAGCTTGAACCTCATCTATGCAGACACATTACGGAAGATCAAGATCCCGATGGACAACCTCTTGCCGACAGAGATGTCCTTTCACAGAATCGTCCCAGGGAAGCCGACGTATCCGTTGGGGGCAATACACCTGGACGTTATCTTCGGCACTCCATCAAACTTTAGGAAGGAGAAGATCGAGTTCGAGGTCGTCGATTGGCCCTCGCAGTATCACGCTATTCTCGGGCGACCAGCGTTCGCCCGATTCATGGCGGTTCCATATTACGCTTACCTCAAGCTGCGGATGCCCGCGAACAAAGGACCACTGACGATCAGTGGAAGCTTCGCCCGCTCAGAAAACTACAACAAGGACTTCAACAGCATGTCCCAGACATTCGGGGTACACGAAGAGCTCAACCATATTAGGGAGAGCACCAACATGGACGTCGATCCACCGGCGTAGCAGAACGCCCTAGAGCTCTCATTCGACGCCAGCAAAGACAGTCGAGAGCACCAGATCCACCCGACGGATCCAACCAAGACCGCGCGGGTGTCGAATTCTCTTTCCCCTGCATAGGAAAGCGTGCTCGTCGGGTTCCTCCGTGAGCACTGGAGGATGTTCGCCTGGTGTCCAGCAGATATGCCAGGCATCCCCAGGTAACTCGCCGAGCACGAGCTCAAGATCTTTCCGAACGCAAAACCAATCAAGCAATCGATGCGTCGCTACAACCCAGAGAAGGCCCGAGCAATGGGCGAGGAGATAAATCGCCTCCTCGAGGCGAAATTCATCAGAGAGATAAAGGAGGCCACATGGCTTTCGCCACCGGTCATGGTAGAGAAGAAGGACACCAAGATCTACAGGATGTGCATCGACTTCACGGCACTGAACAAGCACTGCTCAAAAGACTACTTCCCTCTGTCTCGAATCGACCAGATAATCGATTCTACTGCTGGTTGCGAGCGCCTTTCGTTTCTCGACGCGTACTCCGGGTACAACCAGATAAGGCTAAAGGTCGAAGACAAAGACAAGATAGCATTCATCACCCCACACGGGGTGTACTGTTATATGACGATGCCCTTCGGGCTAAAAAAACGCGGGAGCCACCTATCAACGGTGCATGCAGACATGCGTGAAGGAGCAGATCGGTCGCAACATCGAAGTCTAAATCGACGACATCGTTATCAAGTCCACAAAAGCAGACAGCCTGCTCAACGACCTGCGAGAAACTTTCGCCAATCTCGACCGCTACAGCATCAAGCTCAACCCGAAGAAGTGCTCCTTCGGGGTGCCTACAGGCCAGCTGCTGGGCTACCTCATCTCTGAGAGAGGAATCGAGGGCAACCCAGAGAAGATCCAAGCCATCATCAACATGCAACCGCCGAAGACACTTCGACATGTCCAGCAGCTGACAGGTCGACTAGCAGCACTCAGTCGCTTTATAAGCAAGCTCGGCGAAAAAGCTCTCCCCTTCTATCGGCTATTCCGGAAGATAGACAACTTCACATGGACAGAAGAGGCGCAAGCCGCGTTCGACGATCTTAAGCGTCGCCTTTCGACGTCCCCAGTCCTAGTCATCCCCCGAGAGAAAGAGCCGATGTTGCTGTACATAGCGGCCACGAATCAAGTCGTCAGTTCGGCCTTGGTGGTCGAGCGTGCGGTGGATGGCAAAGAGCACGGAGTACAAAGACCAGTATAATATCTCAGCGAAGTCTTGTCTCCAACCAAGCAAAGGTACCCTCATTACCAGAAGCTAGCATACGCCATCTACATGACAGGAAAGAAACTGTTGTATTACTTCAAGTGTCACTCCATCATAGTAGTGGCCTCGAACCTAGTATCCAGCATCCTCAACAATCCCGATGCCACAGGGCATGTGTCGCTATGGGGGATCACCTTGGGGCCTGGGAGATCATGTACCAGCGCCAGTTGGCAATCAAGTCACAAGTCCTGCCAGATTTCATAGCCGAATGGACGGAAGCACAGATGCCTGAACTCCCGGACCTGTTGAACTGTTGGACCATTTATGTTGACGGGTCTAAGTGGGTTTCAGGGAGCAGGAGCAGGAGTGGTACTCGTGTCACCATAGGGGGACAAGATGCGCTACGTCCTCCGTATGCGCTTCGCGAACCCCTCGAGCAACGAAGCGGAGTACGAAGCCGTTTTGCACGGCATGCAAATGGCGAAAGCTTGCGGGGCCACTCGGATCAAGATCCACGGAGACTCGAATCTCATCGCCCAGCAAGTCATGAAGGAGTGCGATGCGACCTGTGCAAACATGATTGCATATCGTGCCATGTACGACAAGCTCGAAGGCGACTTCGAAGGGTGCGAGGTGACGCACATCGGCAGGGAAAGCAATGAAGAGGCAGACAATTTAGCCAACATCGGCTCCAAATGTTTGCCGATACCACCAGGAGTCTTTTTCGAGGAGATATTTGAGCACTTCGTTAAGATCAAGCCAGCCACCGATCCGGCGTTAGCAACACGCTCAGGGGCTAAGCAATTAGGTCCCGCCCCAGCAGCGGGAACATAAGACCTCTCCAAGGAAGCGACCACAATCATGCTCGTCGAAGCAGTCTGGACAAAGCCGTACCTGGCCTACCTGGTGCGAGGCGAACTCCCAGAAGACCCCATCCATCGTTGATAGGTCATGCGGCGCTCCAAGGCCTTCACGATAATCAACAGAGAACTCTACAAGCATAGCACTACAGGCGTCCTCCAACGATGCATAGCGCAAGAAGACAGAATCGCCCACCTTCGAGAGATTCATGAAGGAACCTGCGGGCATCATGCCAGCAGTCTAACTCTCATCGCCAAGGCTTTTCGATCGGGGTTCTACTGGCTCTCGGCCCTACACGACGCCAGGAACATCGTCCAGCAGTGCGAAGCATGCCAGCTATTCGCTACTAAGCCGCACACGCCCGCGTCAGAACTGTACACCATACCTGTCGCCTGGCCCTTTGCGCAATGGGGCCTCGATCAAGTAGGGCCCCTGCCCAAGTCATCTTGAGGAAGCCACACGTACCTGCTGGTCGCCGTGGATAAATTCTCCAAGTGGATCGAAGCTGTCCCTGTCACCAACCAAGAGGCGACCACGGCGGTCAAGTTCTTCGAATCCATCGTCTACCGGTACGGCGTACCGAACAGCATCATCACCGACAATGGCACCAACTTTACCTCGGGCGAATTTCAAGAATTCGCCAAAAAGCTCGGCATCAAGATCAAGTACGCCTCGGTGGCACATCCCAAGTCCAACGGCCAAGTCAAAAAGGCCAATGGGCTTGTCTGCGTAGGCCTGAAGAAGCGACTCCTTCGGCCCCTCAAACGTGCGGCAGGCGCTTGGGTCGAAGAACTACCGTCGGTTCTATGGAGCCTGCGGACAACACCCAATTCTTCGACCAGCTACATGCCATTCTTCCTGCTTTTCAGAGCAGAGGTAGTGCTACCTACAGATGTGCGCTACTGCGCACCCCGTGTGGTCGCCTACGTCAAAGAAGATGCAGAAAAGGCATTGGCAGATGCCCAAGACCTGCTGGATGAAGCTCGAGACGTTGCTCTCGCTCGTTCGGCAGTTTATCAGCAAAGCCTCCGCAATTACCACAGCAGACGGGTACGCGGACGGTCCTTCGAGCCCGGCAACCTCGTGCTTCGCCTCAAGCAAACAAGCACGTCGAAGCTGGAGCCACCATGGGAAGGCCCATACCTCATCCACGAAGCAATCCCAGGAGGCATGTATTGGCTTCGTGACCCCAAGACAGGGGTGGACATCGAAAACCCATGGAACGCACAGCAGTTGCGTCGATTCTATCCTTAGAATCAGCACACTTCCTCCCCCTCCTTTCTCTCTGTAATTAAGCGTCGGCACCAGACCATGCTCAACCATTGCACCCTCGGCGCCAAGCAATAAAGTACACTTCCTCATATCATCGTCTGACCCATACTTGGGGGCTTCGCCTTAAAAATTTACTCGACCCATACTTGGGGGCTTCGCCTTAAAAATTTACTCGACCCACACTTGGGGGCTTCGCCTTAAAAACCTACTCGACCCACACTTGGGGGCTTCGCCTTAAAAACTTACTCGACCCACACTTGGGGGGCTTCGCCTTCAAAAATCGCTCAACATACGCTCGGGGGCTTCGCCCTTCGACCCGCGCTCAGGGGCTTCGCCCTTCGACCCACGCTCGGGGGCTTCGCCTTTCGACCCACGCTCGGGGGCTTCGCCCTTTTGACCCATGCTCGGGGGCTTCGCCTTTTGACCCACGCTCGGGGGCTTCACCCTTTCGACCCATGCTCGGGGGCTTCGCCCTTTGATCTACGCTCGGGGGCTTCGCCTTTCGACCCATGCTCGGGGGCTTCACCCCTTCGACCTAAGCTCGGGGGCTCCACCCTCCTACCTACGCTCGGAGGCTTCGCCCCTTCGACCTACGCTCGGGGGCTCCACCCTCCTACCTACGCTCGGAGGCTCCACCCTTCGACCTACGCTCGGAGGCTTCGCCCCTTTGACCTACGCTCGGGGGTTCCACCCTCCTACCTACGCTCGGAGGCTCCGCCCTTCAACCTACGCTCGGGGGCTCCACCCTCCTACCTACGCTCAGGGGCTCCGCCATTCGACCACGCAATCCAACAAAGACATGCAAAACTACACAACACCCACAATAAAGAACACAACAACAAATCTCGCAGATGCACACACAAGAGACAAGCAAGATTCATACGTTTGGCTGAGTCATTGCGCCACGACACCCCAATTCGCCCTCTGACGATCACTCTCGATGATGATCTGTCGGGCGATACAATCGGCCGTATCCCTACAAGCAGCATAATGAGGATCAATGTCAACACGGTCGCTGGGAGTTGGAGGGAGCGCCTTCAACAGTTCCAAGTCGATTTCAGGATAATGAGCGCGCACAAAGGAAAGGGCGACCAGAGCCCCACAGCGAAGATGTTCCCGAATGAAGCGATAGACAGCGTCGCCGTTCTCGAATCGATCAAGCAGCATGGGAAGGCCTTCGGGCTGATTGTTCAGAGGAAACATCGCCTCGTGCACAAGCGCGAGGGCGGCACGACTCGTCTCGGCCAGAACTCCAGCTTGGGTGATCTGATCCTGGAGTATTGTCAGTTTCAACGCTTTCGATTGGTCAGCCCAGAAGTTATCAGTGATCAAATTAGTGTGCGTCTGAGCTGCACGAAGGTGCGCATTTACACGCCGAGCTTCGGCTTCGCTGTCAAGGCATACATCTGCACAAGAGGGAAGAATGTCATACTTAATAGGCATGGAGCACAAGGAGATCGAGAGCTCGGAAGACAAACATTTCATGGCTTTCCCAAGGCTCTCGACTTCCTCAAGAAGGAACCTTTCGGCATCCGCAGCCCGTGATGCCTTGGAAAGAGCAACGTCGACCTTAGCAGTAACTATCTTCAATTGATGCTGAGTGTTCCTGAGCTGATCACGCAAGGATCGAATCAAAGATAGTTCGCTCGTGGAAGGTGATCTCCTCTCAATGGCGCTGGAAGAGCTAGCGACTGTCTCATACAAAACATGCCAGGCATTGGAAACCACAGACGAACCCTGCACAGGAGGCCCCCAGTCACATACAGTCATCGGCAACCAAACAGCAAACAGGTGCAAAATACATCGAAGGAAGATGACAAAATAGAAGCAGCGGTTTTACAACAAGCAATGTTCAAGAGTTAGCCACAGCCTTCGAGGTGGCACTACATCGTCAATTACAGAAAACAGTGAGCGCACCGATCAAACTACGCTGAACTGTCGGCGGCCTTGCTGGACGGTGCACCTGACGCACTACGCTTTCGAGCCTTCGCTGCCGCCCTTTTTTCATTCCTTTCCGCCAGAAAGCTCATCATCCAAGCAGACAGGTTGCAGGCGTGCTCAAGATAGCCTTTCGGAGCAATGTCGCCTCCGTCCTTGTCCTTCGGTACGTGCCCGTGACCTTGTCAGCATCGAACTCAACCCCGTGCATCATCAGCATAGAGAAGACAGACTTAAAGCCAATAGTTACCTGTTGTCAAACCGCAGCAACTAAAGGATCTTCGCCGTCCGCCTTCACCACCAGGGCTTCGAGGATGCCGGCCATGGTGTTTCTGGTCGAGTCAAGGATGGAGACATCGCGCACGCGGTCAAGTGTCGACCGTACCTTCGCCAGGAGATCGCTCGCTTCCTGGCATAGGCGCTCGGCGCTACCAACGCTGGACTCGAATCCAGCGGGCTCCTTCATCGCCCCGGGATCCAATTCGGCAGCGGCTTCATGAAGAAACAAGATCCCCAGTCAATGTTGGAGTTAATCGGCACAAAACGCTCACTTAAGGGATAGCAAAGACTTACCGCGCAAGATATCGAGGGAGGTCTGCAAACATTGATGCAGGTCCTTCTCCCTCGAATCAGCTTCCAGATGATGCATTGTAGAAGCTCCTGGGCCTTGGTCGATTCAGCTTTAAGCCGGGCAACCTCGTCGACCAACCCATCAGCTTTGGCCTTCAGCACGGATTTCTCTGCCGCAAGATCATCTAGTTGTGCTTTCAATGACGTCTTGTCAGTGGTGGCTTGAGTTGCAATTCCTGTTCATTCGAGGAGTAGCATGCTAAAAAAGGAAGTAAAAGGCACCAAAACAAGATATTAGATGGGAAAAGACATCACTTACGTCGCACATCTTCCAGCTGCGCGGATAACTGCCGGTTTTCTTCCTCCAGCGCAAGAAAGTTCTTGCACACCTTCTATAAATCCCTGACAATGGGCTAAACAAGCAGAAGCAAGGATAAGGCTCGAATTATTCTTTTGAGAGGGCAAGCCCAAGTGTAAACACTTAGACTCACCCTCGGGGGCTACTGATAGGCAAATGTCAGATTTGTAAAGCAAGAATCTTTGGGCTTACATGGCACTTGGGACCGGAAGGTTCACCAGAGGAGGAGACCTGAACAAAATCGGGCTCGATCATCTTCTTCTTCGGAGGGGGCAATGGCTTCAGGAGATCCCCTGGCGCAGCGTCTCCAGCCACTTTCTACTGCGAGTCCGCGGTCTGCTCGAGGGTGGAATCGTGGGGTCGAACTTGGTATCGATCACGTTCACCCTGGCTTGCCGAAGTTTCCTCAGTTGAAGATCTGAAGCAGGTGTCGAAGTCAAAACAACGCAGTCAATCCAGGACAAGATCATACACGGAAAAAGTTCGATAGAGAAACTTATGAGGTGTCGAGCCCAAATTTTGGAAGAATCTTCTTCCCAACTCGAAGAGGAGGTCGGTTGTCCAGAGGCTTGGCAGGGATCACGCTGTCGTCATCATCACCAGAAGAGAAGTGGGTGTCGCGGAGATCTTCCGAGTCTTTGATGATGTCGGTCTCCACAACCTGTTTCTTCTTGGTCGATGCTCGCGACGGCGATGGAGCAGCAGAAGTCGATTCTTCCGGAACCTCGATGAAATCACGCCCAGGGTATTCACCGTCTTCGGGCTGGGGCAGACAACACCGGTCTACATTGACAACCTGAACAAACATTTCCATTACTTTCGACCTTGGTCACCAAGACTGGAGTAGAAAAGAAAAATTCGACTAAGATAAAGAGCGTACCTCAGTACGGGGGAAGGTCTTGCTAAAGGCTACCGCGCCAAAGATTTTCAGCATGAACACCTTCTTCTTTGTGTTGGTGATAGCGCGAACGCTGTCATCGATCTCCGCTTCCCTCAGCTCGTCAGAAGAAATTCGTGTCAGGTCCCGGCGATCGGTGTACTCCCACATGGGGTGAACCCAAGCAGCGAGTGGCTGGACCCGACGCTCTATGAAAGTCTGGATGAGCTGGACGCCCGAAAGTTCTTTCTTGGGCGTGGCTCGAAGCCGCTGGATTTTCTCCATCAGGGGCTCGGTGATTTTCATTTCTTCATCAAAAAGCTCGTGCCTCCAAGACACCCGGGGTCAAAGGACAGTGGTGGCTCGAAACTCCTCAAGCCCGAAGTCTTTGCCAGTGGAGGACTTATTCTTGGCATAAAACCATTTTGTCTGTCAGCCGAGGTTGTTTTCGGGCGTCTGTAGGTTGAAGTACGGCACGTCCGGGCGCACCTGGCAGCTAAAGCCGCCAGGGGGTGCCGGATGGTGAAAATCCGGCACCAAAGCACCCAGTGGGGCTCAATCCCCAAGAAACACTCACATAGCATGATGAAACACGCAATGTGTAGAATCGTATTGGGATTCAGATCATGAAGCTGAATCCCATACGCGAAGAGGAGGCCACGAAGAAAAGGGTGCGGGGGAAGCGACAGCCCTCGCAGCATGAAGGCAAGGAAAATTACCCAGAAGCCTGGAGGTGGCTGGGGAATGATTTCCGGACCGGCGGTGAGCGATTTCGCTGGATCGTTCTTGAGAAGGTCGATCTTCTCGGCGTTGGACAACTCCTTGTCCCCAATCTTGGTCTGGACCCAGTTACCGACGACAGAGGTGTTGGTGTCCGCGGTCTTGGCCTTCTTGGTGGTGGCACCGGCCGCGGTTGAGCCTCTCTTGCCCATGGAGGCGGTGCGCAGCAAAGCTTGGCGGAAATGGAGATGAAAATGAGGCATCACGGGAGCTGAGCGCGAGGAAGGAGATGACAGCGGTGGAGTGGGGTGTACAGTTACCCTCCGCTGTTACTTTTATTCCGCTTCTGGAAATCATCAATCCATCCTAGCCATCCCTTGCGAAGGGGAAGCGGCTGGACAGATCTGGCCGTCCATATGTCAGCACCGTGGGAGCCGCGGCTTCCACTATGCACGGTAATTAAGGAGACCTCGCGGACTTTTTTCACCCACGCGCGGGACGCGCGTTAAAATTCAGTGAACAGCCAGGACACACGGAAACGGGGCCCACCGGGCGTCTGGTCTTGTCAATGTCAGGCTATCCCTGCAAAGGATGGCGTGACAGCTCGAAGAAGCCAAGCGTCATCACTGACGTCATCACCTGCGGAGTAATTTTCTTTCGGCGGAAGGGATAAGCGCGATTCTAGGCGCTCATGTTTTCGAGGTATGTACTTTCGAAAGCCTAACTTCCCTGAAGTTGGGTGTTTCACGAAGATCTTTCGCTTTCTTTGTGCTATTTGGATGCAAACATCGCCTTTCGAGCGGTTTTGTTCTCTGCTTGCGGCCTTAGCTTAATTTACTCGGGAGCCTTTCGAGTGGGGCCTTTGGACTAGTCGAAAGGATCCTTTTGCTTTAATCGACATAGTTTTGGCATTCGAGCTGTGGATTTTCATCCTTGAACTGTCTATCATGGGCCAGCAGTGCTCTCATGTCCCTCAAATTAATGGCGTCGATCTTTCCTGCTTACTATACTCGAGCAGGATGAGCTGTTTCGATCTTTAAGTGGTGGATTTTAACCCCCTGAATTATCTTCTGGCTAGCAACGCCCTCTTATCATTCGAGTCATGGCTATCGATTCTCTGACTATTTCTTTAGTTCGGCCTGTAGTGCCGCAAGTTCATTCGAATAATGATTCTGTCAATTCGTACAAATCAACACTACATCTAACCATGGGCTTCAGTCCCCAGTTATTTTCGATTCAAGGCCAGCAGTGCCTCAATTACGATTCGGGAGTGGCTTTAGCCCTCTAAATTTAGTTCTATGCTCATGCGTACACTCAAAATGCCCGAATTTTGGTGGCAATATACCAATTCGGATGCCGTATGTCAAATACGAAGGTAAGTCCACGGTTTGCAACACCAGATGGCCCGGTATTCATATCAAGCGCGCTCTGCCGAGAAATTTTCCATACCTACAATATGAAGTTTGCACCGATGGACGCATCAGATGCCTCACAATGAACTGGGCCTCGACCTGGTAAGTCCAACGCGGCTCGGGTCGAAGTAGCACCAGCCCACGCGGGTTCGAGTCGGGGGACTCGAATCTGAGTAAGCTAACCAAATGTTTTTGTGGCTATGCAATTAACTGAGACCCGGCGTGAGTCTCAGGCCGGTTATGCCAATCCCCCTACAACCAAACTAAGCATTTTCGAGACTCAGAATGAGTACTACTCGAATCAGCAGCGTCTATTAAACGCATCATTTGTATACTTGCTATGTGTAACATCCCAAGATTTTATCAAATTTTGGGGGGGGGAAATTTTCGTTTTTATTTTGCTTGTGTTGATTGAAAATTCACAGAGATTTAAAAATTTTGAGTCTATTTGAAAGCTTTATTAGAAAACTATTTTAAACTTCCTATTATTTTCTTGAAGAACTTCTTCGAGAAAGATCAAGTATCAAAACACTATTTTCCATTCAGCTTTATGCAAGCTTGCTTGCAAAAGATTGATTTATAAAACTTTCTTTATTCAATATGGGTTGCTTTTTCAAACCATAATTGAGTGTGTTTCTCAATCATTATTTTATAATCTATTATTTTACTATTTTAGAAAGAATCAAGTTCAAACTCTTTTTCTACTATTTTATGCAAGCAAAGCCATTAGGCTAAATTGAGATCTTTTATTAAAAACCTTGTTTTGATTTTGAAAACATGTTTGATGTTTGTTTAAAACCTTTCTGTGAATTTTACAAAATTTATGAAATTGGTTTGGTTTGATTTGGATTCAATATGCAAATTCTAGAAAGGAAATAAGAAAAACAGAAAAGAAAAGAGAAGAAAACAAAATAAATATAAAAAAGGCCCCGGGGGAAACAATCTGGCCCAGCTCCAGATCGAGCCCGCGGCCCAGGAAACCTCTCCCGAACCGGTACCCTTCTCCTCCTCTCATCTCGCTGACAGCAGGGGCCCGCGTGTCAGCACCGACGCCTTCTCCCTCCTCTGGCCCGAAACTCCCGCCGGTGACTGTTTCCAGTAACTCCTCCCTCCCCTCTTCAATTCCTTTACTACCTGACTGATTCGACGCCCCGGCCACACCTATAAATAGCCCCCGGTCTCCTCTCCTATTTCCCCTTCTCCCCAACTCAGATTGCGCCCCCAGGCTGCCGAAATTTCTCGCCGGAGGAGCACCTATCTGCTACGGTAAAGCACCGATTCCGGCAGAACGAGTTGATTCCGCTGTCCCTCCTTGATACCCCTGGAATCCCCTTGATCTGGCGCTCATGCATGTATTTTCCTTTCCCCTTATCTTGCAGTATCTGACAACGGCCGAAGCACACCGTCGTCCTCGCCTTCTCCGGTCGCCTCTCCCCTCTTCTACTGGATGCAATCGAGCATCCCGAGGATCCTTCCGAGTTCGCCGACCCCTCCTGCACCCCGTCCGATACTCCCTCACCGTCGCCAACCCCTGGAAGCTCGCCGTCGTTCACATCCAGAACCGGACCTCGCCGCCGGTGACCTGCAGGAAACCCTAGCCCGGTGAGCTCTCCCTCCTCTTCTCGGTGACCGTCAGATCTAGATCCAAGTGCTGGAAATAGATCACTTAACCGAACGGGTATGAGAGGATCTGGACCGTACCCTCCCCTTTAGATCCAACGCCCCGCGTTGATGATCCGCGCAAACCGGTACCTACCAATCAAAACACACCACGTGGCCAGCCTCGGTTTAAAACAGATTTCAAATAGGTTTTCAAATCAGATTTCAACTAAATCTTCAAAAATTCATATCTTTCGATCTATAAGTCCAAAAATAACAAATTATATCTCGTTGGAATCCTTAGGAAGTGTAGAATCTAGAAGTACCATAAAATCTTATATTTTATGGGTTCAATTTGAAGCTATTTTCAAATTGGAATCAAACTCTCTGTTAGCATGATTAATTCATATCTTTTGAACCAAGTATCTAAAAATTACAAATTTGTAGTCTCTGGAATCCTCTCAACTTGTAGAACATCATAGGATCAAGAAAATCCAAATTTGATACGTGCACACACCTTGTGCATTCAAATTTGTCCAAATCACTATTTCGGTGATAATTCAATTTCTATAACTTATTTTAGAATGATTCCAATTGCAATAGCTTTGTTTTGCTGCAAGCTGTCCAGTAGGATCACTTCCTAATTTCATTGAGACATTTCACTATTATTCAAATTCTAATATGAGGATTTGAGTAATTTCCATTATAAGAATAAATCTATATCTGTTCAGTAATGTTTCCTTCTACCATAGCAAATCTCATAACCATACCTAGTCGCCAATGTTATCTAAATAACATCCGGATCAAGATCATTTCACTTAGACCTATTTTGTATAGCTCACACATATTCAAATTACAATTGTGTTGTTTGAGTAAAGTGTGACACATCCCAATCTTAGATTCTATGCTTGCTATCCTTGTAGTGTTGATCAAATCAACATGATAGTATCTATCCAATACTCCTTGTACCAAATAGGAACCTAAAACCCTAATCTCAAATGTTATCTACCCATATTCAATCATCTGTCCACCTGATCCTGATTTCATGTGTAGAACTATTCAATTAACAAATGAGTTAATTGAGTAACTCAATGTTTCATGAATCCTTGACCCATACCTTGTCCAACTAGACATATTTTGTCTAATTCATATTATACTCAAATTGCAATTGTGCCACTTGAGTAGAATATGAATTCATCTTAAACCTAGATTTTGATAATGTGGTGTTGTTATAACCGTACCATAGTATGTGTTATACACCATGTTGATCAATGAACCAATTGAGCCATGTCCTCAAATATCAATCATTTATACCCAATCCAATGCCTAGTTAGTTATGGTTCACATGTATTGAACTATTCAACTTGCAAATGTGCTAATTGAGTACTTCAAGCATTCTTAAAACCTAGCCTAGTGCCTAAGTGTGACATATACTATTTAAGGAATAAATGTTGTTACACTTATTCAAATAGTATTGTGGTTGCACTATCCCACACCTATGTGATCTGTTTCACATGAACTTTTCTGAAGCTCATTCATGCTTTGATAAAGCATAAAAACTTCACCAATTATATTTGCCTAGTTCAATCCTCTCCCAGATCATATTGATCTCTCCCAACTAAGCTCTCTGATCCATATCTCATAGATCATGATCCTTTACCATATCTTTCTTGTCATAACATCTCAATAAATCTAAATTGTTAAACAAACACTATTCAATTATTTGATTTGTTTGATTGTGTTTGTATGGTCTGTTTATGGTATGCTATTTTTGTGCTATAGTTTGTGCGAAGAGCTACGTGCTTAGTTGAGAGAAGCGGAACGTCGTGATCTTCAAAAAAGGCAAGTGACACACATACTTCCACCTATCTTTTATTATATGCATTAGTGATTTCAATACTGTGCATGATATGAAAATTTTCAAAGTGGTTATGAAATGCTTAGCTCCTAGTAGTGGTAGCTATCCCTTAAACCCCACCTGCTAGGATTGCAAACTTGCTTTGCAAAATGATGCCATGCCTTGTTTTCAAACTGTTATGAAAATTAACAACCCAATGAACCACCTGGGTGCAATCTTGTGGCTACTCAGGGCTACACACCTGGCTATCAACCCAGGACATGTGTGGTGGTTATCACCTGAGAGTACACAACTCAGGGCTACACACCTGGCTATCAACCCAGGACATGTGTGGTGGTTATCACCTGAGAATACTTTGTATTGGTTGTACCTAGGAACAGAGAGAGGACATGTCGATCGAAAGGAATCTCATCACCTTTTCAAAATAATTAAAACTTGAACAGTGACTACTTAGGGCCACACACCTGACTATCAACTCAGGATATGTGTGGTGGTTATCACCTAAGGGTCCTCACCAATCCCAAGACTAACTACTTAGGGCCACACACCTGACTATCAACTCAGGACATGTGTGGTGGTTATCACCTAAGGGTTACCTTGGGGCTTAAATTGAGTAACTACTCAGGACTGCACACCTGGCTATCAACCCAGGATATGTGTGGTTGTCATCGCCTGAGGGTTATTCTAGTTTTAATTGAGTAACTACTCAGGACTGCACACCTGGCTATCAACCCAGGATATGTGTGGTTGTCATCGCCTGAGGGTTATTCATGTTTTGTTGAGTTACTACCCAGGGCTACACAACTTGGCTATCAACCCAAGGCTTGTGTGGTGGTTATCACCTGGGGGTTATCTTGACCTTGAAGAAAAATTCAAAATGTTTTAAAAATGTTTTGGTAGGATAAAACTTGCTTTATGCAATTCAGCCATGAGATCCACCAGCCAAATGTCATGTAGTATAGCCTTTCCACAAAATGCCACCATATATGTGTCATTTGCCAGTACATCATTGTACTGACCCCTTTGGGGCTGTATATTCAAACGTGCAGGTTTTATATTGAGTAAGGAACCAGGAGTAGGATCTCGAGACTACATTCCAACATGTCTGCCTGTGGCACGTGATGAAGAATGGAGGCTCACTGCAACTATGCTTTATGCTGTGTACTCGTAAGGTTGAAGACCTATGTAACTGGATTTACGTTGTAATATTGATGCTATTGCAATGATTTCTCATTTTGTACTGTGGTGCTATCTACTGATCCAGGGAATGGCACAGATACATAGGAGTTCTGCCTTTAGCAAAGGGCAGGGCGTTACACTATGCCTTTGTGTTTTTACAGGTAAGGCGATACAGTTTTGTGCAATCAAGAGGAGATTCGAATTAGAGTCCCTGCCATAGTCTTCGACTATCCCAGGTACTCGGGGGCTAGTAACGAAGGAATGACAAATAGGCCTTCGATATTCGCCTACCTGGTTTTCGGCCCAGGAGAGATTACTGTCGAAGGGATTGCAAGGCCCATAAAGATAGCGGCCTGACGCGGCCCGGGAGCAGTACTTGGCGTACAAACAAAGGCTCGAGGAGTCCAAGTTAGATTAGGTTTCTACTAGGGTTTGTTCAAAACCGATTCTATCTGTACTTTGCTTGGTCGACAATCCTGAGACCCAGCCTTCGCATATAAAAGGCTGGGAGGGAGATCCTGAAACCCTAGACACTTTTCACCACCTCTCGCCGGAGCGCTCGAAGCATTAGAGCTCTCCACTTTTGGCTGGATCCAATCTACGCCACCATTGTAACACCTCCACTGTAGCCACCCCATCAATAAAAGTCAGACAAGCAGGACGTAGGTCATTACCCTACCAAGGGGGCCGAACCTGGGTAAAACCTCGTGTTCCTCTGCTTTCGTCTGATCGCCGTCGAGTTCGCCGGATCCCACTAGCGCTCCATGTCTCGAAAGCCCGCAAACATGGGCATTGCTGGGGTTGAACCTCATCATTAGGAGAATGATGTGATCGACAGACCCAAATAAAGCACAGCAATTAGATCGTCTCATTGTGTTCATCTTTGCGAAGCTTTTTCTTATGTCATGTATTGTATTCCTTAGACCATGAGATAATGCAACTCCCTAGTACAGGAAGAGAGCTTTGAGGTCATCAAACGTCATCCTATGAAAGGGTGATCATAAAGGTGTCTCTTAGGTAATCGGAAAGTACTTGTTGGGTTGCATGTATCGAGATGGAATTTGTCCCTCCCGAGTCTAAGAGATATACTTCGGGCCCACTCGATAATCGATATCAACACTGCTTGCAAGCATGTGGTTAAGGAGTTAATCACAAAGTGATATTGGATTACGGAATGAGTAAAGTACTTATTGTGAACAAGATTGAACAAGGTATGCCGATACCGACGATCGAATCTCGGGCAAGTAAAATATCGTGAGACGAAGGGAATACATATACGGGATTTATTGAATCCTGGCATTGTGGTTCATCCGATATGATCATCGATGAATATGTGGGAGTCAATATGGGTTTCCAGATCCCGCTATTGATTATTGATAGAAGATCATGTCTGCATATTCTCGAACCCGTAGGGTCACACACTTAACGTGCATTGACGGTAGGATAGAATGGATAATTGGTTATTGAGTTTTTGTTCAGAGTCTCAGATGAGACCCCGGACATCACGAGAGGTTCTGGAATGGTCCTGAGAATAAGATTCATATAATGGAAAGCGGTTTTTGGATTCTGGAAAAGTAGGGGTGGCACCCGTCGGGTTCGGGGTCGGGTCCGGCCCCTCCATACCCGCCCCATTTAACTTGGCAGGTCTCATTTTTTACCAAACCCGTGACCCCGTCGGGTTTGGGGCCCCAACAGGTACCCGCCTCGTCCCCATGTCCTGCGTGTGACGGCGTGATGTAGTGGTGGCGTGCAAGCATGTGTTGTCTCCATGACTCCAAATTTCATCGTGTGCATGTGTTGTGTGTTGTCTGTGTGTGTGGTTGCGGGGTTATGTGGTTTACAGCTCGTGGACATGTGGTTACTACTTAGACATAGGATGATTAGGTACATGATTAGGGCTTAGAGCGGGTTTGCGGGTCTGCGGGTGCGGGTTTGCCACCTCTAGACCCGCCCCATTAGACCTGGCGGGTCCAATTTTTTACAAAACCCTCCTCATTTAAGGCGGGTACCCATCGGGTTTGCGGGTTTCGGAGCCCCATTGCCATCCGGATAGAAAAGTTTTGGAGTTTATCGGTATTGTACCGGAGTGTTCTAGAAGGTTCCAGAGTGGGGCCATAGTGGGCCCACTTGACGGAGGCCTGCATGGGCCTAAAGGGGAGTGTCCTGGCCAGTTGGGCCAGGCGCACCAAGCCCCTAAAGGCCCAGCTGGCCAGCCCAGGGGAAACCTTAAGGGATTCTTCTAGAAGGAAGGGGGAACTTGCCCCCCACTCCTCCCCTTTGGCCGCCGGCCCTAGGCCTTGGAGGAGGGGCCAAGCTGGCCGCCCAGCCTCCTATATAAGGGAGGTCTGGGGTGCAGCCCCTCGCTCTCCCAACCCTAGCCGCCAGCCAATTGCTGCCCCTCCACTTCTCTCTCTCGCGACCGCACGTAGGCGAAGCCCTGCTGTAGAAACTCTCCACCATAAGCACCATGCCGTTGTGCTACTGATCCAATCTGTCTCTCCACCATACTTGCTGTACCAAGGAAGGAGGAGATGTTGCTGCACTGTACGTGTGCATCTCTCGGAGGCATCACCACTTGCGGTGTTAGATCGGATCGGATCGCGAGGAGGAGACGGCTTGTACAATACATCATCCACGTTCTGTTGAACGTTTCCGCTGTGTAATTTCTTCAAGGGTATGAAGATCTCATCTATCTCTCTCATTGAATACATCTCCTAGATTAGATCTTGGCTTTCTTGTTTGCATCCGTAGGAATTTTTTTGATTTACTATGCTGTGAAACCCTTCAGTGGTATCAGAGCTAGATCTATGTGTAAATGTGTTTCACGAGTAGAACGCAACATGCTTGTTGCAGGCGTTGATGTTTTCTGTTGCAAACCTCTATTTTGTGTACTTCTTGTGGCGCGGCATAGTGAGATCGAAGCGGTCCAGCCCAACCTTACGCGACCTCGTTCACGAGACCGGCTCTGCACTTGACATGTGGCATTCTCCACACATGCGGCTGGTGGATGCCAGTTTCTCTCACTATAGTTGTCATGGGATTTACAATAGATGTTGGCAACCATAATATCACCGTTGTGGCTTTTCGTAAGTAAGAATCATTCTTAACTTGTTACTCCCATAAGCCACGTAAAACATGCAACAACAAAGTAGAGGCGTCTAACTTGTTTTTGCAGGGAGTATTTTGTGATATGGTATGGCCCAAGACATGATGTGCATGAATTGAGATGTATGCAATGATCATGTTTTGTAATATTTTATGACTTGCACGTCGATGAGTTCACAACCGGTAGGAGCCATATGGTTGTCTTTATAATTTTGTATGACCTGCGTGTCAACTTCTTATAAGCCATGTAATAGCTTTACTTTATCGCTAAGTAGTTAGCAATAGTTGTAGTTGCTATTCTTGGTGGAGGCAATCATGGTGGAGTGATGGAGATCATGCCGGCACACACAAGATGGAGATCATTGCGCGAAGATTGGCTATACCATGTCACATAAATTTTATGCATGTGATGTTTAACCTTTATGTATCTTATTTTGCTTTGATCGCGATGGTAGCATTATAAGATGATTCCTCACCTAAAGATCAAGATAAAATTTTGTTCTCCCCATGTATGCACCGTTGCGAAAGTTTGTCATTTTGAAGCATCTCGTGATGATCGGATGCTATAAACTCTACATTCACATACAATGGGTGCAAGCCAGTTTTGCACATGCAGAAATACTTGGGTTTGACTTGACGAGCCTAGCATGTACAGACATGGCCTCGGAACACACGAACCAAAAGGTTAAACATGAGTCATATGAATGATATGATCGACACTTCGTTGTCCATTATTGAAACCACATCTCTTCTCGTGAAGATCGGATTAGGTGTGGTGAATTTGGGTCGTGTTCACTAAACAACTTGAGGGATGTTGAATTTAGTGGGAGTTCATCTAGTAATTTGATTAAGTTGAACTAATTATCTTGAACATAGTCTAAATTGTACTTGCAAATTTTGTAGATCAAATGGCTAAATCCAACTTCAACTTCAATGTGTTTGCTGAGAAAGAAAAGCTTAAAAACAATGGGTCTAACTTCACCAACTGGTTCCGCAATCTGAGGATCATTCTCGCTGGCGGACAAAAAGCTTATGTACTTGAGAAAGTGCTAGGTGACCCCCCTGCTACTGATGCGCCAGCTGATGAAAAGGTTGTTTATCAGTCACGCAAAGATGATTATGGTGTGATTAAGAGTACCATGTTGTTTGCTATGGAACCGGAACTTTAAAATCGTTTTGAGGAGTTCAGCGGGCCTTTTGAGATACTTGAGGAACTGAAAACCATGTTTCAGACTCAAGCCCATTCTGAGAGATATGCGATCTCTGAGAAGTTCTTTAACTGCAAGATGGAGGAAGGGAGTTCCGTTAGTGATCATGCCATTAAGATGTTGGGCTACACTCAACGCCTTGAGCAACTGGACTGCAAGATTCTAGAAGAGCTCAAGATTGACAGAGTTCTGCAATCACTCCCTCCAAGCTACAAAGGCTTTGTAGTTACTCACAATGAAATTGGTACCACTAATACGATCACTGAGCTCTTCGCAAAGCTGAAAGCTGCGGAGGTGGATATCAAGAAAGATAATCATGTGTTGATAGTCAACAAGACCACTAGCTTCAAGAAAGCTAAGGGTGCAAAGGGATCCTTCAAGAAAGGCAGCGGCAAGCGCGTTGCCCCTAGTGAGAAGAAGCTCAAGTCTGGACCTAAGCCGGACACTGAGTGCGTCTATTGCAAGGACAAGGGTCACTAGAAACGCAACTTTCTGAAGTACTTAGCGGACAAGAAGGCTGGCACCATTAAAGGTATATTTGATATACATGTTATTGATGTTTACCTTACTAGCGCTCGATGTAGTGCCTGGGTATATGATACTGGTTCAGTTGCTAATATTTGTAACTCGAAACAGGAGCTACAGAATAGACGGCGGCTAGCAAGGGATGAGGTGATAATGCGCGTCGGCAATGGATCAAAAGTTGACGTGATGGCCGTCGGCACACCCTCCTTAGTTTTACCTTCGGGATTAGTTTTAAACCTTAATAAGTGTTATTATGTGCCTGCGTTGAGCATGAACATTATATCTGGATAGTGTTTATTGCAAGACGGTTATTCATTTAAATCTGAGAATAATGGTTGTTCTATTTATATGAACAACATCTTTTATGGTCATGCACCTGTCGTGAATGGTTTATTTTTTCTGAATCTCGAAAGCAATGAAACACACATCCATAACATTGAGGCTAAAAGATGCAAAGTAGATAGTGATAATCCAACTTATTTGTGGCACTGCCGTCTAGGTCATATTGGCATAAAACGCATGAAGAAACTCCATTCTGATGGACTTTTGGAGTCTCTTGATTTTGAATCGCTTGACACGTGCGAGCCGTGCCTCATGGGCAAGATGACCAAAACCCCGTTCTCAGGAATAATGGAGCGAGCAACGGACTTATTGGAAATCATACATACCGATGTGTGCGGACCAATGAGTATTTCGACGCGCGGTGGATATCGCTATTTTCTCACTTTTACTGATGACTTAAGTAGATATGGGTATGTCTATTTAATGAAACATAAATCTGAAACGTTTGAACAGTTCAAAGAATTTTAGAACGAAGTGGAAAACCATCGTAACAGGAAAATTAAATTTCTGTGATCCGATCGTGGAGGTGAATATTTGAGTTATGATTTTCTCACGCATCTTAAAGCAAGCAGAATCGTTTCGCAACTCACGCCACCTGGAACACCACAGCACAATGGTGTGTCTGAATGCCGGAATTGAACTCTATTAGATATGGTGCAATCGATGATGTCTCTTGCAGATTTGTCGTTATCATTTTGGGGTTATGCATTAGAAACCATTGAATTCGCTTTAAATAGGGCTCCATCTAAATCCGTTGAGACAACACCGTATAAATTATGGTTTTGTGCTAAACCTAAGCTATCGTTTCTTAAAGTTTGGGGATGTTGAGGCTTACATCAAGAGGTTGATGCCAGACAAGCTCAAACCCAAAGCGGAGAAATGTGTCTTCATAGGATACCCTAAGGAAACGATTGGGTATACCTTCTACCACAGATCCGAAGGCAAAGTCTTTGTTGCTAAGAACAGATCCTTTCTTGAGAAGCAGTTTCTCTCAAAAGAAGTGAGTGGGAGGAAGGTAGAGCTAGACGAGGTTATTGAACCTTCTCTCGAGTTGGAGAGTAGCGCAGCACCCGAAGTTGTTTTGGCACCGCCTGCACCAACAGGAGAGGAAGCTAATGACAAGGATCATGAAACTTTGAACGATGCTACTACTGAACTTCACAGGTCGACAAGGTCGCGTGCCACTCCTGAATGGTATGGTAACCCTGTCTTAACCGTCATGTTGTTAGACAACAACGAACCTACGAACTATGAGGAAGCGATGATGAGCCCAGACTCTGGGAAATGGCTAGAAGCCATGAAATCCGAATTGGGATCCATGAGCAAAAACCAAGTATGGACTTTGGTGGACCCTCCTAGCGACCGTAAGGCCGTTGAGTGCAAATGGATCTTCAAGAAGAAAACGGACGCGGATGGTAATGTTACCGTCTACAAGGCTCGGCTTGTCGCAAAAGGTTTTCGGCAAGTTCAAGGTGTTGACTACGATGAGACTTTCTCTCCCGTAGCAATATTTAAGTCCATTCGGATTTTATTAGCAATTGTTGCGTTTCATGATTATTAAATTTGGCAAATGGATGTCAAGATTGCGTTCCTCAATGGCAACATTGATGAAGAGTTGTATATGATGCAGCCTGAAGGTTTTGTCAATCCTAAGGATGTTGATAAAGTGTGCAAACTTCAGCGTTCCATTTATGGGCTGAAGCAAGCATCCCAGAGTTGGAACCTTCGTTTTGATCAAGTGATCAAGAGTTTTGGATTTGTTCCAAATTGCTACGAAGCTTGTATCTACAAGAAAGTGAGTGGGAGCTCGGTGACATTTTTAGTACTATATGTGGATGACATATTGATTATTGGAAATGACATCGGTATGCTTAACAATGTGAAGAGTTATTTGAATAAATGTTTTTCAATGAAAGACCTAGGAGAAGCTGCTTATATATTAGGCATTAAAATCTATAGAGATAGACAAAGACGCCTAATATGTTTAAGCCAAAGTACATACATGGATAAAGTTCTGAAAAGGTTCAGAATGGATAAAGCAGAGCAAGGTTCATTGCCCATGTTGTCAGGTGTCGTGGTTTCGTCAACAGATCTGCCATAGAGGTAGGGGTATGGCGGTTTGTGGAAGGGGGTGAACACGGAGGAGCGATCCGGGACGGTGGTAGCACGAGTTTACCCAGCTTCAGATCCCGCGACGGTGGTGAGATCCTATGTGCTGCTATAATTCACTATATGGCAACAAGTGCTCGATTACAATGATGAGGTTGGCTGTTTCGCTATGCGATTGGCCGTATGACTAGAACCTGCCTCAAGGGCTGCTCCATGCCGGGCTTATAAAGGCGCCTGGCGTGGGCTACATGTTGGTACCGGAGCGGATACAACTTGGAGTCCTAGACTAAGTCCTATGCGTGTACGTCAAGGTAACCCGCCATGGGTCGTCTCCGGATCCGCCATGGGCCTGTCGTCAGTAATCCGCCATGGGCCTGTCTAAGGATCCGCCATAAGTGCCTGCGTCCAGTACCGCCGTGGTAACTTCAGCAACTGGGCCGCCCGGTATGGCGAATCCGCCATACCACCCCTGATGGGCCACCCTGGCTTGCTGATTTAGGACTACGTCGCTGGTATACCTATTTGGTATATCCCAACAGTAGCCCTTCAAGATTGCCATCTACATCCGCCATGCATGTTCTTGGTGAGTTACTTCCACCATAGCTCTTCTTCCCTTCTGTGCTGGGATGGCGGTCATCTTGATGTTCCTTTTTCCATCTATTAATCCGCCGTGAATAACGGATCAAGCGACGTAGTTATCTTAGCGAGATTTTCGGGATCCATTGGATCATACCGTGGAAATCCGCCATAAATTTCGGCACACAGTTCCTTCTAGGGCAAGACTTACAGTGCATGCACTGTTTTCACCAAGTTACTTTTTTACCCCTGGACACGCAGTGGCGGAGCTAGGGGGACCAGCAGGGGCCATGGCCCCCCCTATGACACGGTACAGCATGCTAAAATAGCTTGTTTTAGATGGGATTTTGATCTGCTAATGACAGATTTAGCTAATCCGGCCCCCCTTATGTAAAAAATGCCTTGGTCGGCCCCCCTTTTGCTTGAATCCTGCCTCCGCCCCTGTGGACACGTGTCACCGGATTAGAGTTTCTACGATCAGGACGAGCGGTGGTGATGATAGGCACGAATCTCGAGGCCCGGGGTCTATATATACCCCGGCCTCTCACCCCCGGCCGGTTTACCCCTCATTCGCCCCGTTGCTTTCTCTCTCTTCAGCGCCGCCACGAGAGCTCCATCGTCTCCGACGAGCCGCCGCGGAAAATCCTCACCGCCGGCGACACTTCCCGCCGGAATAGCTTGCTCAGGCACTCTGAGGATTTCATAGCGGAATCTTCTGCTCAGCGCCATGAACCCCGGATCACCTTCCCATCACCATTCCGAGGCTGAGGAGGAAGATTCCCCCCTGCAACAGTCAGTTCAGGGAGCACATCCTGTAATGGCGGATTTAGATCCAGAAGACATCATGTCCGAAGCCGAAGAGGAGATGGCGGGAGCCAACGCAGATGATCCCGCAGACAAGGAAGCGGATGGCGAAGCTGAGGAGGAAGGCACCGAGGACGAAGAAGAGCAGATTCCTCAGAACTTCCATGGGTATTGGCAGAAATCCCATGTTAAGGACTCTGACGTCCAAGCCATGGAAGGCGAGGGCACTGTGGCTCCTCAAGCTGAATCTGGATGGCGGACTGACTTCAAGGCCCCAGTGCCTATTCCTAACCCCTCCGAGATCGTGATGCTCAAATCTCACATGGAGAGGGGTCTCAGTATGCCTCCATCTCTTTTCTTTACTAATCTTCTGAAATTCTACGGACTGCAGCTCCACCACATATCACCAAATAGCTTGGTGTCTGTGGCGGGCTACGCAGCTTTGTGCGAGGGATACCTCGGGATCCGCCCCAGGGTAGACCTCTTCCAACTTTTCTTCTCCGTGCGAGCCAATTACGAAGATGATGGATCCCTTCGAACCTGCGGAACGGTTTGCTTTCTTCCACGAAGGTCGAAGGAATACCCTTTCATCATGCCTCTGGATTCTGCCAACGGATGGAGAGGGTCCTGGTTCTATATGGCGGATAAGCCCGCGCCATCTCAAGCCCGCGGCCTTCCTCCCTTTAAGAACGTTGCTGCTGAATCTCGCGACTCCTGGACAGCTGTCAACGATGAACCGCCACCCCCTATGTCAAGCTCTTAGCTCGGCGGATTGCCAGGCTATCTGTGGATGGCTTGAAAGGGATCGACACCATCAACTGCTGGATATCCCGGCGGATTCAGCCGCTTCAACACCGCGACAGCCTGATGCACGAGTATACTGGTGCAAATGATGGCATGCGTTGTTCGGACCAGGAGCTGGACCCTAAAGTCGTCGAGAAGCGCATCCGTTCCCTGATGAAGTCTCCTAGGAAGAAACCTTTGAAGTTCGGCATGGCTATGTTTGAGAATGGCAGCTGCCCTTTGGTAAGTTCCCTTTCCGCCATAGTACCGCATGATACCTTTATATTTCATAAGACATAACATTTTTCATCTTATCAGCTCAAATCGCTTGGTCCTGCTCACTTTGCCCATCCCCTTCGCCGTTCCAACCTCAAATCTACCGCTAAGGAGGAAGTTTTTCACTCTAGCGGAAACAAAGAGGAGATGGCGTGGAATGTGGATGATACAGCCCATACGACCCAGGAGAAGGCGGTTCCCAAGAAATGGGCTGGTAGTGGGAAAACTCGCGGTGGTGGCGGGAAATCTGTTGATTCCCGTCGTTTTGAAGCTCAACGCAGGGCGGAGTTAGAAACGCCATCCGAGAATACCGCTACCATCAATCTGCCCAAGTCAAGGTAACCTTTGGACATCCTTCTTCATTGTTGTTGCTTTCCATCTCTAATCCGCCTTTCCTCAGAAGAAAGAAGCCTACTGTCAAGGAGCCGTCATCCAAGCGAGCCAAGCCCTCCCCTGCCGCTGTTCCGCTCACCCCTGACGTACCAACTCCCTCCTCCGCTCGTATCGATATCGATATGGAGGATGCTGGTGGTCAGTTTGACCCAATGCCAGAAGCCAACCCAACGACGGAAGCTGCGGCTAATGATGTCGTCCAAAGCGAAAAGGCTTCTGGCTCGTTTCAGGGTCAAGTGGCGGATGCTCCGACGGGGGGCAGTTTATTTTGGAGACAAAAGCAACTTGAGGTCGTCAATCTTATTTCCAGCCAGGAAGATGCCAGCAATCAGCTGTCCAGCGGCATTGCCGCTTTTGTTGAGAAAACAGCCACTATGAAGAAGGTATGTACTCCCAGTAGCCCCCGAGCACCATGGCGGATTTCTAAATTCGATCCGCTATGGAGCTTCAAGAGTGACCTCTGTAAGTTTTTGAATAGCACAGCCCTCGAGCACTGGTAGTTCACAGTGCTCTATAGAGAACTTTTAAATTTCATACTGAGTAGCCCCCGAGCGTTATGGCGGATGACCATCCGGCATAAAGCTCTTAGAAAGACAAAAAAATCAGCATAAGTAGCCCCCGAGCATCATGGCGAATTATATCCATCATGATGCTCTGAGAGTGACTAAAAAATCATCGTGAGTAGCCCCCAAGCGTTATGGCGGATACTTATCCGGCATAAAGCTCTAAGAGTGACTAACACTTCAAATTATTTTGCCAGAACTACAAGAAGGTGGTAGAGGACCTGGTCCAGGTTGTCAGCTCGCAAGAGAAGGAGCTGGCAACAAAAAGCGCTCTTGTGGCGGACTTGCAGCAACAGCTTGAGAATAGCGGTAATTTACTCAACAAGTTTTAATTCCCTTATGCTTATTCAATCAATGATGTGCTGATACTTCCGCCATGCAGATGTTGCCAAGCTCAAGTCCACACTTGAGGGGGTGGAGAAGGGCCACGCCATTGCGATGGATGGGCTGCAGCAGCAGCTCCAGAAATCTCTGGCCGCAAACACCTCCTCGAAGAGCCGCTGAAGGACCAGAAGCGCCAGAACCTCAAGAAGGACAAGGAGATAGAGGATCTCCGCAAAGCCGCTGCTGATTTTGAAAAGCGGCGCGAAGGCTTTAACGAGCTCCTCCATCACTTCCAAGACACCTTGCTAGGTACCATTTCTTCCTATAACGTAAAGTTTTTCAATTTCTGCTATGTCGTGCGTGACGCATCTTCTTTTTCCGCTATGCAGTCGCTTTGGGGCAGGGCGAGGTGGATACCGCCGAAGGCTTGCGCATGGCCACCGACGCAGCGAAGAAGGAGCTTGATGGCCTTCTCAACGCTGGTCGCCAAGTGTGCGGGAGCCTGCAGATAGCGGGTTCTTCCAACCTCTCCGCCCTTGCGCTTACCCAGAAGCTGCTGCTGGTGCCAGGGCTCATGGCGGACTGGAAACAGTCCTCTGCTCAGGGTGGTGCCAGGACTGCTCTGACCTTGGCGAAGGCCCACTATCCCGAGATGGACCTGGACCTGCTCACCTCCGGCATCCCGGAGAGCGGCGAGGACGGTGCGCCGGCGGACGAGGCCGCCATCCGGCAGAGCGTGCTTGGATACGATCAACTGTGTGCCCTTGGCACTCAGTTGAACGTATACTATGAAGCATACGAGCTGCCAGGGTCGCCAAGCCAGGCTTCGGCATCAGCCTCCGCAGCTACCACAGGTGGTGATGGCGGTGACGAGGTGTCCTCCAAGGTTCCGTCGTCTTCTTAGGACGTGCCCTGCAATATGGCAGGAAAAAATACTTTGCATCAATTCGGCCCCTGAGTGGGTCTGTAATTTAAACTTAAACTGCGTGTGAATGTTTCTGCACTGTGACTGATCTGCTTGTGGCGGATCAGTGGAATGCTTTTGAACTCTGGCAGCTAGTTTTTTATGAAGTGGTTTTATTGTGCGAAGGAACTGCCAGGCCTAGTTTTATGCAACTTGCAGTTTTTGACATGCCCAAAAAACAACACTTTGAAAAAAAATCACGCGTAGGATTATGCGATCCGCCATCCGGCTCTCTGTGCTTGACTTTTCGTGAGATGGCGAAATCTTCGCGCGAACAATCCGCTAGGGCGACGATACTTAATAGCAACCGTCCAAAACCCTGAGCAGATGGCGGCTTAGATCGTCAAAAAGTCACTACTCTGGAATCCACACAGAAAACATCAAATGAAGATCAAAACATAAAAAAGCTACGCAGACCGCTTATGGCGGATTTAAAAGAGACGCAAGTGCAAAGCACAATTGCGCAAAAAGGTTCTATACGATCTAAATGAACAATAAAGGAGGTAAAAGACTCAGAAAAAATCAAGAGTGAACCAAATGCTTTATTTCATTGATCATATAGAGGTGCCTATTACATAGCTAGAGAAGTGCTAAGTGTAGAAAGGACGTAGCTGTGCGATGTTCCATGGACGATCTGTCTCGTCGTAGATATCGTCAGGGTCTCTTCGTTTGCGCTTCTTACTTGGTCGCTTATCTAGCTCACGAATATCAACGAGGTAGTAGGAACCATTCAATAGCGCTTTGCTGATGACGAAGGGTCCTTCCCAAGGCGGGGATAGCTTGTGGGACTTCTGCTGCTTGAGGCGTAGCACCAGGTCACCTTCTTTAAACGAGCGTTGGCGAACTCGCCGGCTGTGATAGCGGCGGAGATTCTGCTGGTAGATGGCGGATCTCTGGGATGCTAGGTCTCGTTCTTCTTCCAGCAGGTCCACAGATAGTTGTCATGGACGCTTCTGCATCTTCTTCCTTATAGGCCTCGATTCTTGGAGAATCGTACTGGACATCACTTGGCAAAATTGCCTCTGCTCCGTAGACTAAGAAGAAAGGGGTGAGGCTAGTTGATCTGTTTGGCGTGGTCCATAGACTCCACAGCACAGATGGCAACTCTTCTGCCCAGGCTCCAGCTGCTCTATGTAGCGGTGCTTCAAGGCGTGGCTTGATCCCTGACATGATTAGTCCGTTGGTCCGCTCAACTTGGCCATTAGACTGTGGATGCGCCACAGATGCTAGGTCAAGGCGGATTCCATTGTGATGGCAGTATTCTTCAACTTCTCCCTGAGACAGATTAGTGCCATTATCAGTGATGATGCTATGTGGGATGCCGAATCTAACCACAATGTCCTTGACAAATTGGAGGGCAGTTTTGCCATCAAGTTTTCTGATGGGCTTAGCTTCCACCCACTTCGTGAATTTGTCTACCGCTACCAGGAGGTGCGTAAATCCCGAAGGTGCTGTTTTTTGCGGACCCACCATGTCCAGCCCCCAGACTGCAAAGCGCCAAGTTATAGGAATCGTATGCAGTGCTGTTGCGGGCATATGGGTTTGCTTGGAGTACATCTGGCAACCGTGGCAGAGCTCCACAATACGGTCCGCATCTGCCTTGGCTGTTGGCCAGTAGAATCCATGGCGGAATGCTTTACCTACTAGGGATCTGGCGGCGGCGTGATGCCCACATTCGCCTTCGTGGATCTCTCTTAGTATTTCGATTCCATCCACTTGGGATATGCACTTCATGAAAACTCCCGAGGTGCTTCGTTTGTAGAGCTGGCCATCTATGATGGTGTACGCTTTGGCTCTACGCTCGATCTGTCTTTTTTGGACTTCGTCTTCGGGTAGCTTCTTGTTCGTCAGAAATTCCAGGTAGGGCTCTGCCCATGGCGGATTGCTGGGCAAAACCGCCATGACGGGGGAGCTTGCTAGTTCCGGGTTTTCTGGATCCACCATCTTTACCGATGGTACGCGCAGATGCTCGAGGAATACTCCTGGCGGAACTGCCTTACGGCTAGATCCTAGTTTTGACAAGGTATCAGCCGCCATGTTATCTTCTCGTCGTACGTGCTTTATGTCGTAGCCGAGGAAACTTTTGGCCATCTCATCCACTTCGTCTCTATATGCCGCCATAACTTCGTTCCGAGCTTTGTATGTGCCAGCCACCTGCTGAGCCACAAGGTCAGAGTCTCCGCAGCACATGATGTGTTGTACGCCGATCTCCTTTGCGACACGTAGCCCGTGTAGTAAAGCTTCATATTCCGCGATGTTGTTGGTGGTGGGGAAGTGGATCTGGAGAACATAGCTTAGCTCATCTCCCTTGGGAGATTTGAGTGTCACTCCAGCCCCCGAGCCGTGTAGCAACTTTGAGCCATCAAAGTGCATCACCCAATGCTCTGGTTCTGGGACGGGCGTAGTTTCCTGTGCTTCCTTCCAATCTGCCATGAATTCCGCCAAAGCCATCAAAGTGCATCACCCAATGCTCTGGTTATAGTCGATGTCGAAAGAGGCCAATTCAATGCCCCACTTCGCAACTCGTCCTGTTGCGTCGCTGTTGTTGATGATGTCTTTCAGTGGGGCTTTGCTCACCACCGTGATCTTATGGTCATAGAAGTAATGCCTCAACTTACGAGAAGCTAGGAAAACTCCGTATGCCAATTTTTGGTAGTGAGGGTAGCGCTGCTTGGATTCCGTCAGGACCTCGCTGACATAGTAGACTGGTCACTGTACGCCATACTCCTGCGCTTCTTCCTTATGTTCTACCACCATGACGATGCTGACCACCCTGTTAGTTGCCGCCATGTATAGTAACATGGGTTCCTGGTCTTCGGGAGCCGCCAGGACTGGTGCAGTGGATAACACTCTCTTCAGATCCTTAAGTGCAGCGTCTGCCTCGTCGGTCCAGACGAATTCGTCTGATTTCTTCATCAGCTTGTAGAGTGGCAAAGCCTTCTCGCCAAGACGACTGATGAACCTGCTCACTGCTGCCACGCAGCCTGCGAGTCGCTGTACATCTTTTAGATCTATGGGCCGGGAGATGTCGAGGATTGCCTTGATCTTCTCCGGGTTAACCTCAATTCCGCGGTGGGACACGATGAATCCTAGAAGTTGTCCAGCTGGCACCCCGAAGACACACTTCGTGGGGTTAAGCATCATGTTGTACTTCCTAAGATTGTCAAAGGTCTCTTGCAAATCCGCTATAAGGCCATCTGGCTTTTTAGACATAACTGCGATGTCGTCCACGTATGCGTGGATGTTTCGTCCGATTTGATCCGCCAGGCACTTTTGCATAGTGCGCTGATACGTTGCTCCTGCGTTTTTCAGACCGAATGGCATTGTGACATAGCAATATGTGCCATAAGGTGTTACGAACGACGTAGCGAGCTGATCGGACTTTTTCATCTTGATCTGGTGGTATCCCGAGTAGGCATCTAAGAAACACAGCAGCTCCGATCCCGCCGTCGAGTCAATGACTTGGTCAATGCGAGGCAAGAGAAAAGGGTCTTTTGGACATGCTTTGTTCAGGCCAGTGTAATCTACACACATGCGCAGAACTTTTGTGTTTTTCTTAGGAACTAGCACCGGATTTGCCACCCACTTGGTATGGATCACTTCCTTGATGAAACCTACTTTCAACAGCTTGGAAATTTCCTTTGCTATGGCGTGGCGCTTTTCATCTCCGAAGCGTCTCATGGCTTGTCTTACTGGCTTGGAGCCAGGAATTATCTGCAGAGCGTGCTCGGCGAGTTCCCTGGGTACACCCATCATGTCTGATGCCTTCCATGCCAAGATGTCCCGGTTCTCACGGAGGAACTCGACGAGCACGCTTTCCTATTTAGGGGACAAGTTTGTCCCAATGGAGGTGGTCTTGGCGGCATTGCCAGCGACAAGTTCCACCTGTTTTGTGTCGACCGTAGGCTTGAAGGTGGGCGGGGAGGCGGAAATCTCCTGCTTGGATGCCGGCATCTCCGCGGGGTCCGTAGCGGCATGAATTTCTTTGAACTCCTCACCGAAGAACACTGCTTCCGCGAAGGCGGCTTCTCCTTCCTCGCACTCCTTTGCCTTTCTGAAACTGCCATAAACGGTGATTATGCTATCCGGGCCTGGCATCTTCAGCTGATTGTAGATGTAACATGGCCTGGCATGGAAGCTGTGGAAGGCAGGGCGACCGAAGATTACGTGGTATGTGCTCTTGAACGGGACTACCTCAAAGGTTATAGGCTCTTCACGGTAATTTTCCTCGCTACCGAAGGCAACCTTGAGTGTGATGGACCCGAGGGACTTGGCTTGGCGACCAGGAACCACCCCATAAAAGGTAACCGCGCTATGGCGGAGTTGGGTCTTGGTAAGGCCGAGCTTCGTCAAAGTTTCCACGTACATGATGTTCAGGCTGCTGCCGCCATCCATTAAGCATTTGGAGAACTCATAGCCATGGATTACAGGGCATACCACCATGGCGTAATATCCATCCAGTGCACCGGTACTTCAGACCATCGGACGTACTGGCAGATTTTGGGCACGGTGGCGTTGAGGGAGCGCATAGCGGCTCTTTGTGCCTTGGCCGTGGGGCGTCCAAGGAATGTGTGAAAGGCACCTTTTTTGTCCTTGATTGGGTTGCCCTTGCCAGCGCCACCCTCTGCCTTTTCGGCGGGTTTGGGCGCAGGGTCTTCATCCATGTCACTACCATCCCTGGACTCCTTGTCCTTGTCCGCTTTCCCTTTGCCACGAGGCCGTTGTCGCCGGCTGCGCTTGAAGCCAGCCTCTTGATCCGCCTTAAGGTCGTTGACGAACTTGCAGTTCCGGTTGGTGTGATTGCACTTTCCCGAGGCGTCGCGGTGGGCAAAATATGGCATATCGCAGTATTCGTCGTAAGACACAGGGGCGGATGGCGCCGAAGCGGGAGTTGCAGAACTCCGCAGCTGGCCACTGCTAGTACCGCGTCCTCTGCCGTGCTGGCCACTTTGCCCCTTGTCAGTGAAGGTTGTGGCCACCATGTCCGGAGCCTGCTGCTCTTCTGGCGGATTCTTCCGTTTATTGCTGCTATTCCGCTTTCCAGTGTTCTGGATGGCGGAAGCCTTCAGAGATTCGCGGGCGTCATTGTCGGCGGCCGCGTAGTTGCTTGCAATGGTGATCATGGAATTTAGGGTTAGTTTCCCTTCGTTCCTTTCCCGCAACAGGCGATGGTGGAGCAGCTAGCCTCTCTCCAAACTATCAATAAACGCGAGGATGGCGGATTCATCAGTAACCCCTTCACAGGAGTTCTTCATATCAAGCCATCGCGCGAGGAAAGTTCGGGAGGTCTCGTCGTCGGCCCGTCGGCACCGTTGGAGGTCACCAATGTTATGGGGTCTCTTGTAAGTCCCCTCGAAATTTTCGGTGAACGCAGTTTGCATATCGAACCAGGTTTGGATGGAGTTTTCTGCCAAGTCGTTGATCCACTGCCTCGCAGTGCCGGATAGCATCAGGGGCAAATAGCGGACAGCAACATTGGGTGATCCCCCGGCGAATTGTACTGCATTGAAGTAGTCTTGTAGCCAAGTTAAAGGCCGATCGACTCCATTGTACTGGCGGATATTTTTCTCGATCTTGAACCCATGCGGGATGGGCTCATCATGAATCCGTTGTCCAAAGCACTTTGGGCCGAGGAAGAAGGCTGTTTGAGACTTGGCAATCTCGTTTAGATGGGTACGAGCGTCGTAGGGCTTCTGGTCCGGCGGATCCTTGCGAGAGTTGCGTGACCTTGCTGGTCCGCCACCACCACCGCCGCCGCCATGAGGGCTCCCTGGTGGGGATGGCGAAGGGTCACGTCGTCGTTTACTTTCGCCATCCTGCGACTGATCTTTGCAGCTACGACAGCTTCCTTCTGTTCTTCGTGGAGATGGGTCATCGTCATGGTGGCGGGAGCCTTGCCCTTTGTCATCGTGGTGGCGAGTGGACCGATGCTTGTCCTTGTCGCCGCCACGGTGCGCGCCGTCGTCATGGCGAGATCGGTCCCTTCTCTTGGATCCGCCGTCTCTGCTGGTTTCCCGTCGTGGCGGATCGTCTCTGCGTCCAGCATCACGGCTGTGTCCTCGCTTGCCATCATTGTCGCGTATGACGATGCCTCCCTTTGGGACTTCGAACGTCTTATACTTTGGTGGCGGCATGTTGGTCTTATGGCGAGGGGCAGCATTGTCTTGGTGGTATCCATAGGCAGGGTAGTTCTTGCGGGGTGGCGATGGGTTTCTCTGTGGGCCTTTGCCATTTGGTTTGTCATCGGAGGATATTGGGATGGCGTTCGCCCGGTTGCGAGCTTCTCTTCTTCAGATTTCTGAGGATCCGGTATGAGATTCGTTGTCAGGGCGCGTACCATGGTTGTCAGCCTCCCGAGCCTTAGAGGCAGTGCTGGACCTGCATAGCGCAGGATCAGATTCAAGCCGTCGTGACGACGTAGCCTTCTCCTGCTGCACTAATGCTTTGGTCATCAGTTTCACCACCGTTTCTAGGGCTGCTGGGCTCTTATTATGCTCCAATAGCTCCTTTGCAGCCGCGATATTTTTGATGGGCGTAGCCCTGACTTCATCGCGGTTTTTATCCACGTATGGCGGATTCTTGATGTACATCTTGGCCAGAGTTTCCGCTGTTGGTACGGTGAACTCAAGGTTTCGTACCAGCTGCGGGTCGCCTCCCTCGGTTATCTGGTTCTGGATGAGAGTAACATACTTCTCCTCCATGTTCCTTGCGCGCTTTAGCGTGTCTTGAGCTTTAGCAATATCGCCATCAAGCTGCTGGCCCATCTTCTCGACTCGCTTTGCTTCCTTGAGAAGTGCTCGCCTCTTCTTCTCGAGATCGCTCACATCTCTGACATAGTCAGGGGTGATTGGATCTGCTAGAGTTCCGTAGACGACCTTGTCTAGCGGGGTCGTGAAGTCTTCCGGGTGCTGGTCCTCGGGGATGGCAGGTTGCAGAGGCCTGGGTCCGCCGTGAATCTCAGGAAGTTGCTCCGTGGCAGGATCGGCGGCTGGTGGCGGGTTGCCCTGCTCTTTGCCGACATCTCCGTCATGGGCTGCCTGAGATGGCGGATCACCAGTTGTCTGCCCAGCATCATTTCCTTTATTGGTTACGAACACCTGCTTGGCCGCTGCTTGCTGTTCTTCAAGTGCCTGCTGCTCCAACTCCGCCTCGATTTTTCTCATGGCGGCGTCGTAATGGTCAGAATCATAGCCCTTGCTGTCCCAGTCATCCGATTCACCACTTTCGTTAAGTGCCTCAAGGATGGATTCACCTGGGCTATCTTCTCCTCTATTGGAGGTAGATCCCGAAGTGATGCCTGCGAACGCAACAAGGCAGTACCATGGTGTCTCTAACGCCAGATTACTCATGGCGGATTCACAACGGTCTTCCACCACTTCCTCTACCTCTAGGGTGGGCTGGGTGGGATTATTTTTCAGATCCGATCTGGGCAACTTGGAAAGTTCCAGGTCAGATGAGTCCTCCTCCATCTCCAGCTCGAAAGCGGTCCGTTTGGGGATTTCAGCCATACCGATCCGCCGGAAATTGGTTTCCGTATCGGGGGTAGGGTTTGTCTCTCCAATGAAGATATGGATATCTCCAATCGGAACGACGGTGAATCGAGTAGGGTCTTCTCTAGCCGGCACCCAGAGGTTATCCACTAGGACGATGGGGAAGCCGGAATCGTAGAGGATCCCGCCTGAGGAGAATATCCAGTACTCTCGAGCCAAACCGATCATTTCGGACAGCATCGTTGATGATATCGATAATATTCATCGCCGTCCAGAGATCTCTCGCCGCCGGATAGGTGAAAAGAACATGAGAGATGTCCTCTGTGTTGGTATTATGCCCTAGAGGCAATAATAAAGATGTTATTATTATAATTCTTGTTTATGATAATGTTTATATTCCATGCTAGAATTGTATTAAGCGGAAACTTTAATACTTGTGTGGTTTATGAACAACACCGTGTCCCTAGTACGCCTCTATGGACTAGCTCATTGATTAATGATGGTTAAGGTTTCCTAACCATAGACATGAGTTGTCAATTAATAATGAGATCATGTCATTAGGAGAATGATGTGATGGACAGACCCAAATAAAGCACAGCAATTAGATCGTGTCATTGTGTTCATCTTTGCGAAGCTTTTTCTTATGTCATGCATTGTATTCCTTAGACCATGAGATAATGCAACTCCCTAGTAGCGGAAGAGAGCTTTGAGGTCATCAAACGTCATCCTATGAAAGGATGATCATAAAGGTGTCTCTCAGGTAATCAGAAAGTACTTGTTGGGTTGCATGTATCGAGATGGAATTTGTCCCTCCCGAGTCGGAGAGATATACTTTGGGCCCACTCGGTAATCCATATCAACACCGCTTGCAAGCATGTGGTTAAGGAGTTAATCACAAAGTGATATTGGATTATGGAACGAGTAAAGTACTTGCTGTGAACGAGATTGAACTAGGTATGCCAATACCGACGATCGAATCTCGGGCAAGTAAAATATCGCGAGACGAAGGGAATACATATACGGGATTAATTGAATCCTGGCATCGTGGTTCATCTGATATGATCATCGATGAATATGTGGGAGTCAATACGGGTTTCCAGATCCCGCTATTGATTATTGATAGAAGATCATGTCTCCATATTCTCGAACCCGTAGGGTCACACACTTAACATGCATTGACGCTATGATAGAATGGATAATTGGTTATTGAGTTTTTGTTCAGAGTCTCAGATGAGATCCCGGACATCACGAGAGGTTCTGGAATGGTCCAGAGAATAAGATTCATATAATGGAAAGCAGTTTTTGGATTCCGGAAAAGTTTCGGAGTTTATCGGTATTGTACCGGAGTGTTCTAGAAGGTTCTGGAGTGGGGCCATGGTGTGCCCACTTGATGGAGGCCTGCGTGGGCCTAAAGGGGAGTGTCCTGGACACTTTTGCCAGGCGCACCAAGCCCCTAAAGGCCCAGCTGGCCAGCCCATGGGAAACCCTAAGGGATTCTTCTAGAAGGAAGGGGGAAACTTGCCCCCTCACTCCTCCCCTTTGGCCGCCGGCCCTAGGACTTGGAGGAGGGGCCAAGCTGGCCGCACAGCCTCCTATATAAGGGAGGGCTGGGGCGCAGCCCCTCTCTCTCCCAACCCTAGCCGCCGGCCAATTGCTGCCCCTCCACTTCTCTCTCTCGCGACTGCACATAGGCGAAGCCCTGCTGCAGATACTCTCCACCATAAGCACCACGCCATCGTGCTGCTGATCCAATCTGTCTATCCACCATACTTGCTGGACCAAGGAAGGAGGAGACGTTGCTACACCGTACGTGTGCATCTCTCGGAGGCGTCGCCACTTGCGGCGTTGGATCAGATCGGATCGCGAGGAGGAGACGGCTAGTATGACTACATCATCCACGTTTTGTTGAACGTTTCCACTGTGAGATTTCTTCAAGGGTATGAAGATCTCATCTATCTCTATTGTTGATTACATCTCCTAGATTAGATCTTGGCTTTCTTGTTCGCATCCGTAGGAATTTTTTTGATTTACTATGCTGCAAAACCCTTCACTCTGGGCCTTGATTGCAGATCAGACAGCCTCCTGTGTCCCCAATATGCCTATTAATTAGGATGCATTTGAGAGGAATAATGTTGTGAAGAGCACACCACGTAAATATTTTAACTTTGCTAGGAACTTCCATTTTCCAAACAATTTTCCAAACCGAGTTCAAGCCAGATCCTCCAGGTAGGGAAAGCAAATTTGAAGATGGACCAAATTGGTGTTTCCATTGCAGATAATATCCTGATCGAACCGAGTATTTTCCATTCTTTGTAGCTTCCCATGTAATGAAATCATCAAATCCATGACTATTTAGAGGTATTTGCAGAATTCTCTGAACATCGACAATATTAAATAGGCTTTGGAGTAGCTCTTCATCCCACTGACCCGTCATTGGGTTTATCAGATCAGACACCTTTGTATAAATAGCACCATTGCGATGCGATAGTACGCTCCTATCCAGGCTACTAGGAATCCAAGGGTCACCAGTTTGAAAGTTGATCACCAGTTCCTACTCTCCACACATATCCCCGTTTGAAAGTTGAAGTACCTGCCAGGATACTTTGCCATGTAAAAGATGAGCCAGCCTTCGGCCCAGTCTTCAAGATGTCGCCAGATGGGTAATATTTATCTCTTAGTACCCGAGCACACAAGGAGTTTGGTTCATCAATAAGCCTCCAAACCTGTTTAGCTAGCATAGCAAGGTTAAAAGAGTGAAAATCACGAAACCCCATACCACCTTCATTTTTTGGGTAGCAAAGCTTCCACCATGCAAACCAATGCATCTTATTGCTATTCTCGTCATCTCCCCACCAAAACTGAGAAATTGTATCCATCATCCTTTTACATACACCTTTGGGGATGAGAAACACTGACATAGCATAGACCGATATTGCTTGGGCAACAGCCTTTAGGAGGATTTCCTTGCCGCCAATAGAAAGGAGTTTCTCCTTCCAGCCATTAATCCGTTGGATTATTCTCTTCACAAAGTGAATGAAACAGTCACTTCTGTCAGCACCAACAATTGCAGGCAAGCCTAAATACTTATCAGATAAAGCCTTCGTGTCAATATGAAGAGCCTCACAAATTTCTGCCCTTAGAAGTACATTAGTATTTGGTGAAAAGAAGATACTAGATTTTGCTAAGCTCACCATTTTCCCTGAGTTTGCACAGTACGTATCCAATACTCTTTGCAAGGAAGTTGCATTGTTCATATCAGCTTTCATGAGGATTAGGGAATCATCAGCAAAAAGGAGATGTGAGACTGATGGTGCATTTCTGCACACCCTTACCCCATCGATGCCACCAACTTATTCTTCATGCAAAAGAAGACTAGATAAGCCCTCTGCACATAACAGAAAGAAATAAGGAGATAGTAGGTCCCCCTAGTGGAGACCCCTAGTAGGAATAAACATGTCAGTATCATCAGAATTAAAGCTAATTTGATATCTGACCGATGACACACAAGCCATCATAATGGAGATCCATCTCTCCGCAAAACCCAACCTTCTCATTATATTTTCCAGGAACACCCATTCCACTCGGTCATACGCCTTATGCATATCAAGCTTGACCGCACATGAGCCATTGTGCCCTGATCTTTTATTTTTAATGGCATGCACACTTTCATATGCCACAAGGACATTATCTGTAATAAGTCGACGAGGAACAAAAGCACTCTGCATTGGAGATATTACATCTGGGAGGATTCTTTTTAGACGTAAAGCCAGCATTTTAGAAATGATCTTGTAAATCACATTACAAAGACTGATAGGGCGGTATTGGGTAATCAGCTCCGGATCATCCACCTTTGGGATTAGAACAACCGTAGTGTCATTCCACCCATCCGGTATAGTTTTCGTATTAATCGCATGAAGCACTTCCTGGGTAATCTCATCACCACAGACCGACCAGAACTTTTTATAAAAGACTGCATGTAGACCATCCGGCCCTGGTGCTTTAAAATCTCCTATGCTGAAAACCGTCTTCCTGACATCCTCCACCGTGAAAGGAGCCAACAATTTATCATTCATATCTGCATCAATTCTCGGTACAAATTTCTCCAGTAAAGATGGATCAGTCTCCTGGACTTCCGAAGTGAAGAGATTAACAAAATAATGCAAAACATAGGATTTAAGAGAATTTGTACCTTCGATCCAGATATTATTTTCATCGCGTAATTTCTTGATAAAGTTTTTCTTTCTACAGGCTGACGTGTAGTTGTGGAAGAATGAGGTATTTCTATTACCGTGTTGTAGCCAATTAGCTCTGGATTGCTGAGCCCAATGAACTTCCTCATGTTCGAGTAATATTTCAATGAGGTTGGCTGCCTCCTTTGCTTTGGTCTCGTTCTCATCATTCATTGGACCATTCATTGCATCTTGTAGCTCCCTTTGAGATTTTCGAAGTCTTTTTTTCGGTTGCTTCAGCACAGCAAAGTCCCATTCCTGAATAAAAGCATGCAGTTGGTTTAACTTGCTTAGCATGCCGTTTGTATTAGAAGCCGCCTCAGCGCAGGCCTTCTCTATCACCTCTTTGACCCTTTCTCCCGCAACCATCGAGCTTCAAAACGGCGAGGTCCAGTCCTTCTCTCCAGTAGATCAGCCTGGTAATCAGTATCAAGCAGGATGGGGCAATGATCCAATTGGATAAATTCCAGATGTTGTAGCACTGCAGCCAGGCGCATGGAAGTCCAACCACCGTCCACAACCGCTCAATCTAACCGTTCCAGAATCCTCCCTCTTCTCCATGTGAACATTTCACCACTGTAACCAATATCCTCCAAACCACAATCAGTCAAAACGTCTTGAAATGCCTGCATATAATTATGAGGTCGAGAATTACCTCCCTCCTTTTCATGTGAAAATAATATTTCATTGAAGTCTCCAAAGATAACCCAAGGCAGGTTTGAATTGTTTTGGAGTTCTCGAATCTTGTCCCAAGTTTTGTATTTGTCTTCCCACCTTTGTTCCCCATAGATACCAGTTAGTCTCCAAACCTTATTGGGCCCTTCATTAACCTGAACATCAATATAGTTAGGAGCCGAGAAAATTTGTTGAATACTGATTTATTTTTTCCACAGTAGTAACAAACCACCACTTCTACTGACACTAGGATTAACAATTTTCATGTCCATTTGTAGTCTTCTCCTGACACACTCAGCTGGAAAAACATCGAGGTGGGTTTCTGACAAGAACGCCACGAAGGGGTCACATTTCCTTCAAATATCCAAAAGAGCACGAACTGTCGGGTCATTCCCCAAACCCTGAAGTTCAAACCGAGGAGTTTCATTGCGACCGGACGGATCCTCATGGGAGGCCGCCGATCCTAGTGAAGAGGAGTTTGCTCCGTCCTTCTTTGAACGTTTACGTTAATTTTCCTTCTCAGTACCCAACGTTATTGTCTTCTGACCCGGACCATCTACATTCATATCATGATTAGATGTAGTCTTAGAAATATCACCTGTCTGATCATCTGCAGATTCTTCATCCTCCCCTAATTCAAGTCTTCTTTTATCCAAAGCATCAGAATGAAGGTTCGGGTCAATGTCCATAGCCTTTTTAGCCGGGCTAGTGCCTATATCATCCATCTCACCCTCAACAAGGATAGTTCCCTCAATATTCGGTAGCGCATTATACCGCCAACTGACTTTATTAGGATCTTCAGGGAAGAATTGTCCTCTCCCACGGACAGCCATGTCCTGCTCTCTACCACGACCATGGCCTCCTCCAAGCCCATTCGACCGTCCTCCACTTCTAAAACCTCCCACTCCACGGCCACGGCCATGGCCATGCCATGTCTTCCAATCAGCATTCAAAAAATCACCCCATTTGAGTTTATCTTCCTCAAATTCTCCCGAGCCACACTCAAGATGTGAATGACCCATGAATCCGCATGCCCCACAGAACCTCGGCAGCTTTTCATATTTGATCTGGTAGAATTCCCTTTGAACTCCACGAGAAACAGACACAAACCAAGCCAGAGCCTTCCTGACATCCAATTCCACACGAACTCAGACAAAATTACCAGCACCTTGCACATCAAACTCAACCTTCTTTGCTTTCCCAACTTTCTTTTCAGTCAAGTTCTTGATTAGTGCTTCCTTTCTATACCCAATAGGTAGCTTATGAATCTGGATACATGTCTCAAAAGTATTTAAATCAATTGTTTCTAGAGGAGCAAACCCATCATACTTTGCGATGCACACTGCATTCTGACGGAATAACCACGGACCCCCTTCTTCTACCTTGAGCCAATCGCCGAGACAAAAGCATTGTACAGAGAAGAGATTTTCCTCAATGTGATTGAAAATTACCTCCTTAGCAGGGCTTCATGCTAATCTCATGTGCTGCTCAAATGTCTGGGGACTGAAGAAATTCGTGGTGTGCACTCTAGCCAAAGCCATCCACTTGATTGCCTCCTTCAGCGCCGCCTCTTCTTCCTCAAACACCAGATCATCGATCTCATCGTCTTCTATCCCAAGGCATTGCAGCATAGAATCAATAGGCTCCATCTTCTTATTCGCGCCCCTCCCAGATTGATTCATCGAACTTGACTCTGGACTCGCAATGATCAGAGCTTCCCCGCAAAACCTTAGGGCTCACGAGAACCTTGCTGGAAGATTTAGAGAAGGACCCGATCAGCGTCACCTAAACCCTAGAGGGTACGGAAGTCCTCGGGGTAGAGATTACTCCATCCGTGGAACAGCGGTGGAGGAGAGAAAACCCTAGTCGCCCTTGCAGTCGCCTGCCAGAGCCCTAGGTCATTTTGATGAGCATTCCTAGTCCAAAGTAATCTACACAATAATCACCCTTAAGTGGGTGTTCAAGCTAAAGAGGGATGCAGCTGGTACCATCGTCAAGCACAAGGCTCGCTTGGTGGCACGAGGCTTCTTGCAGCAGGAGGGGGTCGACTTCGACGACGCCTTCGCTCCCGTGGCACGGATGGAGTCTGTGCGACTCATCCTTGCGCTAGCTTCCTAGGAGGGATGGCGTGTCCATCACATAGATGTCAAGTCGGCATTCCTTAATGGTGACTTGAAGGAGGAGGTCTATGTGCATAAGCCGCCGGGATTTGCGATCCCCGGCAAGGAAGGCAAGGTGCTCCGCCTGCGCAAGGCCCTCTATGGCCTACGGCAGGCACCAAGAGCGTGGAATGCCAAGTTGGATTCCACGCTAAAGGGGTTGGGCTTCGAGCTAATCCCGTAGGATGCGGCCGTCTACCGGCGGGGCAGTGGAGGAAAAGCCCTGCTGGTGGGCGTCTATGTCGACGACTTGGTGCTCACTGACACCAAGGATGTGGAGGTAGCGGCGTTCAAGGAAGAGATGAAGGCCACCTTCCAGATGAGTAATCTGGGGCCTCTCTCCTTCTACCTGGTCATCGAGGTGCACCAGGACGACTCTGGGATCACGCTTCGACAGACCGCCTACGCCAAGCGTGCCGTTGAGCTTGCTGGTCTCACCGACTGCAACCCACTCTGATGGAGGAGAGGCTGAAGCTGAGCCGTGACAGCACGACAAAGGAAGTGGACGCCACATAGTAGCGGCGTCTTGTGGGGAGCCTTCACTACCTCTCCCACACACGGCCGGACTTGGCGTTCTCCGTCGGCTACGCTAGTCGGTTCATGGAACGACCGACGACGGAGCACCAGCAGGCTGTGAAGAGGATCATCCGCTATGTTGCGGGAACTCTCGACCACGGCCTCCACTAACCTAGATGTCCTGGGGCAGCAGCCTTCATCGGGTACAGCGATAGCGACCATGTTGGCGAAACCGACACCAACAAGAGCACGTGCAGGATTCTCTTCTTCCTCGGCAAGTGCCTCGTGAGCTGGCAGTCGGTCAAGCAGCAGGTGGTAGCCATGTCCAGCTGCGAGGACGAGTACATCGCGGCCTCCACCGCCTGCGCTCAGGCGCTCTGGCTCGCTCGACTGCTTGGTGATCTCCTCGGCCGAGAAACTACAGTAGTGCAGCTCATGGTGGACATCAAGTCTGCTCTGGCTCTGGCGAAGAACCCCGTTTTTCATGAACGGAGCAAGCACATTCGGTTGAGGTATCACTTCATCTGAAGCTGCTTGGAGGAAGGGAGCATCAAGGCAAGCTACATCAACACCACGGATCAGCTCGCGGACCTACTCACCAAGCCTCTTGGGAGGATCAAGTTCCTCGAACTCCGCTCCCAGATCGGGATGGCTCGGCGCTCTAGCAAGACGACGTACAAGACTTAAGGGGAGAATGATGGATAAGTCGTTGTACTATGGTCTGTACTGTGGTCTTTGTGGAGATAGTTGCTGCACATGGTCCTTGTGAAGGACTAGCTGCAGCACACACACACACACACACATGGTCCTTGTGAAGGACTGGCTGTTAGGATAGGATAGCATCCTTGACTGCTTTTAGGGGCATCAAGGACTGACAGTTAGCAGCATCTTAGACTAGCATCTAGCATATTTGTGGTTGGCTAGCAGCTATATATTTGTATCCCCAACCCCTCAGATTAGCATGGCATTGTGTGAGATGTGTGAGAAATAAACCAACGAAAATTGCCCCAACTCTCCTAGTGCCATCCTCTCTCAATGAGAGCAAGTCTGAAACAACTATCAGAATCATAAGATATCTTTGAGCAGCCTTGTGACAAATGCAGCCTAAGTGATCACTGTTCAATTTTGCACGTGTTGTGCATTTTTTGTTTATTCAGGGCCAACTGTTTGAGTAATTGCTCTTATGAGAGTAAAATGGATGATGCTTCTATCCTTCATTTTATTAGGTTTCCGGTCTTCTATTTTGGTGCAAAGAAAGTGCATGTGTTTAAAGAATTATCTTATGAGAGTAAAATGGATGATGCTTCCATCCTTCATTTTATTAGGTTTCCGGTATTCTGTTTTGGTGCAAAGAAAGTGCATCTGTTTAAAGAATTATTTTCTTATTTCTTCAGGAACTTCAGAAACATGGTAGCCAGGATATGATCATGGCGTTGGTTGGTAATAAAGCTGATCTACATGAAAAACGTACTGTATCTTCTCAGGTGTGCATATTTTTGTGGAACAGTGTGTCACTTAGCTAAATTGGGATATTAATGCTGAATGTACTTGAAGGAGATTTTTTTTTTTACCATTTGCTTTGGTTTCTGAAGGATGCACAGGAGTACGCAGACAGAAACAGTATGTTTTTTGTTGAGACATCAGCAAAAACGGCTGATAATATAAACCAACTATTCGAGGTATGTATCAGATTCAGGATTACATAAGCTATTTGCTTTTTCATATAGATGTGATGACAGACCTGGAGAAACATTAAAATCACCAAAGCTCTATTCATCAGTTTTCGTTGAGTGATGCAGAAGTGCTGTCAGATATAATCAATGTGTGAGTATTACTTGATATGCTGAGTGCCGTGTCTTCACAACCAATAATGCAAGAGTACTTGTGCATAAATTGAAAATGATGGAGTTTACTTTTTATGTTAAGCAATATACCAGGGCTTATATAGTTTTGGAGTCATTCTATTCGGTTTTATTTGTTCCAAATCTCCAGTCACTCCTTTATGTAGTCACCACTGTGAGGTAACTTTAACAGTGAAATGTTCTGACCACCACACTGACCCTGTCCCTTAGAGGTTTCTTTTGTCTTTATTATCTGATAAATTTTCTGGTCTGCTACTGAAAAATTCTCCAAATCCAGATCTGCCTCCTGAGAAGTCCTTGTTCTATACATACAATTCACTTGATTAATTTCCTATTTGCCTCTCCTGTCTGTTTTATCAAGTGTTTGCCTTCCATCATGGTATTTTGTTTGACAAAAATTGTCACTTTGGTACACCTTGGACTTTTTCTTCCATATGCCTCAGTTTCCCTTGCATGTTATTGTTGTGCTGTTCCAATTAGAGATATTGGTAAAATCGTATTAAATACACTGCATGTTATGGCAGGAAATCGCCAAGAGGTTGCCGAGGCCAACTCCGCCGTCCTGATTAGCAGCTAGCTGACCAGGCGTCACAACTCTTGGTCAATGTGTGCAATGTACAATAGCAGCAAAATCCTGGATGAACCTTGTGGCTGTTTTAACATACCAGGTCAAGCCATATGTATCTGTACGAGCTTCGTGTCGGAAGTGTGGCTCATGTAAAGCTTGTCCATTGTCCCGAAAGAGTGGAGGTAATCTGTTCCCGGCATGGCTGAAGATAAGATGAGCTGAGGTCGATGTTTGAACCTGAAACATATCATCAATGCTTTTGCTTTCGTTCTAGTTTCAGTTTGACTCGGTTGTTTTTTTGATAAAGAGTTTATATTAATATCAAGAAGATACTAATTATATCCAGTATCTGCAACAACGCAGCGCTCTAATGGGCAATACGAATGCACACAGCCATAAACTGTACCGAAAGGGTCTAAGATTCAGAGCTATCAATGTTGTGGATGATTAATTTGATTATAAGAAGTTAACAATAGTCGTGCTGAGCAGGGCATCTGGTCGTAGTTCTTGCGTGAGTGTGATGAGCTGACAGCTCAGCTAGAGAGGGACCTGATTGTTTTATGTGATGACTAGAAAGAGAAAACAGACGGAAGTCTTCGTTACTTCTACCTTGAAGGTGTACTTGGTTGACTTAGTCAAACTTTTTTAAAAGAAAAAATTAACTAGCTACTAATACTACATAGCAAGAATTTTGCTCCAAGAATTGCCACCAGATGCAGCTCAAGATGGTATCAGTCGTTTCCCTCGTGTTGCTCCACTTCCTCGGCTTCATCCATGGAGCTACGGCAGCCAGCGGTGGCAGCCAGTTCATCTACAACGGTTTCGCTGGCGCTCAGCTTGACCTGGACGGCATGGCCGTGATCCAGCCGGACGGCAAGCTCGCGCTGACGAACATCACGTCCCAGCTGAAAGGCAGCGCGTTCCACCCGGCGGCCCTCCTCTTCCACGAGGCGGCAACGAACGGCACAGCCGCACGGTCCTTCTCGGCGACCTTCGCGTTCGCCATTGTCACCGACTATGTCATCGTCGGGGGGAATGGGCTTGCCTTCTTCGTCGCGCCAAGCAAGAACCTGTCCGCAGCGTCTCCGAGCCAGTTCCTCGGCCTCTTCAACCGGCAGAACAACGGCAACAGGAGCAACCACGTCTTCGCCGTCGAGCTCGACACCATCCTCAACCCGGAGTTCAGGGACATCAACAGCAACCACGTCGGCGTTGACGTGAACGGCTTGGCCTCCGTCGCCGCCGAGCCCGCCGGCTACTACTCCAGTGACGACGCCAGCGATTTCAAGAACCTGACCCTCATCAGCGGCGACGCTATGCAAGTGTGGGTGGACTACGACGGGCGATCAACGGTGCTCAACGTGACGCTGGCACTCCTCGGGACGTCCAGGCCCATAAAGCCCCTTATCTCCGTCGTCATCGACCTCTCGCCTGTGCTGAGCGCCACGGCGTACGCCGGCCTCTCATCGTCAACGGGGCCGTTCCGAACGCGCCATTACGTGCTCGGCTGGAGCTTCGCGCTGGACGGGGCAGCGCCGCCGCTGGACTACGCAAACCCTCCCCAAGCCGCCCCGCGTCGGTGACAACAAGGGCCGGTCAAAGGCGCGTGACGTCATCGTTCCGGTGGCCGCTCCGATCCTCGCGCTCGCGGTGGCCGCCGGTGTCGCTCTGCTGGTGTGGCGGCGGTTCCGGTACGCCGAGGTCAGGGAGGACTGGGAGGTGGAGTTCGGGTCGCACCGGTTCGCGTACAAGGATCTGTTCCTTGCCACCGGCGGCTTCGACAGCAAGCACCTGCTCGGCGTTGGCGGGTTCGGGAGAGTGTACAAGGGCGTGCTTCCGGAGTCCAAGACGGAGGTCGCCGTGAAGGTCGTCGTGTCTCGCGACGACGCGAAGCAGGGGATGATGAAGCAGTTCGTCGCAGAGGTCGCCAGCATCGGCCGCGTCCGGCACCGCAACATCGTGCAGCTGCTCGGTTACTGCCGGCGCAAAGGGGAGCTCCTCCTAGTGTACGAGTACATGCCCAACGGCAGCCTGGACAACTCGTTGTACGACCAGGATGCGCGGCCCCTGAGCTGGGCGGAGAGACTCCGCGCCATTAGAGGCGTCGCGTCCGGCTTGCTTTACCTCCACGAGGACTGGGAGCAGGTGGTGGTGCATCGGGACATCAAGGCGAGCAATGTGCTCCTCGACGGCGAGATGAACGCGCGGATCGGCGACTTCGGGCTGGCCAAGCTATACGACCGGGGCGCCGACCCGCAGACCACCCGCGTGGTGGGTACCATGGGGTACCTCGCACCGGAGCTCGCGTGCACGCGGAGGGTTACGCCGGCCACCGACGTGTTCGCGTTCGGATCGTTCGTGCTAGAGGTGGCCTGCGGCCGGCGGCCCATCGAGCACAGCGCCGCCGACGACAACCGGCTCGTCCTGGCCGACTGGGTGCTCGAACGCTGGCACGACGGCGACGTCGCGGCCACAGCGGACCCCCGGCTCTGCGGCGTCTACAACGCCGAGGAGGCAGCGGCGGTGCTTAGGCTTGGTCTGGTGTGCTCCCACCCGGCGCCCGCCGCTAGGCCGTCGATGCGACAGGTGGTACAGTACCTCGACGGCGACGTGGCGATACCCGAACCGGCGCCGACGTACCGGAGCTTCACCATGCTGGCCATGATGCAGAACGCCGACGGCTTCGACTCCTACGTTACCTCTTACCCGTTGTCGTCGGCAACGAGCGCCGGCGTCTCCTCCGCCCTCTCCGGGAGGTGACTGACGAAGGCCACACATGACATTTCCTGAATACTTATCCATAACAACCATCACTAATGTCCTTTCAAGATCATGCGACCAGTATTTATTTTATTTTGCTTTATTGGTTTGAGGCTGTATAATGTCAAAAATGTAAAACCACATAGCTATGGACCCGTAGGTCTTATCTGGTATCGTCCAACACCGCTTTGAGATCTGTGTATTGACTTTTGGACATAGCAAAAAGATCCCTCAAATTACTTTAATTTCGAATCTGTGAGTCCCTACTTTTTTTACAAAGTACAACACATATTTCTACTTTATCACATTTTGCATCCATCGACTAACCATTCCATATGTAAGAATTAGCAGATGAAGTAAGCATCTAAGTTAACTAAATATGCAAGAATTAGTAGATAACATCTATGGTAAATACATATGTTAAGGAAGAGATTAGTCAGAGGTTGGTGATTAATTGTGTTAGTTTGCTGCAATTAAACGTAGTAACATTCAGCTTAGTGTTTCCCAGGAAGATATATTAGCTAAATATGTTTCAGGAAGATATTAAACGTACCGCTTCATTAAGCAATTAGCAAAAATTATTCAGGACGATTTTTAGTCAAATATGTTCCAGGTCAGTGATTAATTTGGTTCTCTTGCTGCATCTTATCTGGGTCATTGTGCATCTGATTAGGAAGACCAATCTTCCGAGGAAATCACCGAACTACAGTCCATGTTCATTCCAAGAAGAATTAGCAACATCATAAAGGGGAACGGATCCGGATCCTAGCACAAAAGAAAATGGAAACCGATCTGGATCATAGCACAAGAAAACAAACAGAAGATTAGATCCGCAATCCAGGTTATGAGATTCACATCGTAGCACAAAAGAAAACAAAAAGGAAGAAAAGGGCATCGTTCTAGAATTGGTAGCGCTGAACAATTTTTCAACAGATTTGCTGCCAAGATGCAACTAGTAAACTTGAATGTCTAGACCGTCCAGATCCATAAACAAAAAACCATGGCCCTGAGTAAACACAGGATATAGACACAAGCAATTTGGACCTTACGGATCTGCAAAATGAACAAAAGTGATTGAGGAAATTGATACACGCATGGATTTGTTCCTCAAATTTCAAAAAAAAATTGAATGAGAGACGAATTCACACATGGATTCATACAAGTGTGGATCTGGAACATGGATTCTTACAAGAAAGAAACTGGTTAAGGAACCACATCGCCGACCAGGGATGCATGCCAATGAAAATGATGAATCTTTCACAGGGCCAACCAGGGCACTACCAAACAACTAGATCGAGATCCAGATGTAGACAAGTAAAGAGGAATCCATGGATCCAAAAACAATTTGGATCTGGGTATATATCTCAGCTCGGGATTCAATGAGCTAACCATGACCAAGACATGCATCTTTGATGCGCACGATCCAAAGAAAACTAACAAAACCAAGAAATCAAAAACGAACTCCATCTGGTGGATGAACTCGGGCAGCTCGCCCATCCGGCCACCATGATTCTCCTCGATCCTGCAGTAAACCGCCGCTGCTCTCCTTCCCATCGAGGTGGGGGTGGCCACGAATCCACAGGATCTACCCAGCTGGAGCACTTTCAGTGGTGGCCATGGCCGTTGCCGTCGGAGGTGAAGAAGATGGCAGACGACGACTTGGCTGTGTGAGAGAAAAGGGGGGAGTGTGTGTGTCTGGAACTCTGGATAGAGCACGGGACAGAATCAGAGTGTACAGGTACATCTTCAGTACTACAGGAGAGGAAAGTAGACAAGTGCAGGTGGTTTTATGGAAATTGTCCTTGCATGAATCTTGATGTGCTCGTGGCTGTTAGATAAGACCAACGGGTCCAAGACTATATGGGAAAACTGCGTTCGTATAATGTGACAATTTCAGGAGAAGTTCTCTATGAGATCGAGCGAGACATGCAATGCTAGATATGGGCACCCACCCGTCCAGAATTTTAGACGTATTTTATTTCTGTTGATCAAAGCTTTGACCAATATTTAGTTTACTACTCCCTCCGTTTCAAAATATAAGATGTTTTAGGTTTGTGAAGTAAATGCATCTAGACATGTTTTATTGTGTATATTCGTGTGAACCGACACACTAAAAGATGTCCAAATACATTTGCTTCACAAAGCTAAAATATCTTATATTTTGAAACGGAGGGGGTAATACTTATTTTTTTGACAATCAATGCCATATATATTTATAAGAGTAAATAGTATATGTTAGAGATACATAAGCTGTCTTCAGCAACTATAAAATAAAGTCTAAAAGAAACGAGCAAATCTTTAAAATCTTTAAACTCTTTCTTCTTCCATACATAATCTTATATTTTTCAGAAGGCAGCCGAATAAAACCAAATCGTAAACCTGTAAATACCAACAAAGGTTCTCCTATAATTTTAATTCGAGCCGCAATGCCAAAGTTACATGCACACGCGCAACAATTGAAGTAGTCAATCAATATCGGCAAGAGTACCAACACCAGTATATCAGGGCAAAATAACCTTACAACTTGGTCGACGTCACTGGAGTCGAGAGTACGAATCACCATTATCGAGGACGTAGAAACCGGGAAAATTATTGCGAGAATAATACTCCTCACAGCTAACTTCAACTCATTTGGTGCACTATCTCCAGGGTTAATGGGCAATGGCAAAAGGGTCTTACTTCTTTGCTACTTCTTACCGCTTGAAAGCTTTGAAACGAGAGGAACACTAAGAGTTTTTAGAGATATAGCCTCTATGCCCGATAGAGTTATACTTCGGTCATCCAGTGATGAGGGTTAAACTCGACAAATGTCCTAGATGAAGGACTTAGGATCGGGGAGATAGGGCGTCGGATGAACTCGAAGATAAACTCAGTCAAACAAGATGGCTATGAAAGTAAACGTGGGTGTAGAACCTGGCTTGCTTTCAATCTGTCCCACACCGTCCCCTCCTGGCCCCTTTATATAGGTGGCCAGGTCTCAAGGATCGGGTGGGATCCGATACAGATTACAATATCGATATACGACATGAACTCGTATTTCGACTAGTATTACAATTGGGCCTAGCTTAACGGGCCTCAGGGGTACTCAACTAACGGGCTCTATTATCTATACCCTTGTCAGTAGCCCCCGAGATTCTACCAGAATTGCAGATTCGGGTTGAATCTCAGATCTTCAATTCTTCGGCTTGATCAATACTTGACTTCGTCAGATCTTGAAATTTTCGACTAGGTCTTTTGACTTATCTTTTTCTATAATATCTCGCAAGGGGCTTTGATGAACAAGCCTGACACCTGTGACAGATCAAGAGGTCAGTTAACTGTCGGAACAGATACTTGCCACCTACTTCAAATTCAATCCCTCGGACTTGAATTCGGGAAACCGGTTAAACCCATTCTTTTGCCGCATTTAGGACTTACAAAGAATAAGTCCCAGTGGTTCTCAGGGTACCCAGTGCGTCCACCAGGATTTTTCTTCGCGTCGTAGACACGAATACATACCAGCAGAGCACATCCATGTGCGTATACCAGGCCACACAGGACGGATCCTGGGGTCTTATCTTCGTGACACATTTCAGTCACGACATTTGAGTTTTGTCGCGATGACGCAACCCGAGAATCATATGTCGCAGCCTTGTTTGACTGTTCCAGCGTACAAAATATTCGGGTTTATTCAACCTTGATTGATAAAAACCTTCCTCCCGATGGTAGTAATGATGCTTTCAGAATTTTATTCGCCTTCATTGTTCATTATAAAACATCGTCGGGTGCGCGCCCAGCGCTCCCGATGGTAGTAGCCCCCGAGGCTATAGCCGAAAAATCTTTTTTCGAGTATAGTCTCAAAGACATCGTGCCGTCTTTCTTATCGAGAGATCATAATGTGATTTTATAATATCATCGCGTGCGCCCAGCGCTCCCGATGGTAGTAGCCCCCGAGGCTATAGCCGAATATTTTCGGGTATGGACTCAAAAAAATGATTCTTCTCTTACCAGGCTCAATTTTTTGTCGGCTTCCTTGATCTTCCTTTACTCAAGTTTGCTAACTCGAACCATCTTTGGAATATTCATCTTACTAGCGCCCGCTGCTTACCATAGTCTTCAGTTCTCGTTACCCATACGTTTGTGACGTCATTAATCCATTTGTAATTATCTCTAGATTTTGACCGTTACCTATGGGCAACGCGGTAATTTCGCATTTCCTCTGCCCGTTAGTGGGCTGCCGTTTCCGCTCTTTGCGCCAAGTCTCAGCCCACGTTTCGTTACCTGGAAGCTATATAAGGGGAGAGTGGGAAAATTTACTGTTTACCAGTTCATTGCTTCCACTGCCGCCACCATTGCTGCAATCTCTGCTCTCCTTTGATCTCCTGCTGAGCCCCCATGCGCAGATCGTAGATGCGCGTGAAGCATCAGGCGCAGAAGCACAAGATGACCAAGGGGACAAACGTCGCGACGAGCTGGGTACCTTCTGCCTTTACGCAGAAGGAGCTGGAGAAGGCCCAAGCGGATGGCCTCGTCTCCAACGACGACGAGGTTATCTTCCCCAGCGCTGAGCGGATCCCCAAGCCCAGAGATGGTTTTCGGGTGATGTTCTTTGCCTATCTTTTGCGCGGTCTTTCCCTTCCTGCCCAGGAATTCCTTTGTGGGCTTCTTTTTGTTTACGGTGTGCAGCTTCACCAGCTCACACCAAACTCCATCTTGCACATTGCTTGCTTCATAACTTTGTGCGAGTCGTTTCTGGGGATTGATCCCCATTTTCTTCTTTGGAGAGCCCTCTTTCGGCTCCGCCCCAGTGTCGCGTTGTCCAAGAAACCCGAACTGGGTGGAGCTTGCATCTCTCTTCGCTCTGAATCGCAGTATTTGGAGTTTTCAATGGCTGCCTCGGTACAAGGTTGGAGGACCAGGTGGTTTTACATCAAGGACCGGAAGAATTCCCCCTCCGACAAGTACGGCCTTGCCCCATTTGACGCCTCCCAGGAATTGAAGAAATTTGCCTCGTGGGATTCGCCTCCCACGGAAGCTGAGATGGAGGAGATCAAACCACTCCTGGCCCGCATCCAGGAGCTGAAAAGTGGCAGGGGAGGTACTCTTTCGGGTACACAACTCATGGCTTTTTTCTTGCAACGTCGGGTTCAACCCCTGCAGCATCGTTTTTCCAAGTTGTGGACTTTTTCTGGCTTGGAGGATCCTTCTCGAGTATCTGAAGATCTTATGGAAAAGAAGGATCTCGACAGGCGTGTAAGAGCTCTTACCACTCTCACCAAAGATCATGAAGTTGCGAACTTAGCCGCAAGCCATTTCGACTCTGAGCATCCCTTACCTGCGGTAATTTTTGCTGTCTTTACTTTGCCTTGTTTTTTCCTTTTATTTTTCGCCTTATATCTTTCGGATTTTTTTATCTTTTCAGGATCATCGACTTCTTGTTTCTCGCCCTCCTATCCCAGAGGGAGGGGCCATTCAGCATGTTCCTGTTTCTGCAGCCTCCGAAGCCCCCGAGACTGAGGACGGCCACGATGGAGACGAAGGCGAGGATTCGCTGGAAAGGTCCAGTTCAACGACGTCACCTCCTCCTGCACTTTCTGAAGACATTGTCGTGGACAAGAAGAGGAAACGTGTCGAAGAAATTGCTTCTTCCAGTGCCTCCGCCCCTAAGACTGTGGCCGGGGAATCCTTCGAGCCAGAGGACGGCGGAGAACTCTTCGACTACATGGACTCGTTGGTGTTCATCTGTTTGTTTTCATATACTTAGCGTTTTATTGCTAACCTTGATAGATGACATTGTCTTTTCCTCTTTTTCTCAGGGACGAGGAGGACCCGAAGAGATTTGCTGCTGAGGCCACCGTCAGTGATACTCTTGTCATCAACGACCCGTCGCCACAAGAGGTTGATGCAGCGGCGAAACCTCAAAAAGCTCCGAAGAAGCCTACCAGGAAGGCAGTCACTGTTCGTAGCTCTAGGCGTTTGCAGAAAGCTTCCGGCGCCGGTGCTACCCTTGAGGCCCATCAGTCCACAAGCTCCTCTGATGACGTGCGTAAACATACTGTTATATTTACTTCAATTTTTACGTGTTGATGCTCACATCTTATTTTCTGGACAGAGCCTGGTGAAGAGATTCGTCGACTTGGGCAATGAGTGCGTCGAGTACCTAAAAGTTGCCAAGGCTTCTGAAGGTAAGTCTCATTTTTTTTAACACTCCCTTCTCTTTGCATGCCTGTCTCTGCTTCTTTGCTTGATTGTTTCTTTCTTGTTTGTTTAACTTAGGTGCTCTGAAGGTGGCCAACGCTCGCATTGCATCGCTAGAAGCTGAACTCGAAGCTTCCAGGACAGCTTTTGATGCCGCCACTGCTGCCAAGGTCAATGGTGAGAAGTCTTCTAAGTCAGCATTGGCTAAGGCGAAGAAAGCAAAAAAGGACCTGGGTACCGCTAAGGAGGAGCACCTCCAGCGGGAACAGGCCGTGGCTGAGCGGCTAAACCAGATGTCTGCTGCTGCTGGAGGTACATACTATACTCTCTTTCATTTTGACGGCTTTCTTGCTCTCTTATGTTTGCTGATGTATTCCTTTTCTGCTGTTTTGCTGTTTCCTTGGTTTTGCAGAATATAGTAAAGTGTCTGCATCGACTTTGCAGCTTGACGAAGATCCTCTCTCGGCCGCGGTCAGCCTGCTTGAAGCGAACTGGATTTCTGTCCGGGAAATCTTCGAGTTGGTTAACCGCGTGCTTACGCGGATTTTTGTCGGGTTATGGCCCAAGAAGAAGGCCAATGTACCGGACTTGAAGAATCTTGCCAAAGCCTTCGACACCGATGAAGACCCCATACTTACTATGAAGGGTCTCTCCCTGAAGCGAGGTGCCGAGGGGGCCATTGCCTTTGCCTATGCGCATGGTGAGGAGGTGAACTGGGAGAAGGTTAGCTCTTCCCCCGGCCGTCCTTGTTTGGAACTGAAGACTTTTTTTGAGAAGGCAAAAAAATATGCACCGGGCATTGTGTCGATGATTTCCCCTTCGGCGGCTTCCGCGACCGGTACGGCACCGATTTCTTCGACTCCGGCCACAAGTGGTTCTATGCCTCCTCCTGATGATGGTGCTGCTTCTACTACGCCTTCTTCCGCTACGGATCATGAGGCCGAGGTGGCGTAGACTTGGCCTCCCTTGTAATTTTAGTTTCATTCTGATATGGCAAACTTTCTAGTCGCCTGTAGCCCAAGAACCTTAGTCAGAGGGCTTATGGTTTTGTAAATATATCCTCTTTTGCGAAATGTCGTGTTTGGTTTAGCTTCCGAGATGCTCCTCTCTTCTTTTTCTTTGCCTTCCAGCCTGTGCGTGCTGGTAAATTATCTAGTCGCGGTCAAGCTCCATCTTCTGCCGATGCTTTTGACTCCAGAGTTTCGTCGCCTCCTCATCCTGCTTGCCGATGCGATTAGTATTCCTCACGGATTGCAGATCTTGAAAGTCGTTTGACTTTGTCTAAGCGCCAAGCACAGATGGCTATAGGTAAAGCCAGCAAATCTTGCGGTTTTATGAAGCAAATATCCGTACTCGAGGATAAGGTGTCGAGTCTGACAGCTAAAATTGTACATTTGGAGGAGTGCGACTCTTTTCTCGTTGGTATTATCGAGTCTGCTTGCGAGTTGTTGCGATGTAAGTTTCCCTGCCATTCTCCTCTTTTGCTTTTTTGCTGCAATGTTGCTAGCCCATGATTTTTATCACTGTAGGTACTTGCTTGGACTTCGTTGGCGAAGCTCGTCGCATTTTTGAACGGATCGCGGCTCTTGAGAGATCGTCAGGTGGAGTCAAAACTTTTTGGTCTGATCCCCGGCGCCGCAGTGCCATTGTGCTCCTCCAAGATCGTGCTCAACACATTGGAGAGGCGGTTGATGGTTGTCGAAAAGCTCTGACTACCATGCATTCTGTGATGCTTCCTCGTAATCCTCTTCCTGGAACTTTTTCTCAGCTGCTTGCTGTTTTTAGGTCTACTCAGCGCATTCATCGCCTGATAGAACTTAACTTAGTGGCTGGTGCCAATTTTGCCCTTGGTTGGACGCGCATGTGGCACCCAAGGCTCAATTTCATTTCCATGTCACTGAGCTTGCCTTCGGGAGGGGCTCAATAACGAGTTCATATGGATGCTACTCTCCAACCGGCTAAGAGGCTTATAGCTAGGTTGCTTCGAGAGGATGCCGCGTTTTTCCGCGAGCATCACTATTTAGACCCTTTGGGCGTAGACGATTCTGATCAGCCATTGATGTAAAGTTTGTGTGCGTATAATGCGAGAGTTTGCTGTTTTCTAACTTTTGCGTCAGAATTTTTTGTGCTCAAAGCATTGCACTTTTTGTGTGTATGTTGGTGCGCTTACCGCAACTTTTGAAGACACGTAAACTCAGATAAGAGGAACTTTTGTCTTTTATTTATGCGTATAATGTAAGATACATGGGATAACCCAAGAGATCCGGCCAGTGACCTGTGTTCTGGATCTAGAGGGCATTGCCCTGGAATAACTCGTGGCTTTTACAGCCTTATTTTCCTATTCTATTTACAGCCCATGGAATAACTCGTGGCTTGAGTCTTCTCTTCTTCTCCTGTGGACTTCTCTTGCTCTGGTGGCTGTACCCGAGGTTTCTTTACTTCGGGTTCCTTTTGGTTTCCTTCGAGTTGCTGCGTGACTCCTGTAGTCGTGCTTTTTGTTTTGGGTTCCCCGTAGCTCGCCATCATGCCGAAGTTTTGGGCCATCTTGTGAAATTCCTTGTCACATAGTTCTGATAACTCGAAGCTTCCTTTGACTGTAATGATTCCTTTGGGTCCTGGCATTTTTAGTACTAGATAAGTGTAGTGAGGCACTGCCATGAATCGTGAAAACGCAGGTCGCCCGAGGATCGCATGATATTGTGATGGCCAGTCCATGACTTCGAAGTCGAGTTTCTCCCTTCTGTAGTTTTGTCGATTTCCGAAGCAAACATTGAGTGCTATTCGACCAAGTGGATAGTTAGCACTCCCTGAAACTATTCCGTGGAAGGAGCAGTCAGTTGGCTTTAGGAACTCTAATGAAATGTGCATTGCCCGTAGGGTTTTTGCGTAAATCAGGTTTATTCCACTTCCTGCGTCCATGAATATTCTGTCGACATCGTATGTCCCTATTTGGGCTTTGAGTACCAAGGGCGCGTTTCCTGGCCGAGGTACTGTTATTGGGTGATCGTCTCTGCTGAATTCTATGGGTTGCTCTGACCAATGTAGATATTCCGTCGTTGCTAGAGGTGAAGTTATTGCTAGGTTAACTTGTCGAGTTATGCTTTTCTCCTCTTTGTTCGACTTGGGCACTGGTTGTATCATTGCTGTGATGTGCCCTTTAGATGGAACATATCCTTCCTCGTCGTCACGTCCCTGGTTTGATTGATCTTGACCCTTGGGAGCTCCACTGTTTCCTTGTAGGGTTGCAGGCGTGTTGCTTGTGTTTCCCTCGTATCCCTGGCGTTTTGCCTCTGCTTGCTTGTTAAGTGCTGCTTCTTGTAGTTTCAAGAACGTAGTGCAATCTTTCATTGCGTGCCTGGATACTCGTTTCCCATCGACGAACACAGAATGGATGTGACACGGTCCATTGAGCATGTCTTCTGGTGATGGGTTGTACTCTCTGGATTCCCTTGGCGGAAATTTTTTGTACTCTTCTCTGCCATAGTTACGGTATCCCGAACTTTTGCGATCGTTGCCTTGGTAGCTGTTATCTTTATATTCTGCGGCTACTTGGCTGTGGGAGCCGTAATTGTCGTAATTACGGGACCTTCTCCTTTAACCTCCATATCTGTTTCCTCTATCATCTTCTGGTGATCGCGTGCGTTTATTGTTGCACGCATCTTCTCCATCTGCGAATCTGTTTGCCACATCCATTAAATCTGATACTATTTTTGGCTTGATTCTGCCCATCTCTTCGACTAGGTCTCCTCGTCGTAACCCGATTATGAATGCATCTATTGCTCTTTCGTCTGAGACTTCGACTGCCGAATTTTTTATAAGACTCCACCTTTGGATATATGTTCTTAATGTCTCCCCGCACTGCTGTACGCAGGCTTTGACTTCTTCTATGGATGCTGGCCGCTTGTATGTCGACTTGAAGTTACTTGTAAATTGCTTTGTAAGCTCCTCCCAGCTTCCAATTGTTTCCTTTTCTAATTTGCTTAGCCATGACCTTGCCGCTCCGGTGAGGTGTAATTACAAACTTTGCATTGCTGTTTCCTTTGTTCCTCCTAGTAATTTTACTGCTTGCAGATAATCTGAGAGCCATGACTGTGGGTCCTGGGATCCGTCATACTTTTTGTTGATCATGAGGTAGTTTAAAACCTTTGGGTACTGGCGTGATGCGAACCCTCCGGGTAAAGCATGGCGCCCCCATCTCCTTTTCATTGTCTTCGTAGTCATACGTTCTGTTGGGAGTTCGGGATCGTCGGGTTCCTTTGTTCTTTGGACTACTGTATCGTCCAGGTGATGGCGTCCTAGATCGTCGACTTCCACTTCTGTGCCGAGGACTTCTGTGACGGCGTGGTGATCTTGGTTTATGGGTCCCTTTTTGTGATATGCCTCCTCCTCTTTTGCTGATAATTTGTTGCCTACCATCTTCAATCCGTTTAGCGCTCTGTGCATATGTTCCCTCGGGTCTCCTGGATTTGGTCGTGTCGTATGCAGGTATGCTTGAGCTGCCACCAATGCTGCTTCCGGAGTTTTTGGGATAATATTTCCTTGCTCGTCAACCGATAGGAAGGACGAGTCGAGGTTTTTTGAGATGCTTTGCCTTTCTGAGTACTCTAGATTCTCATATCTTGATCCATGTCGACGATGCCTTCTGTTTGTGTATGATGCATCACTACGTGCTCTACGAGCAGCGTCGCTTGCTGCAATGGCTGAATCCTTCCTTTCTGTATTTCAATCCTCTCCTTTGCTAATTGCTTCGCCTATTGCCTTAGGGCGTAATGGTACCCCAAAAGCATGTTTTGACTAGAGTTCGTTGGTATTGGCGTGCCGTGCTCCACGGCTATATTGATTGTTCTCCACTCTTCTTCTGATAGTCGAACTTTTATCCTCGTTGCGAGGGAGTCGGCGGTTTCTCCCTCTGCTAAGTGATTCACCCCTCTGTTTATATTTGCTGGATTAAGTACTGGGTTGTTGTTGTCGTCGAGTTCTTCTGAGTTATCTTCTGCGATGGCGAGTATCTAACACCGATTGCCGAATTTGCTGTTGTGACTTGAGAAGATCGAATTGTCGTCTTCAGAAAGTTCTAGTCCCGTTTTCCATGAGTCTGTTGATTGATCTGAGTTGTCATCGTGGTGGATTGTGAGATCTTCGAGTTGCACTTCTAAGTCAAAATTCTCCATGGTTTTGTCGCCTCATGCGATTTTTCCTTCTTTTGCTTCTGCTAAGCTGACCGGCGAGTTTACCTCGCTAGAAGAGCCTTCTGATGATTCCGACATTGCTACTGTCTCGGGTTCACTTGCCGACGGACCCGTTTTCATTGGATCTGAAAGGCGAATCGAACCTAGTGATCCGACGCGAAAGTTTAAACTTCCGATCATCAAATCCATATCTTGGTCCATACTCTCGAATACTTGCGTGAAACTTAACTGGTGAGGTTGAAAATTGACAGTTCCGAAGGGTATCCGAATTTCGTCGACTTGCGAGTTGTTGTTGGCTAAAAGCAAAAAAGTCGTCGAGTTTATGATGCCAACGCCCAAAGTCCCCACAGGTCGGCGCCAATTGACGAGGATTAAACTCGACAAATGTCCTAGATGAAGGACTTAGGATTGGAAGATAGGGCGTCGGATGAACTCGAAGGTAAACTCAGTCAAACAAGATGGCTATAAAAGTAAACGTGGGTGTAGAACCTGGCTTGCTTTCAATCTGTCCCACACCGTCCCCTCATGACCCCTTTATATAGGTGGTCAGGTCTCAAGAATCGGGTGGGATCCGATACAGATTACAATATCGATATACGACATAAACTTATATTTCGACTAGTATTACAATTAGGCCTAGCTTAATGGGCCTCAGGGGTACTCAACTAACGAGCTCTATTATTTATACCCTTGTCATCCAGAGTTGCCCATCTTTGGGGCTTGGCCTGGGCAATGCTATTTTGAGTAGGCTTTTATTGGGAGCTTTGCTCCTTGTAAATTGAACTCCTAAACTCTTCTCCTTAATCAATGAAATAGGTAAAGCTTTTGTCTTATTTATTTATTTTAAAAAAAAAACCTCACCATACACGTACAAGTCACCATGAATTGCAGACGGTGTTTCCAACAATTGTTAACCACCATCAATCATCCGTCCACCCCTGCGTCAGTATCAGTGCGCAATCCAAACACCCAGGGAATCATCATGAGCACAAGGTTAAAAAGTGCCCAAAGCATCACTCTTGCTGGTAGCCAGCCTACATTACATGCAACATGTATGGTCTCCCCATTTCACTGTCATGCGGGTCTGCCACATCGATATGTCACATGGCACAAGTTAATATCTAGCTGTAAGGCTCAAGGGCAAACTAGACCCAGAAACACTTCCCTGTATATACAAACAATGGCCCTGAGCAAAAAAAAAAATGCTGCTCCCCTTGAGTAATAAACACAAGCTGTTGCCTAATCTCTAAGCTAACAATTATCCATCACATGAGCTTCCCCCAGACTGGCTCCAAAGGGAGAACGGTAAAGTGGCACCTCTAAAGCTAACTCCTTCTCTAGCTAAAGAATTTTGGTCCGCAAACACCAAAAAGAATGTGCAGAGAAATAACATTTCATTTTCAAGTTATTCATCGATATCCTGGACCCATTGCAGACCTGCCATAGGACAACGAAAGGTATGAGACACTCTGAAACAATAACCAAGGTGTCATGATGTTGCCAGTGCATAAAAGATGTGAGGGCACTCCATCTATTATGTTCCCTTCATTTGTAAGCTTCCCTTAGGGAAGGTTGAGAACGTTGATTAGCACTAGGTGTAGTACTTAGTGAACTCTATGGGGTGGAATCTGTTAAGCGCTAGTGAAGTTAGTTTCTTGAGCAATCCCGTAATAACTAACAACCATGTTATTTCTCTGTCCCAGTAGTGATAGATCCCTCTGTACTATAAATTAGTAGTAAGGTGAAAGGAGTTTTTGGAAAGTAGAACTGACCTTCTAATACTGACCCCACAGCTGCATTTGGAATCATAAGTCCAACAATCCGCTGGTTGTCATCTGTCGTCTCCAGGCGGACAACACGTATTCTCTTGTGAATCTTTCGGGCCTATTTGAATATGTCAGCAACGCAATTACCAATAAGAGAAGAATTTGACAAAATGCCCACTCTAATGCTAGCACATGTAGAAGCAGCAAAGCAAGTATGTTTTTCTGTGAGCTTGCAAACTGCACTGCGAATGAACTAGCATGCTGTCTGACATAACATCGGGATAGTGAACAGAGACAGCTATCTATAGTAAGAACAGAAAGCAAACCTGCTTATTTAGGGCCTTTTCTACTGTGCCCCATACAGGAAGTATCAGGCCACCCAAAATATTAATCTCTTGTAATCTTCTTCCTACTGTACAGTAGATTCCAAGTCTGCATTTGGGTCCATGCATACACTGAAAGAAAGCCACAAAACACATGATTAAAGAGAACCAACTTGGTTTAAGTGCAGAAAAGAACGGTGAAGCATGTCTCCTCTTTAAATGATACTGGCATATTTGGATGGAAACAGCATAAGTAGTAAGGCTTAATACTGCCATACTGGTAGCACTATAGCTATTAAACCAAACGAGTTGACAAGCTGAAGAGTGAGAATATCACCATTACGCTTTCAAACATAAAAAATAAACAACCTTCGCATTTTAGAGATAACACAATAGCTCAAAAGGAGCAACATCATAGGCTGATGTCCAAGCAGTGTTGTTTGCAATAATTGTATTTCCATTACTGTAATGGTGAAAACCTACTATTATTTGTTGTTACTTTGTAGATATAACGCCTGTTTTTTAACGTAATCCAATACCAGTAAAAAACACACTAGCTTCTTAGGGACACAAGGAACCTAGTTGAACATTAGTTTATTAAGTAGTTCACATACAACCCTTCTCTGGTCAATGTTGAATAAAGTATTTCAATGCAGCATTACCTGCTTGGATGAGCCATCATATTCTTCCTGCCAACCTTTCTCAATTTTTTCAAGTGACGAGGCCTTCTTGTACTTGCCCTTAAGTTCAACCAAAGGCATCTCCCTGTAAAAAAGAAAAACAAATGATTAATATAAGTATGTTTAAAAACATTCCACCAATCATATAAGACATTCAATTACAACTATGCTAATTACCAAAGATGAGCAAACAGCTCCATGGAGAATTCAAAGCATTTTGTCAGCAGAAGTAAAACTAATGATTAAATGATGAACCAAGCACCTTGAAGCTTCCCCAACGGCAGGGCGAGTTACTCTGTACATTCCTTCTGTCGAGCTGGTGTAGCAAAAGTGAAACATTAGGGACCCAATTCATATAGTGCACCAAACCATGCAGCCATGGAAACAAACATTAATTTTACAAGCTTATGATCACATTGTGCCCATCTCTATAAGTTTCTGTTAATTCCTAGTTTCCCACAACTAAGTCTATATTGCTACCAAATTTCCACCAATTCAAATGAACTCAACTTTCTTGAAAATACAAATTATATTTCTTAAATCTTACAATTTTCTTAGCCTGACTTCTCCAGCATATGTGAAACATTACGAGTTGACTAAGATGCTAAATTCTCATCTACGATACAAAAGTTTGCTCAATAGCATCCCAAAACATTTTTATATTAAATTGTGTCACCTTTCCATCTGATACAAAAATCATTTTACTCAGCGCATTTTGGGACTTCTTGTAGACTTAACATGCTTAATTAGCATGCATGGTTAGTTTATGATAGAAAAATGGAGATGGTATTATCTAGTGTGTTTCATGTGCTGAGTATGTAATCCTCCAGCTTAAGCTGATTCCCATGTACTTTGCTGAATATTAACGTTTGGGGATACTGTGAACCAAATTTTATGTGCAATGTGCAAATTGATTATTATTACTTGGTCAATACCTTCTCTCATCATATTCCACCATATTATTTCACTTAATGAATATTAGGTTTTTCAATGTCTCTTGTGGTATTTTGTTGCCACTTTTCGTATCTCCTATTTATTCAGAAGTGCAAAAGATTAACCATAACTAAAAAACTAAAGAAAAATAATCAGGCACTCGTCAAACCACATCACATACCCTTCAAATGCTAGCATGAAATGTCTTCTCCCCATCCACTCTCTTCTGGACTCATAAAATCCATCATTAGAAGAACATGTACCATCTTTCTGCCTTTCTTCAAGTATTGCATTTGCCGACTTGACATTTGGTCACAACGAAAATGAATTTGTCAAGAGGCGCAGTCTTAAAACCAGAGCAGAATCAAATAGAAATGCTGCCTACCTCCCAAGTAACTCCACGGTCAATTGTAAAAGTAAACAACACTGTAGAAGCACCAGACAGGCTATCAACATGAACTGTCTGCACACATGAAGTTGCATTAGATTACTGGAAATAGAGCACTTCAGAGATTTACTTTTGTTCGAATGATCTTCCACATATCCCATCCTGTTCCTGTCTTTACCATATATAGGGGGTTTTGAGTTTGTGCATAGGCTATAATTGCAAACCGCTTTTGAATTTCTGAACTTATTTTGTGGTTTTATACTCTATCTGAGGGAAACACTACCTTTGGTGCTTCTTTCATTTCAACCCTTTTTGCTTTAATATCAACAATACCAGAATCAAGCTGTCCTTCACTTCGTGCATTCTGAATGACCACATCAAGTATACTTGTGAAAAGATCAAATAACCTATTTAATTAAGTATGCTAGTAAGGTTAGTAAGGTATCAGCCAAAAAAATGTGTAAATATAATGAAAAGAACTTGCTGTGAAGAAAGACTTGCCTATTCTGGATGTCTGGAGCTAATCCTAGAATGCGATTGAGGAAACGGGCCACATCATGCATATCAGAATCTAAAATCCTACCTGTAAGCTTTCCTCCATTTTTTCCAATGCCTGCACCGTCAATTGTCAAACAATGAGCTCTGAGTAATATATTTAAAAACGTATTTGTGTTGTGCTTGCAAGCATGGTAAGTAAAACTTGCAAATATCATTTTGATTCCTAAAATGTAGGAAGGAATACATGGATATGAAAATATACTGCATAGATCAGTTACTTGAGCAATAGAAAATTATTTTAGGTGTCCAATGTTTTGGAGCACAGACCAGAGTCAAACGTCAAACAAATTATCGCAAACTGGCATGGATGGAAAATAGTAAATCCAGAAGTAGAATTTATATGATGGACGCAAGAAGTTTGTGGTGAGCAGCATGCGCAGCTTTTGGAAATGTACACATAAGAATACGATATTCAGAATTCCAGATAGCAAAAATAAACTTTCTACAACCTGCATATATATTCTAGCAATATCATAAACAGAATGGAATTGATAAAACATATTGAATTCAAAAGTTGTACTCGCATGATAAATTGAACAAAAGGGCACGGGGAGCTTTGACTACTATGAAGCATCATCAGTTTGGGATGTGTGCCCATAAAACACGATGTGGATATAGCAATAGAAGGCAAATAAAATTTTGTGAAACATGCATGCATTACTTTTTCCTATGACAAGAAAAAACAAGTTAAGAAACAAACTTACAGACAGCAGCATCCCTGATAATTCCAACTGCCACTAAAGCAGCTTTTGCTCTAATGATAAATTCTTGGAGACTGGCTTGATTCTCAGAGCATCCCAAAGGAACAATCGGAAATGCATCCTGGTACCCTTGAAAAGTATTCTTTAGATAATGCACGACTTACGAAACTCAATGCCCATCCAGAAAAAGGAAAGATAACTAACCTGTTCCATTATACCTCTGTACATCATTGTCAGGGCTTTTTTTCCATAACTACTGTCATAGTTAAAAGCACTAAGTGATGGTCCAGCTCTGCAAAAGTTTAGATCACACCATGTAATCTTTAGATGCGATCAAATTTACAAAGGACTGAGTGACTCAGGTGAACCAAGAAAGAACCTTCGATCTCCTTGTGTTAAAGCTCCAAGAGACTCTAGCCGCTTTGCCACAATCGATGCAAATCGCTTTTCACCACCAAGGTTTGTAAACAGAATCCTACAATGACATTTTCAAAACTTAATGCTTAATCACAATTCAGATATGTAAGTAACTGAATAGCAGGCATTTCCCTCACGTAGTGAGGTGCGACAAATTGGCCATGTTGAACATGAACTTAAAGATGTGCACAACTATAAAAGTGTGAAGCAATCATCACTAATCCAAGTTGAACCAACGACTGGTACATTCAAATCCTAGCTGTAGTTACTTACACTAACAGAAACAAACAGTTTTAGGCCCAGTTCTTTTGGGGGCTTCTCCAGGAAGCTGCCCTCCCCCAAGCTTCTCTAGGAAGCTGGCACCCAAATTTGGTTCCAAACTAGTTTAGGCTAAACTAGTTTGGAAGCTTAACCAAATTTAGGGATCGGCTTCCCATGAAGCTGGGGGAAGGGCAGCATCTCAGTGAAGCCAAAAAAAACTGGCCTTAATGCACCAACTGGAAATTTTCATATTAAATAAATAATGTCAATACCTATATATAGGTGCAGAAGTTTGATTAGAACGATGCGTTCTCCCAAACTGCTGTGTTGCACGGTCTGCACTCCAAGGAAGTTCAAGTGTTATGTGCACTCTTCTTCTCTGTCATGTGTATACAAGCAGTGTAAGGAAAGTTCCAATAGATAAACGTCGTATGCACACTTGTATGGATAGGCATTGCAGGAAAACAGACCTGATTTTTTACCCTTCGATCAGCATGTAAAGAAACACCAGCTGATCCTGCTTCCGATATTATTGCGATGAACTTTTCTCCGTCCATGAATAGCTGCTTTTCATGCATATTGATCATGTCCAATGCAATTTCTTTCCTGTAAATGACGATATTTATGTGAATTGAACGAGAAAAGATAATTAGTAATTACAAGAGAGCTTGCTCACGTGTTCCGCGCCTGATAAATAACACCTTTTCCATCTGATGCTCTTATTAGCATACCGCGCCTTCCGGTTATTTCTGCAACAAACTCAGGACCTCCTAGCTACAAAATATAAAACAGATGGAAATGCATAAGGTATTTGTAGCTCAATGCTTCAATAATCAGATAAATCCTATAGGCAAGCTGTTTCACTCTGCTAAGTTAGAGTACTCGTAACGCAAATAGCTGCATAATCAAGGGAGCAGCTCTACATCTAAATTATGAAGTGCGCCCTATGGCTAACAGTGTCTGCTCATAAGTTGAAATAGAAATTTGTAATAGGGAAATTCACTACTCATAATCAGATAAGTTGATTACCTGATCGATTATATCATCTAGAGGATTATTAGGCAAATCTAAAGCACGGATAATGTCTAAAATCATTGACTTTCTCTCCACTGCAGTGTCATACCTGCAAGTAATTTACCAGGTAACAAGTCCTTAAACTGGAAGGTATGAGCACACCGAGTTAGTGAATAGTTAGTGATCCACATAGCAGGTACCTCTTTGATAGTCCAGCTATGTAAGCATCTCTCTCTTTAAAATAACTTTCTACCTTCTCCTTGCATGTGTAACATGACCAATCATCAGTCAACATTCCAGTCCAAGGTGGAATAGGACAACCAGGGTGAACTCGTGTAGCACAGCTAGAACACTGAAGCAGCAGGCTCTTCTCCTGAAATGATAACATGAGTAATAAAAGGTGTTTGGAAACAAATTCTGACTTCAAACTCCTATTCTCTAAAACAAGCTGAAATTCTGAAAGAGCCCAGCCATGTAACTGATATATAAGCACTTCGTAAGCAAGGTTCACATTTGGTAAACGTCAATAAAAAAAACATGGGTAATCACAAACATATAAGGGTAGAAGCAAAATGAAGGAGTGACTATGGTACATGTGAAGAAGATTGAGAAACCTTCATCAATGAATACACTATACAGGAAAGTACAAATATTAAACCATACTCCCTCCATTCCATAATTCTTGACGTGACTAGTTCAAATTTAGTGAGGTAGTAATTCCTAGGACAGAAAGATCACAAAATAACTGTGCAATAAAATGTTTACTCTTTTTATTTTATTTTTTCTAACATCGAATTTGGTGAAATTAAAAAATGGTTAGGCTAATGGGCTAGCAAAAAATGACTAGCCACAGTTTACATCCAAATGAAGTTAAAACATAATTGTGTTTATTGGAATAATAAGCATAACAGGTCACCTCTTCAGTATTGCAGATCTGACACATATAGAATTCCTCATCAGAATCTGTCAATTCATGCTCTGAATCCACTGCAATATATTACAGAACAGATAAATCAGTATCTCAAATGATTATTCATAAATACCATAGCAAATCTACCAGCCATACATGTAACAGTAGCAATTACCTACTTAAGCCTATAATAACCTTGCCTGTTTCAGCCCTTTTAGTTATTTTGGAATTTTGGTGTTTGGCTAGCTATCATTCCATAATTAAGTTGGACAGATACAACATTCAGTTAGATGACTTAATGCTTCAATTTTAACTTCTCAACCATCTCCAAAACTGAAGCATTAAGTCATCTACCTTTTGTCTACGATTTAGCTTCTCCATTTCAGTTCGTTAGATTTTAGTCATAGGAAGGCTATGCAAATCCTACCATGGTGTATCTTTAGGCCATTAATTAAAAAGAATAACAAGCCTTCCAACCCTACATGGTGGCACCACACGACCAACTCACGTAAATGGCAAATATGGAACCGGAAAAGTTTTCAATAGGTAAATATCTGGAACGTCAAAATACCCGCTGGCGTGTCACAGCACAGCAACCGCATATTTGAGCCTTAAAGTTAAAACACCACATAATAGTACCAGATACATTACTGCTGCAGTTCATAAGAATTAATTGTATATTTCTTAAAGAAAGCATTACTTAGAGTCATCTCTTATTTAGTCAAGCAGTTAAACATGTACAGAGTCACATGCCAAGAAAACAGACCAATGCGGTGCTCCAGCTTTTATTCATATAATTAAATGATATTATAGCATTTAAAACAAAAGGAGGTTCCATTAATATGCAGATATCCAAGTTTGTTTCTTCGTCATTTTGAAGCTGTGAAAACATTGAAACTAATGTTCGGAACTTCACTAAACAGCATTCTATTCCACAAGTTCTCTCATAGGTAAACCATATTGCAACGAGGAACATGATTGTTAAAAGAGCTTAAACCATATTGATCACTGAAACAAATTTTACACGGCTAAGATGATCCATAAATAAAATCTAGATGGCTATGAGAATCTTAACCAATTCCAGTAATTTTGCTCTTACAGCTTCCAAGAAGATTCTTCCAAGTAGATTATATCAAAAAATGCAAACGCAACTGCTTCGGAAATTGGAATTATAAACACTAAGTGACTGCTATGAACAAATTCTCAAGAAACTTACGTGGAGAATTTACATCCATTGCATCATCACTACCATCTTCCATTTTTGAAAGCTTCCTAACTCGTCCTTTCAAGGATATGTTGGGTCCATAATGCCGCTTACGATGTACCTCGGGGACCTTTTCTTCACCTACAAGAATATACATGAATAAAGAATAATGCATCCAATGCAAACCAAGAGATCTAACTGAAGACCAACTTCTAAAATAGTAATATTTTAACATCCTGACCCATCTACAAAGTTAGTTCGATGCAAACCTTGCTGAAAACAATCAGGTTTCGGTGGTAAGGGGTAGTTATCTTCTACCAGCTTAAGAAGCAACTCTCTAGGACCAGAGATGAAGTCTTCCATTTCAACACCCTGCCACATGTGTTTGAATAAACAAACAAAATCCGGATAATCAGTTCATCTTACCTTGGTACACTCTAGAATACACAAGATGGGGGGAAAGCTAGGGGCAAGACAAACATATTTAATGATAGCTTCCTCTGTTCGAGCTTCTCCAGTGCTCTGGAGACCAATCACCACACATTTTTCTTCTGCTAAGGCCTCTTTCACCAACCTCACAACAGCAGGCACCTTTGCAGACATACACAAATGCCTAAAAAAACGCTGCAAAAATAATTCACAGTTATTTATTTACTAACAAAACAAGGTGATGTTTGAGATATGAAGTGAGTGATATGCCATAATTCACATATCTTGCATCAGAATTTCATCTATTATCTGAAGTTCTCTATTTAACACATGGAGTAATATGGTCCTTTTGGGAGAGCCAAGATCCATGAAGTCCAATAATTAGCAAGGACGTTACAGTTATACATATACTGTCACATAAAATAAAAGAGGAACCACCTGATGGCTGGCCCAGTATAGCCGCCATATCTGAGCTGAATTTCCCTTGTCCTCTGCATAGTACTCGCTTGCCGACAGGAGTTCAACACGCAATTCAGCCCAAAATTGAGCTGCCTTTCTATACATATTCTGCATGATTAGATTACAAAATACAAATTAATCATTACTTTGTTCCATACTACATCCCAGATACAGGCTGAACAAAAAATAGGTTAGAGAAGGTTAAAACTTTAAAAAGAACATTATTTTTCTGTGATGATAAATCACGTTGTAGAGCAAAAAAGAAAATTTATTCGAGAAAACTAACCATAAAGCAAAAAACTGAAGGGGAAAAGATAGCACAACGACTTTACCATCATTCTTTCCTCTAGAGGTGCCTCCACAACATCAAAATCAACACCCTTATAACTTAGTGTGCGGCAAACATACATACCCCTGGCACAAGTTCAACAACAGCAGTACCAAATGAATCATTTTGATTAAAATGGAAACCGAAGTAACAAGACAGCTCAGCTACCTAAGTATCAACATGATATATTTCATATGATACCCATTTGGGTCTGGCTCTTCATATCCATACTGTGCACATATAAGTTAAAGCTGAGTCATTGAGAAATTCCAGTAAATCTAACCTTGCTTTCATGTCCATAGCAACAAGTTCAAGAGCACCCACACCACCTTTCTCAAGAGCACCTGGAAATTGTTTCAGCAAGTTCAAGTCATAAACGGAATGCTCATCCATATATCAATTGGTTTCACACATCCAATTTCTGGTAATAATTTGTGAAGCACAGAAAATATCATAATAGGAGCATGGTTTTTAAGGTGATAAGGCATCCTAAAGCGCTGGGGCGCTCTCCTGCCTAAGAGCTTAAAGAGGACCTCTAAGGCGGACGCCTAAAAAACATGAATAGGAATGCAATACAATTGGGTACAATGGAAAACTTGCTGCTAAAATTAGAAAATCCATTGCAAACAACTCTTGTGTATTGGTTCTTTTCTCAGGTGAAGGAACACGTCTCAGCCCAAAGATGAAAAGAAATCCATCAGTGAGCAGAAACAGTAAGGAAATGTTGGTGGCAGTGAAACCAAAAAGCAGCAGGCCGACAACAAGCCAATCCAGTGGCCTAGCAGCCACAGACCTACAGCAAGCCAATTGGTGACACATTGGCAAAAAGATGGTAGCAGACGACGGATCTGCGCTGATTCCACCAGGTGACAGAGAAGTTGCGCTGATTCCACCGAACAAGGTCAGTGAGACTCTAAGGGCGTGTTTGGTAGCCCGGTCCAACTGAAATACTCATCTCAACCGAGATTTTTAATAATTAGGACGTTTGGTAGACCGGCTTTCTCACCCGGGCACTGCCCACTTCGCACGAAAAGGGCCTCTCAGCCCTGCCCGAGTGAGAAGCTCAAATCGAGCTTCTCTACTCGGCCGGGCTGGAGTCGCCCGAAAATTACCCCCCGCGTCCACGCGCCTGCGCCCGAGACACAGGGGTCGCTCGCTCCCCTGCTCATTTGCCCCCTCCCCGCTTTTGCTCTGCCCCGCACGAAGCAGGTCACCACCGCCGCCAGAAACGAATCCGCCGTTGCCGCCAGGATCGAATCCGCCACCCTTCCTCGACGACGCCGTCCACCGCCTCCTCGCCGCAGGACCCCTCCGTCGCACTTCCTCTCGACGCCGCCTCCTCCACGAGAGGACTCCGGCCTCCTTGCGACGCTGCCTCCACAAGCTGGGAGGACGCCGGCCTCCTTGCGCCGCCACGGACGCACCCCTGCTCATTTCCCCCGCCAGGACGCGCCCCTGCTCGACGCCGGCCTGCGCCCCTGGACCAGAACCTCCTCGACGCCGACTGGACCAGAACCTCCTCGACGCCCCTGGACCAGAACCTCCTCGACCAAAACGAGATGCGCCCCTGGACCAGAACCTCCTCGACGCCGACTCGCGCGCGACGCAGGCCTCTGCCACTGGACCAGGCTCTTGTGGCGAGCATCTCTCGCCGGCGCCGGCTCCGGCCAGCCGTACCCAATTCCGTTGAGCTACAGCAGGGGACCCGATTGCTTTTCCTTTTCTTTTTAGGGGTCTGATTGCTTTTTATTTTTTGTTTGAGGACCCGATTGCTTTTTATTTTTTATCTAAGGACTCTGTGTACGAAAAATTGAGACATGCTACCAAACAACATCTTAGTCCAGCTTGGCTCAACAAACCCAGGCTATCAAGCATGTCATAAAATCTTAGCTCAGCTTAGCTAGGATGAGCTTGGCTGAGTGCAGATAGCTATTCCCAGGTGACCCGGGCTACCAAACACACCCTAAAGAACCAGACTTGGTGATGATTGGGTTCGACAGAGACGAGATGGGATCTGGACAGCAACGAAAGAGCTCTGAAATGAATGATCAGGATTAAAGTTGGCAGCATGGATCCTTGCCAGAATGGTGTAGTCGAGCTACATAGACACCGATAGACAATGAATCAAAGATGGTGACAAGATAGTAGACATACGATGAGATGGCCAGCATCTAGTCAGTGACGAGGCCAGAACCAATGACAGCATCAAACCTCTGATACCATGTTAAAAAGGGGAACAACAATATGGTTATCCGTAACTGTTTGTATTGCTCAAATATTTGAAGTCCCAAACCTAGACCATGTAATTAAATAGACAAGTCATCTTGTGCCTGTATCTACCTTACCAAAAAAACTTTGTAAGTGTACCTACACTTAAAAGGATTACTTTAGTATGGTTTATGAAGGGGAATGGATGTAAAACACCATTTCGTTTTGATAACATTGGAAAGCATTGGTCAGTAAACGGTTGTTACACCAACAGACATCCGATGATCCCAAGCTACTGACAGATTGCTTATGAACCACCGTTTGCAGTAGAGAATACTATTATGTGCTTTTAAATGTACTAGGCTACTACTATCCTCTGGACCCTGCCTTTATATATCGAGAGGGCTGTTAAGATGATAGCTATCATTGGAATGTATAAAAACTCTTATAACTGCTAAATAAAGTGATGCGCTGTGTGTGAACTAAGACAGGGTACCAGATACCAAAGAAAAGATTAAGAGTTGAGACACACAAACCTAGAAATTGGTGAAAATTCTGAAATGATGTTCCGTCTCCCCAGAGACCTAGCCGAACCATGTAGCCTAAATTTCGAGGCTCCGATGCACCAGTTGCTGAGCAGTAAACCACTCGAGCTTCAGGTAAAAGTTCCTGTGATGTTTGGGCCATCAATGAATGGACAAATCACCAGACAACTTTTAAACTATCATCTCAAATACCAAGTAATATGTCAAAAATGGAAAATATAGCCGCACCCAAGAAATTAATGCATCTTCATAATATGATGAAAAGAAAATAGGGCATATCCATAAAATCGTTATGCAAAACTGCAAACGGTTGAAACTTCAAAATATTCAGACACAATCAGTGTATGGTGAATGTCATCTTAGGCAGTACACTCTTACATATGAACTTTAGGATCTCCCACGTGGCCACGTCATGTCAGACTATGATGGCAAAAGTTATTTCCTGTGATGAGTTGCTTACATAAATTTAACAAGATTCATGCAGTTTAAAGGACAATTCAGGGTTAAGGCTGTCGTCGTTCCACCATGTATTTTATAAGTGTGTAATAAACTACTTATTCTCACGCCTGTATACATTGGCCTAGAGCCACATAAGTTCCATTTCCTCCTAACACTAGTAAGGTTCTGCTCATCACAAGACAACAGAACAAGGAAGCATAGCAAATTATGCACACGCACCTGGATCTCAAGAACTGATTTACCAGTGCGAGTAGACTGACCGCCTGCCTCAGGAATCAGATTTTTGGCCTTGTGACACTGCAAGAAACAAAGTAAGCACATCAAATTATTGTTACAACAGGTTTGAGACTTTAAATAGAAAATTGGATGTTATCATTCTAAACTCTCCATTCAATTTTAGTATCCTTATTTTGTCACTGAGTTCAAACCAGCCATGTGTTTACCTCATCAAACACCACAAGACCATCGAACTCAGATCCACACCACTGTACCAACTGCTGCAAACGGGAACAGCCTTTCTCAGAGGATGCTATTAAACTGCTATAAGTTACAAAAACAACTCCATTTGTGATCCCAATGGCCTTGGAGTCCAACTTAGAATATGGCAGCTTGTTTAACGCGTGCACTGCAGAACAAATATGCTATATCAGTTGGTAATATCAGCAAATGAATATGAAACCCAATAGCAGATCTAGCTGCTGAGTAACATAAGTATAATTCTTTAACTAAGTGTATGTATTCTTCACTTAATTGCACAAAATGCAAGATGGGAATAGTATGGTTATCAATCTTTGAAAAATCTTACTTGCGTTGGGAGCAGATACAAACATACGAAAAAAATTACAGTTCAGTGGTTGGATTCCATTACTTCATGGCCATACATACTGTAATTTAACTCCAGAGTTATGTCTACTATTTTGTCAAAAGCTGAAAAGACATTCATCTTTTCCATGTATATAAGTAACATGGATAACAGCAAAATTAACAGCAAAAAGAGTAAAAGAAGAAATCTCTACTTCAACACTACAGCCTTCATCACTTGCCAAGCAGGCGGATTTGTAAGAAAAAACAATGTTCCTATCTTATTCAGTACACCATGCAGGCGCAGCATGCATTCCATCTTCAATAAATTGGTAGAACAGATAGGCTTCATGGCATTTATTCATACTTGTATAAATAAAGTTTCATTACATGTGAAAGTCTAATATAATAATTACAATAAATATGCACATTGGACTGACAGCTATTGTTTTGTTCCTACTAATAACCAGTTAGCCTAGTAGTGGATTATCCGATAAAATAACAAGCACGTCATGGTTTATCTAAACACTGAATACTTGTACTCCAAGCAACATATTTCAAATATTGTGGTTTCCAGAGGACTATATTTTAACTGTTGTGACACAGGATCTCAAACAAAACCGTATTTGCATGTCGACAGAATCAATTTAGGAGACTTGCAATTCCATGTACTTATGACTCCAATAATCGTTGTACGTTATATGTGTAGATCATTACCTTCCACACATTTTGCACCAACATCATCCAAATCCCTGCGAGCGTCATATTTCAAGTCTGAACCGATAGAAATCCACCTGAATAATCCATCAAATGTTAATAACAGAATCAAACAATGAACAGCAGAAATGCAGCTAAAATAAATGTGTTCATAAAATAAGTTAATGAACCCCTCTTCCCGCACAATTCCTTACAAAGCCTTATGTCTTCCATGTTGCCAATTTTCCCAGATCAATCCAGCAATTGTACGGCCTTTACCAACACCAGCTCCATCACCAATGAAGAAACCTGCTCTAGGACCAGTAGGGAGATGATGAAGGTGCCTCTGCCATAGAAGAACAGAGACTCTCAGAAGGTGCAATATATGTATATAAACTTCAACAAAAAATAGAATCTCAACATGAGGGGTATCTTACCTGACAAGCATACACTATTGTTTCGATTTGTAAGCAAGACAGCGCCTTGGTGTCATCCAATTCATCCATAATAGACAAGTCGTAAGTAGGTTCAGGAGGTTGCACTGCTGATAAAGATGAAGTCTCTACCACAGGGTCTGGATGAGGAAGACCAAGAGATATCTTGGGAGGCCTCTGGAAAAAATGAACATGAGCTATGCAGAACTAAAACAGGAAATACAACTAGAAACTCCAAGGCACTACCCTCCAGTTTACCACATATTTTGGGAAAGAAAGATCTTACATAGTCCATGAAAGTATCACCAACAGCGCCACCTTCATCTTCCTCGCGTTCAACGTCAACTGCAACCTGTTTGAAGCAAGCTATTAAGTCTTGGAACAAAACAATGCAGATGAACGGGAAAAATATCAGTTAGCGCATGTACAAACTGAGGATAGGCCATAATGCATGGGCAGTGTACTGGTCAACTGTAGCAAAATCCTACTAGGTTGTTCCAGATTATTAATAGATTCAGGCATGGAACCTCAACTGCTTCACCAGGAAACTTAACTTCTTTTTTCATGATCTTGCACTAAGCATAGAAGTTTGCTTATGGTATTCCTTGGAACACTGCAGAAAATTAGTGGATGTCTCACTGGATGATCTTCAACTTGATGTTCACATGCTATTATGAGAAAGCACAATTGAGCTTTTTCTCAAGATCACATGCAGTAAGCATACACGTCACAGTTTAGCTTAGGAAGTTGTTGGTCTAGAGTCTAGGCACAAACAAATACTCCGAAAGAAATGGCATTACTTGTGTCATTGTGTGCAGGCTGTAGCTTTTGATGACTTACGAAGCTAACAAAATCTCCGATGGTAAATAAATACCTCGTTGATCTCCTCGGGTAGTTCGGGCGGCGGGGCCATTGGGCCCATCGGCATGCGCGGCATCATGGGCAGGAAGGGCATGTGCGGCATGGGCACCGGAGGCGCGGGCGGAGGCGGCGGAGGGACGAAGCCAGGGGAGGCGGAGGCGAGGAAATGCTGGAGCTTGGAGATGTCGACGGCGAGTTCGACGTCGCACTGCGGGCAGCGGAAGCGGGAGAGGCCGTGCGGCACGTTGAGGATGGCCTTGCAGCGCGCGCAGGGGAGCTGGATCTTGGTGGGGTCCACGCCCTGCGCCCGAGGGCCGGAGCGGCGGGGAGCGGGAGCGGGAACGGGAGGGGGAGGAGGCGGGGGCGCGGGCTGCGGCTGAGGCTGAGGAGGCAGCGGGGCGGCAGGGGGGAGGGGATGAGGCGGCGGCGGCGGAGGCGGAGTAGGGGACGCCTTGGGCGAGGAAGGGGGCATGAGCTCCGGGGGGAGGCGCTGCGCCATGCGGCATTTGGGGCAGATGAACTCGGTCATGCCGGGGGCCACGGCGAGGACGCCGCGGCAGCCGGCGCAGCGCACCTGGACGGCCGCCGCGGGGGCGGGGGCGGGCGCCGGGGAAGGGGAGGCGCCGCTGCCGGCCATCGCGGGAGGAAGGGGAAGAGGATTTTGGCCGTCAAGGGTTTCTACTACCTGAGTAAAACGAGTTCAGTTCAGAGGGGTTCCGGGGCTGACAAGTCGGAACGAAGATGCTGTTTGGTGCACGGATGCGCCACCTGTTTTTTGTATTGCTGGTTATGGTGGATGGATTATGGATATGTATGTATGCTGCTGATCATTGGGATAGATTTGCATACTGTTGATCAAGTATTCGTGAGACTGATGAAGAAAGTATCGTGTTTTGGTCAATTGCTCAAAGCTTGGTGGCAGGGAGTTGTTAATGTAAGTGAGACATGTCTTTTATTTTGGCATGTACCAAATTATACAATAACAACATGTTTTCATTGTGATTTTGGGTTTTCGTATTATTTTAAGCATTTCTATCTCATTTCCTGCTACTACTTGTCCTACACAAGGATCCTTTACTTATCCATCTCACACAAGGGTAGTACAGAAAATTCACCTTCTAAAAGTGGGGTCGACGATTCTTTGGAGCTTCCTCCCACCGTGGCTTATACCTAAGGAGCTCTAAGCTCCCTGGTTTTAAGCTCTGTTGGTTGATCGGCGGGTCATTATCGATGGGTCCACTTGCAGTTCATGGCGATGTCGGTCTTGTTCTCTTGTGCCTAGGTCGGTTCAGTACGACACGGTCGGTATGGTCGGTTCACTAAGCGATAATTGCCCCAATCTTTATGTATCGTTCTCCTCCTCCCTCCAGTCGAGCCGCCAGCGCCAGTTCGCCTTCCTCTACCGTATCCTCCCTGCCCACAATCCCTGTCCCGTCTCCTTGCAGCCTGGATATCCTTGCCTCAATCACCGCTCTCTCCTACCAATCCGTTGGCCTGAAATCGTTCCCCTATTCTCAGAACTCGACTGTGGTTCCGATCTCACCAACGGCAAGTTCCGGGTGGCTTACCTCAGGTCAAGGGCGCTGCCTACAAGAGAGACAGCGTCATCGAGGGGATCCGCCACGATGGGGGTGAGGAGCGGCCGGGCACCATCGACTGCGGGAGAAGGGAGTGGTCGCCCATATCAAGCTCAAGGCCAGTGTGGTGAGAAATCTCTCCTCTTGAGACATTCTATGTGATGTTAGCTGTGATTCCCATATTCCCTGAGCTGCAATCTCAGATCTGAGTGCATCCATGTCAACGATTAAAAGTCTGGTTGTTGTTCTAAGAAATAATTCAGTTTGGCTTTGGTTAATTGGGTGCAAAAAGAATCATGTATGGTTTGGTTGGATGTGGTATTTTGGTTAGTTGAAGTCTAATTGCTTAGAAATGTGCTTGTTTTCTTCAAATTTTGCTTATGGAGAAATACAGGCCAATGGTCTTTGAGTTGCCCTTAAATTTGGCAGTGCTTTTTGAAGCTTTCTTTCCATATCACCTGAATCTTGTGCTTCTGCTATCAGGTATAGCTTGGCGAAGTTTTGATGATGCTCTCTTGATCGTGTTGCAACTCTGCTTGGAGTTGGATAATCTAGACAAGAAGGTGCATGTATGTGTTTTTGTTAGTTTAGTTAAAATCACATAGCTATGTACTGCAGTAGTTCTAATCATTTGTAGAACATATATTCATTCTGCAAGTATGGACAGCAATTAAAATGTTTCAAAGTGCGAGGCACACCCTGATGGATGTTTCACTGAAGCAGTGCCTGCATTGCCGAGTTTTGTAGGTTGTGGCAACTGGTGGATACTGATGAATCCACAAATCCTACAGCCTGAGAGACTTAACAAGCATGTTTTCTACGACTTAGCTGTTGCTGTGGAAAATTTGATTCAGGTTTTATATTTTTACTCTCAGCCAACCAACTTTTCCTTCCATCCAATATACATGATGGTCATTGATGCCTGGGATGGGCGATGTGAAATTTCATTTAGTCAGAATTCAAAGAACACATGCACTCATTTTTTCAGCTAAACTGTTACTGTTGGCGACCTATATTTCCCAGGGAGCTAGCTATTCTTATAGAGGCTGCTATTGTATTATTTTCCATACCATTGCACATGTTTAATTCACCCGTTCATTTATTCCTAGAGCATGTTTCAGTTGTTCGGTTCTTACTCAATCAAAATATCTTTCCAAGGAACAGACTGTCGATGGTTGCGTGTGAAGATTGATCATGTTACATTTCTTGCATCATTTTTGTCCAATGCAATACAATCGCTGCCTACTGTGGTTTGTGCTATGGTTCACTCTTTTTTATCACATGGTAAACATGGAGAATTATTAGCTACCAACAACCTGGTATGGTATGATCATGTTGATTATGTCAATTAGGAATTAGGAGTGCTTTATTTCAAACCATTATAATTTCCTGCTAACTTTTGCACTCAACTGTTATCAGGGGGTAGGTCTGCTTGTGCATATTTCTGCTGCATTCTTCATGTAACCTAGGTTGGGCCAATGTGGCATTCTTACATGATCATAAATCCCTGTTTTTTATAAAATAATATGGAGATCATAAAATCCTGGCTTATGATACAGTGATCGCTAGAAAATTTGTTTGTTAAATTTATTTGAAGATATGCAACCCTTGCCAGAGTAAAGCTTCTAGCTAGTGCCTTTTTTTTAATGTACGCAGCTTGATTTCAGACCTCACTATTGCTGCACCGAATAAACACCAAATGGATTAGGGCAAGCTTTACATAATTTGGAACCATATGCGTCAAGGGAAATTCCACAAATATCTGACATAGAAGAAACAATTACAAGCTCTCTTACGTTCACCCAATGCAAAATTGTTTGCTCAATCAGTTAGTCTGCTATTTTCTAGGAGCGCGCACTTCGCACGCCTCATAGCGCAGTTGCTGCCGTGCTGTCGTGGAGTGATTCAATGCAGTTTGTTGATTGCATGCATGTGCTCAGATCATCTGGGACGAGGGAAGGGCGCTACGAGGGACATGATGCTGCTCGAGCTCCAGCGGGATGGCCTCGAGGCATACAAGAGGAAGATGGACAAGGCCAACTTATGAAACCCAGCTGCGACAGGCCATCACCGACTCCCAGACCGAGGTTGTCGCCAGTTGTTTCTTATTGGGCGATCGAGACACTGGTCCACGCTAGGCAGGTTTGTCATGTGTGACTGCTACACAACTCTATGAGAGAGCTTGTGTTGTACCTTAATCTGTTGTTACAGTAAACTTAGGTATTAAACTACGCTCAACCCAGGTTAGGGAAAGCAGGTTCACTAATCAAGTATTTATTTTTTCAAGCAACACAATTCTATGAGAAAAGCTGGTGTTCAATTGTGATACAATGAAACTAGGCATAAAACTATTGTTTTTATTGTGTATAATGTATAAAGGTTGAATTTTACTAAGGTTCATATATCTGTACAATCAAGTAAAGTACTCTTTAAGAAAGATGATACAGTTAGTTCATTATGTGTGTATTGTAATGTAGCGAATTCAAAAGCTAAAGCTTCTGCCATGGGGAGTACACCAATAACGTGTAGTTTTGTTATGTGTGTTCTTCTGATCAAAAAGCACGTCCTTTGCATGAGGAACTAAGTGCAATCGTTTTGGAAGATATGAAGAAGAGAAAGATGGAAATATGAAACCGTATTCTTGATGGTGTAGGGAAGATAAGAAATATTTATATGAGAGAAGGCATGCAGATTTCATCCCTTCACATAGCTTATGTGACACTTCTCTGAATTTTGTTTTAGTGCTTCAGTTTCATTTTGTAAAGCTCAACTGATTAAATTTATAACCCTTTGGTGAACTGTGTTATGTAGAGAAATTCGTGGTGCTATATAAATGTTAACTTTGAACATGATATGTGTTTGATACGTTTGACTTGGGGAAGTTGTTTGATGGTAAGAGCTTCGTTGCACTTGATTCCTTAATATTTCAACATTATGCATGCATGGTTATTAAGCTGCATCAACTAAGCACCATCGCGGAAACGTGTAGCTTCAGAAAGAATTTACAATGCATGACATATGAACTAGAGCATGCTCTACTGCTATGCTTAATAGTGTTCAGAACTGCTCACATTTGCTTATTTGTTTACAATGTATTGACGTTTGAATCCTGAAAAGGGGTGCAGAGGAACGGGTCAGGAGTGTGCCTTGGCACGCCCTACCTGCTAAGGTGATCGCTACCTCTTTACGCTCTTTTCGGTTCAAAGGACTAGAAAACAAAGGAATTGGAAACCATGGAGGAATAGGGTGTAGCGTAAAGTGAAAACCTACAGATTTTCAAAACTAAGTTTCCCTGGCATTCCTTTGGTCTTGCCTAATGTTTTGTTTCCCGTAAAAAGTACAGGAAACCTTGCCTTTCTTATGGAATTGGTACCACTCTTTCCTTTGCATCGAACGGCTCCAAAGGAAAAAATTCCAAGGGAAAGCAAACCTGTACTATTCCTATAAAATTCCTTTGATCCGAACGGACCCTTAGGTGTCTGCGTACACCGCCCTACACCAAATGATGGCGTGGCCTATTCACCGATTAGGTTTTACTTTAGTGGCAAATATGGGCACCTACGTGAGGACACAGTGCGCTTTATACACCATTTAGTAAACGAAAATTTCCCACATCACCACCCAAGTAACAAACCATGATGCAAAGAAAGACGCCAGCTACAGAAAACGGCGCAGCAAAGCGCGCAGGGTTCTTCTAGTCATAGCATTAATTTATACGCTGTCTAGGATTCTGTAAATTACTCTAGTCCTGACCAAATTATAAGCTTGCTTCTCCATGAGCATATGCCCAAAAGAAGGGGGCTAAGGCCTATTTGGACGGTTTTTTTTTTACGGGTGCGAAAGCACCCGCAAGAACTGCTTTTCATTTCGACGGTGCCACAATTACAGAGAACCCCCCCCCCCCTAAAGAAATCTAAGTTGCAACAAGGTCCTGCAAAAGTGTAAAGAAATCCCTGGAACAGGATGCAAAATGCGATTAGGTCCTAAGCTTCTTCTTCTTCCATCTCTAGGAACACTGACGAGCACCGAGATCAGTCATCGCGCCACCACCGGGGACGCACCACTTGCGGAGGAACGACGGGAGAAAGCTGGGTCAGAGCACAACAGCAGTCGAACAGCTGTCCTACAGCCTTGAAGTCCGGCGAGATGGCGAAAGCAAGCCGCCGATAAGCCGTCGGAGAAGAGCTCTAATGAAAACGGCCCGCTCCACCGAGGGACGCCCAATCCACCATGCCATCATCGTCAAGCCACCACGGCCGAGCGAAAGAAGGGAGGGAGTACGACGCACCACTCATGAAGAGAACCACTGAACCACCACCCCCACGCCATGTCGAAGAAGCACGCCGAACCATCGCTCCCCCTCCCCCGCCTCCATGGCTCGTCGGGGGAGCAGCCAGTATACCACACACCACCCCGCTCAGCTTCTCCCCCTCGCCGTCATAGTCGGCTGGGAGGAGCTAAGCCTAGATGTGCCTTAGCACCGCAGGGAGGCCAACAACCCCTGATTTATTTGAAGGCGCGGTCGCCACCGCCGCTTCAGCCAGCTTTGGCCAGAGGAGCATGGAGAAGAGCTTGTCTTCTGATAAAATCGAGAAACTTCCAACTACATAATCACTCACAAGAATTTGTTCACATGTAAAAACCATAGATAACCTGCAAAATGAATTCAGATCGTGGGGATATGGAAGTTAGGAAAGCTTGATGTGCTCATCGGCGGCGACATCCCCTCTGCATGCTCGGTGGCGGCCTCGGTCCTGCGTTGGCGACAAACGCATCCTCCTCATGCTCGTCGGTGGTGGCCTCCTCGTCGGTGGTGGCCTTTCCGCAGCATACTCGTCGACTGTGGCCTCCTAGTGCTAGCGACAAACACCACCTCCTCATGCTCGGCGGCGGCATCCCCGCACTCATCGCAATCAATGGGGATGACCTGTCGGAGCCTTCCCCGTGCTGCAGAGGCATGCTGCCGGAGTCAACCCTTGCTCGCGCTTGTCGACGGCCTGGGACATTGATGCATGTAAAATGCATACCTGATCTTTGCACTTTATCACTTGATATTCCACCTTATTTGCATCATATATTGGTTATATTCATGTTTTTTGAAGATTATTGGGAATAATTCACATGTTCCCTAATTTTATCAGATTAACCTGGGAAAACCAGAAAACCTCTTTTTCAATGTTTTTAACTTTCAGGGACCCAAAGGAGTCCAAATTACCTAAAACTTTGCGGGAGCCATTTTTCCACGGAGCAAGACTTTGGAGAGAAGGAAGTGCAACAGAGGAGATCCGAGGAGGAAACGGGCATGGCCCACGCAGCCAGATGCTTGTGCCATGTGGGGCCTACCTGTTGCCACCTCGTTGCTCCGATGCCGTCGATCTTCATCCGGATAGATTCGTCTTGACCTAAAACTGTCTATAAAAAGGGTGCCCCTGCGGGTCATGAAGAGGAGCGCCACTGAAACATAGAAACACAAAACAGAAGCCTGGGAGATCGAAGATTAGAGGGAAAAACTTTGGCGGGGCGCTACAGGTGTGATCTCCATCCCCTCCAACGACTCTACCTTCGTCACCATGATGAAGAGGGAGTAGTCCACCTCTGGACTACGTGTTTGTGGCAGTAGCTAATTGTATATCTCTCTTGTTCTTCATAGTCTTAGCGCCATATGAGCTGCATAACATGATTATGGCCATCTTTGTATCAATTTTGTGGTGGATATTTCTATGAGTTAATGTATGAGATTGCAATTGTTCTTTAATTTCAGTGTATGAGTAGATGCGTATTATGTACCCCGTTCTTGTTTATTTGTTATGATCAAACATGTTTATGAGAGCGTGTGTGGGGGAACATGTGCATTAGTTGGAGTAACGGGGGGTGATTTATCTAGGGAGTACAGTCCTTGGGTGCCACTTGGGTGTTTACCTTACTTTGTTGCCTCACTAGGGATAAAGAAAATACCATGCTACAGGGTATCTCTAGCGTGACCTTGCTGAGTATCCGCGACTAGATCTAGCATGTTCTTTTTTTAACTTTATATCATTGTGCTTAATTCTATGCTCTGAGTTTATCTTAATACCGAGATGACTAGATTAAATTATCATCTTGGTAGAGTATGAGAGAGATGAATAACCAAAACATCTCTATATAGGACGTGATGCCCATATGAATTCATCTGAATGTGAACTTTGTTGCAATCCTTTATGTTAATTGTGTGATCCTATGTCCGTCATATCTTTTATGAGAGAGTGCATTAGTGAACCCATGAACCCCGGTCCACTTTTTATTATAAGAAACAACTTTCCATCCACTTTATCGCTGTCTTTATTTTCGGTCATTATTAATTTCAAAAAATACAAAAATATTTCCTTTATTGCATTTCACAAACCAAAACACTACAACCATACCTTTTACTGTTTATTATTGCATTGCATATTCCTGCGGCACATGATTTTCTGGCGCCGTTGCATTTGCATATTTATTTCCAGTTTTGTATACTTACACATACCTTGTGCTTGACAACCACTTGGTGAGGTTGAGGGCACAAAGCAAATTTATTTTACCTTGCATGTTGTTAGAAGAGGGACATGAAGGATCCTTATACACAGAGTTCCCCGGGAGTTCGATATAAACCCTCGAGTCACCTTCGTGGGGAAAATCAAGCTTCCCTATGCTAAACACTCTACTCTTGGAGTCTCAACCTAGTGAAGCATCAAGCGATTTTCTGGCGCCGTTGCCGGGGAACTAGTAGAAGGATTGCTCACAAGAAAGTCTTCATCACCAACTTGTGCAAACGCCTAAGCTTGGGGAGGTTGCACCTACGTGAGTATCATCTTGTCCTTTTAGATTTGCAAAGTACTTTATTTTTGTTTTGTTATTGTCTTGCATATCATTTTATTTTCAGTTTTGCATTTTCTTTATATTTCGGTTTGCATTTTTATTTTAGTTTTGCATTTTGTTTACTACTTTTTATTTCAGTTGCATTAGTTGTAGCATAATTTTACTTTCAGTTTTCATTTTAAAAACTAAAAACTCATACAAACTTGCATAATGGGAGAAAGAACTAAGTTGTGCGACTACACAAATACTCCTAATGAGCATTTTATTGCTAGGCCTATTACCACACCTGATATTCAAGTTGAAAGCTTTGAAGTGAGTCCTAGTCTTTTAAACTTGATAACTAGGGAGCAATTTGGTGGTAGTGCACAAGAGGATGCATCTATGCATCTTCATGATTTTATTGAAATATGTGACATGCAAAAATTTAGGAATGTTGAAAATGATGTATTGAAGTTAAAATTATTCCCATTTTCACTTAGAGGGAAAGCCAAAGAGTGGTTGCATTCACTACCTACTGCTAGTATTAAATCTTGGGATGATCTAAAAGAAGCTTTCATTAAGAAGTACTACCCCCTATTAAAATTTTGCATAATAGAAATAGTATTCTTTCTTTTAGGCAAAATGAAAATGAACATGTAGCTATGGCTTGGGAAAGGATTAAACACATGCTTAGAACTTGTCCTTCTCATGGTGTCAATGAGTGGACCATCCTTCATTCTTTTTTATAATGGCTTGAACTACATGTCTAGAAATAATCTTGATTCAGCAGGAGGCGCTTTTATGGGCAAAACTATTATAGAAGCTAAGGCCATCTTAGAGAGCATATTGCAAAATTATAGTCAATGGCATACTGAGAGAGCTCCTATGCCTTCTAAAAAAGTAAGTTAAATAGAAGAGGGAGATGTTTTATCAAATAAAATGGATGCCATACTTGCTTATATTAATAAACAAAATGTTGAGAATGTCCCTTTGCATGAATTAGTAGGGAACAATGCTGAAAGTATTGATGTCAGTTTTGTTAGGAATCTTGGTAATAATGGCTATGGGAACAATTACAATTCTTATAATAAACCCCCATATTCTTCAAATAACTATGCAATTGTCCTTTCATTCCATATCATAATGCTAATGAAAACAAGTGGAAGCCTACTATTAATGACCACTCTGGTGGTCAGCAGGAGACTAACAGAAATCTCATGAAGCAAGTAGCTGGCCATAGCACTATGATAGAAGAGTTGAATAAGTCCATTGCTTCCATAAGTTCTGATATTAAAGGATTACAAACTCAAGCTGTGGGTTTAGACAAAGCTCTTTCAAAACTAGCTGACAATCAAGCTACTTTGTTAAGTATGTCAGCAGGGAAACCACAAGCACCACCTGTTATTGGCATGAATTCCATTGTTATTAATGAAAACACTCCTCTTACTTTGGAGGAGACGCTTGAAGAACTTAAAAATTACCCCGAATTTTTATTACAATTTGTGTCACAACTTGTCTGTTTGGGGGAAGAAGTTAAGGAAATAGAGGAAGATGAAACTACTATGATTATGAATGAGAAAAAAGTAGAATAAGTAAAAAATGCTTAGTGAAGTTAAAGATCCTTTGCTTGATTTGGAAAAGTGTAGCTTGCATGAACTCATTAATATATTACAAAAGTTTGCAAGTGATCCATCTATAAACATTAACCAAGCAGGTTTTGATTCTTATATTGCTAACCATGTCTTGAAAGAAAAGATTGCTAGGTACAACCAGGAGGCCATGATACCACCAAAGCTTGGGGATGCATGGATCCCAAAGGTACGAGTAACTATTAGAAAAGAAACACATCATGCTATATTAGATCTTGGATCTAGTGTTTCTGTCTTATCTAAAGAGCTATATGAATTGCTAGAGTTACAAAATATTGAAAAATGCTCTATTGACTTGCTACTTGCTGATGATTCTATTAAAAATGATTTAGGCAAGGTTGGTAATGTTATGGTAGAGCTGCACATGACTTTTGTACCTGTTGAATTCATTATCATGGATATGGGGAATAAAACCTCTAGTCCTATTATTCTTTCTAGACCTTTTCTTCGTACTACAGGAGCTATCATTGATTTGAAGGAAGGCAATATGAAGTTTCAGTTTCCACACAAAAAGTGTATATAACACTTCTCAAGGAAGAGGGACACGTCAAAGTACAAGTTTCCTCATGAGCTTTACCCATCTTAATTATCAAGTAAGTAAGCCTAGCTATGTGGCTATAAAGAAAGCGCTTTACGGGAGGCAACCCAGTTGTTTTTGTTTTGATTTCCTTCGTGTCCTCTTGCTGTAACAAGAGACTTTATTTTTTGTTTTTCTATTGGAGTTTTTAATAAAATGCCAAGTTTTACTCATTTTGGATTGTTAAAGTTGCTGAAAACTTATGGAGCAGAAATTCCTGCGCAAACTCTTTTCAGTAAAAAATATCTCAAAAAAATTTGTAGCTCCGATTGAGCTCTCCTTTTAACTAAAGGTGAAACTTTTCATCCTCTGTATGCCTGATTTTTTACATAATTTTTCGACATGTTCAAGTAGGGTAATTAATTATATTTTTCTCCTACAATATTTCTGGACGGATTCTGTCCTATTTTGTTTTATGCGTTCTTTGAGCTTTAAAGCTAAATATTTTTGATTGGTTTAAGTTTATGAGAAAGAATACAAAATTATATACCTACTGGACACTTTTCATGCAATTTTTTGGGGAATTACATGCGGCAAGCATCATGCTTTTTATGCCTACTAATGTCACCCCACAGAAAAAGAGATGGGAGATATCTTTGTGTTGAAGTTTTTTCACAGGAATTAAAGGAGCTGCGCCAAGAGACATTCAAGAATGGTGAAAACCATAAGCTTGGGGATGTCAAGACCCCACTAGACTACACACTCTCTGACGAGGGTTAACTCGGTAAATATCCGAGATGAAGGACTTAGGATCGGGGGAAAAGGGCATCGGATGAACTCAGAGGTAAAGATCAGACAAACAAGTTGAGGTTTAATGTGTATCAAGAATAAGTGTGGTACTCAATTGGCTGTGGTGACCCAGCATACCACTGCATGTGTAGTATGCAAGTCGTTGCCATAACACCAATGAAACATCATCCCACTAGTATTACATCGATCAAAGTGGTACAGCAGAAACATCACAGGTCTAAGGTAGGTCTATAGGATTACAATTTCATCATACAAAAGATCTTCAGAACCTCCTCAATAGCTAGACGTTTAGTTATGGCGACTACAATCGAGAAAGAGTACATTGAAGTCTAAACTAGAGCTACAACTGATGCAGTTGGCTTGCTACAGAATTACTCTAGCTACTTAGGTTCTAGGATTCGTGAATTGGTTCCCTTCTATTCTTATTCTAGTTCTCCACCAAGTTTGACGTGGTCGTTGACTCCATTGATAGTTCTGACATTGGTTGAGGGATTCATCCTCACCTTTAGTGTCTTGAGATTGCCTCCTTGTGTTGCCACCTGAAAGAGCATGTGCCCCCATGTGTGGTTTTGGTAATTAATGACAATCCCTATGGACTAATGTTTGCATTGAGTTATATTTGTAGGACTTGTCCATAGACAACGCTTAAGCCATATGTTGGTTTCAAGGTTGTAAGAAGACGAAAATAAAGAAGATTATTCTATGACCAAGGTGATATTCAAGGAGTGATCCGAAGATTGGTCATAGAGTGTGTCTTGAGGAATAATATGGAGTGAGCTCTCATGTGCATCTTCAAGACATCATCATTATGGAGAAAGAAGATAAAGTGCAAAGTTGATCAAGTCAATGTGCAAAGAATGAAGTCAAGATTGATCAACACTTTTAGAAGTTTTGGAAGTGCAAGTTCAACATGATCCATTTCGGAAGATACCATTTGTTTGAAGCTTACAATGGATTCATGAAGATGAAGCTAAGCAAGGCTCTCCCATAATTGGGTACGGGGGAGTATTTAGAGATGTCTTCATCAAGCATGTGCTAGCAAGCACAATCAAGAAAGGTGCTTCAACTTGAGAGAGTCAAGACCGTCATAATTAAGCTCAAGTGGAATGCACAAGGCAAAGGTATGATATTGATAGGGTTTCTTTTTTATCGGTCTCATAGTTTTGGGAGACTGGGTTTTAGAGTCGATAGCCGTAATATCAAGAGGGGCTCTCCAGTGAGTAACCTAAGTGGATCGATCGGAGAGAGCTCAAACCTTTGTATACTTGGTATCATATTTCTTGGTTCTTATTTGGATTTTCTCTATGTGAGGTTTTAGAGCTTGTGGTTATCTTCATGACCTTCCCAAGCTCATCAAAATCGGTTTTCGGATGAAAAACTTATTGTGTTTTTGGTGTTGAAGGTTTTAACGGTTTATCTTTTATAGAGAGGTTAAACCTTTCTTCATTTGGTTTAACCTTCTATGGTTGGACTATGATGTTTCTCAGCATAAAGTTGTAAAGCTTGTTGTTGCGATTCCAACGAGCCCAAGATCATCAAAAACGGAGTCTGGATGCAAAAGTTCTTGAAGTTTTCGTATTGGGCTGTTTGCAGTTTTCACAAGTCCGATAGTACCGGGCTAGTACCAGAGTTACTGCCGGAAATTCTCCCCAAGATGCAGTAATCATGTGTTTTTGAAGTGGTACTTGAGTACCGGTGGGCGGTAGTACCGGTGGTACCACCGGAAGTTCTACCCCTGGACATATTTTGGCTGCAACGGTTGGATTTCGCTGGACCTATTTAAGGGGGGCTTCTTCCCCAATGACCCCTACCCTCTTGAGCTCATGTTTTCCCTCCATTGTTGACCTTCTTAGAGCTTGCTACCTCCCCATCCCTCCCATGATTCTTGCATCTTCTTGAGGGAAAAGGGAGTGGAGATCTAGATCCACATATCCACCAATCATTATCTCCTCTAAGTGAGGGAATCTATTGGAATCTAGATCTTGGAGTTCTTGGTGTTCTCCTCCTTTGTTCTTCCTCTCATCTCCCCACATAGCATTAGTTGCTTTGGTGGGATTTGGGAGAGAAGGACTTGTGCACTTTGTGTGTTCTTGCCATTGCATCGGTTTGAGTTCTCCCCGAAGATTCGTGGAAGTGAAAGTTCGTTGAGCTTATTACTCTTGGGTTCTTGGAACCCTAGATGGCTTAGTGGCTTAGTGGATCTTGGGGACCTCCAATTAAGTTGTGGACTTCTTCCCAAGCTTTGTGGTGCCTCGTGGCAATTTCTTGGGGACCTCCAATTAAGTTGTGGAGATCTTCCCAAGCTTTGTGGTGCCTCAGTGGCGATTACTTGGGAGCCTCTAATTGAGTTGTGGAGATTGCCCCAAGCTTTGTATGGGTTCGGTGACCGCCCTTAAGTGTCCCATAGTGATCGGGTCTTCCATCTTGGTGGGAGGGCTCGAGGATATTATGGTGAGCCTCTGTGGCGTTTGGGGAGCCTTGTGCCTCCACACCGCTCCAACGGAGATTAGCACCCGCAAGGGTGTGAACTTCGGGATACATCATCGTCTCCATGTGCCTCGGTTATTTCTATACCCGAGCTCCTTTACTTATGCAATTTACTTTGTGATAGCCTTCATGCTTGAAGTTATATATATCTTGCTATCACATAGTTGCTTATCTTGTTTAGCATAAGTTGTTGGTGCATATAGGTGAGCCTAGTCTTTCTAGGTTTTGTATGCTTGGCAAATTAAACGTTAGTTTTATTCCGCATTTTTCAAGCCACTCGTAAAAGTTTTAAATCGCCTATTCACCACCCCCTCTAGGTGACATCCGTGTCCTTTCAATTGGTATCAAAGCAAGGTCTCTCATTTTAGGCTTCACCGCCTTGAGAGCAAAGATGTCGGCTAGGGGATTAGTGCACAATCACACTTTTATATTTGATGGCACAAACTATGATGTTTGGAAAATTAGTATGCTTAATCATTTTCGATATATGGACCCAAATTTAGAGCGAATTCTAGATATGGGTTTTTCTCCTCCTAAGGATTCCCGAAATCTATCTTTAGAGGAGAAGAAAAATTCTTATCTAGAAGCTCAAGCTTCTAATGTACTTGTTGATTTTTTGAGCAATGCAGTTATTCTTGCAATCATGCCTTTCTGTAGCGCTCATGAGTTTTGGACAAAGATTGAAGAAAAATATGATGTGTCCAACACTATTGAGGATGATTGTATTCCCTCCACTTCCGGCTGTAATGAACTCTCCTCCACTTCACCAACGTGTGACAAGACACAAGGTAATGACTTGGTGAGTGGTGATGAAAATTGCAATGTTGATAGTGAGCTTATTTGTGATGACCATTCATCTTTATCTCATTGCAATGCTTCATCTTTGGACTTAAACACTTCTAGCACCATAAATTCTTTACATGCTTGTGTTGATAGTCCTTGCATATCATGTGTATGTTCCTTAAATAAATCTCATGATGATATGCTTGTTACTCCTTGTTGCCATAATATAAATGCTTCTAGTTCCTCTAGTTGTTGTGTGTCTAACAATGTAGAGGAAGCCGAAGATTCCATTGGCCAAGACAAGGTTTTAATTGGATCTTCAAGGTATTCTTCATCATCTTCTATTGTCTCCCACACTTGCCTTATGACTAGGTCTTCAAAGGTAACTCCTACTTTGGAATCTAATATATCTAGTGATGATGATGAGGATAATGAAGAAGAGGATGATGACTTTGCCTCTTTAATTGAGAAGAGTGAAATGTTTTTTCATGCTATTCATAAGAATAAAATTGCTTGCTCTTACTTCTATAAGATTTTTGCTATTGCCACCGAGAGTAATAAAATTATTGAGGAGCATGAAAATACCATCTTTAAAATGCAAGGTCATGCTCGTGATTATGCGGATGAGATCGCGGATCTTAAGGAAGCTCTTGAAGAAGAACAAACCACCAAGGAATCTCTTGAGGGTACCTTTATTCTAGAGTTATCTAAAATAAATAAATTTTATGATAGAACTCTTGTGGTGGCAAATTATTTTGAAACAAAATATGAAGAGCTTGTAGTTACTTATGCTAAACTCCTTTAGAATTTTGAGCTTCTTAAAAATGACTCTAGGGTCGTTTCGAGTGAGTCCATCATTCTCACCGAGTCGCATGAGCAACTTAAAGCTTCAAATTCAAATGAGCTTACTAAATTTCCTTCTCCGCTTTCCATTAGTGATGATGCTTGTGCTACTAACTCCACTTCTTGTGAAGCATCCATCTTGAAGGAGAATGTTGAGCTAAGGTCTCAACTTGATTTGCTAACTAACAATTATGGGAAATTGGAAGAAAATCATGGGAAGCTCTCTTGCTCCCATGAGGATCTTCTAGCTTCCCATGATATGCTAAAGTTAACTCATGAGGCTATCATGTCAAAGGTAATACCTAGTGAGCCTCATGTGGACAATTGCACTACTTCTCAAAATGCCATATTACCATGTGCTAGTCCTAGTAATTCATCCACTCATAATATTGCTATATCTTGTGATGAATTACTTTCCTTGACTTGTTGCTCTAACAATGAAGCTTCTACTTTCTCTAGTACTTGTGTTGTTACTAACCATGTAGAGGAAATCGAAGAGCTCAAGGCCCAAGTCTCTTCTTTGAAGAAAGACTTGGTAAAGAGTCATGAAGGGAAATCCAAACTTGACAATATGTTGAGTGTGCAAAAATCCCCCAATGACAAGAGTGGACTTGGGTTTATCTCCAACAGCAATAATAAGTCCACAGGTTAACAAGAAGAAGAAGGGCCAAGGACAAGTCAAAGATCCGACCAAGATTGTTTGCTTCAAGTGCAAAATTGAAGGGCACCATGTTAGATCTTGCCCTTTGAAGAAGAAGGCACTAGTTGAGAAGCAACAAGGGAAGCGGCCTCAAGTTCAAGGTCATGCTCAACCTCCGGTTGAAGAAAGGCCACTTCCCAAGAAGAATCAAGCTAATGCTCCCAATGTGGAGAAATCAAGTGAGAAGAAGGAGAAGAAAAGAACATGCTACACATGCCATGAGAAGGGCCACCTATCTTCTTCATGCACTATGGGTAACTCATCCAACCCTATCATAATTGATGATGTTTATTCATTTTGCAAGGATATGGTTGGCAATGTGTTTGCCAAATATGTTGGTGCTCAAAGTGGTGTCAAGAAAAGAACAATTTGGGTTGCCAAACCTAGTGTGACTAACCTCTTAGGACCCAACTTGGTTGTCAAGCTCAAACTTGATCAATAGGTGCTATTGGAGGGCATTGGAGACTTGGCTATATCATGAAGAATTAAGGGATCTTCATCAATTATATTGTCTCAAGTCAAGTCAATTGGATTATCTTGCTTCTATCATATATCCAACGGTCCTCCTTGCGGTAACATGTACTCAACTTATCTACATTGAAAGTTACTCGCCCCTTTGCATGTGTTGGGTTTGTATCTTGCATGTGTTTGTATATGTTGGGCTTCCAACTTGCTTTATTTTGAGTAATCAAGTATGTACATATTGTTTTCACACCATGTATGGTTGTTCTTATTGAGCCTTTTTGCATATTGTTTGTATCTTGTTGGCTCTTGTGAGAGATTAATGGATCATCCCATCTTGGGGGAGTGATATGCTTTGGCACTTCACAACCCTAAAATGCGTGTACATGAGGAATACCACTTAGTGTTGATATTTGAAATTATATAGTCTCTATGTGGTATGTCATGCTCATGAGAAATTCAAATTCTATAATGTCATTAATCATCTCTAGTTGGTTTTATTTGCCTCTTGTGAGAAGAATTGCATTATCACATTATGGGGGAGTAATATTCTTTGTGGATATTACAATCCCAGAGAATGTGAATATTTGAGGTTGTACCACATATTATTGTCTTTATAAAATTATCTTATTCATATGTGGCATGTTTGCTCAAACAAGTTTCTTTGCTCAATGGTCTTAGTGCTACCATATTTTTGTGATCGTGTTTGTGGGATAGCTTCTTGGTGAGGTTTTCCTCAAATGTGAGCTTCAATATGTTTCCAAAAAACCATTTATGTAAAGTCATTCTATCATTGCTTTTCGTGATTGTTTGACGTTTTGAAGCAACCAAGAATCTATCTAAGCATGGTGTTCTAATTCTTACCTTTTCCTATGCTTCTTTTTGTGAAGATGATCTTGGACTTATGTGTAAACTACCACCGAGGAAATAATTCCAAATACCTCTTGTCCATGGACAATTGGTATTCTATCATGTGGCATATAAATTATTTATCATCTTTACATTGGCTATTGCTTTTAATTACCTTATTTCTTGCCAATAAATGTATTTGTTTTAATTCCCATTGTCTTTCTTGACTCTTGTGATTCCATTTGATTTTGTTGAACTTGTTTTTGTGTTATTATTAATGTAGGTAGAGATGATGATCCCATTTGTGTGCATTTTGTATTCAAATGCAAAATCATAAATAATGCACTAATCTTGGGGATCTCTCCTATATTTGCTATAACATACTCTTCTTGCTTATTTCAATTGGTATTATTTATTGTTGGAAGACAAATCTTTTCTTTTTGGCACTTAGTGTGCCATCATAAAAGGAGTGGAGAGTTTGGTTTGTTTGTTAGAACCTTGCTCTATTTGGGAGAATGGCTATCTCTTTTCTTGATTTTGTTCTATAATTTTAAAATGAGATAAGTCATTGAGCATGTGTGTTTTAGTGATCCTTTATGCTCATTGGCGTTTGCTTTGTTCACTTGGTGGACTTTGGAGTCAATCTTGTGTTGAATTGACGCTTTGATATAATTTGGACAACTCTTGGGTTTTCACACCTTTGTGTGACTTCTTGTTCTTCTTGGTGTTTTGTCTAAATTGTATCTCCTTTTGGCTCTTGAAAGTATTTAGCATGCATATTTACTTAATACATATTATATGTCGTGCTTTGCTTTCTTTGATCCAATATATAGGGTAAACTCCCATAAATCCTAAATCGGCTAAGATGTGCATGAAATTCAAGTTCATATCTATGTGCACATATTTATGTGGAGCTTGTCCTATATATTGTAGTGTCTCTAACTACTTTGGACCCAATGAGTTTGGGGACCATATTGTACTTGAATATGTTTTAGGTACATGGGAGATATATTGGTGCTTGTCTCAATAATAAGGATGAAGCGGTGACTAGTTGATAATTTGAGGCAAGCTAGGATTATTGAAGAACTCCTATCTACTACATCCTTCCAATGATATCTTGGTAACAAGTATCTTTTTCATGCATACTTTTCTAGCATCTAACCTTGTGTGGGTCATTTCATGGCATGAAATTATTGATTTGCAAAGATCTTAATGGAACCTCTTTATTGAAAATGTGAGTAAGTTGAGATTAGTGCATATTATGGGGTATATATAAAATCATGCTCATGATTCACCGTTCCCAAATATGTCTATCTAGCAATTTTATTGCATATCAAGTTCCTCACATGTGCAATATTGATGAAAGTGCAAATTTAGTTCTTTCTTTTGGTATCCTTCTTTGTGATACTTGTTGCCTTTCTCAAAGCATCGCAACTATCTTCTTGCCCTTGTTGATATTTGTGATGCCTTTGACATGTTTGTGGTTGAAATTCTTCAATATGCAATAAGATAAATTGAGCCTTTGGCCATGCTTTAAAAGCAAAAATATCATTGGTATATTGCATGAACTTGTTTGGATATCATGTTCTATTCTTTGTATCTTTTTTATGTGTATATGTTTCTTTGTGATAATTATCTTTGTGATGTTGTCTACTTAGAAACTTATACACATGAGAGATGATATCTCCTTTTTGATATCTTATTTAAAGCTTGTGTGTTGGGATGGAATGCTAAGAAATATCATTCATTGAGGACTATGTGGATGCTCTATGGTCATCCTCGTACTAGTCTTATAATATGCTTTGTCATTACTATCACACATTCCCTTGGTTGAGCCGTTTAATATGTTGGTTCCTTACTTGTTGCTCAACCATTTCTTTGATGCAAGTGTTAAGCTTAATGTCTTTTCTATGATCTCTTGCTAATGGTTGCTTTTAAAATAGTATTGAGGGCAGTGAGGATTCCATGATGTGCAAATTGTATTGCAAACATTCTATCTTGTGCACGTACCTTGGGGAGCTTCCTCATTTCATTTTAAAGCATCATTTTGTGGTTATCGTAGTATTTGATTTCACTTGGTATCATTTTATTTTGAATAATACTGAGGGAGTGATGATTCCATGTTTGTGCACCTTATACTTCAATTCAAATGGAATATACTGTGCACAAACCTTGGGGAGCTTCTTTATATTATTTAGAACATTGTTTTGGTCTTCTCATAGTATCTTTATTTGATTCGCTATTTGGATCTTTTGATTGCTATCTTCATTTGTTGGAAGTTTAACCATCATGTCATCTTTTTTTGTTTGCAATCTTTGATCCTCGATATAGTTTTATTTCCTCCGAGCTTTGGTTTTTGGGTTTGCACATTTATGGAGGAACTCTCACTATATTGGCCTTCTAAGCATTTCCACCCATTTTGGCAATGGATGCCAATGGGGAGAAGTTTTGAGGGTTTGAAGGGAATTGGGCTTTATGCTTTAATTTTGTTCTTAAGCATTTGCCTTGCACGCTTTGCATGGTTAAGTATATATTGGAAACTCCACCAACAACATTGGTTGGCAATATATGCAATAAAATTCGAGTTTATTCACACGTGCATATATTGTGGGGGAGTTTGTTTTATATACGATGGTTCTACTAACATCACATACTTTTGTAGTATTTGATTTTAGTGGAACCATCTTAGTTTTTTAAATTCATTATATAAATCATCTCAAAGAGATTGTCATCAATTACCAAAATGGGGGAGATTGAAAGAGCATGTGCCCCCATGTGTGGTTTTAGTAATTAATGACAATCTCTGTGGACTAACATTTAGTTAGAGGTTTAGTTATGGCGACTACAATCGAGAAAGAGTACATTGAAGTCTAAACTAGAGCTACAACTGATGCAGTTGGCTTGCTACAAAATTACTCTAGCTACTTAGGTTCTACGATTCGGGAATTGGTTCCCTTCTATTCTTATTCTAGTTCTCCACCAAGTTTGACATGGTCGTTGACTCCATTGATAGTTCTGACATTGGTCGAGGGCTTCATCCTCACCTTTAGTGTCTTGAGATTGCCTCCTTGTGTTGCCACCTGAAAGAGCATGTGCCCCCATGTGTGGTTTTGGTAATTAATGACAATCCCTATGGACTAATGTTTGCATTGAGTTATATTTGCAGGACTTGTCCATAGACAATGCTTGAGCCATATGTTGGTTTCAAGGTTGTAAGAAGATGAAAATAAAGAAGATTATTCTATGACCAAGGTGATATTCAAGGAGTGATCCGAAGATTGGTCATAGAGTGTGTCTTGAGGAATAATATGGAGTGAGCTCTCATGTGCATCTTCAATCCATCATCATTATGGAGAAAGAAGATGAAGTGCAAAGTTGATCAAGTCAATGTGCAAAGAACGAAGTCCAGATTGATCAACACTTTTAGAAGTTTTGGAAGTGCAAGTTCAACATGATCCATTTCGGAAGATACCATTTGTTTGAAGCTTGCAATGGATTCATGAAGATGAAGCTAAGCAAGGCTCTCCCATAATTGGGTATGGGGGAGTATTTAGAGATGTCTTCATCAAACATGTGCTAGCAAGCACGATCAAGAAAGGTGCTTCAACTTGAGAGAGTCAAGACCGTCATCATCAAGCTCAAGTGGAATGCACAAGGCAAAGGTATGATCTTGATAGGGTTTCTTTCTTACCGGTCTCATAGTTTTGGGAGACTGGGTTTTAGAATCGATAGCCGTACTATCAAGAGGGGCTCTCCAGTGAGTAACCTAAGTGGATCGATCGGAGAGATCTCAAACCTTTGTATACTTGGTATCATCTTTCTTGGTTCTTATTTGGATTTTCTCTATGTGAGGTTTTAGAGCTTGTGGTTACCTTCATGACCTTCCCAAGCTCATCAAAATCAGTTTTCGGATGAAAAACTTAGTGTGTTTTTGGTGTTGAAGGTTTTAATGGTTTATCTTATATAGAGAGGTTAAACCTTTCTTCATTTGCTTTTACCTTATGTGGTTGGACTATGGTGTTTCTAAGCATAAAGTTGTAAAGCTCGTTGTTGTGATTCCAACAAGCCCAAGATCATCAAAAACGGAGTCCGGATGCAAAAGTTCTTGAAGTTTTCGTATTGGGCTGTTTGCAGTTTTCACAAGTCCGGTAGTACCGGGCTAGTACCAGAGTTACTACCGGAAATTCTCCCCAAGATGCAGTAATCATGTGTTTTTGAAGCGGTACTTGACCGGTATCACCCCGGTAGTACCGGTGGGCGGTAGTACCAGTGGTACCACCGGAAGTTCGACCCCTAGACGTATTTTGGCTGCAACGGTTGGATTTCGGGGGACCTATTTATGGGGGCTTCTTCCCCAATGACCCCTAACTTCTTTAGCTTGTGTTTGCCCTCCATTGTTGACCTTCTTAGAGCTTGCTACCTCCCCATCCCTCCCATGATTCTTGCATCTTCTTGAGGGAAAAGGGAGAGGAGATCTAGATCCACATATCCACCAATCATTACCTCCTCTAAGTGAGGGAATCTATTGGGATCTAGATCTTGGAGTTCTTGGTGTTCTCCTCCTTTGTTCTTCCTCTCATCTCCCCACATAGCATTAGTTGCTTTGGTGGGATTTGGGAGAGAAGGACTTGTGCACTTTGTGTGTTCTTGCCATTGCATCGGTTGCATCGGTTTGAGTTGTCCTCGGAGATTCGTGGAAGTGGAAGTTCGTTGAGCTTATTACTCTTGGGTTCTTGGAACCCTAGATGGCTTAGTGGATCTTGGGGACCTCCAATTAATTGTGGAGTTCTTCCCAAGCTTTGTGGTGCCTTCATGGTGATTTCTTGGGGACCTCCAATTAAGTTGTGGAGATCTTCCCAAGCTTTGTGGTGCCTCAGTGGCGATTATTTGGGAGCCTCCAATTGAGTTGTGGAGATTGCCCCAAGCTTTGTACGGGTTTGGTGACCACCGTCAAGTGTCCCATAGTGATCGGGTCTTCCATCTTGGTGGGAGGGCTCGAGGAGATTACGGTGAGCCTCCTGTGGCGTTTGGGGAGCCTTGTGCTTCCACACCGCTCCAACGGAGATTAGTACCCGCAAGGGTGTGAACTTCGGGATACATCATCGTCTCTATGTGCCTCGGTTATTTCTATACCTGAGCTCCTTTACTTATGCAATTTACTTTGTGATAGCCTTCGTGCTTGAAGTTATATATATCTTGCTATCACATAGTTGCTTATATTGTTTAGCATAAGTTGTTGGTGCACATAGGTGAGCCTAGTCTTTCTAGGTTTTGTATGTTTGGCAAATTAAACGTTAGTTTTATTCCGCATATTTCAAGCCACTCGTAAAAGTTTTAAATCGCCTATTCACCCCCCTCTAGGCGACATCTGTGTCCTTTCACCACCAATCTAAGCAAGGGATAAGAGGGAGTGGGGTGAGTAACGAGCGTTACCCAGCAAGTTCATATAAGGAATAAGGTGTTTTATTGTCGGTGTTCTGGATACCGGGGTATCCCGGTCCACCTACTCCTGGGCCCCTTCAACGACCCAGCTTCGGCCCAGGGGAGAAACGATGACCGAAGCCCAACGGAGAAGACCCTCATGACGAGGCGCCTCATGAGGAGAACGACGGCTAAACAGCTAAGGACCAGAAGACCTCCTCACGAGCTGTTTCTTATGAGGGGATGGACCACATCCACGTCAGCTCGGCACGTTTCAGTGCTGAGCAAGAAGATAAGAGCAGAAGACTACGTACCATCCACGCTACCCCCGACAGGGAGGAGACCAACTTTCGCCGTGCCTGCATAAAGCGGCACAGTGGTTGTTGGCCACCCCCCTAAAAATAGGGTGGACGGTGCAGAGCGCCAGAGGAGGACGTCAGCTTCCTCCACCCACTCTTGTGGACCGGCGCCACTACTCTACGAAGACTACGTCCACAAAGACCCGAGTCTACAGTTGTCCTCCCTCCTTGGCCGTGTGTGGCAACCCCTTCCCCAAGATGATAAGGGGAAGGAGGACTTGGGCGCTATAAAAGGAGGGAGGCCACCCCTTAGAGGGGATCCGATCTTCATCTCCGGGCTCCTAGCTAGGCTAAGTGGGTTCTTCGACCTCTAGCCAGTTAGAGCTTTGTAACCAAGACCTTGTACTCCTCGTGAGGTGTCGTGTCGTAATACAAGAAGGCAGGAAGTAGGGGCTTTACCTCACCATGAGGGCCCTGAACCTTGGTAAAGCTCGGCATCTCCCTCTCTGCAGTGCATTGTGTGTTCGACGTCTCGAGGCTTCCGTCACCGTGTTTCGTTGCGATCCAAGATCTCCCACGTTCAGCCCCCTGCTTTTGAATCTTTGGGTCCGTCGCGTGGTACCCTGTGTTCTTGCGATACAAAATCCATCGACATTTGGCACGCCAGGTAGGGGTCGAACCTACGGCCTTCATCGAGGATTTGGAGGAAACCTTCGCCAACCTGAGAAAGGTAAATATCAAGCTCAACCCCGCCAAGTGCGCCTTCGGCGTACCGTCAGGAAAGTTGTTGGGGTTCCTAGTGTCTCATCGCGGGATAGAGGCAAACCCTGACAAAGTCAAGGCCATCGAAGAAATGCGTCCTCCGCGCAATCTCAAGGAAATGCAGCGCCTCGCGGGATGCATGGCAGCCCTAGGGCGCTTCATCGCGAGGAGTGGAGTGAAGGCCTTACCCTTCTTCAAGCTCATGAAGCGCACTGGGAAGTTCGAGTGGACTCCGGAAGCTGACAAGGCCTTCGCCGAGCTGAAGAGGTATCTCACGAGCCCACTGATCATGGTTGCCCCAACGCTCCGCGAGCCTTTGCTGCTCTACATCGCAGCAACTCCGAGAACTGCAAGCGCTGTCCTTGTCGCTGAGCGGGACGCCAAGGTAATCGCCAAAGAGGGAATCGATCCTCCTTGCCCAGGGGCTCCTCCTGAGGAAAAAGCAGCAGTTTCTTCTATTCCGCAAGAGGAGCTGTCCGCTGCAACTTCGCCGACCGAGCCGCTCTCATAGAGCGACGCTCCTGAACCTCACGAGGAGAAAACTCCTGAGGACGCCGCCAAGGTGCAAAAACCCGTGTACTTCATCAGCACGGTACTACGCGACACGCTTGAGCGATACACCATGCAGCAAAAGCTGCTCTACACTCGGTTGATCGCTTCAAGGAAACTACGACATTACTTCCAGGGTCACCCGATCAAGGTGGTCACTGATCGGCCCCTGGAGACCATTCTACGCAACCCAAATGTCACCGGGGCGGGTGGCAGAGTGGCCCATGGAGCTTTAGCCCTTCGAGATATCCTTCGAAACCACCAAGGTGATCAAGAGCAAAGCATTGGCTGAGTTCACAGCCGAATGGACTGATCCATTTGTCGACGAGCCTCTAGAGGTAGAGTCAACACTTCCGGGAGAGGAAGCCCCAGGCCTCTAGGTCATGCACTTCGACGGAGCCTTCAACCTTCCCGGTGCGGGGGCTGGAGCCGTCCTTACCTCTCCCTCTAGGGACAAGCTCTTCTACGCTGTCCAGCTCTGCTTTAAACCAGAGCACAAGGTCTCCAACAACATCGCGGAATATGAAGGACTACTCGCCGGCCTAAGGGCAGCGAATGCTTTGGGCATCAAGCGTCTCATCATCAAGGGAGATTCACAGCTGGTTGTGAACTTCTCAAACAAGAGCTACACTCTAAAGGATGAGCACATGGCAGCTTATCTTGAGGAGCATCGAAAGATGGAAAAACGCTTCCAAGGGTTGGAGCTGAAGCACATTCCAAGAGGAGAAAATATGGAAGCGGACGAAATCGCCAAGCGCGCCTCTCATCGCCTGGCACAACCTGCCGGCGTCTTCGAGGAGCGCCTCTTCAAGCCATTCGCTTCTCCAACATCGACAGGGTCCGACCCTCCGCCTGCCTTGCCACCGCCACCGGAGCAGGGGCGGATTGTGGGCCTCCTTCGGGTGACCGCGTCCTTCTGGCATTGGCGCGGCAGGAGGGAGTGGATTGGATACTCGAGCTCAAGGACTTCCTTGTCAGCAGCAGGCTCCCGAAGGACGAATCAGAGGCCGAAAGGATAGTACGCCAAGCTTCGGGATACTGCATCAAGGACGGTGACTTTTACCGGCGTCACTCTGAAGTGCATATCTACTCACCAGGGCCAAGAGCTTCTCCGGGACATCCACGCCGGCGAGTGCGGGCATCACGCTTCTGCTTCAACTCTCGCCGCGAAGGCGTACCGAAGTGGCTTCTACTGGCCGTCGACGCTCGGGGACGCGGCTGAGATGGTCAAGAGGTGTGAGGCATGCCAATTCCATGCCAAGCAGATTCATCAGCCGGCGCAGGAGCTGCAAACCATCCCACTCACTTGGCCTTTTGTTGTATGGGGGCTGGACATTCTCGGTCCATTCCCTAGAGCGCAAGGGGGCTACCGCTACCTCTACGTCGCCATCGACAAGTTCACCAAGTGGGTGGAGGTGGAGCCGGTGTGCACCATTCTGGCCAGGTCCGCAGTCAAGTTCATCCGTGGGCCGGTTTGCCATTTTGGTGTGCCCAATCGCATAATCATTGATAACGGCAGCCAGTTCACTAGCAGGCTGTTCTGGGAGTACTGTGCATCGGCCGACATCAAGATCTGCTTTGCCTCAGTCGCCTATCCCCGAAGCAATGGCCAGGCCGAGCGTGCCAACGCCGAAGTCCTCAAAGGGCTTAAAACGAGGAGCTTCAGTGCCAAACTCGAAGCCTGCGGCAAAAAATGGTTAGACAACCTTGATACGTCTCCAACGTATCTATAATTTTTGATGCTCCATGCTTGTTTTTACACCATTTGCCTAATGTTTCGTTACACTTCGTGGCACTTTTATGCATTTTCCGGAACTAACCTACTAACAAGTTGCCACAGTGCCAGTTCCCTGTTCTCTGCTGTTTTTATGTTTCAGAAGTGATACACAGGAAATATTCTCAGAATTGGACGAAACAAGTTCCTGAAGTCTTATTTTGTCCAGGAGCTTCCAGAGATCCGAAGAAGAGTAGGAGGGGCGCCACAGGGGCCCCACACGCTAGGCCGGCGCGGCCAGGGCCTGGCCCACGCCGCCATGGTGTGAGGCCACCTGGCTCCACCTCTGACATCGCCCCTTCGCCTATAAAGACCCCCCGACGGGAAAAACCTAAGTATCCGATCACTTTTCTAGAACACATCGCGATCCGCCGCCGCCGTCGACCCGAAGATCAGGAGGGTCCAGAAGCTCTTCCTGGCACCCTGCCGGAGAGGGGAATCACCACTGGAGGTCTTCTTCATCGCCATGCTTGCCTCTGGAGCGATGAGTGAGTAGTCTACCTTGGACTATGGGTCCATAGCAGTAGCTAGATGGTTGTCTTCTCCACCATGTGCTTCATGTTTAGATCTCATGAGCTGCCCTACATGATTGAGATCACCGTTATGTAATTCTACATGTTTGGTTTGTTGGGATCCGATGAATATTGGTGTTATGATTGAGTTGCTATACTGAAATATATCTTATGTTATCTCTATGTTGTTTATGATCTTGCATGCTCTCCGTTGTTAGTAGCTATTTTGGCCGAGTAGTTGCTAGTGACTCCAAGAGGGGGTATTTATGCTCGATAGTGGGTTCATGCCTCTATTTAACCTGGGGGAGTGACAGAAACCTCTAAGGTTGTAGATGTGCTGTTGCTACTAGGGAGAAAACAACATTCATATGCTTAAGGGCATATGCTTTGTTTACATTACACACTTTGCTTAATGCAATTATCTGTTGTTCGCAACTTAATACTCATGGGGTGTTCGGATGATATCCCTGTGAGTGGATTATTAGTCATAGATGCAGTTGGATAGCGGTCTATGTATTTTGTTGTAATGCCCAGAGTAAATCTCATAGTGATCTTCTTAACATATCACGTTTATCTTTATTCTATCAATTGCCCAACTGTAATTTGTTTACCCAGCATGTGTTATTTATCTTATGGAGAGACACCACTAGTGAACTGTGGACCCCGGTCCTATTTCCATCATATTGCTATCACCTATTTACTTTACTCGTACTATTTACTTTACTCGCATACTTCTACTGTTTTCCACTCGATACACTCATAACCTTTGTTTCAAGCAAACCGGTGAGATTGACAACCTCATCGCAAGTTAGGAGCAAAGTACTTGGTTGTATTGTGTGCAGGTTCCGCATTGCTACTGGCTGAAGATGAGTCAACAAGTATCGTAAACGGCGCCCTTGTTGGAGTGCTATTAAGCCAGTCTGCATCACCTTCAGTCATTTGTCTATTCTCTCTAAGAACGATAAACCTTGGTTTCTTAACTGAGGGAAAACTAGCTGCTATACTCATCACACCTTCCTCTTGGGGTTTCCAACGGGCTGGTCATTCACCACGCACAAGGAACAACTGTTTTCTGGCGCCGTTGCCTGGGAGAAGATTGGAAGACTTCTGCGAGGGGAGTTTTCGCACACACATCCTTTACTTTGTTATTGTTTTGCTTTACTTTATTTATTTTACCTGCATCGTTTTATATCAAAAATCCAAAAAAATTAGAATCCTTGGTAGTTGTTATTTCTTTACTTTTAGTTCATCATGTTGATCCCTAAGTACGTTCTGGAGGACCTCTCAGTAGGTAGTGGTTTAATTATTGGGAAAAGTAACATCGAGAAGTTCTTTAATCACATTAGTATGCATAAGGAAGTTGAGGAAAAATCTTTGGTTGAGCTAGCTCCTAGTTATGAAGTTGCTTCTGCTTATTTAGTTCACATGTTAGAAACTAGGTTTGCTAGTCTTAATCCTTTTATGCAATACATGTTCCTTAAGCTTCATGAAATTGAAGACCCTGAAAAGAAAGCTTTTATTTTGGAAGCTTTGCGCTTAGAATTTAAAGATGTCGTTATTGAAGCTAGAAAAGTTCTTAAAAGTTTTAATAAACTCGGTTCACCTATAAAGGTTATTAGTACAAACGATGAAGGAGCCGAAATACCTATACCTAGCAAGCTCTTGGGATTGTGTGAAGCTTTCGAAAATAATTTTGACTGGATCTGTCCCAAAAATCTTTTTTGTGATTTGAGTGAACCAAAGCGTGATCACAAAGGGTCTTCTAAAACTTATGTGGATGAAATACAATGCCTTATTGACAAGACCTCTGCAGTTGATCTTAATGCTTCTTCTGAAAATATTTAATTCGTAATTTTCTGTGCCTAGCTCAAATGCGTTAAAGAAAAGCACTCTTGGGAGATAACCCAATGTTTTATTTCTAGTAGTTTTTCTTTTATTTGAGTCTTGGAAGTCATTACTACTATAATGACCGCTCCTTATCTTGTTTATTTCATTGTTGTGCCAAGAGAAGCCTCTAATTCGAGTGAGGTAAAGATTTGGGGATGTTGCTGTCCTGAAATTGTTTTTGGTGCTTTACCGTAAAAATTCGTATAAATTCTATGTATATCTTTTGGACCTTCGATTTCTTGTGCATATGCCTCAGGTTATATACAAACTTTCTTTAGTTGAACACTTTTTGATTTAAGCAACAGAAAACCCCTCAAAAATTCGGCCTTTGTCAACTGTTCTGTTTTGACAGATTTCTGCCAATATTTGTGTTTGCCACTTTCTCGCTTTCTTTTGAGTTCTTTTGATCACTGAACTTTTGGGGAAGTTGCTACAGTAGTATATACTTTATATGTGGTAGTTTTGGGTTGAAACCTGAAGCAAAAAGAGGTTGATTATATGTTATGCTTGCACTAATGTTGCTAATAGAATTGTGTTTAGTTTTGTATGAAGGAAGTTTTCAAGTGTAGGGATTGGAGAATGATGAGATGAGTTGAAGAATGGACAAAAGCTCAAGCTTGGGGATGCCCATGCATCACCCCAAGAAATATCCAAGAAGTACAAGCGTCAAAGCTTGGGGATGCCCCCGAGGCACCCCTTCTTCATCGGCAAAAATCAGGTCACCTTTCAAAACACTATATTTTTTATTGCTTCATGCACTATGTGTTTTTCTTGGAGCGTCAGTTGTTTTAGTTTTCTTAGTTAGTTTAGTTTTGTTTGCTGTAATAAATGGTTGGACCCCAACAAATTTCCTTTGGAGGAGATGTACTCGTTTTCGTTTGCCAGGAACACTCAGTTTTTCACTCTTATCGTTCACCGAGTGTTCTTCTTTTTCCTGCTACTGCTTTTGGTTTTCATTTTCGCCTTGATTTGCGTTCAGACCTTGTCATATCTTTTCATCAAGGTGTATTTTTTGCCTCTGATCTTTATTGGTTTTCATCAAAAGAGGTGTTTATAAAAATTTCAAATGGTGTTGGAAAAGAGAAAAAGCTTTATGCAAAAAAGTGGTACAAGAAGGAGCTTGTGTAGACTGCGGCTTAGGCTTTTTCATGTCGTGCTTGATGCCTTTTTGATAGTATGCTTAGTGGTTTTTCTGTAGCATGACTTGTCTCAAATAACTGAGATTGCTTAATGAGCCTTTGAAAAAATCATGCGTTGTTTTTAATTATTTGGAAGCATTATTTTGGTTTTCTCCTTGATGCTTTATTTGGGTTGACTTGGCGCATGCTCACACATGTTAGACTCTTACAAAGTCACCAATAGCCTTCATGATCATTTAGTTTTTTTACTTTTGATGCCATCTTATGCATCTTTTAATGTCGCTTTGCATGATTATGGCCATTATTGCTCTCTTAGTTGGTCGCTCCCAGTCTTTTGCTAGCCCTCGCCTTGTACTGAGTATGAGCTCTACTCGTGCATCCAACTCCTAAAAGCCAAAGTCTTCCAAAGTGTCCACCATACATACCTACTAGCAATTTGCTATTCCAAGTAAATTTGACTTGCTTTTATTTTCTCTTCAAATTAAACTCTTACCAGTGTTATGCGAAATTCGGTCAGTAAAGCTCTCACGAACCAGAAGGCACGCCTTACTTTTTCCTGTTCTTAAAAAATTGACATTGTGGTCTCTTATGTTGAGTTGTTATGCTTGCAAGTTGTAAGTTGGAGACTAGCCCAGCCATGCAGTCATGGGCAAGCTTTCAACATTGCACTTCTTATTTGAGTTGATATCATGATCTTTTGTTTATGGATGCCCGCAGTGTGAAATGAATTGGGAATCTTGTGGGGATCATGGAGTTTGTATATGTGTTAGGGAAACGCCGGGCCGCTAATCTAAGCCATGCATAATTCATGGTGGAAATTTGTAGCATACCCATGGTGAACATTCGACGACGCATCTCACAATAAAAAGCTAAACAAATGGCAAATAAAAGAGATGTCGAGGTGTTCATTGTCTGCTTGTCTTGTCATTTTGATGTGGGCTTGTTCCATGTCATCGGGCACGGAGGTACCCCGTTGGCGGTTCTCAATGATATGCATATATTTACAATGACAAGAGCCTTGCTTGGGACTCTAAGTAAAGTAGCATGAGGTTTGGGTACTCGTATTCACGGGACACGAGGTTTTCAACTTATGATTTGTCAAGCATATGCATCATAATTGTTCTCGCATTAATTTTAACCATTCAAGATGCTTATGATGGGGGCAATGAGAGCTCAAAGCCGGTAAGTAACATAATTTTTGAAGGTTATAAAACTTGCAATCACTGCTTCCCTCTACGAAGGGCCTTTCTTTTACTTTTATGTTGAGTCACGACCTTCTATCTTTATGCACCATTAAGAGAGCATAGTTGCCATTCTTAGTATAATGTGCATTATCCCAAAGTTTTCATTGATTGATTCATATTGTTGGTTTCACTTGTTCTCAAATTATTTGTATCTAGTCGCCTTCTTAAACTTGAAGGTGTCCTATGCTTTTATGTTTTGCTCTCTTTGAAGGACAAGCTGAAAACCATTTGTATGTTTTTCCTTATGATTTGAACACACGTTTGACTTTCATTATTTCATTTTCATGATCTTTTGTTTGTGTTCATTTTCATGTTTACAACATGGTTGCTAAGTTCTTATTGTCAAGATTATATCTTCATGCCCATGTTTTAAGTTCTTATGATCCCAGCTCACAAATGCTTACATATATGATCAAGATTGTGTAGGTGCATGTCACCTCAAAAATTATTCTTTTGTTATCACTTACATACTCGAGGACGAGCAGGAGTTAAGCTTGGGGATGCTTGATACGTCTCCAACGTATCTATAATTTTTGATGCTCGATGCTTGTTTTTACACCATTTGCCTAATGTTTCGTTACACTTCGTGGCACTTTTATGCATTTTCCGGAACTAACCTACTAACAAGTTGCCACAGTGCCAGTTCGCTGTTTTCTGCTATTTTTGTGTTTCAGAAGTGATACACAGGAAATATTCTCGGAATTGGACGAAACAAGTTCCTGAAGTCTTATTTTGTCCGGGAGCTTCCAGAGATCCGAAGGAGAGTAGGAGGGGAGCCACAGGGGCCCCACATACCAGGCCGGCGCGGCCAGGGCCTGGCCCGCGCCGCCATGGTGTGAGGCCACCTGGCTCCACCTCTGACATCGCCCCTTCGCCAATAAAGACCCCCCCGACGGGAAAAACCTAAGTACCCGATCACTTTTCCAGAACACATCGCGATCCGCCGCTACCGTCGACCCGAAGATCGGGAGGGTCCAGAAGCTCTTCCCGGCACCCTGCCGGAGAGGGGAATCGCCACCGGAGGTCTTCTTCATCGCCATGCTTGCCTCTAGAGCGATGAGTGAGTAGTCTACCTTGGACTATGGGTCCATAGCAGTAGCTAGATGGTTGTCTTCTCCACCATGTGCTTCATGTTTAGATCTCATGAGCTGCCCTACATGATTGAGATCACCGTTATGTAATTCTACATGTTTGGTTTGTTGGGATCCGATGAATATTGGTGTTATGATTGAGTTGCTATACTGAAATATATCTTATGTTATCTCTATGTTGTTTATGATCTTGCATGCTCTCTGTTGTTAGTAGCTATCTTGGCCGAGTAGTTGCTAGTGACTCCAAGAGGGGGTATTTATGCTCGATAGTGGGTTCATGCCTCTATTTAACCTGGGGGAGTGACAGAAACCTCTAAGGTTGTAGATGTGCTGTTGCTACTAGGGAGAAAACAACATTCATATGCTCAAGGGCATATGCTTTGTTTACATTACACACTTTGCTTAATGCAATTATCTGTTGTTCGCAACTTAATACTCATGGGGTGTTCGGATGATATCCCCGCGAGTGGATTATTAGTCATATATGCAGTTGGATGGCGGTCTATGTATTTTGTTGTAATGCCCAGAGTAAATCTCATAGTGATCTTCTTGACATATCACGTTTATCTTTATTCTATCAATTGCCCAACTGTAATTTGTTTACCCAGCATGTGTTATTTATCTTATGGAGAGACACCACTAGTGAACTGTGGACCCCGGTCCTATTTCCATCATATTGCTATCACCTGTTTACTTTACTCGCACTGTTTACTTTACTCGCATACTTCTACTGTTTTCCACTCGATACACTCATAACCTTTGTTTCAAGCAAACCGGTGAGATTGACAACCTCATCGCAAGTTGGGAGCAAAGTACTTGGTTGTGTTGTGTGCAGGTTCCACGTTGCTACTGGCCGAAGACGAGTCAACAAGTATCGTAAACGGCGCCCTTGTTGGAGTGCTATTAAGCCAGTCTGCATGACCTTCAGTCGTTTGTCTCTTCTCTCCAAGAACGATAAACCTTGGTTTCTTAACTGAGGGAAAACTAGCTGCTATACTCATCACACCAACGGGCTGGTCGTTCACCACTCACAAGGAACAAACCTCCAATCCATCCTGTGGTCCATTCGGACTACGGCCACCAAGCCCACTGGGGAGACTCCTTTCTTCTTGGTCTATGGGGCGGAGGCTTTTCTTCCCACCGACGTCAAGTTCGGGTCGCCAAGAGTGCTCGCCTTCAACGAGGTACATCAAGAGGACCTCATCAAGGATCGCCTCCTCCAGCTCGAAGAAGCCAGGTGCCAGGCGGCGTTTCACGCCGCGAGGTTCCAGCAAGGACTACGCTGCTACCATAGCCACCATGTTCGAGCAAGGACTCTAGAGGTCAGCGATCTGGTGCTGAGGAGAATACTCTCTCGCGAGGGCCTGCACAAGCTGTCTCCAATGTGGGAAGGCCCCTTCAAGGTGACGCACATCGCCAGGCCGGGCTCGGCACGGCTGGAGACTGCAGAAGGCAAACCTGTGGGGAACCCGTGGAGCATAGCTCATCTACGAAAGTTCTACCCGTAGGTTCCTCACGAGGAGATAAGACCGTTGTCACGGCACTTTGTATCAGCTCAAACTGCTCTTCAGCACTGATATTAAGTTAAAGCGCATTATAGCGCCTCTGCTTCGGCATGATATTGAAATGGCATGAAGTCCATTTATTTTCCGTTGTACTCCACGCGGAAGGGGGCTAGGCACGGTGTCTATGCTGGGGCATTCGCCCGGAAAATAGCAAGCCCGAAACACCTAAAGGGACTGGGCTCTGATCAGGGGCGACGGCCCGTTATCGATCACCTCCACGTGCCCGTGGTGCTTAGTTCCTCGCGAAGTACACCGGGAAATAAAAAATCTTCGAGAAAAGTCCAAGGTGTGCCCAAGGCACCAGCTAAGGACCAGCGCCTCGTGAGCAACCCTCACGAGGGAGCAAGGATGCGTCGATGCACAAAGCATCCGCAGGAAGATTTCCCTCTATCGAGGAAGGCCAAGCATGGTAGGATTACTGAAGACCAGCACCTCGTGAGCAACCCTCGCGAGGGTGCAAGGACGCGTCGATGCACAAAGCATCCGTAGGAAGATTTCCCTCTATCGAGGAAGGCCAAACGCGGTAGGATTATTGAAGACCAAGGCCGCTCTGATCATCTTGCGAAGGAGACGCAGATCCAGAGGTCCGCGCCAGACCCTTCACCTCGTGAGCAACCCTTAATGAGGTGTCGACGGTCTCTGGGCTCTCTTAAGCGTCGACGCTTTTGCGTCCATGAGGGTCCAGCTTTCTCAACTGACGAGGAAGGTCCCGTAAATCGCGACACACTGGCAATTTGCTCTTAGCTGCTGGCATAGATAGTGTCCGCGCTCCCTCACAGCGAGGAAGGTCCCTGTGCCGGTCACAGCGGCATCTTATCGCCTTATTTTTTTCGTTTGTTTTATCGACTTGTTTTTCATTTTCGGGGATTTGGGGTTTTTTGTTTTCCGACTCTTTCTTCAACTACTTGTCTCAGGAATCATCAAACGTCGTCGCTGGCACCGACCCCGTTGATGACCCACAAGTATAGGGGATCGCAACAGTCTTCGAGGGAAGTAAAGCCCAAATTTATTGATTCGACACAAGGGGAGCCAAAGAATATATGTAAGCCTTAACAGATGAGTTGTCAATTCAGCTGCACCTGGAAACAGTCTTGCTCACAGTAGTTTATCAGTAGCAACAGTTTTATAGTGGTGATAGTAGTGAAACAGTAACAGCAGTAGTAAAATAACAACGGTAATAGTAGCAGTAGTAAACAGTAGGAACAAATACTGTAGGCATAGGGATGGATGTACGGGCGTTGCATGGATAAGATAATTCATGAAATCAATGAGACATGGGCATTACAGATAAATAATGATAAAAGCATCCTAGTACAAACAATCATAGGCATGTGTTCTGTATATAGTCGTATGTGCTCACAAGGAGAAACTTGCACGACATCTTTTGTCCTACCAGCCTGTTGCAGCAGGGCCTCAAGGGAAACTACTGGTAATTAAGGTACTCCTTTTAATAAAGTACCGGAGCAAAGCATTAACACTCGGTGAACAAATGTGATCCTCACATCGTAGCCATCCCCTCCGGTTATCCCAATTTCTGTCACTTTGGGGCCTCGGGTTCCGGACAACAATATGTGTATACAACTTGTAGGTAAGACCATAAACAAAAAGTATCATCATAGAAATAATAACATATTCAGATCTGAAATCATGGCACTCGGGCCCAAAGTGACAAGCATTAAGCATAACAAGTTGCAACAAAGTCATAAGCACTAATAGAAGATACTAGGCACTATGCCCTAACAATCTCATATCAAATTACATGAACAATCTCATCCAATCCCTACCATCCCCTCACCTACATCGAGGGAATTACTCACACATGGATGGGGGAGTCATGGATGGTCGATGGAGGGATGTCGGTGATGATAGTGATGAAGATCTCCTCCAAATCCCCGTCCCGGCAGGGTGCCAGAACGGAGTTTCTGGTTCTGAATCGCTGTTTCTGATGGCGGCGGCGCAGCGGAAGTCTATCTGGGAAAAACGCCGTCTCCTCGATATTTTCAGGTCAGGGGGTATATGTAGGCGGAAGGAGAGGTCGAGGAGACGGCCGAGCCGCCCTCACACCAGGTGGGCGCGGCCAGGGCTGGGCCGCGCCCCCTGTGTGTGTGGAGGCCTCGTGCCTCCACTCCGTCTCGTCTTCTGGCTCCGTGGGTCTTCTGGTGAAATAGGATTTTTGCCAATTTTTCCCGAATTTTTACTGAAAGTTGGATTTCTGCACAAAAACGAGACACCAGAGCAATTCTGCTGAAAACAGCGTTAGTCCGCATTAGTTGCATTCAAAACACACAAATTAGAGGAGAAACAATAGCAAAAGTGTTCGGGAAAGTAGATACATTTTGGATGTATCAACTCCCCCCAAGCTTAGCTATTTGCTTGTCCTCAAGCAATTCAGTTAACAATTGAGAGCGATAAAAGAAACTTTCACGAACAGATTTGCTTCGTATGATGTATATATACTAACTATGTGATCAAATACTCAGGCAATTCATAATAAGAAATATGCAACTAATGTCACCTCATAGTCAAGCAAGCTATGAAAGAGTGCCAATGCACTAATAACAAGTAACATGAACATAAGAAGCTACAAGATTGTAATATGCACAAATGATATGAAAGAATGGTATCCAGCTTGCCTTTATTTGTGGAGCAAAACATAAATGCTGAGGACACCTCTGAAGTCCAAGGGAAGACTAGAAGTAAAAATATCAAAGATACAAGCATCAAAGTTATACCACAATTAACCATATTCTGGGACAAGCACATTACACTAAGAATAACAGCTATGCTCTCAAGAAGTGCTTTAAAGTTAGAAGATGAAGACTCAACATAAAAGTAAAAGAAGGGCCCTTCGCAGAGGGAAGCAGTGATTAAACATGTGCTAGAGCTTTTCATTTATAAAACAGAGATACAAATTTATTTTGAGAGGTGGTTGTTTCATGTCAACGACTGGCAATGGGGACTTGCTATCTTCCATAATAAACAAGTGAGAGCGGTTCCGAGTTCTTTGAAATTTTGGCATATTGGTGCTCTTTTATAAAGCTTTGGCACTCCTCCCCACCTTTTTTCCTTTCTCAAACCATGGCTAACCGATTCCATCGGGTGCCCACCAACATTCACATACCTTGGAGTAGTGCCTCTTTTTTTCTTTCTTTTTAGAATTAGATTATAATGGTCTGACCAGCTCCCTTGCAAAATTAATGACGAGTAGATGAAGCTGCCTAGTCGAGGGGTACTCAATTTAATATGGAAGATAGCAATTCCGACCACTATGTCCCCATGAGCTAAGAACAATGGCACAAAATGAGATGTAGTTGAAAGTTTTGAAAGGTAGCACATGAAAATTTACTTGGAATGGCTTACAAATACCATGCATAGGAATTTATAGTAGACTCTTTGGAAGACTTGGTTTTTGGTGATTGTATGCATGAGTAGAGCTCATACTCAGTACAAGTGAAGGCTAGCAAAAGATTGGGAAGCGACAATCGAGAGAGCAATAACTGTCATAATCATGCTTGTGACAAAACAAAATTAATATAGGCATAAAAATGATACAAGAACTCTGAGGTAAAGTAAATCATCGAGGCTTAATTGACTTTTTGTTCAGTCATATGCATGCTTGAGCATGTGCCAAGTCGATTCAAATGAAACTTTCAGAGGAGGATACCACAATAGCATACCATATTATGAATAAAACAATGCATGCAAGCGTCTACATGACATGCTACAAACTATTAGTAAATTGAAACTAATCATATGAGAGCAAGAACTACAAAGCATCCATTAGATAACATATACCTTACATGAACCGACTAAGCAAGTCCACATAGATGAGTATATGTACAAAAATGAAAACAAATAGAGTTCATACCAGCCTCTTACCACATCTCGGATTGTCATATGTCATCATTATTGCTCTTCACTTGTGTGGCTTGAATAATATAAAGTGAATACCAAGCTCCAATGGAGTAACGGGAGACTAAACTCTGCAACAAACTTTACAAAACCGCAGAAGAACAACAAATATTTTTGGGTTTTCGATTTTTGAAACAAGAACGAAAAGAAATAGCAAGCAAAGCAAACCAAAGGTAGCAAACTAAAAAGGCAAACAAAGAGAAACAACGAAAATATTTTTGGTCTTTTTGTGTTTTGGAAAGGTGGAAATAAGAACAAGAACAATAAAGAGAGTGAAACATGGATATACATAGGACCGACAAAATATGATATGTAGATGAGTGAATCGTCGACGTACCTTCCCCCCCTAGCTTAGGCTTTTGGCCTAAGTGGAGATCAATCCTAACTCGGCCAACTCGGCCACGAGGTGGCGCCTCCGTAGTGCGACGAATAAGCACCATCATCCTGATATGAGCTCGAGGACGCCTCAGAGTGGTATGTGGTGAAGTGATAGGACGGCTCCTCCTCTTCCTCCTGATCCACGATGCCATGCTGTACGTTGAAGCCGAGCACCCTAAGCCGCTCATCCAACTCCTCCTTCGTGCGTGACCATGTCCTGTTATCAATACTGAACAAACTGGGTTGTGGCAAAGGCACTTCCCTTTCCTCTCCATCAGTGAATAACATCCTGTAAACTAATTTCCCTACATGTGAGTTAGCAGTAACAAAATGGTGGAGCTTCATGGCAGCAAGATCGAGCCTCTAGTGGAGTCAACAATATATCATGAGGAGCAATAGGAAGTTCAAGAGCAGCAACAATGCGCGCAGCAATAATACCTCCATAAATAGGTCCCCTAGCAGCTAGGCGACGAGCAATAATAGCACCGAGGTTATACTTCCTACTAACATCAAGAGCGGTAGCTAGAAAAGTTAAATGATAGTTGGAGATATTGCTAGTGTTTCCTCTACCAAGTACACTAGTGGCAAGATAGTAAGTAAAATATCTAATAGCTGGGAGTTGAATGTTTCTTATCTTGCCACGCTGTGCGGTGCGGTCATCATTGTTGGTTACTCCTCGGTAGAGCTCCAACAAATCAGCGGGTTGTTGTAGCATCTTCCTTGCCGTCCCAAACATGGGTATACCTAGAATATTACAAAATCTTTCCAAAGACATGGTGATAGGCCTATCATAAATCTTGAATGCAATGGAAGGATTGAAATGAGCGTTAGTAAATTTAAAACTTTCAACGAAAATCTTTGTGAGAATAGCATATTGATTACTCTCATCCATCATGTATGTAGTCAATCCAACCCTGTTAACAAGGAGCAAGAAATCATCAAGAATCCCTGCATCACGCAAAAAGTTAGCACAAGGGAAGGTCAATGGATGTGCATCTCCATCGTCTCCCTCAAGGTTCGGTGACATAAGGTCTTCATTGTAGGATATCGTATATTGAGCAGTGGATCTTGAAGGCCTTGATGACCTTGGTGCTTCTCTTTCAAACACTTCTCCATAGGTGTAGTTATCCATGTCCCTTTTCTAAAAAATTTAACAAACCTCATAAAATATGATTTTGAGATAAACAAATGTAGAGAACTACTATAGTGAGTTACTAGAGAGCTAACATGCATCAAAATATCAATTCTAAGCAATAGAACAAGCATGCATACTCATTTATCCTGCCACCTACAATGCTAAAATACTCAAGAAATACTTCACCAAAAGAAATTCTACTTGGACAAGCGGAGGAGTCACATACCGGAGAACAATTGCTCCAAATCTTAGCAGAAATGATGGGCTGAGCAAGGAGATCGAAAAATCGAGGTGAAGAACAGCAAGAACTCGGGTTTGAGCTGGGTGTGTCATTGTTTTCGGGAGAGAGAAAGAGCAGGGGAGGAAGAGATAAGTGAGAGGCCAGGTGGGCCCCCTCACACCAGGTGGGCGCGGCCAGGGCTGGGCCATGCCCCCTGTGTGTGAGGTGGCATGGCAGCCCCTCCTGGTGTCCCCAGGTGCCTCTCTGTCCCATTTTTGACATAAAAATTGATAAAGAATTTTCTGGAATTTTTCGAGAAACTTTATTTTTGAGGATTTTTCGGAAATTGGCATATCGATAAAAACTCAGAAAAATGAAGATGAAATGATTTCAAGCAAATCAAAACCAAGCATGCAGCAGCTCTGAGATACTCTTAATCATGTAACTAAACTAAAGGAATAAAATTGGTAAAAGTAAATATAAGTGAGGTGGAGTGGATGTGGTGAAAACGAAGTTTTGTTCATATAAAATCACTTTGTTAACAAGGTTGATCAAGTCTTGTTACCAAACTAACTTTATATGAGGCAAAACTTTGCATTTCACTTAATGTTTATGTTACCTCAACTTTGATAGGCATAGTCCCAATCATAACAATTTTATATTCTTCCTTGGGCTTTCGCTCTGAACAAATAATTTGACCAACTCTGATGGTCTCAACATTCTTGACGGAATTTAGAGCATTTTTTCTATCAATCTTCTTGGGGAAATAAACCGTGTACTCTTTATCATTGACATTAAAAGTTACTTTTCCTTGATTGCAATTAATAACAGCACCTGCAGTGTTTAGAAAAGGTCTTCCAAGAATAATAGACATATTATCATCTTCAGGCATTTCCAACACAACAAAGTCAGTTAAAATCAAACAACTGTTAGCAACTTGAACAGGAACATTTTCACATATACCAATAGGAATAGTAGTAGACTTATCAGCCATCTGCAAAGATATATCAGTTGATACTAATTTTCTAGATCAAGTCTCTTATAGAGAGAAAAAGGCATGACACTAACTCCGGCTCCCAAATCACATAAAGCAGTTCTAACATAGTTATTTTTAATGGAGCAAGGAATAGTTGGTATACCTGGATCTCCAAGCTTCTCCGGTACTTTACCATCAAAAGAATAATTAGCAAGTAAAGTGGAAATTTCCTCATTAGGAATCTTCCTTTTGTTAGTAACAATATCTTTCATATACTTTGCATAAGGAGGCTGTGACGCCCCAGAATCGGCACCTTGCGAATTATAGCAATCACGCCACAATTCGCACGATGTCGGTTTGGAAATGCACCACCAAGCGACTCATGCACGACGCAACATGCATGCGATGCGGGTGGAATCAAGGTAGTAACATTACACAAGTTCACGATGGAACCCACAAAAAGAATATAATAACCACAAAGACTCCACGAGTCAAGATCCAAATATACATACAAAGATCCAAATCATACATAAAGCCAAAATAGTATCCGAGTACGGACAAGAATACAAATGGGCCTAAGAGGCCGGAAGATAATCGATGGCGTCCATAACCCTGCCCAGGCCAAGCCGGAAGGGTAACCTTGCTAACGTCGTGGCTTCCATGTACCTGTCTTCAAACCTGCTCCGGCGAGAAATCCGAGACGAGCAGCAATAAGTACGAAGTACTTAGCAAGACTTCAAGACGTATAAAACGTAGTCAACATGCCGCCTTTGTACGTGAGGTACGCAGACAAGCTCGAGAGACTCAAAAGGACGTCAGCTGTATGGTGGGGTTAAGCGGCAGCGAGCAAGCACTAAAGAACCTATAGAGACACTCTACAACTTTCGTCTAATCAGACTAAGATAAGAGAGCGCATAAAGGAACCAACTAGAATACTACAGCAAGCATAACCCAGCCGATGGATCACCTCATCGCAACCACACGAAGAAGCAATATCAAAGGCACTCACACGGTTGACAATTTTATAACAATTTAATATTGTAGTAGAACTATTTACTATGCCACTTTATATCATCAATTAGGTGCAAGTTGTTCTATGATCGAGTAGAACGGCTCCAAGTCGTCCATAACCGCGGACACGGCTTTTCGAAAAGATTTACCCTGCAGGGGTGCACCAATGTACCCATACACGCTCGATCAATCCAACCTAGACAAGGGATGGATATCACGACGAGACCGTTGCTAATTCTACAAGAGAGTTTAGGGGGGCCACCCTACTAAGCTACCCGCAACAAAGTCGGCCGAGCTTCGGAGATGGACTCAGAAGTTTGCGTCGGCGGCTCAGTCTGGAGGAAGACTCTATCGAGAGGCATCAACCAGCTTCGCATAAAAACGTCCCGCAGTCAAATAAACCTACCACCTTTCGAGGCGACACAACCACACCCAGTCGAGGGGAGGCTTAGAGACTCCGCCACCATCAAAGGTGACTCCACCCAAATCCAAATCCAAATGTAAAAATACGGTGTTGTCGCCCCCGGTAAACTAACTCGAGAAAAAGTAGTAAGTCAAGGGAGATCCCACGGCATCTCCACGAGTGGTTAGTGCGCTCAGCTTAGAACAGTTCATGCGAACTCGGGGTCCTAGGAGACACAAGTGAGCCATCGTAAAACTGGGCAAAATGACTCACCGATGCCTCTGCTTAACAAGTGTAGTTGTAACATAATTAAATCATGTTTATCTCCAACATCTAATATGCAACTTATCTCCAATTCATATCCATCTCATAACCATAAAGTAAAGCATGTGATAACTTCCCAACAACCCGATAAGATAAAACAACTAGAAACAACCTAAGCATGCCTACGACTCGCAAGGCCAACTCAAACAACAAGCAAAAGGTAATAGGCGGGAGGTGGCGGAAATATAGTTTTGCTTTGGGGGAAACAGGTGGATAGGAGACGTGACTCGAACAAAGCATCGAAAAGGCTAGCATAAAGCATAAAGCATAAACATAAATAGGTAATGAGTACCCCTATAGGTTGGTAAGGGGTGGGAGAGCTTGCCTGGCAAGATTGTCGAAGAACACTCGAAGAACTTGTCGTTGCTCACAACACCACGAAGCGTCCTATCCGAGAATAAGCAAAGTACTACAACAAACAATGGATGCAACACTTACTACTACGGAAAAAGAATCGGCATGATCATGTGCAAGCATGCATGACATGGCAATTATGATGCAATGCATCTTATCCAAAATTAAGCGGAATTGGAATCCCGACACACACACATATATGATTCAAGTTGTTTTACTACACGACAATTTAAATGTTGATTAGCATGGCGAAGACAAGGCATAGGTGAGCTACTCAAAATTAAATGAAGTGGGGTAACCATATTTGGTAATACCCAAATACTCCATATGTCATGTATTAGGTGATATGCAAACAACCACGTCATTACATGATGCAAGATGCAAACAGGTTTATGAATGTTATATTCAGGTTCCTCACATTTTTTTGATAAAATTTCATATAAAATACTTTTTATTTTGAGTTACGGTTTGAAAAATATGAATTATGCAAGATACAAGCATTTTCTGCCATTTTCAGTAAAACAGAGAGGAGATGAACGTTTCTCACCCAGGCAGAGTGAGCCCGAGCGGCTGACAGTGGGACCGGAGCGCTGATTGGACGGATGACTTGGCGCCGGTGACTGGGATGTAGCTGCTGAACGCTGACCGGTGGGACCTTCCTGTCAGCGGAAGAAAAGAGCAAAAAAGGTTTGAGGCCGTGCCTCAGATATGATTCGAACTAGGGATCTACGAATCAAATACAAGGGAACAGACCACTGTGCTACTACAACGAATCTGAAAGTATTCGGAAGACACCTCTTAAATTAGTTCGATGACGGGATTTGACGAAACTGACGGACGGACAGCAATCTTGCTCAGCAAACACGGCGGTCGCGGTGCAGCACTTGGCGGTGTTCTGGTCATCTACGACGCTGGGCTTCAGCAGGAACCAAAAAGTAGTGGACTTGGGGCGAAGGAGCACCAGAGAGGTGTGTCGCAGAACTTGGAGACGCGTACGGCGACGGACGAACGTGCTGCGGCGAAGGACGGATTCCGGAGAAACGCGGAGGAAGGCGACCTTGGACAGCAAGGCGAGCCTGGCTGGTACGAGCGCTTGGCGACGACGAACGGCGAGGCCGAGGTAGAGCCGGACGACGGCGCTGCTGTAGGTGCGCCATGGACGAAGGTGCTCGGCACGGCTGGGACAAGCAAAGCAGAGGAGCAGGAGCTCCACCTTGAGGTCGAAGCGGCCATGGAGAGATGACCAAGAAGACGAGGAAGGGTCGGAGAGGCGGAGAGGAAGCAGCAACAGCCGGAGCTTCGGGGGTCCATGGTCAACGTGCAGACGAGGTCAGGAAGCGCGGAGGTTGAGGAAGGGTCGCGGTCTCGCGGATGAAGAGGCGCAGGTCGAGGACGGAGCGTTGGACGCGGTGCAGAACCAAATACTAGGGAGAGGGCGCCGGAGGAACACGTCTCGTGCTTGCGGGAGAAACGAGCAGAGACACTGCTCGTGGGAGAGAGAAGTGAGTGGCGGCGGGGATGAGATGGATAGGGGACTAGGGTTGCAGGGCTAGGGCGACACCGGGGTTTTAAGGGAGTTAGGAGACACCCACGGCCGTCCCATCGCTCAGGTTGTCGATGTGGCATGCCTAGATGCGCTGCCGTACAGGTTGAGGAAGAAGACCAAAACAGGAGGGCTTCAGTGGGCTTCCTTTGGTGTAGAGAAGGCAACGAGTTGGATAGAAGGTGGGCTGGAAAAGGCAACACACCAGATTGAGAGGAGCTGACTCTTTTCGATTTTTCTCTAGATATTTGAAAAAGAACTTGCAGGAAGGATTAAAAGAAGATAGATGGATAGAGAAGGTTTTGGGAAGTTTTGTAAACAGATTTCAAAACAGTTTTCAAATATTGTTTTTATATCAAAACAATTTTCAAAGTTTGCAAATATTATGGTTGTAGTTTTTAATTCAAATAAGAAAAAGGAGGGGAGGATTTATTATAAAACCATACAAGCAAGAAGAGAAAATAATTTGCACCAAATAATTTTAGATTTAACAAAAACATGCAAGGTTATAAATGCATGAAGATGCATGACGTCAAGATGATGCGAAAAATAAAAAAGAACAAACAAATCTAATAAAGGGGATTTTTCTGGGCCGTTACAGAGGCATTCTAATAGCATCAGTCAAAGGAATTTGCAAAAATAAAGATCTCATCCATTCACAAAACCTGTTGTAGTGTTCTTCTTCCTTGGACTTGTGTTTCTTATCAGGAAAAGGCATTGGTTTCTGTACCCAAGGTTCTCTCTCATTACCATGCTTGTTGGCAATGAAGTCTTCTTTGGTGTACTTTGCATTCTTATCAATCTTTTCTGGTTCCTCTTCAACTTCTTCTTTATCGGAAGCATCACCTGGTTCAGTTTCAGCATTAGAAATAGAAACACTGTTAGGATATTTACCTGCATCAGAGGATTTTGCAGTTATTTTATGCTTCTTCTTCTTCTTGGAAGGAATATCATCTCTTGAAGTGCGTTGAGAATCTTGCTCGATCCTCTTAGGATGTCCTTCAGGATATAAGGGGTCTTGAGTGGTAGCACCTCCTCTTGTGCGAATTTCACAAGCTTGCTTCTCTCTTGAAGCATTAACTAGCAAATCTTTTTGCACCTTGGTAAGCTGATCAATTTGAGTCTGAACCATTTGAAAATGTTTAACAAGTATCTTCACATCATTGGCGGTTCTCTCCACAATATCCTGCAACTTGTTAATAGCTCTAGAATTTTCCAACAAATGATTCTGCACCATTCTATTAAAATTTTCTTGCTTAACAATAAAATTATCAAACTCATCTAAGCATTGATCAGGAGGTTTAGAATAAGGAATATCTCTATCATCAAAGCGTTGGAGAGAGTGTACCTCAATAGTAGATGAATGAGGGATAGGCTTACATAATTCTTCTATAGGAGGTAAATTCTTCACATCTTCGGATTTAATACCTTTCTCCTTAAGAGATTTCTTAGCTTCCTTCATAACTTCATCATTTAATTTAATCATCCCTCTCTTCTTCGGTGTAGGCTCTGTAGATGGCGGAGGTGATGGTGCTAGTGTTGGCTCAACTAGAGTCCAATCATCATGATTCCGGCTTATTTTAGCCATTAATTCCTCAGCTTCAGCCGGAGTTCATTCCCTGAAAACACAACCAGCACAACTATCAGATATGACTTAGATTCATCAGTTAGTCCATTATAAAATATATCGAGGAGTTCATCTTTAGGCAATGGCTCTTTAGGCAAAGCTCTAATTAAAGAACAAAACCTTGTCCAAGATTCAGGTAGTATCTCTCCTTTTTCCTGTTTAAAATCAAAGATTTTCTGCACAGCAGCATGTTGAGCACTAACAGGAAAATATTTCTGAAAGAAAGCATTAACCAAAGCAATAGGACTATGAATAGATCTAAGAGACAAGCTATTAAACCAAGTTTTAGCTGCATCTTTCAATGAGAAAGGAAAAATCTTAGCAACAAAGTAAGTGCGGAGCTTAATATCATCAGAAAACAAATTACTCAAAGTAGAAAGCTCATTCATGTGCTCCATAGCACTCTCATCTTTAGTACCACAAAAAGTAGTTTTCTCAACAATAGATATGTAAGATAAATCTAAAGAGAAATCATAATCCTTGTCTCTAATATCTATGGGAGAAGCAGCAAACTTAGGATCAGGAGACAATTTATATCTAACAGCACGTCTCGCTAAAAGTTCCTTAACATCAATAGCATTACGAGTAGCACGAGCTTCAGCAATAAAATCATCGTCAAGCTCAATATAAGCATCATCAAAATCATCACTAGGACATTCCCTAGACTCAGGTGAACTAACAGGTGTAACAGTGGTGTTTCCCAACTTAGCTCTAGCAATTGTAGCATCTAAAAAGGAACCTAGTGAACCACTCTCATCAAGCACAGTAGAAGCATCATTTAAATTATCAGTGGCATTTTCAAACTCAGCAGAAGTAGTAGCAGTAGCTTGTGCGTGTGGTGGTGTAAGCAACTTACTCATAACAGATGGCGAATCAAGAGCAACAGAAGTGTTCAAAGTCGTACCTCTTCTTGTAGTGGATGGCAATATAGGAACTTTTCCATCACGAGGTTTACCCATGATGAAAGGATTGCAGCGAACAATATGAATACCAAGTGAACTTACAAATAAAGCTATGCTCCCCGGCAACGGCGCCAGAAAATAGTCTTGATGACCCACAAGTATAGGGGATCGCAACAGTCTTCGAGGGAAGTAAAGCCCAAATTTATTGATTCGACACAAGGGGAGCCAAAGAATATATGTAAGCCTTAACAGATGAGTTGTCAATTTAGCTGCACCTGGAAACAGTCTTGCTCGCAGTGGTTTATCAGTAGCAACAGTTTTATAGTGGTGATAGTAGTGAAACAGTAACAACAGTAGTAAAATAACAACGGTAATAGTAGCAATAGTAAACAGTAGGAACAAATACTGTAGGCATAGGGATGGATGTACGGGCGTTGTATGGATAAGATAATTCATGAAATCAATGAGACATGGGCATTACAGATAAATAATGATAAAGCATCCTAGTACAAACAATCATAGGCATGTGTTCTGTATATAGTCGTACGTGCTCACAAGGAGAAACTTGCACGACATCTTTTGTCCTACCAGCCTGTTGCAGCAGGGCCTCAAGGGAAACTACTGGTAATTAAGGTATTCCTTTTAATAAAGTACCAGAGCAAAGCATTAACACTCGGTGAACACATGTGATCCTCACATCGTAGCCATCCCCTCCGGTTATCCCAATTTCTGTCACTTTGGGGCCTCGGGTTCCGGACAACAATATGTGTATACAACTTGTAGGTAAGACCATAAACAACAAGTATCATCATAGAAATAATAACATGTTCAGATCTGAAATCATGGCACTCGGGCCCAAAGTGACAAGCATTAAGCATAGGGATTTCTATTTTCGTGCCCTCAGGTCCTTAGTTGTACTCAGTTTTCCCCAGCTCCTTAGTTTTTCCTCAGTTTTGTCCAAGCCCTTGGCTGAAACCGTCACCGGTGCTGGAACGGCCGGTTGCCCGACGGTTGAACACCTTTGACCGTTAACTACTGACTAGTGGGGCCACGTAGAGCCCGCAAAGACACGTCAGAGCATCCATCTTTGTTTGACCGTAAGCATCGCCGTATCCCTGACCAAAACGCGGACGAGTGGGGCTTCGGTATATCGAATGACAAGTGGGGCCGTGACGCTGATACAAGGTGCAATACATGGGTAGGATTAGATTTTTAAACGGAGCTCTACAGCGATGGCACTGAGGAGGTGGCCTGCGGGGTGCCGAGATGAGATCGACGTCCACAAAGAACTGCATGAGGCGAGACCAGACGCATTAGATAGATATGAACTAGACGCGTTTAACCATGCAAAGAAGAGAAGAAATGGTCCAGGACATCGGCGACGACCTCAACACTTTGACTGACGGTGTCGGACACGAACGCGAGCAATGTAGAGAAAACTAGTGTCTCTCCTTTCTGGCGTGTATAGATAGGTGCTAGGGGAGTGTGGTGGCGAAGGGAAAGAACTCGCGGTGGTCTGTGGCGTCCAGCATAGCGGGGCGACGTGGCCGTGCCCACAGCGGCGTGCATGTTCAGCATTGGCATGAGCATGTACGTTCGTCATTGGCCTCGGCGGTATCTCTGGTGTGTCAGTGATTGAATGAGGGGACGGGATTGAGGGTGCATCCCGACGGTGACCTAGCAGTGGCGGCGAGCATGCATAGCCGTTCTGACCATGCCGATATCGGCATCGGCATCGTTTGGAGGCTGTGGTGCTCGAATCATGGTGGAAATTGTGATTCCCTATTATTTTTACATGCAAAATATATAGAAAATAACTAGATCTCTAAATCGATGCATATGAAGCTACATATATATTCTTGGTCATAATCCCCTTATCTAAAGGGGATGGATGCATGGCTTCACGTCGTCGTCGCTTTCAGCGTCAGTATCTTCGTCGTCCGTGTAGTAGTACTTCCTGCACAATGTTACGTCGAACACCTTCACTGTGAGCACATCATCGCCTTCATATTTTAAGTGTAGGATGTAGCCGAAATCCACACCGTGCGCGATGGCAAAATTCTCCCAGCCCTTGTCGAGGTACATCCGGCCTTGTCCGTCAAATGGGACCTCCACGGTCCAGAGACGAGGACCGCAGTCAGCTGCTCGCAGATACACCTTTGCGGGCTCCTGGCCGTCAAGATAGTCCGCAAACTTTTGTGGGAGTGCCTGCAAAGAGATCGAGCGCCGATCGTTTGAAATTAAAGGCTTTTTGAAACATGCACATAATTAATCACATGCATCATATATGTGGGAACGCGTACGTACCTTCTTGGCCAAAGGGTCTTCATAGATGACAATTAAGAACTCCTCTATGATCAATGGCAGTGTTGACGGTGGTGGTGGCAATGATGATGATCCACCACCCAGGCCGCCCCTTCCCCTTCCCCTTCCCCTTCCCCTTCCCCTTCCCCTTCCCCTTCCGCGTCGTGTCGGCGTCCGAGACGTGGAAGCCATGGCAATGGATCAAGTGTATGTGAACGAAGAAGAGAGAGGCAGAAACGAAGAAGATAGAGGCAGAACCTATTGACATGAGGGATGGCCGAGGTGGGGGTTTATAAGGGCGAGATGACCGTTGTGGGGTTACACAATAAATTAAGGAGGAGATGACCGTTGTGGGTGTTTATATCTCAACAAAAAAGTAATGCCTAAAAGAAATGGAAATTCGTGATAGTTTATTATTTTACCGTGAAAAGTAATGCCTAAAGGAAATTCGTGATAGTTTATCATTTCACCGTGAAAAGTAATGCCTAAAGGAAATTCGTGAAAAGTAATGCCTAAATGGAAATTCGTGGTAGTTTATTATTTTACCGTGAAAAGTAATGCCTAAAGGAAATTCGTGATAGTTTATCATTTCACCGTGAAAAGTAATGCCTAAAGGAAATTCGTGATAGTTTATTATTTTACCGTGAAAAGTAATGCCTAAATGGAAATTCATGATAGTTTATCATTTTACCGTGAAAAGTAATGCCTACAAGAAGTGGAAATTCGTGATTACCAAACTTGTTGAATCCGGTGGCCAACTCGTTATTTAGCATACATAGAGGGGTAGTAGTTTGCCACCGACAGATAGAGAGAGGGTGGCACGATCCTGCCCGTTAGATCATAGGATCGACGGTAGGTGGGCACGATCCGTGTGACAACAGCTCGACCAATCAGGCCAAGTTTGGGCTTCTGTGAGAAGGGAGAGGGTAAAACTGAGTAGTATCAAGGATACAAGGGCAAGTAAATAGTAAACAGGCTAAGGAATTCAAATAAGAGATTTAGAAAAAGAAAAACACATGTTTTGTACAATGAAACCCAGGTTGGCCTACCTCAAAGTATTAGCAATTCAAATATACATGAGTGTAAAAATTATGGCCTCATTCAGACAAACTATGTTTTGGGTATAGATGTTTTGAGAAGGGGTTTGAGTGGAAAGCCATGAACCTTCATAGCTACTAGTGATTTCAGAAGTGGCCATTTGTGTGAAAACTTGATTTATATATGATTGTTATGATTTTATTTTGTGCATGAGTTGGAGGCACTATGATTTTATTTTTTTGATTTTTTTTGCGCATGAAATGACTCAATTAGATGGCTTAATCTCATCTGTTGACTCTCTGTTGACCAGCCACTTGAGGGTAAAACTGAGTATATTGCACTAGCCAGTATTAGTACTTGAGGGGAAAACTGAGTACAGATATTTTTCCAGTGTAAGACTCGAGGGTAGAACTGAGTACACGTAACGGTGCTGACGTGCAGTCCCACGAACGCGTGTCGCGGTGAGCAGCGGTTAGCCGCGCGGTGCGCGTGTTGAGACCAAAACGTCAACTGCTGAGACGAACCGTCACTTTGTCAGTACAGAGCCCCTCTCCCTCCCTCTGCACACAGTCTCATCATAACTCACGCACGCAACCACGCCTCTCACGTCCCATCACCTTCTCCAAAAAACCCCAGCCGCCCTACGCGCGCTCCCCTGCCGGTGATGGAGAAGAAGAATGCGCCGGCGGCCGTCGCCCCCGAGCCCGTCGCCTCCGAGCCCATCGCCTCCGAGCCTGTCGCATCCGAGCCCGTCGCCGCCGAGCCCGTCGCATCCGAGGGCGGCGCATCCAAGCGCGGCGCCTCCGTGAACTGGGCCTCTCTTAAGGGTGACGGACCACTTCACAAGATCGGCGACTGCTTACTGGCGAACGAGGAGTACGTGGACACCTACGCTGCTTTGAGGCAAGTTTGTACAAATTGGCGCTCAGATCTACCTGAGCCCGACGTGCACCTGCACGAATGGATCGTGGTAGAACATGCCCTTCCACGCGCCGCTGAGTTCTCCTTCCTCAACCTCCGCACATCCCGCTACGTCACCATCGATCTAACGGAAGTTCATGCAAGGTTCAAATTCCTCCATATCTAACGCGTTGCATTACCCCGTTCAATGGTGAATTGTATGCAATAGCTGTGAATGAGTTTGGAAGAATAGTGTGCACCAACAATGTCCAGTTGGAGCAGCGCGCGAGCACTGTCAGCATGAAGACACTATTTTCATTTCCAGAACTTGGAAATGATTATGATTCCAAGTTCTACCTTGTGGAGTCAGATGGTGATCTGCTGCTTGTGTTGTTGGGCGGCAGCACTGACGACAACCGGCATTTAGAGGAAGGTCAACCATTGGTGTACCGTGTGGACACTGAGAGCCGCTCTCTCCATGCCGTCAGTAACATTGGCAGTCATGCCCTCTTCGTCAATTTTAGCCGGTGTATCTCCGTCGACACCAGAGTGCACCCGACAGTTCGACCTGGCTGCATCTACTACGCGGATTTGGGTTATATCAGAGAGTATGATGATGATAGAAAGGCCTGGGATGAGTGGCCACGACGTGCGGATAGAATAGGTTATGGTCCGAAAAATGAACAAAGGCCATACCGTTTGGAGGATGTATTTGCTGCACACTGCAGACGGAGGGAGTTTAGTGAATATTTCTTTCATCTCATGAATTGTAGCGACGACGAAATATATGATACAGAATGAAGAACATTGTTATTGGCTGCTTTTGGCTGCTGTATACAGTTTATGTATTATACTTAGTTTTCTGGATTTATTATGCTGCTGTGAATTCATCCTATACTAGCTTCTAGATTTGTTACCATATCGGGCAAAAAACGAGGGCCAAAAGGCAACAATCATTGAAGAAAGATAGAAATAGAAGCTTCTCTAGATTTGATACTAATTTGGTGAAAAGAAAGAGAACTGTTACAGAGAGAGAGAGGGGAAAAAGGCGCTCTGAAAAGGCAATGCCAATTTGGCCCGAGAGAGACAGAACCGAGCTCTCACGTACAACCAAACGCGGTCTCGTCCTGTCCCACGCGGTCCCTTTCTACCAGCCCCACGCGACGCGGCCCCACAAGACGCGGCCCCACACGTCAGCACGGAAACGGTCAACTTAACGGGAATCCTCCCGTCCGAGCTCCTTCTGAGGGTTTCAGACAACGGCTTGGGGAAAACTGAGGAAAAACTAACGAGCTGGGGAAAACTGAGTACAACTAACGACCTGAGGGTGCGAAAATAGAAATCCCTTAAGCATAACAAGTTGCAACAAAGTCATAAGCACTAATATAAGATACTAGGCACTATGCCCTAACAATCTCATATCAAATTACATGAACAATCTCATCCAATCCCTACCATCCCCTCACCTACAGCGAGGGAATTACTCACACATGGATGGGGGAGTCATGGATGGTCGATGGAGGGACGTCGGTGATGATGGTGATGAAGATCTCCTCCAAATCCCCGTCCCGGCAGGGTGCCAGAACGGAGTTTCTGGTTCCGAATCGCGGTTTCTGATGGCGGCGGCGCAGCGGAAGTCTAGCTGGGAAAAATGCCGTCTCCTCGATATTTTCAGGTCAGGGGTATATGTAGGCGGAAGGAGAGGTCGAGGAGACGGCCGAGCCGCCCTCACACCAGGTGGACGTGGCCCAGCCCGTGCCTCCACTCCGTCTCCTCTTCTGGCTCCGTGGGTCTACTGGTGAAATAGGATTTTTGCCAATTTTTCCCGAATTTTTACTGAAAGTTGGATTTCTGCACAAAAATGAGACACCAGAGCAATTCTGCTGAAAACAGCGTTAGTTCGCATTAGTTGCATTCAAAACACACAAATTAGAGGAGAAACAATAGCAAAAGTGTTCGGGAAAGTAGATACGTTTTGGACGTATCACCCGTCATGAGCTCTGAGGCGCAGGGAGGCCTCCCGCCGGCGCTAACAACTCACTAGGGCTCTCGAGCGTGCGGATGATCAGGACAACGACGAATAGCGAAAAGCGGAAGAACAAGACAATTAACAACTAAGATGGCATTGATAGCCCCCGGTGGGGGGAAAAGCAGAGGCACGGCGGGGCATACCCCGCCGGCATGAACTACATAACAAAAGAGGGGAGGAGACTAGCTCCCCTCCCCGGAAGGCTACCGCGGCAAGGCCGCCCCTTTACTCCGCCGCGGGCTGGGGGTAGGTGCGGCGGACGTCAGTGGCGGCAAAGATCCACATCGAGGCCTCCAGCGTCCCCAGCTTGAAGCAGAAGACGAGGTGGTCACCGATGCGGAGGCGGTGGCCGAGGGCGAAGGCCCTCCAGCGCCCGGAGAGGACGGCATTGCCGCCCGCTCCGAGGAGGATGTCAACAGGCTAGAGGAGCTCCGACCTGCTCTGCTCCACCAGCACGACCTCTCCGGAGGAAGCGCCGGGGGCGTAGATCACCCTTCGGACTGCGTCGGGCAGCCAGAGGGAGTCGAAGCTCAGGACGTTGACGACGACGAGGAGCTCCAGGAACTGGGATGCCAAAGCAACCAGGGGAGCCAGCATCTCCGCCGCCAGGCAGCGGGGAGTGGCGACCACCCCGGTCGCTGGCGGGGCCACCTCCTGCGGCCCTGGGCCATCCGCGATCGGGGGAGGGGGCCTAGAGCGGCCTCCACCTCCCTGAGCGCTCGGTCTATGCTCCCCGAGGCGCGGGGAGCCAGCGCCGCCGCCATGGGCGATGGCGCGTTCAGGGCGCCCCCAGGCACTGGACCCCGAAGGGTCAAGGCGCTGGAGGTCCCCGGGGCGGCGCGATTCGCCTCGCCCCGCGTCGGCGCCCCAAGGCGCAGGGGGCCACCGGCGCCGGGCGTCCACCGGGCAGGGATCTTCTCCTTGTTTCTGCTGTCCGGGGGCGCCCGCGGCGCTTCGCCCCCGAGCTCGCTCCAGCGGCGGTGGAGGATGCAGAAGGATCCATCGCTTGGGGAGTGTTGAGGAAGAAGTGGCACTAGAGGAAGAGGGTGAAGTGCCGGAGGTATCGAGGAGGCTGTATTTAAGGGGCATGGCCAGCGTCGATGCGTCAAATCTCAGCGCGGGAATCGAAGCGTCGGCGTAATGCTCTGCAGTGAAGCGACGCGCCATCATGGCGATTGACGCCTCGGGGACTGCTGCGTCTCCCGCCATTTCATCTCACCAGCTGCGGTCGCGCCACGCGTCCACAGCCTCTGCATCTTCACATGGTCCTCTGACCGCACGTTGACGCGTGCCGTTGGAGGGCCCAGCAGCTTCTGGGGGCCCCTGGCCCTTCGCTCCCTCAAGAGGGCGCGTTCGCGGGCCAGGCTCTCGGGGGCTACTGTCGGTGTTCTGGATACCGGGGTATCCCAGTCCACCTGCTCCTGGGCCCCTTCAACGACCCAGCTTCGGCCCAGGGGAGAAACGACGACCGAAGCCCAATGGAGAAGACCCTCACGAGGAGGCGCCTCATGAGGAGAACGACGGCTAAATAGCTTAGGACCAGAAGACCTCCTCACGAGCTGTTTCTCGTGAGGGGAAGGACCACATCCACGTCAGCTCGGCACATTTCTGTGCTGAGCAAGAAGATAAGAGCAGAAGACTGCGTATCATCCACGCTACCCCCGACAGGGAGGAGACCAACTTTCACCGTGCCTGCATAAAGCGGCACAGTGGTTGTTGGCCACCCTCCTAAAAATAGGGTGGACAGTGCAGGGCGCCAGAGGAGGACGTCAGCTTCCTCCACCCACTCCTGTGGACCGGCGCCACTACTCTACGAAGACTACGTCCACAGAAGACCCGAGTCTACAGCTGTCCTCCCTCCTTGGCCGTGTGTGACAACCCCTTCCCCAAGATGATAAGGAGAAGGAGGACCTAGGCGCAATAAAAGGAGGGGAGGCCACCCCTTAGAGGGGATCCGATCTTCATCTCCGGGCTCCTAGCTAGGCTAAGTGGGTTCTTCTACCTCCAGCCAGTTAGAGCTTTGTAACCAAGACCTTGTACTCCTCGCGAGGTGTCACGTCGTAATACAAGAAGGCAGGAAGTAGGGGCTTTACCTCACCACGAGGGCCCTGAACCTGGGTAAAGCTCGGCGTCTCCCTCTCTGCACTGCGTTGTGCGTTCGACGTCTCGAGGCTTCCATCACCGTGTTTCGTTGTGATCCAAGATCTCCCACGTTCAGCCCCCTGCGTTCAAATCTTTGGGTCCGTTGCGTGGTACCCCGTGTTCTTGCGACACGAAATCCATCAACATTTATGCACTAGCTACAGCCTTAGACCCAAGAGTCATTTGGCAATGCAAGTTTTCGTAAGTATTTCTTCAAGAGGTTGCTTTTATTATGAAGAACTATGTCCAATAGCCTTCACATGTTGATTAGAGCTTCGATGGGCTCCTTTCCTGCCGCATTCGTAGCTCCTTCCCAGAACAGGGAGTATCTTGATACTTTCTTACACTCTGTAGAGGTGGTCACTTGTACCCATAAGAGATCAAAGCCTTGCTGCACAACCGGGCTATCTTTCCCGTCCACACTTCCTTGGTGTGGGGCCCAGTCGATGATCCAAGCCAATCACTATTCTTCTCCACAACCCCTGCATACCCACCCTTTTGTAAGTCTGCGCTCTCCTTATCTATATGTATACCGGGTCAGACCATGCCTAGTCGTCCCCTTACACTATATATAGCCTGATCCAGGCAACCCTTACAATCCATCATAAATATCTATAGGTAGCCCGATCGGACATTCGTCCTCTCCTTATGCTATAGATAGCCCGATCCAGACAGTCCTCCACTGGTGATCCGTTGATATGCGAAAGGAAAAAGATACAGATGACTTCTCCATCCCATAACAGATCTCATGGTTGACCATTATTTACGGTGCTAGAATCACTGGCGACATTTGTTATTAATCCTTAGGTAAACTTTCCAGTTGCAGTGGGACCTCCACCATACTCATACCATGGTCCCACTGCCCACCATCCTAGAGCAACAACCATTCCGGTTGAAACCACTACTTCATATTAATTATGAAAATAGAACCTTTTACTTTTAGATGCAGTAAGTGATCCGATATATATAGCTTTGCAAGTAATTTGATAAAAAATACTCAAGAGGTATGAGCAAGAGTGAACTTGCCTTTTTGACTGCAAGATTATGCAAGTGAAGGTCTTCGATATGAAAGAAATCCCAATTCTGAAATAGCAATCATTATCCGATAGAGATGATGTTAGAAATCTGCAGCATGATATGCATAATATATGCTATGCATCGCTCTAGGCGTAACCCAACCCCGATGATTTGTTATGACTGAGTTGTGGTATCTTATTTGCGATGTGTTGCACTTTTAAGTTCAGTTACACACACAAGGTTGTTAAGAATTTTAGGTTAACTTACTATTCTTTTAGATGAAAGAGTAAAGACTAAAGCATGGATAACTCTGATTATTACCAAAGAATAATTGATAAAGGTGAATGCAGGGAAGTAACATTTTTAGGTTGCATCTTATATTAGCAATCATTTAGTTGATCATGGACATGCAATGTGGATGTAAACAGTACAAGGTTTACTTTGAGGGTTGACAACAATCTTAAGATAACTTAGGGTTTTACTTTAAGGCTAAAAGGAAATGGTTTGATGCTTATTTTTCAAGGTATCTCAAAAGAATAACTTTTGAAGAACACATTCTTTAAAAGGGTAATTAGTATTTAACTCATTTTAAGTGATCACAATTATTTTTAGGAACTTGGGTTAATTAATAGAACATGATTCTTCCTATTATAAGTTTCTAGGTTTTAACTAATAATGTTAAAGTAACTAAGTTAATCATTCCTCGTGGTTGAATTGAGAACTTAGAGCTAATTACTTATTTACTGAATGAAAGTTAAGAAATAACCTTAAATACAAGTTACTACTTATTTGTTGATGTCCTCCATAATTTTAGTACTTTAAAATTATTTAGGGAAAATAACTCTAGTGTTTTAAGTGGTAATGGCAAGGTTGAATTTAAGATCCTTTAATAATGAAGTATTAACTACAATAAGGTTGTTTGAGTCTAAGAATATTTACTACATATTTAGAGAAATTATTTGATTCCTAAATTTGATTCAGATTCATATTAAGAAATAGTACTTAGGCATGTTTTATAATTTCATTCAAAATTATTGTACACAAGTATGGAATTTTATAACATAAACAGATAGATTTTATTTTTGTGAACATTTTGGTATATTATACATATTTTTTCTGATTTAATATGAGAGAGTTATGATTTTTCTAAACTTTTACTATTTTTCTGAAATTGATACTAAATAGGGGAGATACTTTTTATACCCGGCTAACCCTAGCCATAGTGGCTGACTGGTGGAGCTAGTGCTTAGTCAGCTGCCATAGGGGCAGAAGACTAAGTCAAGCAGACTGACAAGTGGGTCGTGGGCCAGGTCAGCTGCCACGTTAGCTTGGCCAAGTCAAACTCGTTGACTGGGCACTGGCCTGCCGTCGGCGATGACGCTCTGTTGCTCCTGGGACAGCGAGAACATGCTAAATTGAACTAGGGCTTCACGCTGAATAGTTTAGGGACGACGCCCCCGGGTTTTGGTCACCGGAGATGCCTCCGGCGAATGTTACTGCGGCGGCGCACGGTGGTAAGAGAGTAATCTCGAGCTACAGCCGATGCTATGATGATATGATGGGGTCTAGAGAAGCGCAAGCTCACCAGGAAGCGATGGAGCTGATCGAAGAGGTCGACGGCGGTCAATAATGATGACATGATCAAGAACTCCGGTGAACTACTGCAGAAGGGAATCGCTCGATTAGCTCCACTATGGTCTCCCCTAGGCGATTAGACCCGCTCAGTTGATCACCAAGTTGCGGCGCACCTCCTCGACCGGTTCTCAGACCTTGGGGTGGCCTCAGTCGACGTTGCCTAGCAAAACTCCGGCGAGCTTGCTTCGGTGGATTCCGAGAAACAGAGAAGAACTAGGAGTTTGTGAGAAGTCGGTGGTGATCTAGGGTTTCATGGTGTTCTGACTGGAAGTTTTGTAGGGCTCGATGAGGTCATTTTTGTCTTCTCCCTGCCAGCAATGGTCGGGATGCAGCGGCGACATTGACGCTTGAACTGGGCACGAATCACTTTGTTTCCTCCTGCCAGTGGATGCGAGGAGGATAAGAACAACGATCTGGCACACACGGCATCATCAGCGAGTCAGCAGAGGCGGCCGGGACGTGTCTGGCATCGTCGCCGTGTCGCTCAAACGGAGGAAGAAGGTAGGAAGAAGATGACCTCCCCTTCTGACGGGTGGGTCCTGCCTATCGGTCAAACAGCGAAGGGGTAAGTGGCCTGGGCTCCCGGTGGGCTGGCTACTGGGCCTTGCTAGTCGACTTCGATCCACCGGCTAGTTTCCTTTATTTTTTTTCTAATTCCTTTTCTTTTCTTTTTCTATTTTCTATTTTGAGTTTCCAATTTGATTTTCAAATCTGGTTTGCAGGGATTTTGAATCTAGGAATTCTTTTGAAATAGAGCTGATATATTACTGGTCCGATACATTGTATTCTAAGAGTTTATATGTGCACCAACACATATAATAATTTGTATTTGGTTGGGATTTGAGTAAGTGTCTAACTAGGCATGGTTTTTAATACCCGTGAACTTCTTACCAGGAAAAATTTCTACATTCCCTCTTAGTCATGTGACCTTTGTGAGGACGCCAATGTAGAAGATTTCATCCACTTATTCTTTGCATGTGATTTTAGCCAGAGGTTCTGGTGGAATCTGAATTTAGAATGGAATACTGAGCTTCCCATTTTTGATATGCTTCTTGATGGCAAAAGGAGATACAACTTCACTTGTTTCAAAGAAGTTCTTATGGCTGGTGCTGGACCATCTGGAATAAAGGGAACCGTTTGATCTTTGATGGAGATGATGTGGATATGCAAGCTTCCATTATCCTTTTTCAAGGATACTTTTGCTCTCATTAGGCATAGAGCAATACCCAGCCTCAAAGATGGCATGTCACAGTGGCTTGACACTCTATGAACTTTTTCCTTTCTGTATTTATTCACTTGTAAATTCCCCATTTGTAACTACCCCTTTTATTTATAAAAATGAAAATTTGACGCAGTAGGTATTTTTCCCTACTGTATTTGCGTAAAAAAGGCATGGTTTTTAATATCCCATTATTTTGTGTTTCAATTATTGTATTAAGGCTTGGGTACTACACCCTAATGTAATGTAGGGATATTAGTTCATGTTTGGATGGTAATAGAATTATTCAATAGGGTTCTATTATTGTTAAACTTTATAATTCGGAATAAGTTTCAAGAGCATGATTTTTATGTTTATTAAATTTTCCTAATGCCATGAAAATGTCATATTTACTGTTCTGAAGTCATCAATAGATTTCTTGCCCATTTATTAGGGTAGTTCAACAATACTCCATCTCCCTCACAAGAGAGGTATACTTGATATTAAGATCAAGATACATATGTGTGAATTGAGAAATAGTTTAATGTATTTGAGTTCAACTATAAGAATAGTTGTTCGTACACAACTCTTAGATTTAGAGAATATGGTTCTAGGGTTTTACTTATGATCACAAAGTGATGCATAAAGTAGAGTATGAATAATAGAAAAGGTTCAAATTGGATAACTGAAAGGATATGGAGTTTGATAAGATTGCACCCTCCTTTGTTTAAAAGACAATAATCACTCCAGGAATAGAGTTAGTGTGATATAGGCTCTACCTAAATAGGAATTTAGGATTTAGGTTTGTGTTACTGATACGTCTCAAACGTATCTATAATTTTTGATGCTCCATGCTTGTTTTTACACCATTTGTATATTGTTTCGTTACACTTAGTGGCATTTTTATGCATTTTCTGGAACTAACCTATTAACAAGTGCCACAGTGCCAGTTTCCTGTTTTCTGCTGTTTTTGTGTTTCAGAAGTGATACACAGGAAATATTCTCGGAATTGGACGAAACAAGTTCCTGAAGTCATATTTCACGGGGAAGCTTCCAGACATCCGAAGAGCTGACGGAGGGGGGACACGTGGGCCCCAGACACAGGGGTGGCGCGGCCACCCCCCTGGCCGCGCCAGCCCCGTGTGAGGGGGCGTGGTCCCTCCTCTGACATCGCCCCTTCGCCTATATATACCCCCTGACGAGAAAAACCTAAGGGCCCGATCAGTTTTCCAGAATACATCGCGATCCGCCGCCGCCGTCGACCCGAAGATCGGGAGGGTCCAGAAGCTCTTCCCGGCACCCTGCCGGAGAGGGGAATCGCCACCGGAGGTCTCCTTCATCGCCATGCTTGCCTCCGGAGCGATGAGTGAGTAGTCTACCTTGGACTATGGGTCCATAGCAGTAGCTAGATGGTTGTCTTCTCCACTATGTGCTTCATGTTTAGATCTCATGAGCTGCCATACATGATTGAGATCACCGTTATGTAATTCTACATGTTTGGTTTGTTGGGATCCGATGAATATTGGTGTTTATGATCAAGTTGTTGTACTGAATATTATCTTTTGTTATCTCTATGTTGTTTATGATCTTGCATGCTCTCCGTTGTAAGTAGCTATCTTGGCCGAGTAGTTGCTAGTGACTCCAAGAGGGGGTATTTATGCTCGATAGTGGGTTCATGTCTCTATTTCACCTGGGGGAGTGACAGAAACCTCTAAGGTGGTAGATGTGATGTTGCTACTAGGGAGAAAACAACATTCATATGCTCAAGGGCATATGCTTTGTTTACATTACACACTTTGCTTAATGCAATTATCTGTTGTTCGCAACTTAATACTTCTAGGGTGTTCGGATGATATCCCCGGGAGTGGATTATTAGTCATAGATGCAGTTGGATGGCGGTCTATGTATTTTGTTGTAATGCCCAGAGTAAATCTCATAGTGATCTTCTTGACATATCACGTTATCTTTATTCTATCAATTGCCCAACTGTAATTTGTTTACCCAGCATGTTATTTTATCTATGGAGAGACACCACTAGTGAACTATGGACCCCGGTCCTATTTTAATCATATTGCAATCACCTGTTTACTTTTCCCGCACTGTTTACTTTACTCGCATACTATATTGTTTTCCACTCGATACGCTCATAATCTTTGTTTCAAGCAAACCGGTGAGATTGACAACCTCATCGCAAGTTGGGAACAAAGTACTTGGTTGTGTGTGTGCAGGTTCCATAACACCTTCAGTCATCGCCGTCTCTCCTCTCCTGTTCGATAAACCTTGGTTTCTTAACTGAGGGAAAACTTGCTGCTACACTCATCATACCTTCCTCTTGGGGTTCCCAACGGGCTGGTCATTCACCACGCACAAGGACTTACTGCTCCCACGTCAATAAACGCCACAGCTCTTTTCTGGCGCCATCACACGAGTAGCAGTTACCTCTTCCTATATCATGTTTCTTTGCCTAAGTAAAACATGTACTTATACAAGGGTGTCTATTGGATCTCCATAAGAATGTTTCCCTCCTAAACAAGGATAGGTTTTCTTAACTATTCTACTCTCTCCTTATGATGGATGATATCTGCTTATCAAACTAGGCTTCATAGATAGCCTAACTACATTCCCTTCAACAAGCATAATCATGTATTAGACATGATAATCTATTTCCTTCATCAACTCCCATAATGAATCTACTTTATTTCCTTCATCAACTCCCTCAATGACTTTGATTTATTTCCTTCATCAACTCTCATAATTTGTGCACTAAACTTCCTTCATACTCCTTCTCAAGGTTTTATGATCAATACACCACCAATACCTCCCCTTGAGATACAGTCAGTCCAATCCATTCATTACCCTAGATGTTGACTTCTAGGGCTAGGATACTATACTACTTGTAATCCATATTCCACTTTGTGGTTGCTTCCACTCTTAAATTTAGTCCTTGTGTCTAGGCATCAATACTTGATTGTATCTACCTCCAGAGATTAAGAATATAATCCCCACCACTGTGGTATTCCCATATAGGGTCTATCTCTCACCACATGAATAATACTCCTCTTGTATCAATCTTATATGTACCATAACTTGGTTAGCTTTGATCCATTGACTTCACATATGTCACTCTACCACTTAATGTGACATGATAATGATCATTTTGATCCATTGATCATATAGCTTAGGTTTCTACTAGGTTAGTCATGTACGCCCCACTCCATAAGTTATTGGAATGATCATTACAATCCTTTGACCATATGGCTTGGGTTCATTTGGCTAATCAAGGTCCATGGTTAACTTGTACTAAGCTATTATCTTAGCATACCATTTAGCTAAGAGAACACCATATCACTTCTCAACTCCAAGATACTACACATTTGATGTCTTCCATAATGCTAGATGTGGTTTCAGTGATTTAGGTTTATGAACTACCATGATGATCATAGTAGGAATAGTTATAGGTTCCTAAAGTGATGTGTTAACATCATGATTCTACTTCACATTCATCTCTTTTATAATTATCTCTACCCAAAACATGTTTGTTAACAAAGGTCATGTTGAAGTTTATCGCGCTTCAGTTGATGAGCTACTTCAATTCCATCAACTCAAGTGAAACCTCAATCACTTTGACAGGTTTATTTAAAAGTGCAGAAATTTCCTAGATTTTCTATGCATGAATGCAATACACACATCTATTTTCTCTTTATTTCTAGTCTCACATCCTGGGATGTTACATTGGTTCAATCTCAATATGTCCCTGGCCGACCTCTCCTGGCCCCTATATATAGGTGGCCAGGTCTCAAGGAACCTATCGGGTTCAATACAAATTATAATGTCTGTATACGATGTCATCTCGTATTTTGACTACATCTATGCTTAGGCCTTCCTAACGGGCCCTAGGGGTACCAAGATAATGGGCCTCATTAGCTATACCCTTGTCAGTAGCCCCCAAGATTCCACCAGAATTGTAGATTCGGGTTGAATCTCAAATCTTTATATCTTCGACTTGATCAATCTTTGAATTATTATTTTTCCATGTATTCATCAAACAATTCATATTATTTATTTCTCAAGGGGATTTTGGTTAACAAGTCTGGCACTTTTGACGGATCAGGAGACCAGTTAACTGCCTGAGCAGAAACTTGTTACCTACTTCAAACTCAAGCCCCTGGACTTGAATCCGGTACCTGGCGTAACCCACTCTTTTGCTGCATTTAGGACTTACAAAGACAGGATTCCAGTATTTCTCAGGATACCCAGTGCATCCACCGAGATTTTTTTTCGTATCATGGATACAGAAATTTACTAGCAGAGCGCATTCATGTGCGTATACTAGGCCATGCAGGACAGGATCCTGAGGTCTTACCTTCATGATCTTTTCATCATGGTATTCAAGCTTTTTATCGCGACGACGCGACTTGAGAATCATGAGTTTGTTGTGAGCCTTGTTTGGCTGTTTTAATACCCAAAATCTCTGGGTTGTTTTTCTTCAACTAGTCGCAAATCCCTCCTGATGGAAGTGAAATATTGAGTTAATTTTGCTTGATATTGTCGACAATGAAGTCGATGATTCTCCTGATAAGTAATCAATATTTTCCATCTTCATCGGGTGCACGACTAGTGCTCCCGATGGGAGTAGCCCCCGAGGCTATAGTCGAAAATTTTCGAGTATAGGCTCAAAAATATTGTCTTCTCTTTCCTCTTCTTCTTCTTGTTTCTATTTTACCGGGTGCGCAACCAGCGCTCCCAATGGGAGTAGCCCCCGAGGCTATAAGGGGGTGCTTGCAGCCTTTTATAGGCTCAAAAAATCAAATATCTTCTTCACACATCTTTACTTTTCCTTTTGGAACTCCATATATAAATTTTCCTTCTCTCTTTTTACTTTTGCGCCGCATGATTTTTCTCGTCAACCCTTCTCTCTTTTTATTTTTTCTTCTCTCTTTTTTTACTTAGCTGACAGAATCTCTGGGCCCGTTCTTTATCTGGACCTTTATTTTGCAAAGGCCCATCAAAGATAGCTTATAAATAAAGGCCCTTTCTTCATCGGGAAAACCCCTAACCTGTCACTGTTGATCTTCACCACCACATCGTATTCTTCCCAAGATTAGATAGGGTTTCCTGCATGCTTGCTCGCCAATCCACCAAGAGATCCCCATGGCTGATACCGGAGTTGTCGATCTAGACGCTGGTGTCGTGGTAGAGAAGCATGGCCGCGGCCGCCCTCATGGCAGCAAGAACAAATCTAAAGTGGCTTCCATGGTAGTTTCTTCTTCTGCGCCAGTAAAACGGTGCCCCAGTCGTCCGTTGGGAAGTAAGAACAAACCTAAACCTTCTGCTTCTCCTGCCCACGAGTCATTGGATGCAGATGCTGCACGCCGCAATACTCCTCCTCCATCTTCTGGAAATATATTCTCTTTTTTCGCTTTCACTGGTGCTCAATGTCGTGAGCAACAGCGTGTGCCTTTAAAATTTACCCAATTCATGGATGGCCAAGAGCTTCGTGAAGCCATCCTTCGAGAAGAGTTAGGTGAAGGATATCCATATGAGGTGGAGGTATACTATGATGGCGATGGAGAGATGTTCCTCAGGGGCGGCTGGCCCCGTTGTGCAGAAGATTATGATCTGCATCAGGGGTGGTTCCTACTATTCAATTACCACTGTGGCACAACGAAATTTGACGTGAAGATCTTCGATGGGACTCAATGCCTGGAGAAATATGAAGCTAAAGTGCATTTCCGCTAGGCTTTTTACCTTCTATGTAATCACGGTGCAATGTACTACTTTAGTTTCATATGTAACAGCAATAAATACTTGCTATGAATATTGTTTTTGTGTGCTTTTCAAGGAAGAACCAAGGGAACAACCAGTGTTCTGAGGTGTTATTTCGAGCATCTTTGTGCTATTTCTTCATGTTTAGTCATCCAATTTTTGTGTAGTGGATTGCCGAACTCACTATTTAGATAACTCGATGTTTGCTCATGAGAAAACATGATAACATGATCTCAATATTATTTTTTAGTGCTATCATAATGACTCGAGGTCCGAAGCCCCCGAGCGGAAAATGTTGATATACATATACATATTGTGGAGTTGACCCAAGAAACCCGACCTGTGGCCTTTGTGTTCTGGGTTTGGAGGGTCATAACTCAAAATTTTATGTATGTCGATGAAGATCATTGAGGGCAATGCCTCATGCATAAAAATGCCAAAGTTGCTCCGCATTCTATGGGTTGCCTTCGTCTTTGCCTATCTTTTTTATCTTGTAGTCGATATGCTCCTCCTGGTATAACTTCTATGACTATGTAAGGTCCCAGCCATGGCGATTCTAACTTGCCATGGCCGTCCTGCTTGAGTCGTAACATGAGAACCCCCACTACGAAAGAGCGGGGACGAACTCGCGTACTATGATAATTTCTTAGGCTCTACTGGTATTTTGTGGCTCTGGCCAATGCGACATCTCTGGCTTTGCCTAGTGCATCAACGTTGTCTTGAAGTACTTCATTAGAAGCAGTTTCATCATAAGTCGCAATTCTGGGAGCCTCATGAGTGATTTCGACTAGAAGCACGACTTCTGCACCATGGACCAGAAAGAAAGGTGTTTCTTGAGTTGCTGCATTAGGAGTAGTTCTAAGACTCCAAAGCACTGAGGGTAACTCATCTACCCAAGCGTGTTTGGCTTTTTTGAGGAGCACCAATAGCCTCTTCGGCATATTAGCCTTTTGCTTTTTTGACTTGTCCGTTTGTCTTTGGATGCGCTATGGATGCAAACTTCAATTTGATGCCCATGCTCTCACAATAATTTTTGAATTCCTTAGATGTGAATTTCGTCCCATTGTCCGTGACGATACTATGTGGAACCCCAAAGCGAAATAATATTGACTTGATGAAATTGATCGCTGCTGTGGAATCTTGAGTGGTTACTGGGGCTTCCTCAACCCACTTGGTGAACTTATCGACTGCCACCAACATGTAAACATGCCCGCCTAGCCATGATTTGTGCAGTTTGCCTACCATGTCTAAACCCCATTGTGCAAAAGGCCAAGATAATGGTATTGGTTGGAGTTCTGCTGCTAGCGCATGGGGCCTAGAAGCAAATCATTGACAAGCCTGACATCTCTGGACAATGTCTTTTGCGTCTTCTATCCCTGTTAACTAGTAAAATCCTGCGCGAAAAGCTTTGGCCGCTATAGCTCTGCTGCTGGCGTGATGACCACAGACTCCTGCATGGATATCTTTTAGTATGATTTGCCCTTCTTGAGGGGTGACACATCTTTGCAAAACGCCTGTTATGCTTTTCTTGTACAACTTCCCTTGTAGTACGACGAAAGCTTTAGATCGTCGTACTATCCTTCGTGCTTCAACCACATCTTCCCCATGATCGGTGCAAATTGACGAGGGTTAACTTGACAAATGTCCTAGATGAAGGACTTAGGATCGGGGGAAGAGGATGTCGGATGAACTCGAAGGTAAAGATCAGACAAATAAGGCGAGGTTTGATGTGTATCGAGAATAAGTGTGGTACTCAATTGGCTCAATCTCAATCTGTCCCTGGCCGGCCTCTCCTGGCCCCTTTATATAGGTAGCCAGGTCTCGAGGAACCTGTCGGGTTCAATACAAATTACAATGTCTGTATACAATGTCATCTCGTATTTCGACTACATCTATGCTTAGGCCTTCCTAACGGGCCCTAGGGGTACCAAGATAATGGGCCTCATTAGCTGTACCCTTGTCACTCTCGGTTTGCACACATCTACTTTTTGTTTTTCTATCAACGCAGTTTAATCACATAAACTTGGAGCATCTTTTATAGTATTGTTATAGTTTGCTTTGTTTTCTTTTTATTTGGGTGAGACCACCATGTTTATTTACTTTGAGATAAAGCTACTGGAGGTTTGGTTTGGTTTGATTTGATTTGGATGCATTGAGAGATTTGGGATTGAAATATAGGATTTGATTATTAAGATACATATGGTTGCATGCTTCATATGCTTTGAATAAGTTTTGATCTGCATGTGGTTTATTAGTAGCTATCTTGTATTCGTTGTTTTGATGCTTAATACTTGTTTAACATGGATTGTTTAGCTCTATGAACATTTATGCATGCATGTAGTTGGTCAACTTTCTCCCTCTTGCTAGCCCAAAAATAAAAATCCAACAAGTCAAAAACTTGTTTATCCATTACCATCAAACCAAGTTATTCCAGTGATTCCACCATATCTACCTATTAGCTTTTATGCTATTCCAAGTATTTTTCTCATGTTTCATTGTTTTACTTAGTTTCCAAATATTAAAATGCTTATGAGTATGTTTGTTATAAGAAAAATGGTCTATAGGCTCCCACGAACTTGAATGCACACTTTATTTCTTGCATTTAATAAACTTGAACCAGTGTGATTAATATTATGAAGTTATGATCTTGACAAATTCTGAGTTGGGAGTTAGCACAGCCATGCTTACATGGGGCATGCTTTCGACATTGCACTTGTTTATATTTAGTTGATGTCATGATTCTTTTGTTTTTGGATGCTTATCATTTGTGAACTAAGTGAGGAAAAATTGTTTATTCATTGAGTTTGTATAAATGGTTAGAGGAAACTCTCGGGCCGCTAATCTAAGCCATGCATCATTCATGGTGGAAATTTATAGCATTCCATAGTGAGCATTCGACGACGCATCTCATAATAAAAAGCTATACCCAGTGGTAAATAAAAGAGATGTCGATGTGTTCATTGTCTGTTTGTCTTGTCATTTTGGTATGGGAAAGCTTCCATATCATCGGGCAAGAGGTACCCCGATTGAGATTCTCTATGATACTATTATACTTACAATGACAAGAATTTGCTATTTCCCGAGTTTAGTAACATCTGGTGTAGGCACTCATTTTCAAGAGGCATGAGACATTCAACTTATATTTTGTCAAGGGCACTACTCATATTTGCTTTCACTTTAACCATTAACCATTTCAAGATGCTAATGATAGGGGCAATGGGAGCCTGAAACCAATGAATATCATGTCTCAAACATAAGCTTAAGATGAAGCATTTGGAAGCTAGATATTACTTTACTCATGTTTTACCTCTGCTTATCATCTGTTTATCTATAGTGTCCATCTTTACATTTAGTTTCAAGAAGAATACTCTATGACTATTATAGGATGTCTTTACTTTATTTTATTTCATTTTGCATATATTTGGTCCATAGTGCTTTCTTATATGTTTTACTTTGTGAATCATTATTAGACATCCTTACATTGAAATGTTGATATCCTTTGATAATCTATCTTGCATATTTCTACTTACTTATAGAATGAATCATTTAATTATATGTAGCAGCAATCATCTTCTTTGATATCTTAGATATTAGTAAAGTACAAAGCTCATGTTGGTTTTATCACCTTTATACTCGATGACGAGTATAGGTTAAGCTTGGGGATGTTGATGCATGTAAAATGCATACATGATCTTTGCACTTTACCACTTGATATTCCACCTTATTGGCATCATATATTGGTTATATTCATGCTTTTTGATGATTATTGGGAATAATTCACATGCTCCCTAATTTTATCAGGTTAACCTGGGAAAACCAAAAAAACCTCCTTTTCAATGTTTTTAACTTTTAGGGACCCAAACGGAGTCCAAATTACCTGAAACTTTATGGGAGCTAGTTTTTCCATGGAACAAGACTTCGGAGAGAAGGAAGTGCAACAGGGGCGCCACGAGGGCCAAACGAGCATGGCCCACGTGGCTAGATTCCCTGGGCGCGTGGGGCCTACCCATTCCCCGCTCGTTGCTCCGATGCCATCAATCTTTGTCTCGATGGATTTGTCTTGACCTAAAACCAACTATATAAAGGCTTCCCCTATGGGTCGCGAAAAGGAGCGCCGCTGACGAGGGTATAGATAATAGAGCCCATTACTTGAGTACCCCTGAGGCCCGTTAAGCTAGGCCCAAATGTAATCATAGTCGACATACGAGTTCATACCGTATACCAATGTTGTAATACGTAACGGACCCGACCGGATCCTCGAGACCTGGCCACCTATATATAGGTGCTAGGAGAGGACGGTCAGGGACAAATTGAGAGTAAGCCAAGTTGATCACCATGTTTATTCTCGATATATGCCTTGTTTGACTGATTTTACTTCGAGTTCATCCGACGCCCTATTCCCTCGATCCTAAGTCCTTCATCTAGGACATTTGTCGAGTTAACCCTCGTCAATTGGCCCCGATCGTGGGGACGCTGGGCGTTGGAATCATGAATTCGATGGCTTTTTCGCTTTTAGCCAACAACAGTTCAGAAGTCAACAAAAACCAGAAGGTGGAGTTGACGATCGGGAGTGTGAGCTTTTGTGTCGGACTTTTGGGTACAATTCGCCCTTCAGATCCGACGAAACTGGATCCGTCGACGAATAAAGTCAAGACAGTTACAATGTCTGGATCATTGGTGGGCTCTTCTAGCGAGGTAAACTCGCCGGTCAGCTTCACAATAGCAGAAAATGCAGGAGGGAAAATCAAAGGACTCGACAAAATCGCGGAAAAACTCGACATAGGAGAAACCGTGGGCCTATCATACCCTAGCCAAAAGGACTTCGTCACCCAAACCGGTGGCGTCTCCGACAATATACAACAGTTATGTGTCATCATCACCGAAGTAGCAGAAGAGAACGACCATGCCGACAACACAGCAATCGACGTGCAAGTCGACAAATAAAGAGCAATAGTAAGAAGGAGAAGGAGAAAATTCACGTCTCCATCGAGGAGTGGAGAATGATCATGTCAGCCATCAATCATGGCACGGAAGTACCCGCCAATTCAAGAAGAGAAGTTCTGATGGGGTACCAGTATGCCCTGCATCAACACAAAAAGAGGTTGAGGGAGGAAAAAGACGAGTTCAGGAGAAGCCAAGAAAACCATAGTATATCAAGTAGAGAATACTGGGATGAGTACAACGAAGCATCAGAATCCAGCAGAGATAGACATAGAGATCCAAAACACAATAGGAGAACAATGGCGAGAGCAAGAGAATAAAACCACGCAAGGAGCATAAGTGTACATCCATCAGATGACGAGGAGGATTTTTTTGCAAGAAACACCAGAAGCAGCATTAGTAGCAGCGCAGGCGTACCTACTAACTACACAACAAGAACTCGGAGATCCACGGGAGCACATGCACCAAGCTGCAATAAGAAGCCTCGGGTTAGTAGAATATAGACTAAGGAAATGTTCTCTAGAGAGGAAGGCGACATATTACGAGGACGAGGAAAAGGAAAAATTCAAGTACCAACCCTTGGAAAGCCAAACAAGCGAGTCATCAGGCGACAAAAAGCATAGGGCACAAAGGGAGGATGCAAGGAATATCATAGCACAAGCAAGAGTAAACAATGCGTGCTATGTGTGGAAAGAAGAAAACTATGAAGACGATGATAAAGAGATGGGTGCGCTATGCTTTACCCGAAGGGTTCGCAGAACACGAGTACCCAAAGGATTCAAGTTACCACACGATCAGCAAAAGTATGATGGGTCACAAGAACCCAGACTATGGTTATCAGACTACCTACAAGCAGTGTAAATACTCGGAGGAACGAAAGCAACAGCGATGCAAAGCCTACAGTTACACCTCACCGGAGCAGCACGGTCTTGGTTAAGTACCCTACCGAACGATTACATTGGAAGTTAGGGAGAACTGGAGAGTCAATTTACAAGAAATTTTTGTTCGACATATAAATGACCAGCATCGCTAGAAGAAGTCAAGTCATGCATACAGAGGAAGGATGAAACTCTACGTTTGTACATACAGAGGTGGAGTATAATAAAAAACTCTGCGGAAGAAGTCTCCGACGAACGGGCAGTAGATGCTTTTTTGGCTGGCCTTCACCGTTCGGATCTCATGGAAGAGTTAGGGAGCACAAAGCCCAAGACAGTGTCAAAATTAATGGAAGTAGCAAATAGATTCACCAATGGAGAAGACGTGTACAACAACAAAAGGGCGCGTTCACCAGAAGTCGACAGAGCAAGCAGGCAAAGGCGAAGGTCTCACAATGAGGACAGCCGCACAAGGCGAAACCAGATAGCTGCAGGATATGAAAGAAGGGATGAGGAAGGCTACAAAAGCAGAGAGTTTCAAGATAGAAGCAGTCGAGGAAAAGAAAAACCAAATTACTCAGGCCCGTCGGCAGAAGACATGCTTCATGGCCCCTGTCGCATTCACTATGCGTACTTGGATGGGAAGAGAGTTTCTAATCACCAAATGAAGGACTGCAGAACATTCTTAAGGTTGCAAAGCGCTCTAGACCCGAACCAAGGAACACGTCAAGAAGGAAGGAATACAAGTCAAGGATATCAAATGCAACATGTTGCAAAACATCTGGAATCGAAAGTATACATATCCGCAATGATCTAGCCGGTGCCAAAATCCAAAAAAGAACAGAAGAGTATATCAAGACAAGTAAACCTAGCAATATCGTCACCACTAGCCACTACAGAATACTTGAGGTGGTTAGACCAACCAGTCAGGTTTAGCAGAGCAGACCACCCAAGGAAAGTGCCCAGGCCAGGGCACGCGCCAATGGTGTTGAAGGCACAAATAGGAGGATACGACATTGGGAGAGTATTCATGGATGCAGGAAGCGGCATAAACCTAATATACGCAAGAACCCTGAGGGCAATGAGCATCTCGTTGGAAAGCCTAAAGCCGATAGACTGCTCCTTCCATAGAATAGTACCAGGGAGCGCAAACTACCCCCTCGGGAAAATAGAACTTGACGTTTGCTTTGGCGATAGTGGCAATTACCGCCGAGAAAAAATAGAGTTCAAAGTAATGGACTGGCCTTCGCAGATCACGCAATCCTGGGGCGACCAGCATTTGCAAAATTCATGGCAGTCCCTCATTATGCATATTTAACACTCAAAATTCCAGGACCTAAAGGAACCATCATGGTACAAGGCAGTTTCGAAGTATCCAACACCTACGACAAATAATTCAATAGGATGGCGCAAACTTTCGGCATGACAGCTGAATATGCAAGACTCAGGGGCAAAACTGATCACAATGTGCTACCCTATGATACGTCTCAAACGTATCTATAATTTTTGATGCTCCATGCTTGTTCTTACACCATTTGCTTAGTGTTTTGTTACACTTCGTGGCGTTTTTATCCATTTTCCGGAACTAACCTATTAACAAGATGCCACAGTGTCAGTTCCCTGTTTTCTGTTGTTTTTGTGTTTCAGAAAAGTTACACAGGAAATATTCTCGGAATTAGACGAAACAAAAGCCGAACATCCAGATATTTACCGAAGCTTCCAGAAGTCCGAAGAGGAGACGGAGGGGGGCCACGGGGTGGCCTCACCACCAGGGGCGCGGCCCAGCCCCTGGCCGCGCCGCCCTATGGTGAGGGCACCCTGGCCCACCTCTGGCGCCGCCCCTTCGCCTATACAGACCCCTCGAGGGGAAAAACCTAAAGACCCGATCAATTTTCCAGAAACACATCACGATCCGCCGCCGTCGTTGACCCGAGATCGGGAGGGTCCAGAAGCTCTTCCCGGCACCCTGCCGGAGAGGGCAATCACCACCGGAGGTCTTCTTCATCGCCATGCTTGCCTCCGGCATGATCAGTGAGTAGTCTACCTTGGACTATGGGTCCATAATAGTAGCTAGATGGTTGTCTTCTCCACCATGTGCTTCATGTTTAGATCTCGTGAGCTGCCTTACATGATTGAGTTCATCTTTGTGTAATTCTACATGTTGTATTTGTTGGGATCCGATGAATATTGGTGTTATGTTGAGTTGATGTGCTGAATCATATATCTTATGTTAACTCTATGTTGTTTATGATCTTGCATGCTCTCCGTTGTTAGTAGCTATCTTGGCCAAGTAGATACTAGTGACTCCAAGAGGGGGTATTTATGCTCGATAGTTGGGTTCATGCCTCTATTTAATCTAGGGGAGTGACAGAAACCTCTAAGGTTGTAGATGTGCTGTTGCCACTAGGGATAAAACAACATTCTTGTGTCCAGGGACATTCGTTTTGTTTACATTACACACTTTGCTTAATGCAGTTATCTATTGTTCGCAACTTAATACTTGTGGGGTGTTCGGATGATATCCCCGTGGGTGGATTATTAGTCATAGATGCAGTTGGATGGCAGTCTATGTATTTTGTTGTAATGCCCAAAGTAAATCTCATAGTGATCCTCGTGACATATGCACGTTATCTTTATTCTATCAATTGCCCAACTGTAATTTGTTTACCCAACATGTTATTATTTTTTTATGGAGAGACACCACTAGTGAACTGTGGACCCTGGTCCAATTTCCTTTACATTGTTACACCGTTTTATTATTACTCGCACTGTTTACTTTCTCGCATACTACTATTATTTTCCACTCGATACGCTCATACCTTTGTTTACAGCAAACCGGTGAGATTGACAACCTTATCGTAAGTTGGGAGCAAAGTTCTTGGTTGTGTTGTGTGCAGGTTCCGCGTTGCTACTAGTTGAAGACGCACTAACAAGTGTTGTAAATGGCACCCTTGCTGGAGTGTCACGAAGCTAGCAAGCATCACCTTCTTAAGTTTGGTTTTCTCCTACTAGATCGATAAACCTTGGTTTCTTACTGAGGGAAAACTGCTGCTGTGCTCATCATACCTTCCTCTTGGGGTTCCCAACTGGTCGGTGATCTATATCAACACCGTCCGCATCACCCTACGTCGGTCGATCCCTGCCAGATCAGGCTTTCGACGCAACCCAACACTTGAAGAAAATCCAGGTCCACCCTACGGACTCGAACAAAACCACCTCCATAGCGGTAAACTTGAACCCTGCATAGGAAAGCGCCCACATCGAGTTCCTCCGTGAGCACTGGGAAATCTTTGCCTGGTGTCCTTCAGACATGCCAGGGGTTCCTAGGGAACTCGTCGAGCACGCACTAAACGTGGATCCAAAGGCAAAGCCAGTCAAGCAACCTCTGCGACGGTTCGATGAACCCAAAAGAAAAGCAATAGCATCTGAGCTACACAGGCTATAAAATGCAGGATTCGTCAGAGAAATCAAAGCATCAACTTGGGTATCCAACCCAGTTATCGTCCCCAAGAAAAATACAGACGTACAAAGAGTATGTGTCGACTACACATCTCTCAACAAGCATTGTCCCAAGGATCCCTTTCTGCTACCTCGCATTGATCAGATAATAGACTCAACAGCGGGATGTGCGAGGCTTTCCTTCCTGGACGCACATTCTGGTTACAACCAGATCAAGTTGAAGAAAGAAGATGAAGAAAAATCTGCTTTTATTACAACATACGGCGTGTTCTGCTATCAAGTTATGCCTTTCGGCCTAAAAAACGCGGGAGCAACTTACCAACAGATGATGCAAAACTGCCTCGGAAGTCAAATAGGACGCAACATCCAAGTCTACATTGACGTCGTGGTCATCACCATAAGAAAGGAGGAGTCGTTAATCAGTGATTTGACGGAAACCTTCGACAACGTAAACAGGTACAAGCTCAAGCTTAACCTGATAAAATGTTCTTTTGGCATGTCAGCAGGACAACTTCTGGATTCTTGGTATCAGCAAGAGGCATAGAAGCAAACCCAGAGAAAATCCAAGCAATACTAACAATGGGGAAACTAGCAAAACTGCACGATGTGCAAAAGCTCACAGGGCGCATCGCGGCATTAAGTCGATTTGTCGAGCGATTAGGAGAAAAAGCTCTTCCCTTCTACGCACTCATGAAAAAAATCAGATGACAAGTTCGAGTGGACAGAGGAAGCAGATAAATCTTTTGCGCAACTGAAAAAAGTGCTCTCCACACCACCAATGTTGGTCGCACCAAAGGAAAAAAGAGCCACTACTACTATATATCATAGCCACACATCAAGTGGTAAGCACGGTATTGGTAGTCGAGAGAAGCGAAGAAGGAAAGGCGCACGGAGTCCAGAGGCCGGTGTATTTTCTTAGCAAAGTATTATCTCCAACAAAGCAAAGGTACCCGCACTATCAAAAGCTTGTATACATCGTATTCACAACAACAAGAAAGTTACGGCAATATTTCGCGGTGCATCCAATCATAGTGGTTAACGAAGCCCCACTATCAAACATATTGAACAACCCTGTAGCAACATGACGTGTCTCCTTCACCCCTGGACATCACGTACGAGAAACGAAAAGCAATCAAATCTCAACTATTACCGGATTTCACAGCAGAGTGGCTAGAACTACAAAACACGGGACCACCAGATTTATCAAGCGTATGGACAATGTACTTTGACGGATCAAAAAGAGTCCAAGGCGCAGGAGCAGGAGTAGCTTTGATATCACCGCAAGGCGGCAAATTGAAATATGTGCTAAGGATGAGTTTTCTGCAAGCTTCCAATAATGAAGCCGAATACGAGGCTTTGCTCCATGGAATGAAAATGGCTAAAGCATGTGGAGCAAGTCAACTGAAAATATTCAGGGACTCGAATCTCGTCGTCCAGCAAGTGTTGAACCAGTGCGACGCCATCAGTGACAACATGACGGCATACATAAACTTATACTACTATCTAGAGGGAACATTTGATGGATGCGAAGTTTCACATGTCAGCAGGGCTAGCAACGAGGAAGCCGACAATCTAGCAAATATCGGGTCCCAATGCCTGCCTATACCACCAGGAGTATTTTGGGAAGAAATCATAGAGAGATCAATAAAAAATAGCACGTTTTCGACTACAGGAGAGCCAAGCCAGCACCCAACAATAGGCTCGGCGCCTGGCAAGCCTAGTACAGGAAGCACAATAGAACCAGAGGAAGTTATGATGGTCAAAGAAACCTGGATGCAGCCGTATCTAGCATACATGATAAACAAGACACTACCCGAAGATACAGTTGAAGCAAGAAGGATAATACGACGATCCAAGGCTTTCGTCGTGTTACAAGGGAAATTGTACAAGAAAAGCATAACTGGCGTCCTACAGCGATGCGTCACCCCTCAAGAAGGACAAGACATATTAAGAGATATCCACGCAGGAGTGTGCGGGCATCATGCTAGCAGCAGAGCTATTGCAGCTAAAGCTTTTCATGCAGGATTCTACTGGTTAACGGCTATTGAAGATGCAAAGGATATAGTCAAAAGGTGTGAGGCCTGTCAACGATTTGCATCTCGACCACACGCACCAGCAGCAGAACTACAGCCGATACCATTATCCTGGCCCTTTGCACAATGGGGTCCCGACATGGTAGGGAAACTACACAAATCCTGGCTAGGAGGACATGTCTACATGTTGGTGGCAGTAGACAAATTTACTAAATGGGTAGAGGCGGCCCCGGTAACAACCCAAGATTCCACAGCAGCAATCAACTTCATCAAGTCTATAGTATTTCGCTTCAGAGTGCCACATAGCATCATTACAGACAATGGACAAACTTCACATCGAAAGAGTTCAAAAGCTACTGCGAGAGTATGGGAATCAAACTGAAATTCACGTCTGTAGCACACCCAAAAACAAATGGACAAGTCGAGAAAGCCAATGGCTTAATATGCAACGGAATAAAAAAGAGGCTATTAGCGCCCCTGGAAAAAGCCAAACACGCCTGGGTAGATGAGCTACCCTCCGTGCTTTGGAGTCTTAGAACTACGCCTAATGCGGCTACCCAAGAAACTCCCTTTTTCCTGGTCCATGGTGCAGAAGCCGTGCTTCCAGTCAAAATCACCCATGAAGCCCCAAGAATTACGGCTTACGACGAAGAAACTTCTACAGAAGCACTTCAAGACGATGTTGACGCACTCGATGAAGCAAGATATGTCGCACTAGCTAGAGCTACGCAATACCAGCAAAGTCTATGAAACTACCATAGTAGTCGAGTTCGCCCACGATCTTTCGTGGTAGGAGATTTGGTCTTATGACTCAAGCAAGACAGGCACGGCAAATTAGAGTCCCCATGGGTGGGGCCTTACATCGTGACAGAAGTAATTCCAGGAGGAGCCTATCAACTACAAGACAAGAAGACAGGGAAAGATGAGAGCAACCCGTGGAATGCAGAACAACTTCGACGGTTTTATGCGTAGAAGGAGCATGGCGATATAAAACTTCTAGTTATGACCCTCTGAACCCAGAATATGAGGTTGCATGTCGGGTTCTTTGGGCCAACTCGACAATATGTATAATATGTCACTATTTTCCACTCGGGGGCTCCGACCCTCAAGTCGTATGAAAGAAAATAAAAATTATTGAGATCCCGTACTCATGTATCTTCGAGAATTATTACAAGGTTATTTACAACTCGATATTCGACAAAGAGCAAGCATAGTTTAAGGCAACGTGTAAATAAATTAAAACATACCTCGAAACATTGGTAGTTCCTCTAGTCTATTAATAAGCAAACACGATGGCATAAAATAAAGTTCATTACATGTACTTATTACATGAAGCACGCCAAGAGAGGACTAAAACAAAAGATTACATCAAAGAAGCATTTACTGAAACTGCACTTCAGCCTCGTATTCTTTCTGGCACTAAGTACAGTCGTAGATCTTCACATAAAACTGCAACGTACCACAGTGGTAGTCGAAGAGCATGAAAAACCCTTGGTGGAGGTCATGATCTTTAGCAAACTGGGGCCAGCCGCCCCAGAAATACATCTCGCCGCATCCATCATAGTAAACCTCCACTTCGTAGGGAGTTCCTCCCCCAGATTGTTCGCGAAGAATTGCTTCACGAAGCTCACGCCCATCCATGAACTTGGTGAATTTCAGCGGCACACGCTGTATCTCACGGCAATGAGCGCCGGCGATGCAGAAGAAAGAGTAGATCTTGGGAGGAGCAGGAGGAGAAGCATCACGCGGAGCGGCGCTAGTACCTAGAGCAGCAGCAGATACCTTGGGTTTGTTTTTACTCCCCACAGGGCGACCAGGACGCCGCTTCATAGATGTGGACGGCGAGGCCACCATCGCAGCGTCCTTTAGTTTATTCTTACTACCGCAGGGACGGCCGCGACCTCGCTTCTGCATCTGCACACTGACGTCTAGATTGGCACCACCAGCATCCGCCATTGACTTGGTGAGAGGACAAACCCTAGATGAGATACGGAGGATGAAGACGATGCGGCGGAGGAAGTTGGTAATGAAGGGGTTAGGGTTTTCCCTAGCCGGCGTCCTTTATTTATAAGCAAACTTTGGTGGGCCTCAACAAGTTATCGGTCCAAATAAATCCATGGGCTTTTACATTTTGCCCCGAGTAGAACATAAGGCAGCAGCAACATATATAAAGGACAGGGAAAAGATACATGTAAAGCCTACAAGGATAAAAAGCAATGCGGCAGAATAGTATTGATCACGACGCAACCCCTCATGGACTCGGGGGCTACTACCATCCGAAAAAAACCCTGGACGAGCAGTTAAGCACAATCGTACCAAGAGTACCGCACGAGAAAGATGAGGAGGCAATATGTATATTTTGAGCCTATACCCGAAAAATTTCGGCTATAGCCTCGGGGCTACTCCCATCGGGAGCACTGGTCGTGCACCCGATGATAATGGATAACATTGAAGAAAAATCAAAGGCGTAATCGACTACCTTTCGTCGACAACAATCTTCGACTTCATTGTCGACAAAATAAAAATCGATTACTCCCATTGGGAGTTATCCATAAGTTATTTGAAGAACAACTCGAATATTTGGCATATTTTAACAGTCAAACAAGGCTTGCGATAAGAAGTCAAATGATTCTCAGGCTAAGTCATCACGACAAAGCTTGAATGCCATGGTCATAGAAATCATGAAGGTAAGACCCCAGGATCCGTCCTGTGTGGCCTAGTATACGCACCTGAATGCACTCTGCTAGTAACTTTCCATGTCTACAACGCGAAGAAAATCCCGGTGGACGCACTGGGTACCCTGAGAACCACTAGAACACATTCTTTGTAAGTCTTAAATACGGAAAAAGAAAGGGTTTGACCAATTTACCAGATTCAAGTCCAAGGTGATTGAGTTTGAAGTAGGTAACAAGTATCTGCTCAGGCGGTTAACTGACCTCTTGATCCGTCAGAGCTGTCAGGCTTGTTAACCAAAACCCCTTGCGAGACAACATAATGAAAGTTGTTTATTTCGAATGCAGGAAGCAGAAGAATTCAAAAGATTAATCAAGTCGAAGATATGAAGAATTGAGATTCAACCCGAATCTACAATTCTGGTAGAATCTCGGGGGCTACTGACGAGGTTATAGATAATAGAGCCCATTACTTGAGTACCCCTGAGGCCCGTTAAGCTAGGCCCAAGTGTAATCATAGTCGACATACGAGTTCATACCGTATACCGATGTTATAATACGTAATGAACCCGACCGGATCCTCGAGACCTAGCCACCTATATATAGGGGCTAGGAGAGGATGGTCAGGGATAGATTGAGAGTAAGCCAAGTTGATCACCACGTTTATTCTCGATACACGCATTGTTTGACTAATTTTACCTTCAAGTTCATCCGACGTCCTATTCCCCCGATCCTAAGTTCTTCATCTAGAATATTTGTCGAGTTAACCCTCGTCAGCCGCCGAAACACAGAAACATGAAACAGAAGCCTAGGAGATCGAAGATTGGAGGGGAAAACTCCGGCGGGGCGCTGTCGGTGTGATCTCCATCCCCTCCGATGACTCTACCTTTGTCACCATGATGAAGAGGGAGTAGTCCACCTCTGGACTACGGGTTTGTGGCAGTAGCTAATTGTATCTCTCTCTTGTTCTTCATAGTCTTAGCACCATATGAGATGCATAACATGATTATGGCCATCTTTGTATCACTTTTGTGGTGGATCTTTCTATGAGTTAATATATGAGATTGCAATTGTTCTTTAATTTCAGTGTATGAGTAGATGCATATTATGTACCCCATTCTTGTTTACTTGTTATGATCAAACATGTTCATGAGAGCGTGTGTGGGGGAACGTGTGCATTAGTTGGAGTAATGGGGGTGATTTATCTAGGGAGTACCATCCTTGGGTGTCACTTGGGTGTTTACCTTACTTTGTTGCCTCACTAGGGATAAAGAAAATACCATGCTACAGGGTATCTCTAGCGTGACCTTGCTAAGTATCCGCGACTAGATCTAGTATGTTCTTAATTTAACTTCATGTCATTGTGCTTAATGCTATGCTCCGAGTTTATCTTAATACCGAGATGACTAGATTAAATTCCTATCTTGGTGGAGTATGAGAGAGATGAATAACCAAAACATCTCTACATAGGACGTGATGCCTGATGTCTACGCACGCTTCTATTATTGTAGACAGTGTTGGGCCTCCAAGTGCAAAGGTTTGTAGAACAGCAGCAAGTTTCCCTTAAGTGAATCACCCAAGGTTTATCGAACTCAGGGAGGTAGAGGTAAAAGATATACCTCTTAAGCAACCCTGCAATTAAGATACAAGAAGTCTCTTGTGTCCCCAACACCCAATACACTTATGAGGTGTATAAGTGCACTAGTTCGACGAAGAGATAGTGAAATACAAGTAATATGGATGATTATAAGTGGTAATTGCAATCTGAAAGAAAAATGGCAGCAAACAAACATGTAGTAGAACTGGTTGTAAACGGTGTTTCAATGCTTAGAAACAAGGCCTAGGGATCATACTTTCACTAGTGGACACTCTCAACAATGATATCATAATTAAATACATAAATATATCTTTTCTTCACTATGCTACCCTAAACTATTCTCTGGTTAACTTACAAACACGAATTCACCGTGTAGGGCTGTAAAAACACTCCTTAAAGTTCGCATTCCCCATGTAGACAACCCCACACTATCACCTTGAGCGCACTAGATGGTTCCAGACAAACACCACAATTTCATAGAGACATCCGACTCTAATTATAACTCATGATAAGTATTTTTGTAATCTTTAGCCTAAGAGCCACACACGATGCGCACACTGTCACCTTCACACCGTGGGACAAGGTGTCTTCGGAGATCACATTAATAAAAGCACTTGAGTAGCATAATAGATGAAGAGTAACATCTACTTATTCAACTAGATTACAAAGCTCATGATCACATAAAGATCACACCATGGGAGAGAGAGATAAACCACATAGCTACCGGTAGAGCCCTCAGCCTCGGGGGAGAACTACTCCCTCCTCATCATGGGAGTCAGCAACGGCAATGAAGATGGCGGTGGAGTCGATGGAGATGGCTCCGGGAGCAATTCCCCATCCCAGGAGGGTGTCAGAACAGAGACTTCTGTCCCCCAAAACTTGTCTTCGATGGCGGCGGCGCTGCGGAACTTTTCGTGGATAGAGGCTTCCTCTTCTAGGGTTTTCGCGTCGGGGGCAATATATAGGCAGAAGGGCGAGGTCGATGGACACCCGAGGGGCCCACACCATAGCCAGGCGCAGCCAGATGTGCCCGCGCCATGGCATGGTGTGGCCGCCTCCCGGCTCATCTCTGTCTCCCCTTTGGACTCCGTGTTCATGTCAGAAAAATAGGAACTTTGGCTTTTGCTTCGTCCAATTCCAAGAATATTTCCTTTGGTAAAAATCTGGCATAGAAAAACAGCAGAAAACAGGAACTGGCACTATGGCATCTTGTTAATAGGTTAATTCCAGAAAATACATAAAAATGCCACGAAGTGTAAACAAAACATAAAGCAATTGGTGTAAAACAAGAATATAGCATCAAAAATTATAGATACGTTTGCAACGTATTAGCATCCCAAGCTTAACTCCTGCTCGTCCTCGAGTAGGTAAGTGATAGCAAAAATAATTTTTGAGGTGATATGCAGCCAACACAATCTTGATCAAGTTATTGTAAAAGCATTTCAAGCTGAGATCAAAGTACTCTAAACATAGGCATGAAAGATATAATTCTAACAATAGAACTTAGCAACCATGTTACAACATGAAAAGCAACACAAACAAAAGATCATGAATAATAATGCATCGAAAGTTACTTGTTTGTTTTGAGCATAGAGAAAACATAGCAAAGTGGTATTCAGCTTGTCCTTCATGGAATAGCAAAACATAAATGCATAGGACACCTTCAAGTTCAAAGGGTGACTAGATACAAATAATTTGAGAACAAGCAATACCATAATCATGAATCAATCAATAATAAATTTTGGGACTATGCACATTATACTCAGAATGACAACTATGCTCTCTTAATTGGTGCATAAGGATAGAAGATGAAGACTCAACATAAAAGTAAAAGAAAGGCCCTTCGCAGAGGGAAGTAGGAATTAACAAGTTATATAAAGCTTCCAAAAATTATGGTACTCATTCGCTTTGAACTCTCATTACCCCTATCATAAGCATCTTGAATGGTTAAAGTTAATGTGAGGGCAAATATGAGTTATATATTTGACAAATCACAAGTTGGAAATGTCATGCCCCTTGAATACGAGTACCTAAACCTCATGCTACTCAACTTAGGTCCCAAATAAGTTCTTGTCATTGTAAGCATACATGTATCATTGAGAACGCCAACGGGGTACCTCCTGCCCCATGATATAGGAGTTTTCTCATACCAAAATGACAAGACAAATAGACAATGAGCATCTCAGCAATCCTTTTATTTACTATGGGCATAGCTTTTTATTGAAGATGCTTCATAGGATCCTCACTATGGTATGCTGTAAATTTCCACCATGAATGATGCATGGTTTGGGTTGGCGGCCCAGGCGTTTCTCTAACACATATACAAACTCCATGAGCTTACAAGTTTCCATCTTATTTCACACCGCCAGGCATCCATAAACAAAAGAACATGATATCAACTAAATAGAAATAAGTGCAATGTTGAAAGCGTGCCCCATGAAAGCATGGTTGTGCTCCCAACTCACAATTTGCAAGCATATAATCTTCATAAGATAGCCACAATGGTTCAAGTTTATTAAGTGCAAGAAACTAAATGTGCCATCAAGTTTGTGAGAGCTTTACTAACTAATTTTCTCATAATAAGCATTTAATTTGGAAGATAGATAAAAACATGATGAATATACTTGGAATAGCAATGATGCTAATAGGTAGATATGTGGACACATTGGTAAACTTTGTTTTTTTTGGAGTTGGATGCACGAGTAGAGCTCATACTCAGTACAGGTGAAGGCTAGCAAAAGACTGGGAGCGACCAACTAAGAGAGCAATAATGGCCATAATCATGCATAGTGACAAAACATTATTAATCAAAGCATAAAGTGATATTACAAGTCAAAAACTAAATGATCATAGAGGCTTCAGGTGACTGGTTCATACTCATAACATGGTGTGAGCATGAGCCAAGTCAACCCAAATAAAGCATCAAAGGAGAATACCACAATATTATGCTTTTGTATGATAAAAACAACACATGATTCTTTCAATGGCACATTAAGCACTCTCAGTTATTTGAGACAAGTTATGCTACAACAATAACTACTAAGCATATAATCAAAATAATATCTAGCATGACATGCTAAAGTCTGAGCCACAGTCTAAGCAAGCTTCCTTTTGCACCACTATAAGCATGAAATATTTTACTCTTCTCTAACAACAATCAACTTATTTGAAACAACTCTCATAGATAATAATCAATAAAGACCATAGAGCTAATCATAAACAAGTGAACCAAACCAACAAGCTCTGAACAAAATACGAGTGGAAAACAAGAGCTAAACGCAGTACTAGCAAAAAGTGAACACTCACAGAACAATAAGAGTGAAAACTAGAGTGTTCTAAACAATGAAAACAGAGCGTGTCTCTCTCCAAAACAAATATGATGGGATCTAACCATTTATTACAGAAAACAAAATAAAAGAAAACTGAAAACAAAAATAAAGACGCTCCAAGAACAACACATAGCATATGAAGCAATAAAAATATAGTGTCTTGAAAGATGACCTGATATTTTTGTTGATGAAGAAGGGGATGCCTTGGGCATCTCCAAGATTTGACGCTTGTACTTCTTGGATATTTCTTGGGGTAACATGGTCATCCCCAAGCTTGAGCTTTTGTCCATCCTTCATCTCATCACATCATTCTCCTTTCCCTACACTTGAAACTTCCTTCATACAAAACTTCACACAATTCTCATTAGCAACATTAGTGTATGCAAGATAGTAGATCCACTTTTGGTTTAGTTTCAACTCAAGTAAAACATCCATTAAAACATTAGATACTGTAGCAACTTCTTTTAAAATCTCTTCCGATCAAAAGAACTAAAAAGAAAGAGATTAAGAGGCAAATGCAAATAGTGGCAAAAATCTGTCAAAACAGAATAGCAGGTAAAGATTGATTTTTTTTGAAAATCTTCTGTTGCTCAAATCGAAAAGTGCAAAACTATCGAAAGTTAGATAATAGCCTGGGGCATGCGCGCAAAACATTTCAGATCAAAATACTATTCTGAGATTTATCACGATTTTTTACAGTGAAGCACAAAAATCTGTTTCTGGACAGCAAATTCCCCAAATCTTACTTCCTTCCTATTAGAGGCTATTCTTGGCACAAAAATGAAATAAAAAGGATAAGGAGAGATTTCTACAGATGTAATAACTTCCAAGACTCAAAGAAACAAAAAATAAACTGAAAGCAAAAAATATAATGGGTTGTCTCCCAAAAGCTCTTTCTTTATAGCCATTAAGATAGGCATGATAATTTTTATGATGCTCTCATATGTATAAATTGAACATATAAGAATGCATGAAGAAGCAAATATCCAACACATTTAAGTCTAACCCGCTTCCTATGCAAAGGAATTTTGTAAGAAAACAAATTATTGAAGCAAGAGGCTACTAGCATAGGAAGGCAAAACAAGTGCAACATCAAAACTTTCAACATAAAGAGAGGAGACTTAATATTATTGAGATGCATAAAACCATGTTTCCCTCTCTCATAATAACTTTCAGTAGCATCATGAATAAAATTAACAATATAACTATCACATAAAACATTCTTATCATGAGCCACATGCATAAAAGAATTAATACTCTCCACATAAACATAGTCATTCTTATTAATTGTAGTGGTAGCAAATTCAACAAAATAGCTATCATTATTATTCTTTTCACTTTAATCATCAAATATAGGAGGCATATTGTAATCATAATTAATTTTCTCCTCAATAGTAGGTGGACTGAAAATATCATATTCATCATTGTAATCATCATATATTGGAGGTATAGTATCATCAAAGAAAATTTTCTCCTCCGTGCTTGGGGGACTAAAAATATCATGATCATCAAAACTAGCTTCCCCAAGCTTAGACTTTTCCATAGCATTAGCAATAATGGTTTTCAAAGAATTCATACTAATAAAATTGCTATTAGCATGCAAATAAAGTTCCATAGGTTTTTTAATTTTCTCTTCAAACACTTCATGTCCTAACCTAGGATAAATACTATAAAGCTCTCTAATTTTGTTGTTGTTTTCCATTAAGCCTAACTAGTGAAAATAAAAACAAGAAACAAAAGATATAATTGCAGAATCTAAAGGAAATGCCTTTGAGCACTCACACACCAACAACAGTACTAGAAGATAGCTTAGTAGCCAGAGGATGTGATTACCTTTTACCTTACCTCCCTGGTAACGGTGCCAGAAAAGAGCCTGATGTCTATGCATGCTTCTATTCTTGTAGACAGTGTTGGGCCTCCAAGTGCAGAGGTTTGTAGAACAGCAGCAAGTTTCCCTTAAGTGAATCACCCAAGGTTTATCAAACTCAGGAAGGTAGAGGTCAAAGATATCCATCTCTACAATTAAGATACAAGAAGTCTCTTGTGTCCCCAACACACCCAATACACTTGTCTGGTGTATAGGTGCACTAGTTCGGCGAAGAGATAGTGAAATACAAGTAATATGGATGATTATAAGTGGTAATTGCAATCTAAAATAAAAATGGCAGCAAGCAAACATGTAGAACTGGTTGTAGACGGTGTTTCAATGCTTAGAAACAATGCCTAGGGATCATACTTTCACTAGTGGACACTCTCAACAATGATATCATAATTGAAACATTAAATATATTTTCTTCACTATGCTACCCTGAACTACTCTCCGGTTGGATAACAAACACGAATTCACCGTGTAGGGCTGTAAAAGCACTCCTTAAAGTTCGCATTTCCCATCTAGATAACCCCACACTGTCACCTTGAGTGCACTAGATGGTTCCAGACAAACACCACAATTTCATAGAGACATCCAACTCAAATTATAACTCATGATAAGTATTTCTATAATCTTTAGCCTAAGAGCCACACATGATGCGCACACTGTCACCTTCACACCGTGGGACAAGGTGTCTCCAGAGATCACATTAATAAAATCACTTGAGTAGCATAATAGATGAAGAGTAACATCTACTTATTCAACTAGATTACAAAGCTCATGATCACATAAAGATCACACCATGGGAGAGAGAGATAAACCACATAGCTACCGGTAGAGCCCTCCGCCTCGGGGAGAACTACTCCCTCCTCATCATGGGAGTCAGCAATGGCGATGAAGATGGCGGTGGAGTCAATGGAGATGGCTCTGGAGGCAACTCCCCGTCCCGGCAGGGTGCCAGAACAGAGACTTCTGTCCCCTGAAACTTGTCTTTGATGGCGGCGGCGCTGCGGAACTTTTCGTGGATGGAGGCTTCCTCTTCTAGGGTTTTCATGTCGGGGGCAATATATAGGCGGAAGGGCGAGGTCGGTGGATGCCCGAGGGGCCCACACCATGGCCAGGCATGACCAGAGGTGGGCCCGTGCCATGGCATGGTGTGGCCGCCTCCCGACTCATCTCCGTCTCCCCTTTGGACTCCGTCTTCGTGTCAGAAAATAGGAACTTTGACTTTTGCTTTGTCCAATTCTGAAAATATTTCCTTTGGTAAAAATCTGGCATAGAAAAACACCAGAAAATAGGAACTGGCAGTGTGGCATCTTGTTAATAGGTTAGTTCCAAAAAAATGCATAAAAATGCCACGAAGCGTAAACAAAACATAAAGCAATTGGTGTAAAACAAGCTTGGGGCATCAAAAATTATAGATACGTTTGCAACGTATCAATGCCCATATGAATTCATCTAAATGTGAACTTTGTTGCAATCTTTTATGTCAATTGTATGATCTTATGTCCGCCATATCTTTAATGAGAGAGTGCATTAGTGAACCCATGAACCCCGGTCCATTTTTAATTATAAGAAACAACTTTCCATTCACTTTATTGCTATTTTTATTTTCAGTTATTATCAATTTCGAAAATACAAAAATATTTCCTTTATTGCATTTCACAAACCAAACCACTACAACCATACATTTTACTGTTTATCATTGCATTGCATATTACTTTAATTTGCATATTCCCGCGGCACAGGATTTTCTGGCGTCATTGCATTTGCATATTTATTTCTAGTTTTGTATACTTACACACACCTTGTGCTTGACAACCACTTGGTGAGATTGAGGGCACAAATCAATTTTATTTTACCTTGCAGGTTGTTAGAAGAGGGACAGAAAGGATTCTTATACACACAGTTCCCCGAGAGTTCGATATAGACCCTCAAGTCACCTTCGTGGGGAAAATCAAGGTTCCCTATGCTTAGCACTCTACTCTTGGTGTCTCAACCTAGCGAAGCATCAAATACTCGCCTTGATAATGTTCAAGGACGCTGCTGTCAGGTGAGTCCTCGATGTCGGCCTCTCTGAACAAGAAACATATGCTATGTTGAATTATTTTGGTCCACGTTATTTATAGCTATTTCGCTTTTACTTTCAAACTTGCCCATGAAATTTGAATTTGTTAAGGTCGAGGCAGATTCTAACAGGTGGGTCCCCGATGTCTGACTCTTTAAATAATAAACGTGTGCTATCCAAATTTATTTTTCTTTCCTGTGATTGCTGGCTACTTGGTTTTTATTTTTGAACCCGCTCCTGAAATTCGAACTTGGTAAGGTTGAGGGACTGATGCATGTAAAATATATCCATGATCTTTATAGTTTATTAGTTCATATTCTTTATTATTTATCAACTTTATTATATTTATTGGTACTAACCTACTAATAGTCGCAAAATCACACAATTTTTTGTTTTACACTTTGTTCTGTAGTAATTTGAACAAATATGGAAAGTCCCCTTCAATTTGGTGAAATTCGAAGTTTCCTAAAATTTGTCTCTACGGCAAAGGTTTTTAAGGTGCCACGTTTTCAGCCCGAGTACAATGTCAAAATAAAAAGTGTTCAACTTGGAAGTTGTTGGGAATTTTCTTGTAATGCTGATTATTATAAAATTCGTTCAAAACGGAGTTCGTATGCGACCTGAGCGCCCCGAACATTGAAAGGTACGTACAGAAGCAATTTCAGGATTCTAAAAGTTGGTGACGTGATTGATTCAAACTCTTGCCATATAAGATCAATTTGGCCAATCTACGACTTGAGAGACTTGTGGTCCTTTGGAGGAATCACCATGAAGGTTCTAGAGGTGCCCAATAGCCGTTGGATCCAAGGAGTTAGATTCGATGGCCCCGGTGAAGCCTCAAACATTCTGATATTTTGCTGATTCAGTTATATAGGAAAAGAAGGAATCAACAACACAGCTCAACAAAATAAACCGATAGCTTAGAAATATCATTGTCCTGGATGATTGTCTATCAACCTGATCCGTTTGAAGCACCGGTCCTGTTCTCATTCCACTTCTAGAACCCCTCAGCGAGTGTAATGCTGGAGCCAGTTCCCTTTTAATTTGTCGGAAGTATGTAATATAATTTCTCAAAGTTTGTAGCTGATGTAATATTTAGTTACTTTTACTCACCGGTTATAACTACATGTTAGTGCTTCTCGAAAGTAGAGGCCAATAGTAAACCTGCCGTGATAGGACCTATATGGGCCAAAAGAGTGGGCCATCACGAACGACATGCTATGAACAGTAATGGGCCTAGATGGGCCAAATTAGCGGACCATCACAAACAATAGACAGTGAACAGTAATGGCCTTGGTGGGTCCCTAAAGGGTTGGACCTTTATGCCTTTGTTCCTTCAAGTACCATAGAAGTATTACAATATCTGAGTTACTAAAATACTACGAAAGTGTTGGTATCGAATCACTATTGAAGTAACATAATAATGGTACCGTTGATGCATGCAAAATACATACATGAACTTTGCAGTTATTGATGTATATTCCTACATATTATAATGTTATTAGTTGTTATAATCATGATTTGCAATGATTTATGGGGATTTTCCATCGATCCTCCTTATTTTGGTTATAACTCTGCAAACTAGGAAAACCTGTTTTGTGTATTTTTTTTTGTTTCAGGAACCTTTGCGAACTCAAATTAACCTGGGATTTTTTGGGCGTTAATATTTTATCAAATTGACCCCGGTCATAAGAAACACCTTTCAAACACTTTTACTCGCACTTTTATTTTCAGCATTAAAATATTCCAAAAATACGAAAACATATTTACTTTCTTGCATCCACATGTAAAACCCAAAAACATCTTTACCGCATTTTATAAGTTGCATATTATCTTAGTTTACCTTTCCTGCATATCATATTTATTTTACTTACATTCACACCTTGTACTTGACAACCACTCAGTGGACTTGGGGACACAAGACAAGAAAATTATTTTGTAGGTTGCTTGAAGAAGAACTACAAGAGCTTTTTTGACTGTTTCCCGAAAGTTTGATATAAACCCTGAGTTTCCTCGTGGGGAAAATTTACTCTTGCTATAACACTCTACACTTAGAGTCCTAAATAGTTGGCACCTTGCTTAGTATCATCAATCGTTAAGTCATAGTTTGTAATTATTTTTTACCACGCCGTAGGTGATCATGAGACAATAAAAAAAGGGTAGTACGAACAACAATCACGCGGCATGAGATGATGAAAAAAGAGGGTAGCATGAAAGTAGCACTACACTGAAGATGGAGTGTCCTGACTGAGGTAGGTGTTGTGCCTGAAGTGAGAACAATACGCGCCGGCTTAAAGAGGAAACATGCGGCGAAACAAATGTTTTTGAAGCAGTAGAGAGGGCAGTAGTATTGTCCCTAGATAAAAGTGGTGGCAAACGGTGGAGTATTATTGTTCCGAGAGTTGCTATAGAAAAAGGCAATAGTATTTTCCCGGTTCAAAGAGAGAGAGACGATGGAATAAGTGTATTTTTGACATCAGTATAGAAGAAGACATTAGTATTTTTTTGAATAAAAGAGATGACGGAGCAACTATATTTTTTTTATGGAAGAAGGCAATAGTATTTTCCCCATTGAAAGAGACATGTCATTGCTACAACAAAAGAAGGTATGTTTTTTCCTGGGTAAAAGGGGTGGCGTGCGGTGGAGGAAGCCTATTTTATCAAAGGTAAAAAAAAGTATTTTTCCATAGTAAAAGAGGCAATGTTAGATTTTTTTAGAAATCACCATAGAAAAAGCAGTAATATGTTTGCCCAATTAAAGAGATGGTGAAAGATGGTGTACTTTTTAAATAGCCGACGTGTGATGGAGCAAGTGTATTTATTTAGTATCTTTTATAAGTAAAATAGGTGATGAATGATACCATTTTTTGGAAAGTAAATAGTAGTATTTCCAAAGGTAAAAGGCGGCATACGGCAAAGTAAGTAATTTTTTCTAAATATAATGTAGAAGAAGACATTCAGATGGTGAAATAAGTACATTTTTTGAAGGTGCCATTGAAGAAGGCATTAGTATTTTTTTCTAGAGAAAAAGAAGCCATAAATAATACAATATGTCATAGGATGATCATGAACTATTGCAAACAAATGACTATTGACAAACTAACATCAGAAAATTATTGTTTGCGATCAATAGAAGAAGTTAGTTGCATTCTCTCGAATAAAAAAGTGATGGATAGTGTAGTATTTTGTTTATCAAAATTACCGTAGGAGAGTCTAGAGCTATTGTAGAAGAAGACAAATTCCCTTTAAGAAATACTAATGGAGATTACTCTTCCTACACCACTGAAAGAATATTGTGGGAAAATAACCATCGACAAATTACCCTCTATTAAAAAATACTATTGGGTAATTACACCGGTTATTTACTGCTGGTTTTGAACGTTTGTGTTAAAATATTAATGCCAGAGAATTGCCATTTGTGTACCATCAAAGAAATACTAATGCGAATTGCAAAAATTACGCATCCAAGAAAAATTACTGTTGAGCAATTATTGTTGGGGAGTTACTGTTTCGCCCTGTACCGACAAATTAATGAATGAAATATTTCAAAAAAAAATTGTAGCGCTCCCTATCCATGCTGTAAAATGGAAACTACTGGTAAATTATTGGCCATATTGTATCAGGAAAAGTAATTGTAAAATATTATTATCCGAAAATTGCGCATCATCATTGAAGAAACACCATTGAATAATTACCGCCATGAATTACCGTTACTAATAAAAAATGCGGGTAAAAATACTGTAGCTCACAATGTTCATCTGTATTGGAAAATTACTATGAAAAATCAATAGCATAAAAAATTAGAGCATAAATTACTATTATGGACGCTCTAGTAGAGTGATGATCGATGTTGTTTTTGCCTTTGAATCGGTATTTAAGGGTTTAGATACTATGATACTATTCATGCATTAGTACTATTTACATGAATGCGCCGCTTTGACCACCTGCTAGAGTTTGTATTGAATTAAACAAATATTATAGATGGGTACTGTAGATTGCCATCTATAGTGCAAGGAGCATGCCTAAGAGGTCACTATTTCTCTCATCTTTTTATATATGTATAGATGCCTTGATGAACCTACGGGCCTAGTTGAGACAGTGACTTGGCAGGCCTTTAAAAGACCGAATGTGTACTAGGCCTAAAATGAGCCCCTTTTGTATGATGTTCTAATGGCCCCCAATTGGGCCCAAACTAAAATAGACTAGATAGTTACCAGTATGGGCTACGCGGTATTGGATAATAGAAATTCTTACTAGGCCGTTAGTAGGCCTAAAATGAAATAGGCTGGATATTTAGCAGGCCGCGTGTGGGCACTTTAATACGTCGATTATCTTAAGGCCAGAAAGCATAATAGGCCCGTACATCGGTTGACCCTCTTTGTGCCAGCAGGACTAAGATGGGCTGGCCCATGAATAGTAGCAGGCCCTAGATGGGCTGGCTCGCCAACTGGCCTTATGAAGGCTGACCCACCAGCAGTAGCAGACCTTAGATGGGCCATCCCACCAGGAGTAGCTAGACTTTTGTGGGCCAACCCAACAGTAGCAACATGCCTTGGACATGCCGGCCTATTATATTTTTCCAATCTTAGATGGGCTGACCTGCCAGCAGTAGCAGACCTTAGATGGGTCGAGCCTTTAAGTCTTATCAACCTTAGGTGGTCCGAGACCTTAATATTTAGCAGGCCTTGAGTGGGGCTGCCATCTACCACGGTTGACGACCATGACAAAAAAGTTAACAACGGTTGCCACGTGTCAGCTAGAATAACGTCATAATTTGGTGGTTCGGTGAAACCCATCTACCACAAAACTGATTATCGTGGTTAAAGACTCATATCTATCACGGTCATCGAAAAACTATGACAGAAATATCCATAACGGTCGATAGATTACGATAGTCAAATCGTGGTTAAAGGCTCATAACGACCATTTTACTATGATTTTTAACCGTGGTAGATGGGTATTTTTTTCTAGTGATGACACTAATTCAATCTGTCCTTTTCAGGTTTTAATGATCATCGCACTTTATATTAGGTCCTTCACTAGGATTAGACGCTCACATTAATTTTTTTTCCTTTTTATCACCTTTTTTTTCTGGGTCGATGAGACAACTCTTCCATCTTGATGTGCCACCAGAGTCTTGTTGCGTCTGCGGCATGACCCACTCCGTGGACATAGTTGCGATTGTTAATGACCACGTTTTATTTTTTACAAACCAAATGATTCATAGCGAAACACATCAAAGGGTTCAAATGAAGTAATAAAGAGCATGATTATAAAATAATAAAATTTAAGTTCACACACCAAATAATTCAAAGCCAAACACAAGATCGGTTAAAATGAAGTTCAGAGCATGAAGGGTTCAAATGATGTAAAAACACAACTATGAATTTTTATGGGGTAGCCACTGATGTAACAAGATTATCCGGCAGAAGAGCCATGGAAGATCATCTCCCTCAACCTAAGTAGGAGTGTCGAAGCAGCAGCTAAACAAAGCTGGGCTAACAAACACTAGCGTGTGAACCTCTATTGCTACCTCGAATTGGCCGTGCCTTCTCCGAGTCACCGATGTGATAGACTGACAGTGACTAGGGAGTAAGACAGTAAGTATAGTCTTGGCCTGTCGAGAGACCAGATAAGTACCGATAGAGACAATTAGTACGGTCTGGTGTGACCACACACCAGATTTTCTCGTCTCTCGTCGTACATGTGTGGCCGGCGGGGCATATATCAATCCAAACATCCAAGTGAATCACGTCAGCTGGTAGGAAATTTTGCCGCTTGCGTTGCGCCCACTCCTGCCAGTACAATCAACCTTAGCTATGGCGACAGCGCCACCGCGCCGCTCGCTGCTTCTGCTGCTTTTGCCACAGCTTCTCCTCTTCCTCCTCCTCCTCCGCCCCTTCCTCGCCGCCGCCACGCCGTCGATCACCACGAAGGCCGTGCCGCGGCTGCCGGGTTTCAGCGGAGACCTGCCCTTCTCCCTCGAAACAGGGCAAGTGCATATATATGTGCCCTGCATGCTCTGCTCTCCATCTGGCATCTTCTTCTTCCTCGATTGATCGTCGGAATATGATGCGATGTGGTACATGGTGCAGGTACGTGGAGCTGGACGACGGCGTCCGCCTCTTCTACTACTTCATCCAGTCGGAGCGCGACCCGGCGGAGGACCCTGTCCTGCTCTGGCTCACGGGCGGACCTGGCTGCTCCGCCCTCTCCGGCCTCGTCTACGAGATCGGCCCTTTCTACTTCGACTTCCAGGGGTATACAGGGAGCGGCCTGCCTACTCTGCTCTACAAACCAACATCTTGGACCCAGGTTCAGTTGGCTGAGACACCTAAGTTTCAGATACGGGAGTATTCTATTGTGGAGTACTAGTTTGATCATATTGTTGTCACGAACGACAACAGGGATGTTTTCATTCCAATTCAATCATATTGTAGGTTAGCAATATCATCTTCGTGGATTCTCCGGCGGGGACAGGCTTCTCGTATGACACCACGGGCAACACAACCATACCTAGTGACACCATTGTTATTCAACAGCTACACACCTTTCTCCAAACGGTTCACTCTTCACCTTCAGTTATATTCTTTCATACCACAAAGTACAGGATTAGTCACCGGTGTAAGTTTCCATTTGATTTCTTTTCTCTGCAGTGGTTTGATGAACACCCACAGTTTTTGCCCAATCCGTTCTACGTTGCGGGCGATTCGTATAGCGGCGTAATCATACCTCCTCTTGCTATGAAAATTGCTGAAGGTAGTTGAACTCCCATCATATCGACAAGGATTACTCATCTTATAAGTTTCTCCAAAGCGTTTGTTTTCCTACGAGTACAAAATGTGTTATTCTAACCACACATCGCTTTCGTTATAGGGGTAGAACACAGCAATGAGCCGCTCATCAATCTCAAGGTATTCTATAGTACTTCCATTATTTCTCTTCTGACATATTATTCAGGGTTCATTTTTGTGTAATTGCAATATTTATTATTCTCTTTCCTAAGGTTTCCAATGGGCATACTTATAGATCTTTATGTCCAAAAAAGTCTTCTTTTGCTTAAATCTTATGAACTAATATGGCAGGGACGGGTTCCCTCTATCAAGGCAAACAAAGTTCAGTTTAACAACAACATGTATAAAACAGAACAGAATATATGTTGAAACTTACATATATTTGTTCAAAGATGTGTCTCGACATCTATATTCTTGAAGTTCAATGGGTTAGTTCAAAACATGGTAACCATGTTTGGATAAAATTCACCTTTTTACTATTCACTTTGTTTGGTCGATTTCCTTGAATATCTATACAATACGAACTACAATCCAGCAGTCATTGCAACAAGGCCTTAAGTAGTTGGTCAAGACATGTTTTATTTGTCTGCTTTCATTGACGCCGTTGGTAGTTGAAACTTTACAATGACCTATATTTTTATGTGCACTCTCGATACAGGAGTTCACAGATGTTTTTTTATTACACTTCAATGTTTATCCTTTCTCTAATGCCCTATCCCCTACGAAAAATTGTTTTTAACATTCTTATATGTGTAAATATGTGATTCTCTTATACTCTCTGTAAGTAGCGACAAATTAATACCCGCAGAAAAATAATCATCTTAGCTCATCAGGGTGTCATTGCTGGCAATCCATTGACTGATGCAACGTTAGACATCAACTCCCGAGTTCCGTATCTTCATGGGATGGGAATTATACCAGATGAAATCTACGAGGTGAGATAGGCATGAAATAATAAAAGTTTACCTTTCAAGATCTAATTTTATGTCACACGAGAAAATGACATATTATAGCATTTCCAAAATCTAATCGAAGTTGGCTAGCTTCTACTCCCTTTCAACAAAAATGTAATGCTTCTCAATCGAAATGGCTAAACATATGCTAACATATATACTGAATGAGGTCAATTTTGTTCCTATTTACTTAAATTCCCTAATATGCAGGCTGCTCGTGAAGGCTGTAGAGGACAATACAGTAGGCCATCAAACGCTGATTGTGCCAATTCCCTTCAAGCAATCGATGTCGTAAGTGACAGCAACGACAATGAATATGTGGATTATGTCTTTATTAATGCACAATATACTTAGCTAGTTATAAGAGGTACTTGTCAGTTGTGAGTTAATCGGTAGTTTTTGGGTTGGATGCAGTGCATAAGGGATTTAAATGATGTACACGTCTTGGAGATAAAATGTCCAGAGTATCCAAGCCTCACCATTCACAAGCAACCGATGTTGCAAGCTCATGGTAGGAAAAGGCTATTAGAGTCCGCAGTTTGGTTCATCTGCAGGGTAAACATCTCAAATATTATTTCAATTTCTTCTCGATTTTCATTTCTCTTTTTCGTTTTCGCTTCATTTACTTTTGTTCAGAGTTCTTATTGCTTTCATTTTATCGTTCTCTGATTGTACGGTGTTAACTGTGTCAACATCTTAACTGTTATGCTTAATTCCGTTGACGCAGAATGCCACTTACTTTCTGTCCGAGGTATGGACAAATGACGAAGCTGTAAGGGAAAGTTTGGGTATTCACAAGGTAAGGTAGGGGTACATATTTCAGAGAATTCCCTACACCTTTTCTGCAGTGAGAGAACTCTCTGCACGCAATCAAAGAAGCACTCGTTCCCTCCAGGACGAAGGGCTAATTTTGTATGGTGTATACTGTGCAGGATACCGTTCCATCATGGCTACGATGTGATTTCGATATACCTTACATAACGGAAATCACCAATGCAGTGGATGATCATTTAGCATTGATTACGAAAGGATACCAGGCCATGATCTACAGGTAGGAGAGTGATCAACTTCCTTTTGCTGACACCCGTTTCTCCCACGTCTCCTTAATTCTATAAGGACGCAGCTAGCCAGCATCCGGTGCTGGTTAGTCTAACCCAGCATCCGGATGCTGGTTTAACCGATCTGACATCTGGGTGCTAGTTAGCTTGACCCGGCATTGGGATAGAGAAAAAGTGCTATTCGGTAAAAAAAAGGGCACAAAACGCCAAGGACGGACAGACAGGACGTGCGGTTTGCGCGCTGCTAAAAACCAAGCCAAACCAGCAACGTTCAAAACATCCCCATGCTCTCTCTCCAGCTCTTCCCCTCTCGCCATTGGCCTTTTCACCAAGGAGCTCTTTTCTTCCTCCTCAGTTCTCCATCCAGATTTCTCCATGGAACCCATCGATTGACTTCTCCATGGAGCCCATCGATTGGCCCAAAAAACAAGACTCAATCAATTGAGAATGCTAAAGCAACTTATACTAATCAAAGTGGATATTATAGCAGCCGTTGCGCGCCTGTGATCTTCTACATCTGAACAAACAAAAATGAAAGAGTGCATTTAGCCAGCAAAATTGTAACCTATTTTGCAATATGTACATGCTTGTGTGCAACAGAACGGTCACACCAAATCACTCAGCCTCTTTCGAAACAATCACACTGGGCAAAAAAAAGAAAAAAATGCATGAAATTCACGATTAGATGACTTGGCGCGGAGAAAAATGGATCCACCTGCGCGTCTTCTCACTGCCGCAAGTTCAATGCTCCCGGTGCGCAGTCGCTCTCCGCCGAAACTTTTCCAAAGTTGAGAGCAATTATCTAATGCTAATGTAAGGCATGCAAAGTAGGCAGCTTAAAATGGTGGCATTGAATTACAATTTTGCCACTTTAAAGACTCATAGTTTAAGCAACTTAGGATCAAATTAACGTGGGGTGCAATTAAAATTTTGTTAATTTCAAGGCTCATTGTTTAGGCAACTTAAATAGTAGTCAACTTTAGACATAGTGACAAAGCAACTTGGTTTAAATGTAAAAACAAGTTGAATAATAGCAAAAACTTAACAAAGAATGACATGGAGAAGCAACTTAATTAAAATCACTACCTACTTAAGCATATTGATTAAGCAACTTAGTTAAAATCACTACCTACTTAAGCATATTGATTAAGCAACTTAATTAAATCAGTAGCCAACTAAAATTCTAAAAAGAAAGTTGGTAAATAAGTAAACTTAGGTAAGCATGGTGAGAAAACTATTAGTAAGATTCATCATCCAACTTAAACATGATGAGGAAACAACTTAATTTAAATCGTAGAACAAGTTGACAAACAGCAAACTTAACTAAGCATAATATGGAGAAGCAACTTAATTAAAAATGAACGCAGGTCTTTGCTGCAGTGTTGTTTTGTAACAAAATGAATACAAGGATCGAGAAAAAAGACACACACACACACATGGCTAAAAGGTGGGTTTACCTCACGGGGATAATTCTTAGGAAGCCTTGATGATACAAATTCTTCATTTCTCGTTATCCTAGCCCAAAGACCATCTCTTATGGTAGCACCAACACCATCTTTCAACTATTTTGTGCCGAAGTAAAGAAGTAAAATGTGTTAACAATACTAGTTGAATCATCCTAACCATCATCATAGACAAAATAGCAATATGTCTAAGGTAAAGCATGATTACACAAAAAACAACTTGGTTAGATTGAGAAGACAATTTAGTTATGATGACAGCTCAACTTAATCAAAATTTGAAACCAACTAATATGCAAAAGAGATTGATAAAAAATAGAAATAAGTCTAACAGGCATGATTATACAGAGAAAAACTTGGTTAGATTGAGAAGACACTTTGTTTCTTTTATGGGGAAGACAACTTAGTTATGATAACAGATCAACTTAATCAAAATTGGAAACCAACTAATAAGCAAAAGAAGTTGATAAAAAATAGCAGAAAGTCTAAGATTAAGCATGCTTACACGAAAACAACTTGGTTGGATGGAGAAGACAACTTATTCATGATGAAAGATCAACTTAAATAAAATGAAAAACAGACTAATAAACAAAATAGGTTAATAAAAATAGCAAAAAGTCAAAGGTAAAGCATGATTACACAAAAATAATTTGGTTAGACTGAGAAGAACTTAGCTAGCTGACAAAAGTAACCAACTTACTTAGATTCAGTAACCAACTCAACCGTGTTCAGAAGCCAACTTAGTTAGATTCAGTAACCAACTAACTAGAAGACGAAACACAATTAAACCTCAGTTTAAAGGTTGATAAGCCAACTTAGTTAGATTCAATAACCAACTTAACAGTGTTCCAAAGCCAACTTAGTTAGATTCAGTAACCAACTAATTAGAAGACGAAAGACAATTAAACCTCAATTTAGAGGTTGATAAACCAACTTAGTTAGATTCAGTAACCAACTTAACAGTGTTTAAAAGCCAATTAAAAAGGTTGCGGATAAAAAATAGCCTAGCTATGTTGTACAACCAACTTAGCTAAATACAGTGCCAACTAACGATATTGAAAGCAATTAACTACAATGAACACTGCAACCTACTGTAAATCAGTGAACAGCTAAAACAGGGTTGTGCTGGAGAAAAATATAAATAAACTTAACTAGAAAATGAAAGTGCAACTAAGTTGGATTAATAACCAATTTAGCTATGCTGAATAAGCCAATTTAATGAAAATTAGTGTACAACTTTAAAAGGTGTAGTGCTAAAGAAATGAACTTAACTAGAAATTAAATTCAACAAAAAATACAACTTATGGTGGATTCCAGTACCCAACTTAGCTATACTGAGCACTTCGACTCAATGTTAATTAGTGTACAACTGAAAAAGAGGTATTGCTGGAGAAAAATATAAATAAACTTAACTAGAAAAAAAGCAACTAAGTTGGATTAAGAACCAATTTCGCTATGTTGAATAAGCCAATTTAATGAAATTAGTGTACAATTTTAAAAGGGCTAGTTCCGAAGAAAAATAAATGAACTTAACTAGAATTAAAATTTAACAAAAACACTATGGTGGATTCCAGTACCCAACTTAGCTATATTGACCACTGCAACTTTATATATTCAGTGCACAACTTGAAAATCTGAAAGCAACTTACTTTAAACAATATAATCAAGTTAAGCATGGTGAGTGAGCATACTTACCCAACAACAGTATACAACTTATGAGATGATGCTAAAAAGCTGGAGCTACCCTAGAAATATATAGAATCAACTATGAAAATCCTCATGTCATAAAAAAAAATTTAGTTCAAAACTTGAACTAAACTTAGCAAACATCAGTATGCAAGCTGTAAGATTTTTTGCTGAACAAGCGAAAACTATAAAAGTTGAAACCAACTATAGAACACACAAACACAAAACAAGTTGAATTCCTATACAGATGACATATGGTATACTTTCTACTAAGACAAAAACCCTGCTACAGCATGGCTCCAATTGCAAAATTCCTACTGTTGTTAACTAAGAAACCAGTAGGCAACTTAGTCATGGTTGCAGAAATCACCTAACCTATTTTCATTGCCCAAGTTAATTAAACTAAGCAAGATTTTTGTAAAACATAGAAAACTGTCCTATCTAATGGGTGATGTGCTCAGACAGATCAACAAACATGACAGGAAAGTCCCAAACACCCCGAAATCTTGTGAAACAATTCACTGAAAAAGATCGTACAGCGTAGGCACTGGGTAAATTTCAGCCATAACACACCAAAATCATGCAAAAAATTCACTGAAAAAACATACAGGGCAGAGACTAGTTGAATTGCGATCTGAAACACCAAAATCATGCACTATAATTCACTGATGACAGATCATACATGGCAGGTACTAAGTGAATTTTGGCCATCAAGCACCAAAAACATGCCCTACAAGTGCACTGACAAGCCATACATGGCAGGTACTGGATTAATTTCGCCCTCAAACACATAGCATTGACCTATCTAGTACGTGTTGTAATCAAACAAATCAAGGTTAGGGCAGACACTCACAGAAAATGTACTACGAGACCAGGTAGATAAATATACTGATGAGATAGAGACAGACCAACCAATCTAGTCATAGATAAATACTAGATACTGCATGCGTTAGCTGAACTAGAAAATAAACTAGCAGAACATTCAGCAACATGCACGCCATGAGAACAAAACCGCACCTCTGTTGCAGATCTCAGTCGAACAGCACCCTCTGCTCCCAAGCCCTTGCCCCACAGGAAGTCCTCTGCGGCCGGTCTATCACCTCCTGCCGCTCGAAACTGACCTCCACCGACGACTGCCGCTCAAAACTGACCTCCACCGACGAGCTGCTCCCCGCCCTCGCGCACGTAGTGCTCTCTGCCGACGAAATCCACGGCCGCAGTGCAGCGCGGCCAGCTATCCGGCGCCAGGGTCGGCGCCCTCTCGCGCGCTACCTCTCCGCCGACGAGCAAGGCGCAATACCGCGCACGTCGCTCTCCGATGCAGAGATCGACGCCCTATAGCGTGCAATCTCTCGCGCCGACGAGCTCGCTCATCCCCCCATCTCAATCCCTCCACCGTCGGAAGATTCACCGGAGAAATCGACCCGAATCTGCAGAGAAACCCTAGCAATTTGGGGAGGGAATGGGGAAAATGGGGAATGGGGGAGCAAGATGCGAGAGACACATCTCTAGTTTGGACACGTCAGCAGCGGCCAGGTGAGAAATGGTCGGGATCAGGTGGATTTATGTCGGGGCGGAGCTCTCGCGCGCTGCGCGATCCGTCACGTTCGGGAAGGATCCGACGATCACAAAACGAGTGCTCGATTAGACACACAGCATCCAAGCACTTTTTAGCAATTGGGATTCTATAATGGATTTGACTGAATAATCAATATTTGAACGGTTATGTGTGACGTTGCAGCGGCGACCATGATTCTAAGATACCTCATGTTGGCACCCAAGCATGGATCAGAAAACTTAACCTGCCCATCACAGGTGATTGGCGACCATGGTATGTGGCCGGCCAAGTTGTAGGGTAAGGACCGACTCACAATTTGTATTATTTTGTATACACCATGACTCATAAGTATGTAATTCTTACGGGGTAAAAATATTGATATCACCATCAGTTGTGACCCGACTAATCTAACTTTGATCAATGGAAATATTACATTTTATAAAACCTAGCAAAACTACACATAAATGCGTGAAAATACATTTCAACAAGAAGTTGCGCATGCATTATTTTTTTCAAGTACAATATCTAAATATTTCAAAAGATAGTAAATTGTTAAATAAAATCGACTAACCTATGTCCAGTCGTCCACAAGGTAGCTTTTCAAATACAGAGGAATCTAATACTACACTTCGGAGATACCGTTCAACGTTCAAAACATGTGACAAGGAGTACTATGCTTATTAGTAAAAGTTAAACATTTGTAGTTCATTGTATGTGCAGCGAATACTATTGATTTGTTTTTCTTTCTCTCACTTCCATAGGTACACAAGAACTTACTCCAATAATCTGACATTTGCAACTGTAAAGGTACGTTGTCAGATACATAAATACAGCTTTCGGTTTTACCTTTGGATTGACCGGAGATAGCATCCGTATCCATGTAGGAAACAGTTTAGCATATTAATGAAGGCTAATCTCATTAGTACGTGCACATGTAGGGTGCTGGACACACAGCCCCGGAATATATGCCCAAGGAGTGTCTTGCTATGATCGATAGATGGCTCTCGGGTGAACCTCTTTGAGGGATCGACTGATGTTGGGTACACGTGGAGGCACGTGGAGGTTGTTAATGCCACTTGTATATTTAAGATAATATTACCTCCGTTCCAAAATATAAACCTTTTTAGAAAGCTAAATTAGCTCTAGAAAGCCCTATATTTTGGAACAAGGATAGTACTATGTATGTAACAGCGAACTGAACCTACCTAAGTTGTTAGGCTTAATATGGTGGAACTTGTCTACGAGAATGGGAGGCCATTAATAACAAGGTGCATGCGGTGACTTTGTCAATCTTAAGTTTCGTAGGCAGTCAAAGATGCTCATAGAGGTAAAGTTTGTGCGTGTGTGTATCGGTCCCCGTTTGTATTTGTGTTTTCTTCGAAAAAAGTATAGTCCACAAAACATATTCCGACCCGAAATTAGAAGTCGCCTGGCAGTTCACTCACATAAGTTGGGGAAGTTCACAGGAAGCTCCCAGAAACCTTTTTTCCATGCCGAAATCCTATCGATCTCCCAACAAATATAATCAAACTGAATAATGCAGCACATTTCCGAACTCCAATATGTACAAAGTCACTGTGTAGACGACTACTTACGAAAGCAACTTTGCAGAAATGTGAATCAGGTGCTCCTAAATCCTAATCATCAACATGCACCCCACTGTCATCTTCTGCGGATTGATATGTTCCTTCGTCAGCAGAATACGAAGAATGCTGGGAAGCATCGCATTTGAATTAGATCAATGTTTCGCCCTCAAATGACACTCTAAGTAGAATTTTTTAGAAACATATGCATCTCAGGATAAAGTTAGTGTGCATCGATCCCCAGAGGAAAACGAGAAATTGAAGGCACAAAAGCGGTGCAACATATACAGAAAGATTGCTTGTAAGCAAAGCATGTTGTATTAATGACTCATCTATTGAAGAAATGCACATCTGGAAGGAAGAGCAGATACGATTGCTTACCTCATGTGATGCCTCGTCATCCTCAGCCCCAGGCCCTGCAGCTGCTGAAGAACATGGAGCATGCTGCAGATAGGCACACGAGGATGAAAATCTGGACTTTCATTTGGACAATAAATAAACTTAAATTTACCTGCGAAATGCCTGATGACGCAATGCCACGCATACTCTCTTCCAAAGACTGGAACCTGTTCTCCCAAGATTCATTTAACTGCTGTGTGGCGTGATTGATCATCTCCTGAACCTGATCCTGCGTGAACATCTGCTTTGTCTTTCCACCTAAAGAACCTGGCATGGACTTTGACAAGGGGCCTATCCGGGATTTGTCAATGACACCAGGGAGTCCATAGTACCTCCCTCGGTTGCGCCCCCCTACCTCCTGCGACCATACAAGATGGGGGTCTATTCCAGTATCACCTGCTTCCTCCAAACGCCGCTGGAAGGCCTCCTGAAAAACGCAGTATACAGACACAGCTAATTCTAGTTAATTCGTCAAACTGAGTTCTGCAAAATTGCAATGTAATTATTAACTGAGTTATGATGCAAATGACTGAATACGTACCATTGTTCGCCTAGCTTTCTCGGTAACAAATTCCCCCTTACCGCCATCATGTTTATGAGTCTTATTAAATAGTTCGACTTCCGATACTGGCTTCCCACCATTTTCTATCATCTATTTCAATTCAAGGAGATTTTTATGTAGGTGGCTAACCATGTATCAGTAAAAATAACTTCAGTCTCACTCTTACCATATGTTTGCGATGCATGGTGATGCTCCGCGAGCCTGCTGTGTGCTGGGCAGAACCTCCTGTAAACCGATTCTTCCTCTTCTGAGCAGAGACCTGCAAGACTTCTTCTGAAGCCCAGCGCTCACATAGCATTTCCCACCACTTTGGAAGCATCCATTCAGGAGGGAATGGCTTCCACTGAAGCGGGTCGTCATCCTCATGCCCGACAGCTGCAGGGTCTCTGCGTGGCCGCTTCAACTTTTTTTTAGCACCTTCATCGTCCAAATTTGACTGTCCACTGGACTTAGGAACATCCAAAGCTTCCTTTATCTTCCTTGATTCAGACAACGCAACTCTAGCCCTTCGCTTTTCATCACACAGGAGTCCAGTAAACTGTCTGACTGTTCTGCGGTTGAATAGCTTCAAGCACTCTGCTTCCCGCCCAGGGGCCCACTTGTAACGTTGCTGCGGTAATCAAAATAGAAGGGTGTTCAGACATACTTGATAAATCTACAAACCAAATTCTTGGACATACTTTCTTACAAGGAATTCATCCATTATGATAGCCCTTTTATCCGAATGATACTCATGAAAGTGGAGAACCGATTGTCCTGGGTGCACTTCAGTTGTTTCCTGACTAGCCCGTATGTAAGCTGATCCTGGATGCCACTGTTTAAGAAGTAAAGTGATGGTAGAGGCCACCTTGGGACAAGGAGGATCAATATCCCATGTGCTGCTAGTACAACAAGTCAATATGCTAAGTACATGAAGATTATACAGTACAAGGTGACCACAGGCATCTGATGGAAATGCAAAAATCTGAGAAGACTTACTCCACATTAATTGGAGACAGCACAGGCCTATCAGCTTCCCTACGTGGATCAATGAGTTTTGTAGGGCCACGCGCCCTGCGCTTAGATTTCTTATATCCTGTGCCAGTAGCATGTGCATCCTGCATGAAATCAATTATGCAGTCACTTTTGGACACTTAATTGGTCATTCGGATAAACTCCGTTGATAATCATCAAGAATTCCAATTACCCAAAAATAACATGAATACGCAATCAAGACTTTCCAATCTAATTGAGTACTACCTCCATTCCTAAATATAATATGTTTTGGTAAGCTAAAATAGACTACCAGAACGTCCTATATTATGGAACAGAGGTAATAAACTGTATGCTACTTGCTGACAGTACATCAAAGAAACAACACATGACCCTATGCTAAAAACAAGAGACATGGACATGCCTGCGAATGGATAGTTTCTGGCGGTTGGCAATATGGCGGTGATCGATGAACTGATGATCCTGAAAAAGAGAGACCAGAACCAACACCAGTGTTAGATATCCTTTAAGAACAGTCTTGGGAAGATGTCGATATGGTTGGGTATAGACACACTTGAAACAGAAGACGAAGTGGTACTGGGCAAGGGAGTGGCAGTCAATAGTGGTGATGGAGCAGGGTCGCAGCAGGCAGTACAACCAGTCACCTGCTGGTGGGTACCGGTGTAGGGCCGGTTCTCAATAGAGTCCCTCTCACTTGGCAAATGCATGAAGCCTTTTGCTGCACTCTTGTGTTGTCCCAAAGCTTCGTTGTGGTGACACTCAACTTCCACCTGCACAGGATGACTGCCATCTTGTATCGGTTGCCCTTGTGCACTACTTTTACCATGACAGCATACCCCATTGGAACTTCCAGGCATCTTGTGCTCCTGAGCTGAACTGAAACTCTGGTTGGCAAGAGCAACCTTAGGCTCTGCTGAGTGTTGACTGTAGCACTGTGGAACACGGTTAACTAGAGATATACCATGATCTACAGAGCCAGGAGGCAAAGTTGCATCAATGTCATCAACCTCGGTTGATCCCGCTCGAGGCGCCTGCTTCGGAGACAATGAGCTAGGGTGAAGATTGGCAATTATTCTGTCAACTTCTGAAGGACTAAATTGATTTTTATCCGGCGAAAGAACTGGCTCCTGAAGAGTATTATTGTCCCCAATATCTTCTGGCTGGGCAGATGAAAGTTTATTACATTTAAGATGAAGGTTTTCACTCGATCCCCTATGCTTCTTCTTGCGCTTCCCACCAGTAGTCCAGCTGCTCCTTTTCCTCTTCTTATTCCATCCAGCCGTGTTATCATCTGACTCGACATCCTCCTGTTGTGCGCAGGCAGTGTGACTCAGATGCTTTACTGTTTCTTGCTCCACAATACTAGACACTGAAGGATGCCTAGCTTTCTGGTTTCCATGACTTCCAACGGTGTTACTTTGACGATGTCCATGTATCTCCTCTGTATGAACTGAATGACTGGAAGGCGCGCCTTGTGATCGCGGGGCAGTGCTAACCTTACAAGGATGCTGCAGCACTATCCTCTCTGCACAAACGGGTACAGGACTAGCAGATAGTGTAGTTTTCTTCTTAACATCATGCCTGGGAACAGTCCCATTGGGTAATTTAATGTGTGACTCCTCTCCACGGAATGACTGGTCAACAGGTGCACCGTCTGCACACCCCACATAAACGGCTGTCTTTGTGTTTGATCTGAGTGAACTGGTTGGCTCTCTATGAACTGCACGAGCAGAAAAGTGTTCACGTGTCTGCTCAAAATGGATTGGCTTATTGTATCTTCCAACTTGCACCTGTCCTGCATGAATCGATTGGCTTATGGGCTCATCCTGCACACAGTCCACAACAACACATGAGAAAAAGGATGATGAGAATGTTACCAGACACCACACGCTTGTACACGTACATACATTGTAAAATAGAAGCATCCTACTCTAAGTTACGAGGTTTCCAGAGAAAATGGCATTACAGAAGTAACACTCAAAATACGGTCATATAATGCAATGTTTGGACGCCCGGACTCAGAAACTGTTTTGAAAGGTAAGCAGTAACTTTCTATACAAACGATCAATGAAAGCAACTTAATATCAATGCTTTAGAGGACTAGGGATCAGGGCAAAATGAAGGTACCAATGGAATCGTGTGATTATGTACTTCTTCAATAATGTGCACTCCATATAGACATATAAATGTTTGCTAATTACGGACGAACACAGAATCTTCTGGATTTTACTCAAGTAGTACTAGAATTCAAAATTAGTACCTGGGAAAGAAATGATAGGATTACTCATGCCATGTTGGTAAGTAGAGAATACAGAATGAAGAATATGTATCTAAGTAGAAGTTTAGAAAAGAAAATATACTGGTATGCAGCAAATAAAGGATTGCAATCTTTTGGTCCAATCCAAGATCTCTACTGCCAATAGTTCAGGCAATCTGTAAATGCACACAATAGGCATCTCGAACAAATATGAAATTCACACCTTTAGTAGGAGTACAATTTAAATCATCCAGTATTCAGAAAAATTAGGTGCTGACACCAGAATTTCGGTTCTTCAGTCTACTACCAGTAACCCCGTCACTGAAATGCACAATACAAGAGTCGAGAGCCAAGCACCTCCGGCCGACACAGGGACGAGGGCGCGCGAGAAGCAGCGCCCGGCGGCGAAACGACCTGGACGCCGGCGTAGCACGGCCGGAGGCAGTCGCCGTCGACGGCGAGGTCGGAGGCGCACAGCGGGCAGGCGATGCGCCGGAGGCCCCACGGCACGCCCAGCACGGCGCCGCATCCGCCGCAAGTCATCTGGTTCCCGGTTCCCCCACCGCCGCGGCCGTGGTGGAGCGGCAGCGCGCGGCGCGGGCGCGGCGGCGGGGGCGGCGGCATGAGCTCCGGCGGGAGGGCCTGCGGCGTGGCGCAGCCGGGGCAGGCGAACTCCGTCATCCCCTGCTCCACCTCCAGCGTCTCGCCGCAGCCGGCGCACCGCACCTCCAAGACCTCCGGCGCCGCCATCGGAGAGGAGGGAGTGAGGGGAGGTGGGCTTAGGGTTTGTCGGTTTTAATTTTGAGGATATTGTTGGGGAAAGTGAGAGCGTGGAACATGCGTGACAGACGAGAAGTGCTCTGCCCCAGTAGCGCCGACAGGGGTAATAAGCTGTCACCTGTCGGTGAACGGAACGGAAAAGAGAATTTCGCGGCTTACGAGCGTCGAGAGATTCAAAACGTTGGCGCCAAACTATTTTTGCTTACCTTCTTTTGTTTTTGAAAAGCGCGCGCAAGGTTCCTGCACTTAAAATGAATAGGGTTTTATGTATTTCTTTTGCGAAAACTTTTGTGTATGATGACGGGAGTCTCGAAAATCTTTATTGATTATGGTAATGATTTTTCCCCTACGGCTACGAAACATTCTAGTAAGATGCACTGACAATCAAATTTCCATTTGCAATATCCGTGTTTAGTTATACACATCATAAATCACTTAATGTGATAATCTTGTTTTAGTCACATTCTCCGACTACACAACTTTTTAAAAAGAGTAATTCCATCACGACATATAGTTGCAGAGAGCTACCACTTTTGGAATTTTGTGCACGAAACCATATCGTTTAGGTTATAGTTTGAAGACAGGTGTGACGAATTCACCACTTACACACTTGATAAATCGATGTATTTTTAGGTGTATCTGCAACTTAAAGCACAAAAGTGGTTGTTTTGTGTCTTTTTTTAGAAATGGTAGTTCTGGCGGTTTACAAGGTTTGCGGTGGGAAACCACATAGTTGTAGGCACATCTTTGATGGCCTTGTCAAACACCATTGATTGATGCATAGGCCAGGGATGCCCTTTAAAGTTGAGGTGGTGTCGGCAACGACGGTCTGGACAGCGGTTGAGAACGCTACTTGTGCCGCACGTGGATTGCTCGATGTGGTTGTCGATGGCCCGACGACTGACACCCCTGGTCCCGTGGGCCAAGAGACGGGGTGCATGGCTCTATGCAGCATGGAGGCGCCGGTCGTGGTTGCGGTGGTGTCGGTGGACCACGACACTACGTCTGTGATGTTGTGGTCATGTCGTGGTGGCAAAGAAAAACAACAAGGGCGGTGTGCTGCTCCAGGGTCCGATGGGAAGGGATGAAGGTGTGTGACACTCCATATGAAGTCTTGCTTGTCCTGGGTTGGTGCCGATGATGGTGGCGCATGAGGAGGTTGTTCCCCTCCATGGAGGTGTGTTGCCGAGGAGTGTTGGCACCTCCCACACTCGTTCCTTTGTTGGAAGCATCATCATTGAAGACACGGGTTTGTAGGAGCACATGATCTTCGGTGTTGTGCTGCTTTGGTGTTGCTGTTGCTCGGTGTTGACCTTCCGGGGCATAATGCACGCTGTCATCGGTGACTTCAAGGTGCCTTTCTCGGATTATTGTTGTTCAAGTACTGTCACCCACTTGCTGGCTCTTTAAGGCAATCAAGGTTGGTGGTACATCAATAAGGAGAGTTCGGAGGCGGATGTTGTTCAGAGGAGGTGACCGGCATTGGTTGAGACGCGGCTTTGAGGTTTAGGTCGGGTGAGGCCCTCTTCATTGTGGTTGTAGAGTGTGGAGGCCGGTCTTCGGAGTAGTGTTGAAAGCTGAAAGCCATTGTCTAGCCGCTTGACTACGTCTTCTATGAAAATGATGCGCCCTTCTATGTTGTATTCTAGAGAAAAATGATTTTTGATGTAGGAATTATAACCAAAACTCTTGAAAACTAAGGTCCACAAGTGCTCTTTTGTTATATGTATAGGTTGCGATTAATAAAAAAAAATGTATAGGTTGCGTTTGGTTCAACCCTTGTAGAAAGTGGGACACTAGAACGTCAATGAGAGTGGCAATGAGCGTGGAGAGCACGATTCTACCGACGATGAGCACTATAATATAAGATATTTTGATATATTATTTTGGCCTACCAAAATATCTTATATATAAGAACGGAGGTATCATAATCGCGTGTGTGCAGTGCTTGACGTAGAGTGTTTTTTTTTCATTTTCTTATTTTGTTGGAACTGTAAGCATGATTAAACAACTAATAGAACATTCATAATGAAAATTTTATGTTGTAGCTGCTAGTATTGATTAACCGTATGTCCTCACCTATAATTTCAAATACATATTCTAACTTTTAAAAGAGCAAACTTATACACTAATATGTGTCTATAGGGGTGGGCAGAAAAACCGATGAACGAAAACCGAATTCAAAAAGACCGAGACCAATACCTAAAAGACTGATCAAAGAATTGGGTAGCAAATTCTAAAGACCGATTTTTGTTTGATCAATTCGGTCATTATTACATAGTAACCGAATGGACCGAATATACCGAAGTTCATATGGGAGTATTCATTCTCAAGAACCACGTGATGCACATGATGTTGGGTTTGGTGCAAATAACAAAAAAATTATTCCCTACAGAACCCTGAATTGCCCAGATCTATCTATCTAGTAATGTTGTAACGATTAACTGGAGATGCAGAGACATACCATCGTAGACCAAACACAGGATTTACACTCCCGCACAAGCGTTGACAATGAAGACGACGTAGCCAACCTCAAAGTCGTGAAGATCTTGACGTAACAACGCCACGACGCCTGTGCGACAACACCGGCACAATGCCACGGTGCCACGATGCCAGTGCAACAGCACCGGTGCAACGACGTAGTGTCGCACGTGCAGTACCTCGTAGTACTCGCACATGTATGGCATATAGACATCGTCCGGGCTCCAGTCCAGCAGAGCAGCGAAAGAAGAAGTATTTGGACTGGAAATCCAGCTGCGCAGCGGCGTCCGGTATGTAGAGTTTCCTCTAACTCGTTGGCATAGCTCCAAACGTGGGAGCTGATCCAGGAAGAAGAGAGGAAGAGGGGTGGCACATAGGGGAGAGGAGAGCTCTTCTAGGAACTTCCTCAATCCACTTGTGTCAAACTCTCCTCCATGGGGGGGGGGGAGAGGGTTATATAGGCGGATAGGGGGTAGGCTTACCCCTCCACCAAGGCAAAGGGGGACGGCAGCCAGAAGGGTGCTAGGACCGGCGGCTAGCCCTAGCACGCCCCAAACCCTAGCCGGCCTCCTTCATGGGCTCCTTTTGGCCCATCCTAAAACCCTAGGTGCCCCCTCCACCTTATCCAATAAGGGGAGGGCGGCTAGAGCTTATTGGGCTCCCCTCTTGGAGGGGCCCAATAAGGTAGATGTCTTTAATTAATTAAATAAATAAGTCCTTTAAATATTAAGTCAATTAATTAACATTATTTACTTATGATTTAATCCACGTAGCTCCGAAACTCCTTCCGAAATCCTCCGAACAACTTTCGGATCTGCGCGGAACTTTTTCGGCTTCCTCCTGTCAATACATTGAAGATTCCAGAAACATCTTAATATCATCGAACCCTTAAGTGTGTTACCCTAGGTTTGGGAATACTACAGACATTACCGAGACTCCTCTCCGGTAAATGATCATTAATCGGATCTGGATATCCGTGATGATCCCTGTGTATTCCCACAAAGGAATTATCGTTACCGTAAATGTTAATACACTATTCCTTTTGTTTTTGCGATACTTGCAATATTTGAGGCTTGATCGTCGGTATCTTCATACCTGGTTCAATCTCGTTACCGACATTGTCATTTACTCATTCTGTGATATTCCATCTCCGTGACCTAGTCACATGTTGCAACATTGGATGAATCTCACCGAGTGGGCCTAGAGTATCTTTCTGTCATGCGGAAGAACAAATTTCGCTCTTGATGCATACGCCTCAACCTACTCCATTAGAAACCCAAGAGACACCTTTTCAGTCACTGTATTATCGAGTGACGGTTGATGCTATCAAAGCTTCCTCCGGAAGTAGTGATTAAATATGATCTCACGGTCTAAGAATTATGTTACAACATTTCTTATTATTGCAACATGAATATCGTGACACGATCGTGTTGCATAATAATATTGGGTATGTCCATCATGGCATTTACACAAGGGCATGAACTTCATTGTCAATTGACATATTTGTCACCTGATTCGGAAACTGATCACCAGTTGACCAATAAGCTAGTATAGAGGTTTACTAGGGACTCTGATTGTTTAATAGTATACGTATATCGATGTTTTCAGACTGACACAGTTATAGCACAGTTAAACTTATTATAAACTCTTCGTAATATGAAAATAAACCCTTTATTATTTTTCTCTAGAACATAATTCCTTCAGGTGAGCTGTGGTTGTTGAATATTACTCAAACTATGGATACGTTTCTATTTGGTGTTGTTAAATTTTTACTCATGCCACTTGTTAATATTATATGTACTGAAAAATGTTCAAAACACCACTAAAATCATAGAATCAATTTTTACTAAATAATGTACAAGTTTTGTGTAGACAATATAGAGCACATTGTTCGGTCCGGACCCAAAACCAAATTATTAGGTACCCAAATTTGTCGGTAGTAAAACTAGGGAGTATATTTTGGTCTTTATTTTTAGAGGGCCCAGTTTGAAAAAGACCAAACATAAAGACCGAATTATCAGTCATGACCGAACCGCCCACCCCTACGTGTCTAGATACATGGATAAAACCGTGACAATTAATTTGAAACAAATTGAATTAAAATTAATCCTATATTACACTCACGAGATGGTCCGATGACATGGGCACATATTTTTTGGAAGTGGTTTCTTCTCAGTTTTTCTTAGTGGTGACGGGTGCAAAGCATCCGACATATTTTCTGCATTCATTAACACCACTGGCGAGTTACAAACAGATTCTTACAGAAAAAAGAAATACAAACTAGGCCTAGAACTTTTACAAAGGGGGCCCTGGACCAAAAACACAAACGCGATTCCATCCTTCTTCCACCTCTGCCGCCAGATCGGCGACAGACTCTGAACTTGGCCTGCCGCAGCGTCGCCGGGGACGCACCACTTGGAGAGAAGCGCATGAAGACGCCAACAAACGGAGCCGATGAAGGATGGAGCAGCTGCCCTACGGCCATAAAGCCTGGCGGTATGACGGAGCTGGCCGTTGATAAGCCACCGGGGAGAAGGCCTTGCGAATATCCCGACACTACAGACTCTCCTTCCACCGCGCTCACTGCCACCACCTTGGTAGCCAGCTCGAGCAGGGGAAGAGGAGCGTCACCGCGCCGCAGACAGCGTCGACAAGCAGTAGAACAAGCAGAGGACGCAGCATCACTCTGCTTTCCTTCCTCGCCACCACGGCTGGCCAAGGAAAGGAGAGGAAACCGCACATGTTGTCGCGCCGCCGAACTCTCCCGCCGTTGCGATTGGCCGAGAGATAGCATGGCGCCACCATTGCACACCACCCGCCGGCTCCTAAAGCCCTTTATTTAGAGGTTGCCGACGAGAGACTCCCCTCCAACTCCGACTGTCGGAGCACAACCAGAGGACTCCGCCAACAAACGGTAGATCTCGGCTAGAGATCTTTCTCGCCGACGATGCCGGCAGTAGCGGATTCAGATCGGGTCAGCGCTCTCGAGAAGGCTCTAGGCTACTGTAGAGGAAGAGAGAGAAACATAGGGGGGAATGTTCTATCCGGAATTCTCAGATGATAAGGATACTCTTAGCGTGTGTTTGGTTCTGAACCAAAGCGTGTATTGGATGGAACCAATCCCCAGTATGTACTCGTTTGGTTGCAACGGGCTGGAATGGAACCGTCCACGCGGAGGGAATATTCGCCAAAAATGTGGGATCAACTGGGTCGGCAAAATCGGCCGGATCAATCCATCCCTCTTTCTTCTAATTGTGGATAGGTGTGTTTAATTTCTTTCTCTGCTAACTCTTCTCGGCACCAACGCCATAGCTCTGCCGCCTGCGCACAGCCTCCGAGCTCCGCCGCCTGAACACCATCGCCGAGCTCTGCCGCGTGTGCACCACCGCCTGAGCTCTGCCGCAGACCCTGCTTGCCCTGCCGCCTGAGCACCGCGCCGTGATCTTCGCCGCCCCGCTACCTGAGTCCATCTGCCCCGAGCTCAGCCGCCTGAGCATCACCATCCGATTGCCTGAGCATCGCTGCCAGTCTAGGAACCGGCAACCCGAGCAGATCAAGAACAGCGCCATGCCTGCCATCCCCTTTGGCTTGTACTGGACGGAAAAGAGAGATGCGGCCAATTAATTACCTGTTAACCACGTTTTAGTGACCTACTAAAGACTTGCTATTAAATGTTTTAACCTAATCATATTTCATCCAATTCCTCAAATCCTATGAACCAAACAAAAACAGGGATCACCCTAATATGGACTATCCCATCCACGAAATCTAGACCATCCCATCCCATACACCTTAATCCATCAACCAAACGCACGCTTATTTGCCAATTCCATCCCTTCTTATATTTACGTATGTATTTTTTTTACAATCAATACCACATATATTTATAAGAATAAATAGTACATGGTAGAGATATATAAGCTCTCCAGTAATTACAAAATAAAGTCTAAAAGAAACAAGCAAATCTTTGAGGTTTTCAAACTCTTTCTTCTTCCATGATATAAACTTGTATTTTTGAGAAGGCAATCGAATAAAATCGAACCACTAACCTGAAAAATACCAACGAAGGTTCTCCTATAATTTCAATTTACATATAGTGTTAAATATCTCTCATAGTTGCAAACTTGCAATGACTTGTCTAGAAGTATGTTGATTCGGCGAAATTCCATGAATTCGTATTTTAAACCAACCGCTCCATTTAAGGTATGCATGGAACGACGACATGGCTCATGACGAGACAAACCGCCTGCATCAAATAGGACGCAGGTCCGAAATTATGCTGATACTCCCTCCGTTTTTAAATATAAAATATTTTAGGTTTGTAAAGTAAATGTATCTAGACACATTTTAGTACGTGTATTCGAGTGAATCTACACATTAAAAGATACCTAACTATATTTGCTTTACAAAACTTAAACATCTTATATTTTAAAACGGAGAGAGTATTTAAAAAAAACGGAAAGGAAATAGCCGTAGCAAAGCAAGCGTTTCTCAGTCGGCGCGCGCTGCACGGCGCGGCACCACCGCCCACCGTCTTCTGACCACTGGGTCCAGCCAAGGACGCACGGTAATCGTAAAACCGGCGGCGGCGGCGGCGGCCGTAACCGTGCCGAGGAGGACACGCGAGCGGCAACTGCCCCCACCCCACCCGCTGGACTTTTTCCAGTAATAACAATTCGACAGGAAATGAGATAGCACGGCGCGCAGAGCGAGCGTGGCGCGCGCGCCGACAGCGACCACGCGCCTGGCCGGCTGGCCGTGCACGCGTGCAGTTGCAGCGCCACCTGTACGTATACCGGTCCCATTTTAGAGTTTCATTTTATTTCCTTCAGCCAAAATCCTCGATGGCATCTTCAAGCAAGGCTAAATGCAACCAAATCAAAAATCAAACGTGCCCTTTCTTCCGTTTGCAAAATTATGCAAAAAATTAAACTAAACTTAGATAAATTAAAAGTAAAACTTAGACGATTTAATTAAACTAGGACTTATAGACCATTTAAACATTAAGACCTTTGAACTCCTCGTCGCTATCGAGAAGTATCATCTATTAGAGTTGCGCTTAGATTTGGCCAGCAACGAGCTCCTTCAGGTCGGAGGCTCCGAGCGCCACCCGCCGGTTCGAGTCCTGCTCCACCGGCGGCCGTTGATGACGGGCGGTAGACGATGTCGCCTTGCTTTCCAATCTAGAGTCTACAAAGTCATAGTCGAACTCCTCGTTCTCCTTGCGCCACGCCTTCGACGTCTCGTTGGCGAAGGCGGAACTCGGTGATCATGCTCAATCTCCAAAAACCACAGCTAGTGCGGCGAATCCGCAACATAGGTTGGGTTCGCGCGGATATCGGCCGACAGAATGGCTCGATGGAGACGGTTCTAGGGATGGGAGGCACTGGAACCCTATTAGGGTTTGAGCCCCCCCCCCCCCCCCCCGGTTATGAAAGTGCACACAAGGCCATGGCATGGACATGTATGTCTCAAAAATATGGCATACGATGTCTGCGGACACGTTCACAGAGTGATGCACTAGCTCCGGCGTCGGCGCGGTCAGATGCCGCCGATATAGTGAGAAGTGGATAGGGCAGTGTTGATACGGGGAGGGACCCCTTTATCCCATTAAAAATGACCCAAGCTGGTGGGCGTGATGGTGGCTGGTTGGCCCCTTGGATGACATGTGGCGTGCCCGTTGTTGTCCACATGTATCCGCGTGACTGCGCTCTTGACCCAAATGTACGATATGCAAGATAATCTATTTTCTAGTACTTCCTCTGATCCATAATACTCTTCGTTGGCATGGATGTATCTAGACATATTTTAATTATAGATACATCTATATTAGCGAATGGTCGGAGGGAGTAGAAGATATGCGGGTTCTCGTATTAAGACAGAAATCAAACGAGAGGGATTTGCCAATAATGATTACCCAAATTATTACTAGTCGGGAGCAATTAGCGGGACAGCCGGAGATGAAGGAGAAGGGCCATACTAGGAGAAAGATCGTCGAGATCCGAAATGCTACCTGAACACGTTCGATCCGACGACGGAGAGCGGCGAGTTCCCCCGCCGCGTTACACGTGAGCCACGAGAGAGAGCTACACTCGTCGTCCCTGGACGGAAGCCACCGCGGCCCAAACGGCCAACGCGGACGCACACACAAGACGGCGCCACCGCCCACCAAAAGAAACCAACACGAAGCGCCGCCCGCCCTCACGCACGCGGTGCGCGCCTGGCCCCACCTCCCCATCCCTCCCAGGTCAAAGTCGCCTCGTCACCGCCCTCCTTCTACATATAGCCTCGCCCCTCCCCGTCCTCCCATCCAACTCACCACCGAGCTCCCCTCCTCAATCCTCCAGCCCAGCACCGACCGATCGTCATCCTCCTCCTCCATGGCGCCCAAGACTGGCTCCTCGCCTCAGCCCGGCGGCAACGGCAACGGCAACGGCTGCTGGGGCGACGAGCCGAAGCTCCGCGGCGTGCGGAAGCGGCCGTGGGGCCGGTACGCGGCGGAGATCCGCGACCCCGTCCGCAAGTCGCGCGTCTGGCTCGGCACCTACGACACCGCCCAGCAGGCCGCGCGCGCGTACGACGCCGCCGCGCGCAGGCTCCGCGGGCCCCAGGCCAAGACCAACTTCCCTCCCACATCCGCCGTCGCCGCGTTTCAGGCGCCGCCGGCGCCGGCCAGCGCCGGCAGCAGCACCGTGGAGTCGGCCTCGTCCTCGTCGTCCCGGGAGGGCTCGCCCGCGGGGTTCCTCCTCGCGGCGGCGGCGGCGGCGCCGTCGCTGGACCTGAGCCTGGGAACGGCGGTCCCGGCGGCGGCGGCGATGGTGGCCGCGCAGCCGTACCTGTTCCTGGACCCGAGGACGGCGGCCGTCGTCACGGTGGCTGTGCCCGGCAGCTGGAACGAGGAGGAGCGGAGCGACAGCTCCGGGTCGTCGTCCTCCTCCTCGGTGCTGGTGGACGCCGCCGGGGCGTGCCCCGCGGTCGGCGTCGGGTTCGACCTCAACCTGCCCCCGCCGGCCGAGATGATGGCGATGTAGAACGAGACGTAGCGCTACTACCTCTTAATTAGCCGGTCAACCGATTCGTTCGTTCGTTAATCCGTCCATCCATCGCCGGATCAGTAGCGGTACTACTAGTGTAAATAGGCAGAGCAGAGCAGCATCTGCCTTTGTGTAGCTCGCTGTGAACTTGCAACGCAAGCGCAAGGAATTACAGATTCCGAGCTTGTTTCGTTCATTCGAGATGAACAGATTCCGAGCTTCTGGTTGAAACTCGCGATGCGCAGACAAACTTTGCTGCGAAAGCAAGGGACTTCTTACCGGTGATCTGATCTGCATTTTGCGATGAAAAAGTTGGCTCAAAAGAATAAACAATACATGTGCGTGCATCGTACGCGGCATCATGAGCCTGAACGGATCACGTCGTCGCGCCGGCGCCGCCGCCGCCGCTGGAAATGCCAGGTTTTCAAAAGATGCGCCGCCCCTGTCGGTCGACCTCCCAGGTGTCGCGTTCCGGCGACAGCTACGTGTCGATGTGGGTCCACGGTTTGGGCGGCGGTGGCGTGGGGCATGGAGGTCCATCCACGCGCTCCGCCGGACCGAACGCGGTACCATGAACTGGAGAGCACCTGTCTTGGCGCCGGCGGCGGCGCCGCGGCGCCGCCCCTGTCGATGGACTTCCCAGGTGTCGCGTTGGGGCGACAGCTACGTGTCGTGGGGCCCACAGTTGGGCGGCGGTGGCGTATGGAGTGGAGCTCATCCACGACGCGCTCGGCCGGACCGAACCGAACGCGGCAGGCACCGCACCGACGCGGAAGGTGCGCGACACCGGCCACCGACGCGTTGCACAACGCGTGGAGATCTCCTGACGTACAGTTCTCCTGTCATCATTGTTAAATCTTAGATTGCGACTCCTCCCGTAGTCGGCTGCAGGATGCCAGAATTTTAGCCGCGAATCTACATATATCTATGACATTTATTTTGGAACGGAGGGAGTGTTAGCGTGACGAGCGTGCGTGTTTAGTTTTTGTGTACAGTCAACACACGATCACACCAGTTTAACTGAGGCCCGTTAAGATAGGCTCAGTGGTAGATATTAATCGAAATACGAGTTGATATCGTATGTGAATACTGTAATTTATATTGAACCCGACCGGATCCTTGAGATTTGGTCACCTATATATAGGGGTCATGAGAGGCCGGCTAGGGACATATGAAGATTGAGATTGAGCCAATTGAGTACCACACTTATTCTCGATACACACATAAACACGCCTTGTTCAACTGATCTTTACCTTCGAGTTCATCCGACGCCCTCTTCTCCCGATCCTAAATCATTCATCTAGTACATTTGTCGAGTTAACCCTCGTCAATTGGCGCCGACCGTGGGGATTCTGTCGTTGGAATCATGAATTGGATGGTTTTATTGCTCCTAGCCAACAGTAACTCGAAAGTCGACGGAAACCAGATATCCTTCGGGACCGTAGATTTTCAACTTCCTCCACCAACCCTTACTCCAGTCTTCGCAAGCCTGGATCGGATGGACCTGACGATCTGACGATCGAAAGCCTAAAATTTCGCGTCAGATCTTTTGATTCGATTCGCCTATCAGATTCAACGAAATCGGATCCGTCGGCAAGCAAAACCGTGACATCTCAGACAAGTCCACGGACACATGAAACACAGGATTGGAGCTTCATGAGGATAGTCAAACTACTCTCTCAAGCAGCAGCAGCAAGTTCGACAACCAGTATCAAGTACTCGCAATCGTAGGAGACAATTCAGAAGAATTCAACGACAACAACAACCCAGTACTAAACCCAGCAAACATAACAAGAGGGGCAAATCATCTGGCGGAAGGCGACACCGCAGACTCTCTGACAAACAGAGCAAAAATTCGATTATCAGCAGAAGAGTGCAACACAATCAAAGCAGCCATCGAGCACGACTCAGCTATACTGACAAATGCAAGACAAAATGTACTCTTAGGGTATCACTATGCCCTGCGAAAGCAATCAAGACAACTGGAAAAAGAAAGAAGTGAAATACGGAAAATGAGGGACTCAGCAATTGCAGCAAGCGCAGCCTTTCGCGCAGAGCAGCAACGCGTCATATACGAATAGCAAAAGGCACCACAGGCACGGATCAAGAGTTGAAAACCTCGAGCACTCAGAAAGGCGAAACCTCGACTCATCTTTCTTATCGGTCGATGAGCAAGGCAATATTATACTAAAAACACCCAAAGCAGCGCTTGTGGCAGCACAAACATATCTATACACCACGCGGCCAAGCCCAGGGGATCCAAGAGAGCATATGCATCGAGCAGCTTTACAAGGATTGAGAATAGTAGGTAACAAATTAACAGCCAAAGACGAAGAGGCATACCACAACAAAGGTACACACAAGCCTAGATCACCACGCCGTCATAACAGTCCTCGGCACAGGAGTAGTGGCTGACGATCTAGGTCAGCATCGCCAAAATACCACAAAAGCCCAAGGCACGGAGGGACCCAAAGGTCCAGGACTCCCACTAGGGCATATGACTACGAAGACGATGAAAAAAGATGGGTGCATCGTGCTTTACTCGCAGAGTTCGCACCACACCAGTACCCAAAGGTTTCAAACTACCACATGATCAGCAAAAATACGATAGATCCTAGGAGCCATCATCATGGCTCTTAGATTATTTGCAGACAGTCAGAATACTTGGAGGATCAAAGGAAACAGCAATGCAAAGTCTACAACTCCACCTCACCGGCGCAGCTCGGTCATGGTTGAGTAAGCTGAAAAGAGAGACAATCGAAAGCTCGGAAGAGCTCACAAAGCAATTTACAAGCAAAATCAAGTCAACATACAAACGGCCAGCATCAATAGAAGTTAAAGCCTGTGTACAGCAGCGCAACGAGACACTTAGGTCATACATTCAAAGGTGGAGCATCATCAAGAATTCCGCAGTCGAAGTTTCAGATGAGCAAGCAATCGACGCCTTTACACTTGGGTTACGACGAGGAGACCTAGTCGAAGAAATGGGCAGAATTAAACCAAGGACAGTTTCGGAGCTAATGGACATAGCAAATAGATTCGCAGATGATGAAGACGCGTGTAATAACAAGAGGACGCGATCACCAGAAGACAATAGGGGAAATAAATACAACACTCAAAGGAGAAGATCCCGCAACTATGACAACTACGGCTCCCACAGTCAAGTAGCCACATGATATAAAGACAATAATTATGAAGGAGATGACCACAGGAACTCAGGATACCGCAGTTACGGTAGGAAAGACTCCAGCAACAACAAAAGATTCCAGTCCAAGGGGCCCAGGGAATACAATCCATAACCCGACGATATGCTAAACGGACCGTGCCATATACACTTCGCATTCGCTGATGGGAAAAGAGTGTCCAGACACGCAATGAAAGACTGCAAAATGTTCCTGAAACTTCAGGAGGCAGCAGGAAATAAGCAAGCCGAAGCAAGAAGGTAGGGTTATGAGGGCAACACAAACAACACACCGTCATCAAGCCAGCAAGCAAATAACGGAGCAGCGCAAGGCCAAAACTAACCAAATCAAGGAAATGACAATGAAGGAGGGTATATCCCATCTAAAGGGCACATCACAACAATGATACAACCTGTCCCAAAGTTGAATAAAGAGGAGAAAAGCATATTTCGCCAAGTAAACTTAGAAGTAACATCGTCTCCAGTGACTACATAATATTTGCACTGGTTCGAGCAACCCATAGAATTCAACAGACAAGATCACCCCATAATAGTACCTCGGCCAAGAAACGCGCCTCTGGTACTCAAAGCTCAGATTGGAGGGTACGACGTAGAAAGGGTATTCATGGATGCAGGAAGTGAAATAAACTTGATCTACGCAAAAACACTTTGAGCAATGCACAAATCACTGGAGTTCCTGAAACCAACAGACTGCTCTTTCCATGGAATCATACCAGGAAGCGCCAACTACCCATTGGGTCGAATAGCAATCGACGTTTGCTTCGGCAATCGCCAGAACTATAGAAGAGAGAAGCTCGACTTCGAAGTCATGGACTGGCCTTCTCAGTATCACGCGATCCTTGGGCGACCCGCGTTTTCGCGATTCATGGCAGTACCCCACTACACCTACCTGGTACTCAAGATGCCAGGACCAAGGGGAATCATCACAGTAAAGGGGAACTTCGAACTCTTAGATCTATGTGACAAGGAGTTCCACAAGATGGCGCAAAACTTCGGCATGACAGCCACCTACGGACATCACAAGGATAAAACAGGAAGTGCGACTACATGCACTACAAAACAACTCGAAGAACGTCCGGCGGAGCCAGAAGCAAAGAAACTGCGAGTACAGTCATCGGACCCAAAGGAAGCTACAACAGAGGAGGAGGAGAAGACCTCTACAACATAGACAACAAGTATACAATAAGGCATTAGGAAAGTAGAGTAGGAAAAATAAAGGCTACTAAGCCACGAGTTATATAAGGGCAATGCCCTCCAGACCCAGAACACAGGTCACTGGCCGGGTCTCTTGGGACATCCCATGTATCTTTACATCCAGCATAATAAAAAGACAAGTTCCTCCTTTTCGAGTTTACAAGTCTTTGTGCAAATTCAAAAAAGACAAAACACAAGTGCTACATCACAGAATTGCGGTAAACGCACAAACAAATACAAATAGCGCCTTGAGTACAAGTTTCTGACAACAGCATCAGAGCAAATAACTCTCGCGTTCGCAAAAGACATACACTACAGTCATACATTACAACTCCGCTTGATCTGAATCATCAACGCAGAGCGGGTTCAAGTAATGGTACTCACGGAAAAAGCTAGCATCAGCTTCGAGTAACCTACCAATAAGTCTTCTCGCCGATTGAAGTGTGGTGTCCATATGGACTCGCAGCGCCGCAGATCCTTGGGAAGGAGGCAAACTAAGGGACATAGTACTATAATTAAGTCTTGGGTGCCACTTCCGTATCCAGCCAAGAGCAAAATTGGCACCAGCCACCAAGTTAAGCTCTATCAAGCGATGGACGCGTCGGCTCGTCCTGAAAACGTCGAGTAGCTGCCCAAAATTCTCTGGCAGAAGTTACCACGGTTGCGACTTTGCTTGCTAACGGACCCGAATAAATCGGATCTGAGAGGCGAAGAGAGCCCAGAGACCCGACACGAAAGTTGAAGCTTCCGATCATCAGATCCATCTCATGGTTGAGACTTGCAAAGACCGGAGCTAGGGTGGGTGGGTGTGGTTGAAAATTGACTGCGCCAAAAATGATCTGGTTTTTGTTAATCGTCGAGTTGCTCCATGATGAAGGCGAAAAATTCATCGAATCCATGGCTCCAAGGCCCAAAGTCCCCATGGTCGGCGCCAATTGACGAGGGTTAATCTCAGCTATGTCCTAGATGAAGGACTTAGGATGGGGAAGAGGGCGTCGGATGAACTCGAAGGTAAAGGATCAGACAAACATGGCGGAACTTGTGATATTATTGAGACGAAGCTACTATTACAAGCCAAATCTCGATGTGTCCTCCACCGGCCTCTCCTAGCCCCTCTTTATAGGTGGCCAGGTCTTGAGGTCCTGGTCGAGTTCGATACAGATTCATCGCCTATGGCGGATTTACATACTATCTTCCCTATTCGAATACAAAAATACATCGGCTCCTATCTTGGTCCATAATTTCCGTGGGCCTTAACCCGAATATATCCCAGGGGTACCAATGCCATGGGGCCTGGCAGGCGTACCCATGTCACACGAAATAACCATGAGGTGGAAGTCAAAGACACAAGGATGTATTCCCATAGTTCCTTCCTTTTGAGGAGAAGTAGGTCTACATTGGAGAGGTGTGGCGACACAGAGTCCACCAACGCCACAAAGGCTCACCTTATTCTCTGGTGATAAAGCCACTGAGGCGAGCTCGATTCCACTAAGCGGCGGTCTTGAAGGTGACGAACGAAACCTTTTACATGGAGCTTGGGGCACACATCCACAACTAAATTAGAGGCTCCCAAGAATGCCAAGGAGGCTATAACCCCGCAAAGACAAGATTATCAAACAACAACAACACCTAGGGTTTCCAAGGAAACACTAGGCACAAGTTCCCTAAGCAAATGGGGAGGGAAATGAAATTCCTCGGTGAGAATATAGATCAAGGTCTTCTTCGCTGATTCTCTGAAGATCAAGACCTTTGGATGGTTGGAGGAGGAGATCTTGCAATTTGGGTGGCTCTGAAAATGGTTGTGTTCTTGAGCAGGTCAAGCAGCTCTTGAGGAAGAAGAAGGAGGGTATTTATACCCCCCTCCCCCAAGAATCTGACCGTCGAAGCAGCACTAAGGCCGCTTATTCCAGCCTAAGTCCGAAAAATGCCGGAGTAGGGGGTACACCAGAAATTTCCGAACCAAAAGTCCCAAAAAAATCCCCCCATTAGAGAAGTAGCACCACTCCTGGTCTTCGAGGCAGCCAGGAGATCGGCTTTTTCTGGCCTGACACCGGAAAAATCCATCCTGATGAGGGAAAGCAGACCTCCACTTTAGAACCGTTTTCCTCAAGAACATGTAACAATCCACCACAAATATTACCCCTTTAGCTATATAATAAAGTTTTGTAAAGGCCACAAAGGGGTGTTCCAATAACTTGTGCAAATATTGATTGAACCTATAAAGATCAAACACACAAGATTAGAATAGATTGTATTGTTAACAAACACCAAAAAGGAGAGACATGCTCTTTCAGGTCTTCTACCTGCTTCCCGCTGACTTCGTCGATGAGAGCAATACTCAAAACTATCATGGTTAAAGTATTTTAAAAAATGAGCGATTAGATAAGTACAAATGAATAGAAAGAAGATTACAAAAGGAAGAAAGAAATTCCTAAGCTAATCTTGATATGTTTTTTACTAGTAGGGGCAAATAGATAACATCAGTACTCTTACGCAGTCGTGGTAAGTGAGCATAACACTTCTCATGAAATCAATCATTCACATACATGGACGATAAACCTCCAATGAGCATATATAACTAAGAATATGCATATAAAAATCCGTGAGACTGACCTATCAATCAAGAAGATGAAAATACCTATCATCCAACATCATAAGACCTCTCAGCTAGTACCTAAAAATAATATCCAACAAATATTCAATCAGGATCTAGCCTATCAGAACTCATATGCAAAACGAATATTCCCTCCGAGCAGAAAAAGTTGTCGGATGATTTAGTATAACTTAGTGCAAAGTTAAACTAGCTCACCGACAACCTTTTCCAACCGAAGAGAGTAAAAAATAACACTTTGACACTCGACTATTAAAAGAAAGAAAAGCATAACTTGTGTTAATGACAGGGAAGACAAAGCAGCAGTAAAAAGACAGCCAGTTGCTAGTAAAATCAGAAGTTCTTGATGATCCACATTTCAAGCTGGGTCACAAAAATATCCCAATGCTAATTTTAGCCTAAAATGGAATGTTCTGAGATCGAGAATTTCCACCTATACGTTCATTTATCTTGGTAAAATCCAATATGTTAATTAAGTGAAGCGTCAGCCACGTGGCAAGGCAAGACTCTTGAAAAACTGCAACACCCAACAGGTAAAGAAAGACCAATAGATAATGGAAATGCACTTTGGCTCATAGGTGTAGATACACCCATCGTGAAAAAACATTTTTCAACATGTCTAAAAATTCTGAAAAAAAATTCTTGGTGTCCATCTAGACATTTTACGTTCGCTCACCAAGTTTCCCGAGAAAAAGACATCTTTATGGTATTTGTAAAAAGACAAATTTTGGTGATATAAAATTGCTATTCATATGACATTTTTTGTCTTTTTTACATAGGCCACAAGAAATGTATTTTCTCCATAAAACTTTGGTGGATAAACATAGATGTGCAATACAGATTTTTTGTCCAATTTTTTTGACATTTTAAAATGCATTTTAAATAATAGGTGCATTTGCTCCTATGAGCCAAAACACCATGTCCAGATAATAATATGAACACTGAGAAGAAGATTTATTATATCAGGCAAGCAAACAGGTCTATAATCACACAACCTGTTTCCAGATACATCTTCCTGGGTTCATGTGACCCTGTTTCCAGACACATCATCATCGGTTCATGTAAATATGAAAATTAATTAGACATGTAACTGGAAAAGTTTGCCATGGTAAATAAAATAATTGAGAATTTGCCACATATTAAATTTACATACCCTGAATGAATAAATAATGGGCTTATAATCTCAAGAAAGCAGAACATACCCGATCATCTTGAAGGGGTTTTACTCAACGAAAAATATAAGCTCTACTTGTTACCTTAGCTTTGCCCTAAAAAGTTTTATTTCGAACTACTGCCCTTGAAAGTTGGCAAGCTGTAATCCTTGAAGCGGTATTACTTTTATCAACAGTTGGACAGGGCACAGATCTTTTTCATTCCATCAGGAAAAAAAATGGTTGGACAGAAAACAGCAAACTTTTTGAGTTTAAGCATATGCTGAAATAAATACCACTGCCTCCTGTTTATTTTCAAGAATATTTCAGAGTTGCATAGAGTAGTTACTATAAACTAAAAAGAACATAATTTATAGGGTAATAAGACAAAACATAAAGCAAGACCAAACCTTCAGATTACTTGGCATAAAGTAGCTATGTAGCATAGCAACCTAATAACCTAACTTTCCTATTTGTCACTTACTACAACCAAAATAACCATCTCAGTGCTGCAGCTTTGTCAACAATGTACTGCGAAAATATGAAGCCGCAGTAAGAGGTGAGCAGTACATATAATTAAACAAAGTTCATGATACAAATGCCAACTCATACCTACAATTTTGATAAGCAAAATCCACTGTTGACTTCATCCTGTGTAGCATATAGCTTTAGCATCACCTTCGACTTTCTAGCCAAGAATTTTTCAGGCACGGATGCTGGATCAAGTTCCCAGTAAGGCAGTAACCACAAAGTTTATCACCTTTCTTTGTCATGAGGTATGAAGGAATCTGGTGTGAGAGCATCATCATGACACTCTAATATTTTCATGACAGTTGCAGATTCTTTCCTTTCTGGCATGAACGCAGTACAAAAGCAGTCCACTTTAGTGAGATAGGACACTGTTAGAGAGGGATCAGAAATCTCTAGGACCTCCACAATACCATATTCACAGTTTTTACAATTTTTAAAGTTCCAGCCACAACTCCAGTTCTGGTATATATAGCCCATACCTGGCCAACACAAGGAAGAACTTCATACTTATTACCTTTGCTAACTGGTGTCACTTCCATGATATGAGAGAAGACACCTGTGCAATCATAGTTGTCACTTTGACTGCTGACTTTGAATATTCCACAACTAGCAGATAGGCCTTCTTCATGTGTAACAGCACTATCGAGACCCAGTTTGGGCTTACAAACTGGCATTTCACACTTAAATAGAGTTTCCAGTAGACAACATTGCCTCCAATATTACCTTACTGAGTGCTAAAAATGTTTCTGCCAGGGTCTACAGCAAAGATGCTTCTTCCAGGTTAGAAGGTAGGGATGCAGGATCCAGCTCAAGGGCACCATTGGGGATATGTTGCATATCAGTTCCTGACAACCGATGGAAAGGGATGTTGTGTGAAAACCTTAGTTTGTCACCACCAGGAATCAAATATGGTTCTTCCTTGTCCGGTCGCACAAAAAGGCTCACAGAGCCCTTAACCTTTATTAATGGAGTGACACATGTGCCAGTACCCACAGTGAAGTCTGATTTTATTTCTACAATGTCATAATTGCAGTGCTTATGATCACTTGAATCTGAACTCCAGTTGATCTCGCATCCCTTAAGGAGGGCCCATACTTCACCTTTCACTGGATAAATCTCATAGCTATTTCTCTTCCTTCCTTTTGTCCATGAAACTACATGGGAAAACATGTTTCTATCTTCTGTTAAAATTGTTTTCCCAATTCTGAAAGTACCACAAGCAACATGCAACTCCTTAGAAGACCATGCCTTCTCAGCATCATTCAGAGGGTCAAACTCTAGCCAACTGAACGACAACATGAAGTTTGGAGAGTAAACCTGCTTAATTCGAGCATAGTACCTTGGCATGGAATCAGTGGCATCATAAACTGCCCATATTTGATCAGCTTTGAATTGATCTGCATTCCTATTTTCCTCAAAGTCATAAAATTCTGGATCTGGATATGAGACACCACCTTTGTCATCGCCCACAAACCTGGCAACGCCATCCCTTTCAGAGTTAGGCATTTCCTCTTTCTTGCTTGCTCCTTGTTTCTCATTATCATATAAGCCGTTGAACACCTCATTTTTATTTAGGGTCTTCTTTATAATTGGAATACTACATCTTTGTGTGTTGTACACATTAGCATCTTCATTTATTGGCCCACCAGTTTTGTCAGCATTACATGAAGTGTATTCTTTCCTTATCCTCTTCGCCACAGGAGAATCATGAAGATTATCACTGCTTTTTCTGCAACCACCACTTCTATCTTCATTACTGATATTATTTCCCTGCTTGCTTGATCTCTGAGGATTCTGCCCTGTTTTGACTGCACCCGCCACATTACGGACACCTTCTGAAGACTGGATATACTTTTTCCCATGCACTGAGACAGGATATCTCAATTCTGTAGCTACCTCCATGTTCCTTTTTTTCCATGTTTGCAGGTGAAACTTTAACAGAACTTGCAAGTGGTGACTCAGTTCTGCTTGAACCATTTTCCACCTTAGGTGCTGCTCTTGGTAACTTTATGCTATTGTAAGTACTGGCATTAGCTCTTACATTACTGTCTGCCGTTCCCTTACTGTTAGGATCTGCACCCTGAGAACTACCTATGTTATTCAACCCTGCACTATAAGTGGGTTTCTGTGACTGATTTTGCTGATTCACGACAGGAGTTTGCTGACCAGGAACATGCTGAGACTGTGTTGCCTTTTTCTGTATGTTTGTAGGTGAAACTTTAGCAGAATACGCAGACGGCGATTCAGTTCTACATGCACCATTTTCTTCTTTGAATGATGCTCTTGGTACTTTTTTGCTATTGCATATCCCAGCCTCAGCTACGAAATTACTGTATGTGGCTCCTTTATTGTTAGGACTGCCAGAAGCCTCAGAGCTGATAACATTTTCTGATCCTGCACTGGGTGGACGTCTATGAGATTGTCGTTGTTGGTTAACAGTAGGAGTTTGGTGATTAGGAACATTCTGAGATTGCTGTTTCTGGTGAGTGGGATGAGTTGGATGACTGGTGAGAGGATTTTGCCAACCAGGAAAACTCTCATAATTGTGTTGCTGGTTAGTGACATGATCTTGCTGGCTAGGAGGAAAATTTTGTGACTGCGTCCCAAATCCACTCGATGGGCATGCTGCGTCCACTCTGGAAGGAACAGATTTCTTGGACACATCATAGGCAAGAAAACTCCTTGAACAGATCTGACAGGGGACAAATTTCATAAGCGAACTATATGGATAGTGGTATTTTGTCCCACAACTCAGGCAAATGGTCCAGAAACTAGAAAATCCAGCTGAGTTTGCAGCATGTTGCTGTGGAGTCTTCTTGATATCTGGAACACAAGAGTTCTCCTTGTTGTCCCTCTTATGAGCAGGATCAGATTTCTTTGATGCTCGTCCCCGCTTCTTTGGTACAGGGGCAGAAGCTGCAAAAACTGGTTTCCTTTTATTGTCATGCGAACGACGCTTTACTTGGTCTGCCAATGTCATGTGAGCTTCGCCAATTAACTTAAAAGCAGCTTCAGCACCAGCAAATTTGTTCTTATCTGGATGAAGTAAGAGAGCAAGTTTGCGGTACTGTTTCTTAAGTACCATGTCATCTGCACTTGGTTCTACTTGAAGAATTCCATACCAGTCTGTCTCCCCATTGATCTTAACAGAAGCAGAGCAATGAACCTCACAAACAGCAAGGAGTTGAGAAATATTTTCAAGGCCAGGAAAAAGCTGGTGAGCCTTGAGAGCCATCCTTTTGGCACCAAGAAAGTCTGCTTCATGCAGCTTTCTTTCAACCACATCCTTGGCTCTTGAAGCTTCTTCCTTGTTGCATTCCATTATGATGAATTGAGGAAGAGCAATAGGCTGCCAATCTTGTGGAGTCCTCTAAGCAAGAATGCCATATTTTGTCATCATCACAATCCTGCAAAAGAATGGCAAGATAGTGCAATTTGTTACAGCAATATCATTAGAAAATGTTATATTATGTGCAAGTGTGCAAGAATCTTTACTAACTTAAAACTTGACAACTTGAGGTGAAAGAAAACAAAGTAGGAGTAACATAAAATGTCTGGAGGATTGTTGGATAACTACACAGCAGAGAGTTAAGTGCACCATAGGTCTATAAACTTGCATGGCATGGCCATTGGGTCCCTGAACTTGTATAAGTATGCCGATAGAGGCACAAATCATGCTTAATTAGCAATGAATGATCCTGTGGCACTTAGAATATATTTAGGTTAGGATCAACTAAAATTACATGAGGAGCTTGTACATGTCAAATGACAGCTAATAACTCTATCTACATACAAATTTTAATTCTCCAGATGTTTTTTTAAATGGTGAGCAACTAGGCACATACTTAAGTTGTGATTTAGATTGACTAATGTGACCAAAATTGCACACATGTATCTAGACAAAGTTTAGACAACTAATTTGGGATGGAGAGAGTAGTAATTTTCCACACCATATATAAATAAAGTAATAATTTGTTCTCTAGTTTTAGTTACATATTTACCAAGGTGCAATATCCAAAAACCTCCCAGGAAACAAGGGTCGAGGCAGCCTTCTTATATAAGTAAATTACTCTTTAGCTCACCAAACTTGTTCAATTGTGTCAAATAGGTTATTGTTCTCTAAATTTGCACCTCTGGGTCGCTAAACTAAATTAAGTGAGTCCCTCAACATCACTACCCCGCCATGTCATCACCGCTACACCGCATTAAATGTGTGGGTCATCGTAGATATGCATGGAAGCCGCTTGTATATTTTGCCGTTTGAAACTACAAATATAGCCGTATGTGGCTAACTCTGGATAAAAAAGCAGTTATCATTAGAGGTTCACCCATGTGACCCTAATTCTCACCAAACGACCCCATTTCTTGGTATTCTAGCTTGACCCATTTCATGGTTCTAATAGCTTTTACAATATCTCTTTGTCTGATTAGTAATAGCATGGAGAAGGAATAGGTTATTTTGGTAAAACTCGAAACTCATGTCTTTCACCAAGGAAAGACACAACACCCATTTTTCTGTTTTCTATTAAGAACATTACATTGGTTGTCCATGTGAAGTGTGGTAACAGTGTGAATTTTCGTTGTGAATAGGATATTTCAGGTTGTTGTCTTGAGTTCTCAGATTATACTACTCCCTCCGGCCCGGATTACCTGGCCCCTATGCATTTTGTAAAAACAACCTCGAACAATTTCCGACCAGCGCCACACACTCTCCCCCACCATCTCCCCCGACCAGCGCCGCACACACACACTCTCTCTCAGACCGCGCCCGCGCCCGCGCCGCTTACCTCACCGTCGACCGCGCCGCCCGTCGGCGCTGCTCGCTCGGCGCTGCTAGCTCGGCTCTGGATACTCTATCTCCTCCGCCAAATCAAGCTCCGGCTCGCTCGGCTCCGGATCTGAAGCCCAACTCTCGGTGCCGCTGATGGCGGGGACAGAGGCGGTGGAGAGGGCGCTCGAGCTGTACACCCCAAGCTCCCCTACGGCGACCTCGAGCTCCCCTGGCTCATCAAGTCAACTGCCCCGTCGCGCAGGTCCTCCTCATCGTCGTCGACCTCCCCTCCCCCTCTCCCTCCACCGCAAGCGGCGGCCATGGGGCGAGGTTCTGGAGGCGTCACCCGGGACCCGTGGCGGCGGAGGCGGACCGCGGGGACGCGGAGCAGCGGTCGCTTGCAAGGCCTCTGCTCATCGCTGCAGGGTCTAGTGCGCGAGCTCGAGTACGGCGCCGATGGCTGCGCGAGCTTCGTGCTTGCCGACGCCGAGGACGACCGGTGGCTCCCCGAGGTAAAAGTGCGATCTTTAGCCAACGGCAACCCCCTCTCCGCGCAGACGTTCACCTTCCGCCAGCTTACGGCCACGACAAGGAACTTCAGGGATGATTGCTTCATTGGGAAGGAGGCTTTGGACGAGTTTACAGGGGCCGTCTTGATGGAGGTCAGGTAACTCGATTCGTTGCCACAGCTAGGCTAGGCTTGATGTTTTTTTTCCTTTGTATCTTGATGATTCTTGATGTTAGTGTAAAAAAAAGTCCATGCTCACTTGATTCTTGATGCAGATTCAGTTTTTCATACTCACTTTAGTTTTGTTAATTGAGGGACATAAGTCACATGAAACAGTTAATGCATGCCATCTGAATCAAGTTATATTTTACATCCTAGGTAGATCATGCGATGGGCTTGTGGCACTTTGAGAGCTGAAATGTTTGAGGCATCTGTTGCAGGTTGTTGCTATAAAGCAGCTCAATAGGGATGGTAATCAGGGAAACAAAGAGTTTCTGGTGGAGGTTCTCATGCTCAGTTTACTGCACCATCAAAACCTTGTTCAGTATGAGTATATGCCCCTTGGATCATTGGAAGATCATTTGCATGGTAAGAATCCCTGCTGTTTTTGCTATATTGGTCCAGTTCAGATTAATCTGTTAGGCATCTATCAATGTTTCTGTGTGGCTACTGTGGGCATTTGGGCTACTGGTTGTTTTTCACATGTTTACTTCAGTACACGTTGTCAATCTGCTGTGTTGTCATTCTCTGGCTACACTTTCATGAAATATCCAGCACTACTTATCTATTTATGTCAACCATTTGAGGCATGGCTTATATACATGTTCTATTCTGGGAAACATCTGAAAAGTGTAAATTAGGCAACCTGCTAATACTAGAGCAGCCAGTGTAACTTATAGGACCAACTATACAATAATGATGGAGTTAATTGGCAAGCTGTTTGGTTAATCTGCGAAGGCCGATTACACACTGCTGGGAACTATACATATTTAAAACAGTGCGAGGCTAGATGATACAATTATACATGCGCATGATTCCTTTAGTGTAGAAGCTCGTGTAGGGCATGACTTATACTGAACATGATACACTTCTGTGTGCAATATTGAGCTGTTTACATGCTCTGTAAACCTAGCTTCCTAGATGTGTCAACTATAGCTGCTTGTGCTTTCTTGAGCCGATGCGCCAAATTTAGCTGTCCCGTGTCCTCTTGGAATTCGCCAACTCGACGCCTTTTGGAGACAAGGCTTGATGGGTCCTCCAACCATTTTATATACACATCTTTTTGGATTATCGTCTCATTATCCACAATCACTTTGGGGCCTGTCCGGCGTGCTTTTTTCTTCGATGAGTGGTTCAATGGATCCCCTGGACAAGAATCATCAAGCAACATGAAACTCCAAGTTTTTCCGATAGATTAGGGAGGAACTAACTAGAGGACAAGAAAATATCATTAGGGAGGAACCTATACCTGCATGTTGAGCCAATGTGGCATCATGATTTGCTATGATCTCCATGCTTTTCCGATAGATGGCAGCATCACATTTTAGAACCAAAGGCAGATCTCCTTTTTTCAGTTTGTCTTTGCCCATGTGTGTTATCTTGTAGACGTTTCCTCCTTCATCTTTCATGACTTCAATCATGACAGATTGAAGGGTTATAAACACTTTCACTAGGATATCCACAGGATACTCATCATATGCCTTTTCAACCGACTCTATTAGCTTTTAATGCAACATATATCGCATATCTATGACTGTCTGGCAATTCTCTATATTGTGGCTGCTGCACATCTTCTTCTTGTGGCTGCTGCACATCTTCTTCCTGTGGAGTCAAATTGAGATCCAGGTCCATCTTGTGCCTGTTGTAATAAGCACAATGATGTCAATGAGAAGCTTGCAAAATCATCACCAAAGAAGTAACAAGCAACGCAAACACAAGGAGTATTTAAATTGTTGTTATAAGCTTGCAAAAATGGCATAACAAAGATGTCTCCTACTTATAGTTCACCCTTAATAATGTTGTGCATGAAGTTAATTATTAGCTCAATGTACATGCTTGAACTTTATTTCCTTCATTTCTTTGGTTAAGGATATTATGTTCATGAAAGATGATCTGTAGGATACTGGCTAATAGATGATCTGTAGGATACTGGATGATCTGTAGGATACTGGATGATCTGGCAATTCTCTATATTAGCTTACTAATGGATGATCTGTAGGATACTGGATGATCTGTAGGATACTGGCTAGAACTGCTCTCTGAATTCTGATTGTAGTATCTGAGGCACTGGCAACTAAGCAATCTACTTGCTGTGTTGTATTCTACTGCAATCTACTTGCTGTGTTGTATTCTACTGCTAGCTTCCCTTTTTCAGCATAGGGAGTACCTGAACTTGCAGAGTAGCTGGCCGGAAGGAGCTTCAGACAGCGGCAAAGCAGCACGGCCGGAAGGAGCAGCGGCGACGACGAGCGGAGCAGCGGCAAGGGTCGGGACGACCTGGAATAGCTCGACGACGAGAGGAGCAGCGGCGCGGCCGGAAGGAGCAGCGGCTAGGGTCGGCGACGGCCTCGACGACGGCCTCGACGACGAGCGGAGCAGCAGCGCTCCTGGAGGGCCTGCCTCCTGTCCCGATGCACTTCCTACTGGAGCGGCCGAGGCCGGCCGGCGGGGGCGCGAGCTCTGGCGCGTGCCCAGCTCCGGCGCGTGCCCAGCGAGCTCCGGCGCACGAGCCCAGCGAGCTCGGGCGCGAGCCCTCCGCCTACCCGTCCGTGATTTTGAATTCGGACCACGATGGAGAAGAAACGTTTCAGGGAGGGGGGTTTTGCAAAAGTTCTATTTAATGGGCTGGGCCGCCGGGGGGCCATCTAATTCGGGCCGGAGGGAGTATAAAAATTCTGCAAAAGGAACGCCAACTGAAATGCCAAAAAAGTACACAGCATGCATCTTTCCTTTATGATCCTCTTGCCCAAAGCAACATGAACTTGTGATAAGTTCCATCCATAATTGAGCCAAACCACTACAGCATGCAGCATATATAAGCCATGCATCTTTCCTCTATGCTCTTCTAGCCTAAACCAACATGAAACTGTGATAAGTTTCGTTCGTAATTGAGCCAAACTAGTACAACACACAACATATGCCCGTAGGTTGAACTGGGAAAAAAAAGTGAGGCAATGTAGGGGGGCACCAATGCTACAGAATGTTGATGACACACCCACTCAAAGTGGAATGGTTGGTTATGTGCAGTCACCTCTTAATCTAGTGTAATGGTCTAGATGTGCAAATAAAAAGGATCGTGACATACATGACACACTTGAATTTATGTGACCAAGAGCGTATTTTGCTCTTAAACTTAGCTCCTCTACTACCACGATCTTCAGTCCCTTCCACGGGACTGGTCCCTTCTCAGACAAAAAATAAATCCCGATGAGAAACAATCTCTCACTCCAAAATCCAAATCCACTGTTATCTTTGTTGGTGCTGCAACCTTGCAGCCCCGCTTCTTCCTCTACCTCACTTTGCTTCTCACAACACACTCATGTATGGAAGACAAAGAACACGATGGTTTGGCCTTATGCTGCCTCTCACAGCCACAAACTTTTCTTCTCTCTATATTCTCTCTTCTGTCAAACATGCTGATTACAGTGCCTTAAATAGGCAAACACACGCGTGGCCATGAGCCACACTCACCCACTAACTCCACTAGTTCTATCCACACACGTACTACTACTTAACTTGATCTCCTTCTCCTAGATTTTCTCTAGGAGCCAAACGACCAGGCGCACACACCAGCTAACAAACTCCATGTAAAACATACTAGGTGAGCACCGAGTCTCTCGGCTCCTACACAGCACATTTCGCTTCAGCTCTTGCATGCAGCACCGCATCACATGGCTACTTCGGCATCTCGCCACAAGTCGCACCTCACGACTGTCTCCGGCATCTCGCCGTGCATCCACTGCTGAAACTGTACCTGTACGCATCTCACGTACAGCTGCCCGGCAAGCTACACCAGTACCCAATCACCTAACTACATGCAAACAAAAATAAACATGCAGATACAAATCAAGATTAAAAGCTAATATTCTCCCCTAATCTTGATTCTCTATTCTTCATTGTACGGATCACCCGCAACCACAATTGCCGACGCCATCGCAGCGCCACAACAAACTTGTCGTGGATGTGTCGTCGCAGCATCGGTTACCATGGACCATCTTGTCCTGGATGACGCCCTCGCAGCGCCGATCACCACGCCGGCTTGCCGCACACATCGGCCATTTCTTGACATGGATGACGCCTTCATGACGCCGATCACCACGTCATCATCATCGTGCGGCATCGCACCACAACCTGCCGCCCGCGGCATCGCGCCGCCAACAGCCTTCACCTCGCGACGTTGTCCTCCACCTCACATGGAGTCCGCCGCGCCGCCTTGGATCGACAAAAAATCCACCAAAACAAAAGAAAAACGCATGGTCCTGAGATCCTCTATTACTGATTCCTTTCCATTGCCCGCCCATGCCCTCCAGGCAAATCGACAGATTGGGCCGAAACAAAGCACACTCAGCTGCCGATTCAGTCGCGGCATTTCGTCGAGCAGGTGATGGGCCTTCCCTGCGAGCATCCAGGCGAGGACAGGCACGGACGCACGGCACCAGAAATCCAGAAGTCCAAAACAATACAGACTCGCTAGAGGGAAAAAGGAGATGAGCTGGAAATGAGTAACGCACCGGCAAGTCGATGGCGGCGGCGCGCGCCGTAGTTGGCGGTCGTGTGCCGTCTGGGGACGAGGCTGCGATGGCGGCAGGAGCGTGTGGTTTTTGGGGGAAATTTCGAGGGGTGGAAGCGGGAAGGTATGTTTTTCCGCCGTAACTGAAAAAAGGGAAGAAATTTGAGGAAATGGCGGCAGATGCTATCTTTCCTTTCCTTCGTCTCTGCTTGCTTGTGCTGTTTTCTGGGCTCGTTCAGCACTTGGCCCAGTTGAGCTTAGGTGGCCTGTTGTAGATTATTGGGTATGTTTTGGCGTTTTGGGCTCTATATGGTTCACACAATGTCTCCTAAGCATCTTGTTTGGTTGCATCCCTGCGCTTATGTGCTGCAAAGTTTGGGTATTTAATTACACGTAAAAGATATTATCACTTCAACGTGAGAAACTTACTTATTTAGTCTACACCACCACATTTGCAGATAGCACTTCGTCTGAGAACGTCAAAATTAAAAACAAAAAATATAAGAGTTATGTGGATCGATGAGATGAAACTATTGGTGAAAGAAAATTTAAGATGATCGACTGTGTGCCATGAAATTGACAAAATTCATCTAATAATGTCCAAAAGTAAACATGAAAATTTAAAGCTATAGTTAACAAGAATTGGAAATTGATCATGGCAAAGGAATCACACCATCGATAAACATTTTTTCATGTAGACCTCATCATGAAACGGTGGACTGATAATGAAACGACTTCATGAGAGAGGTGTACACAAGGCAAGCCCATGTAGGTAAACACAAACTCATTGACACCAGAGATATAAAGAACTCATCACCGGTTTGTCTACAAACCTTGAAATTTAAAAATACAACATGAGAGTTGTATGGAACGATGAGATGAAGATAGTGATCCTAGGAATTTTCCAAAATTTGATCATTTGTGAAAAAAATGACAAAATAGATAAAAGAAACTCTCCAAGCATAAATACGAAAATGAAGATTAACATTTAATGAAACTAGGAGTCACTCATAGGAATGGTATCGCATCCTCGATGTGCATCTTTTCCGTGTAGACTTTATCTTGAATAGAATCATCATTGTGTAATGTGTAGATTAGAAGCGATTAGGTGAAGAAGATTAAGAAAGGTGGGGCGGACAGATGGCATGCAAAGCATTATGTGCCAGCTGCACCATCAGATCCACCACGTGGGCATGCCAGCTGCCTTTTCCGCCCAAACGAGTCCAGACCCATGGAAATGCTTGATTCGTGTGTTTCTCTGAGCTAGGCACTTGAGCGCTTCAAGTTTCACGCTAGTGCAACCCACTCCAAGCAAATATTATAATTTGCATCATGTGTGCCTGGTTGGTCCTAATAAGAGCAACCAAACACACACATAGCAATTCTAGCGGATCATCTAGAAGGTCATCCTCTAAGTGCTTCTTGTTTTTGTGTTTTTTTTAACCAAAATGACACCTCTTAATACGTAAGGTGATAAATCTAGAAAGTATGGAGGACTTGATGCCAATAAACATATGCAGCGTGGTGTATAACCTTGTGTCAGGTATTGGCACACCGTCTCAAGCTTTTCTCCCTGATAGTGTAGCAGCGAATCAAATAAGTGCTTTCATCCCGGACATGTTGATTACGAACAACATTCTTTTGGCCTACAAGTGTACTCTATTCATGAAGAACAAGAGGACCAAGAAGAATGGTTTGACGGCAGTAAACCCAAAAGCATATGATCGTGTCTGTGGCATTTTTGGAAAGAATTAATATCATGAAATGCATATCAATGGTAACATATTGAGTCAGGGACTCAGGGTGAATGGATCATATTCATGTTCATATTTAATTATATCGTGGAAGGGTACCACCACAATGGGATCACGAATGGGTGCTTGTATTATTGCAAATTGATGCCAAAGCTTGCAAAATGTACATAGGTCTGCGGTTTGCCTGTTTATGTAGAGGATCTAAGGTGCAGACTGCATACTTTCATGTAGTTGAAGATAGAATGCGGCAAAGAATTCAAGGACAAAATGAAAAGCTCTCATCGGAAACCGGCAAGGATATCTTGATCAAGGCCTACACTGTGACATGTCTTGCTTCAAACTATTAAAGGATATTTGCAACCATATGACCACGATCAGAGCGCTTTTCAGATGTAATCTTACTATGCTCTCTCGTCAAGTGTAGCGCTTCCTGACAAAACCTGAATCTATGTGCGTGGGCGTGATGAACGCAAAGTATTTCCCCGAGCAAAGGATGTGTATCCCGTTTTCTTCATTTGATGGAGCTTCATCCACGGTATGAACTGAAGCTTGGACTTTTATCCCAGTAAGGTTACCTCTAAGCAACATATGCATCCTTATATGTTCCTTTAACACTTGGTGAGAATCTCTGCGCCGTGGACAGTGACCAGCACTGTATGTTCAAATTGCGCGCTGAGGGACCCGTCCACCGTGATGGCCGTCCAGCCATCGTCCCACACTTCACACTGCGTGCTCCCCATGTACAGTGTAGGCTCTGCAGGGTGACCCATCACAAACCAAACCGCCAGTCAGTTACAGATTAGGCTACATCTATCACGACAAGCACACAGAATAAGCTCTTCAGATATCAGTCTGCATTATAATGAGGGAGGGAGGGAGGGAGGGAGAGGGCAAAGTGTCGAGGAAGGCGGAGTACCGATTGTGAACGTCTGGCCTGCAACCATGAACCCTGGCTCATAATCATCTGTTTACAAATTGTGTGTTAAGTTGCTGTTGTGAGGATCAGAGCATTGCTGAAAACTTCTTGTTTTTGGCTATCTATATATCTTTATTCAGTCGATCACCGTCAGTGGAAAAAGTTCAGGTTACTTACAAGTGTGCCATATGATGGGTTCTGAATGGAAGATCGTCCCAACTCCGTGCCCCACAAAGGGGTCAACGCTGTAGCCGTACTTGTTCACAAGATCACTGCAAGCCAAAGTAATCACCAATAAGAAAATTACACAGATGATTCCGTTGCTTAGATTGACTTATAGTACTGTAGTAGCATTGCGTCAACAAAGTAATGTTATCATCACCTGATAACCAATGAATACAAACATGTTCTGAATATGCACACTCTTAAGTAAAGAAATTTCTCGTGAAACCATTGGAGAAGATAAACTTTGCTACTGAAAAACATACATGCTGATAACTTGGATTTTCTCCAACTCTATGAAATATGAAAAACGATGTGCGCATCTGATAACAGTATATTTATACTATAAGTGAAAGTAAAACAAAAAAGCAACATATGAAAGTTACTAAAAGCATGATAAAATTCATGATATTGTGATATTGTCCGAGGTCTGAGGGATCAACACCTTATTCTCTCTCCAATTGCCTTAAAGCTAGCACCATGTTTGCAGGCTGATATGCCCCTCAGCATGCACTCTTCACTGACCTATTACACCAGACAAGTTCTTCACTCACTGTTTGAAGCTTGCAATTGGAAGTACAATCAGCAAGTCAGACCTTTACAAGCTGCTGCGTAGGTTCATCGACCTCTCCACAGAGATATGTTCTTGAGGTGTCACCATGGTATCCCTGCAGCAACACGGCATGCCACACTACACCGCAAAATATGCTTAACCAAATTAATCGTACAACATACATTCAAGTAGACAGTAACATCAATGTTGATGATGTCTCCATCCTGCAAAATCAGTAGGAAACAACCAGCATTGCATTTTTCAGTGCTAAGGGGTTGCTAGGAATTGGACAATCAGATGAAGTAAGGTTCGTATATGGACCCTCAGCGTGCGTGAATCTGGAATTCCATGGCAGATGCACTCGTTCACCGACGTGCAAACACTCTTCGGGAACCCGCCGTATCCAAGAGGGGACGGGTAGGCACCGGCATCGATGATCATCTGATGAACTGCCCTGTCTATTTCATCTGTCGTCACAGAGGGCTGATGGGAACGATTTTATAATTTACTATTAGTGGATATCAGTAATCCATTACAAAACATATAAGAGATATAATGAAATGTGAATTAACGAACTATATAAATAAATGTCACAAAGTTTGCCAAGAAAAGAAGTTCTGCCTTTATGAAATGCTTACTTTCACCAATGTTCCTGCATACTGAAGAACCCGGGCAGCAAGTTCACATGCGGCTCTCATACGAACAATGCTCTCACTGTCATGCATTTGCCGATCGGGATTTACATCAGGCAGACGATCAGTACTGTCGTAAGGTGGTCTAGAGATGTGTTTGGGCACCGGTAGGCGCGGATTGACCGTGCCACGCCTTAGTGGTTCTCTTCCCCTTACTTGTTCAGAACCATGGATCTCTGCAGCCCTTCAATGCAACAGCTACCAAAGTGTTCATGATTCATGGGACAAATGAAATGGAAAGAAAATATTCTGGTTGCTCTAAAAAAGATAAGATTCTGCCAAAAAAATTCACGGTTCATGTCACCAAGGAATCATAGATTGGATTGTACCTGCAGATCGCCATTCTGTTGGCTTCCCCCCATCTGCAGGATTTTCCTGGTGCTATCGCATGGAAATGCTTTCTGAGAGCAGCTTTACCTGAAAACATGTTTGTGATCAGATTAGAGGTGAGAGGCTGAGAGGTGATTCCCGACGAGAGCACCCACGGACCTGAACGGCGGCAGGGGGAGGAGGGATACAGCGGTGGCGGAGGTGATGCGAGGAGCTTCATCGCCGGGACACCCGTAGCCGTCGGCGCAAAGGGGAGTAGCCAATCGCGGCAAGGTGGTCGGAGATAAGACGAGGACACGTGGAGTGAGCCTACTGGTTGGTAGACTCCCCTTAACATCTCGCTCTCACACCGCCGCACTGGCCATGGAGAGGGAGACGCCGGAGGCCGCGCCACCGGCAACCTTCCTCCGCGGGGAGGAGGCGTCTTCGGGTTCTTCGTCGGCGCGCGGGCGGTTCGAGCGCTTGATCCGGCGTGTGCAGGCAGAGGTGTGCGCGGCGCTCGAGGCGGTCGAGGATGCCAGCGGCGGCGGCGGGGTGTTCCGGGAGGATGCGTGGACGCGCCCGGGCGGCGGCGGCGGTATCAGCCGCGTGCTGCAGGGCGGCCGCGTGTTCGAGAAGGCCGCCGTCAACGTGTCCGTGGTTTACGGCGTCATGCCCCCCGACGCGTACCGCGCGGCGAGGCCCGACGCGGCGGCCGGCGCGGAGAAGGCCGGACCCGTGCCCTTCTTCGCCGCCGGCGTTAGCTCGGTGAGAGTCCGAGTGCCCAAAATTTGCAAACTAGCATGTTCCAGCAGTCTGCTGGTCTCACTCACCATTTCTGCATTAAACTGCTACTAGCATCACTAATTTTTTTACCAAATTCTTGTGTAATTATGTAATGTACAATTGCTTGCACGGAGTGATACTGTTCTTGGTTTTGGCTTCTGGTTTCCAGGTTATCCATCCAAACAACCCATTTGCTCCAACATTGCATTTCAATTACAGATACTTCGAGACAGAGGCACCCCAAGGTAGTACTTATGCTGACAAGTGAAAAAGAAGTTAATTTTTGTAGGAAGTTGAATTCAAGTCAAACTGAGAGAGTATTCTTGCAGATGCCCCTGGGGCACCCAGGCAGTGGTGGTTTGGAGGTGGTACTGACTTGACGCCATCGTACATCATTGAAGAGGATATCAAACATTTTCATGCTGTATGTCTACATGCTCCTGTTATGCTCGTGCCGTTATTTTGGCTAATAGCATATAATCCATGGCTGTTTGGCATTTGTTTGTTCCTGTGTACTCTGGCTGTTGGATAACTTGTTTAGGTTTCGTTGTCCTGTTTTAGGTTCAGAAACAAGTATGCGATAAGTTTGATCCAGCTTTTTACCCACGATTCAAGAAATGGTGTGACGACTACTTTCATATCAAGGTTAGCTTGCTAAAATGTTCATTCTGTACATTTTCTCGGTGATTGGTCCATACGATGCAAATGGATGACATGATACAGACATCTCAAAATTGCTATTAGAGTATCAGGCTTGCTAGTCTTGTTTCAGTATCCTGCAACACGTAGTTTGTCCTGCAATGTATCATGTTTTTTTCCAGAGCAAATCATGCAGATGATTATTTGTCGGTGACTGCAGCATCGTGGTGAACGCCGTGGGGTGGGCGGAATATTCTTTGATGATCTCAGTGACCATGATAAGGAAACGCTTCTTGACTTCGTTACAGGTAGCAATGGATGGAACTCTTGATTTTACTCTTTTTCTATCATTTGTCATTGATTACTATGAATCCAAACATACACTCAACATTTGTGCCTAAGACACCTTCCTTCCTTGACTGTAGAGTGCGCAGAGTCTGTAATTCCTGCATATATCCCTATCATAGAACGCCGGAAAGATACTCTGTTTACGGAAGATCACAAGGCATGGCAGCAGCTACGGAGAGGTCGCTATGTGGAATTCAACCTCGTAAGTATTTCGACATGGCCATCATCCTCATGCTTGTGTCAGTCTTCGCTTTTTTTCTCGCTCTAACTTCTTTGCTCCTTGTGAAGGTCTATGATCGTGGCACCACATTTGGCCTGAAGACTGGAGGAAGGATCGAGAGTATTCTTGTTTCCCTCCCTTTGACCGCACGGTGGGAGTATGATCATGTAAGTTGAGATGCTCTTTTGTAAAGTTTGAGTTCTTACGGTTAAGTCTTCCGCACATTTATAAAAGAGAATCCTTCCAGTTCTGAATACTGTGGAAACATTCATTTGAACTGTGGCAGGTAAGTTTTGTTGCAGCATTAGAATTTTTCGAGTTTGCCCACATGCCATTTGTTTGCAGAAACCAGAAGAAGGAACTGAAGAATGGAAACTTCTTGACACGTGCATCAATCCAAAGGAGTGGATCTGATTGATTTGAAGTTCTTGTTCTTCAAATGTTTTTGCTATTACATGACTTTTTGAAGTGTCTTCTATGCGTTCATTTTGTGTATTTGATGCGACTTTCTATAGTGAGTTTATCAAGCTTGGTAAAATATTGTTTGCTTACTTTGTCTAAATGAGAAACACAGATTCTTGTTTGTCAGTGTAAAAAAACACCCGTTCAAGTGAGACCTTTACTGCTGCAACAAGATAAATCTGCAAGAGAACCATTTTAATGCTGAACTCATCTTGTTTCCTGTATCCTCCAAAACCTTCTCAGTACTGCAAACTCGTAGAGTTTTAAGTTTCTTTGGCAGGTAGGAATGACAAGCTAATAACATTCTCAAAGAGCAAAAACATCCAGCACCAAAATAGTTGTATGTACATCTTTAAAGGAATATTTACTGTTTTTTCTGAAGAAAATAACTAGTTAGGACACAGCAAGGGCCACTAGGTAATGAAGAAAAAGATGTCCTGTCAACTACTTATGTGTGAAGCTAAACTAACTTTGTCCGGCGACGTTTAGAAGGTTAATTAATCAGGATTTAAAAAAAATCATTGGATCTGTATAAAGTAATGGAGAAAAGTCAATGGATTTGTAAAAAAAATACATGTCATCTGACTCTGAAAATTTGAACGCCTTGTAGTTTAGAACGCCACTCACATTTAACTGGTGCATTGCCATAGCTGCAAGGTTCCCTTTTTATTCTGTTAGCATGCACGGTAACAATGTTTATAGAAATAATTGAATATGGTTACAACCTACAAGCAATTACATTTTCTCGAATTTAATTGCCAATGCAATTTCCAACACACTTCTTTAAAGTAGTATACCAGCATCACATATCACCTTCGTATGACTTACAATCTTTTCAAGATATATTTATTACTAATTGCTTCAAATAGAGCAAATAAATATTATCCCTACTGACATTGTGTTCCACTAATGTCTAATGCTATGTGAAAAATCCGACATCCGTAGTGAGCAGTGGCTCAAATTGGTTAGGTCGCCTCTTGCTCCCTCTTGGTTTTGTAAAATGATTTCCTTTCATCCACCAATAAATAGAAAGATTATGTTCATTAGATTTGTTGTTTATGACTTCCCACAATCCCGCTTCCTTCACAGTGTGTTTTTATTTGAACTCTTATTACATAAACTTTATTTTTCAAATTAGGGTTACACCATACACCAATTTAAGATCCATAAATCAAGAACCAAGATGCAAAACATGTCCCGATCCAGCTAGAACATGGGCAAAGTGGTTTGCTTCCCATGGACAAAAATTCAGGCTATGGAAGAGAAAGTTCTCATATGTTGATGGCAGTCTTGGATAATCACCATACCGATCACAGTAGAGTCCGCCAGGCCCAAGAAAGCATGGAACACCGTGTTGGTGTCTTGTTTGATCGACTGCTAGTGCTACCAACTGGGATATCCTCGAGAGAAAAACATTTAGTTTCGCAAAATGGTGATATGAGAATGAAGTTTCAGAAAATCTTGGTTTTGGTCTCCTCCCATACCTCATTACTACTATGGATTCAGGGCAAATGCCATGCTCTGATTGATAAATAAGTTATTGTCATTATAAAAGAAGCGGTGGGTGGCATTCCATTGCTATTTGACATTTTGACAGCAACTTCAGCGTGGTCTCTCACTCAATTAGTACCAAGGGCTCTGCCACATGAAATTTTCATGTCAGATATTTCTCTGTGATAGTACTTGTAACAACCAATGGAACTCTTTTTGCGTGGTCTTTCACACAATTAGTACCAAGGGCTCTGCCACATGAAATTTTCATGTCAGATATTTCTCTTTGATAGTACTTGTAACAACCAATGGAACTCTTTTTGTATGATTAAACCTTGAGAGACGGCTGCTGCATCATTTTCTCAGCATTGTGAATTCGTGATAGTCTACTGTGAGAAGGAATTCTGGCATTCTGCTAGCTAGCTTTACATGGACACACAAGCTAATTAGGCTAGAATTTGACTATGCCGAAGCCTAATATGCCTAGGAGAAATAAACATCGTAATGAAGTGAGGAACCTACTCAGTCGATAGAGAGTTCTGTCAAGAACTGGCCGGACACTGGGAGAAGGCGGAACAGAACCATGTTTTGGCTCAGGTCTGTGTGATGGATTGACCTCGTGGTTTCCGTGTTTTCGTTAAGCTGGCTGTAGTAGTAAATTGCTTCTTAATCAAACAATGCACAAAGATACATTCCCGCACTAGAAATGGGTTTTTCTTACCACATACTTGCTTTATCGTGACAAACAGTTCCTTTTAAGAAATAATTATTAGAATGTGTTCATGATCTCGTAGTGCGGAACACTAGCATAAAAACCGTTGGTTTAAAAGTTGTGCTTATTTTAAATTTTGGACACATGGCTCTTTACATAGAAAACTTACCCGCCAGCCTCCAGGTGGTATGCTCTCCAGCAGAGCCAAAAGAACAATCATAACGCATCAGCAAACACCAATTGTACACTAAATTTCAGCAAAGACCACGCGTACTGAACCAAAGAATCTAGAGACGCGCTCCCCTAGTCATCACCTACCTTGTTTGGCTCATCTAGGAGTATCTCTACAGATCGCCCCCATATATTATCCGTCAGGTCATGAATATCTCTACTAATAATACGGCTTGAGGTACCAAGAGCCAGTCCGAATTGATCTTGTAACAGATCGGCAACCGAACGAATACGTTTATTTTTCAAGTGATTCATATCGTCATCGTCAAGTATACCCGTTCCAAATTTCATTCCAATCAAATGATCTGTAGCAGCCAATACATCTCGTGGTAACAAGAATGTATTGTTCTGAGGTATATCAAGATTAAGTCTCCGATTCATATTTCGTCGACCAATCCTTCCTAATTCACAATTTTGCTGAAAAAATTTCTTTTGTAATTCCTCACATAAGGACTCCGAAAATACCAGGTCCCCGCCTACACAAGCAAATTGTTGATAAAACTCCAAAATAGCTTTTTCTTTTGACTCAATCCTCTTCTTATCCTTAGCATTCGGGAAAGACAAAAAAATTTCAGGGTAGGAAACATTATCTAGAATTTCTCTTAGATTCGAACCCATAGCTGATGATAGAACTAAAAACCGAGTACACCGTTCGTATGTCAAGAAAACCGAGACCCGTTGTCCGTCCGTCAGAAACCGTGAGGGATTCTGCGCCAAGATGAGGGAGAGGGGTCATGCTAGACATCGTGGCGTATTCGGCCCGTATCGCTTCGATGCATAGCCCGAGCGATCTCTCCCCCGCCCGAGAACTCCCACGCCAGCGATCTAGGCGGCGGCGGAGGTAGTCCGGCCTCCCGCGCTCCTTCTTCGGCTGGGCATGGATTCGCCGGCCTTCCGCCCCACCTTCCTCCTTCCTGGCGCATATCCTTCCGGTTGTCTTTCTCGCCCCTCTCATCACTCTCTCTCTTTTTTGTGCAGGTACAGGACCGATTTGACGAAGCTCTGGCTCACCTAAATTCTCCAGCTCTGGCTTGCCGGCGGAGGTTCTTTTCTGCAGGACACTGCCGCCCTCTCCCCGGATCACCACCCGATCTAATTTTCCTGCGCCAAGACTACTGATTGTGCTATTTTGCTTGGATGAACGGACTGATGTGCTGTAATTTTAAGGTGATGTTCAGCTACGAGTGCTCAGACGAATGTACTAATGTAAAATAATTTGGCGAATATTTTGTGTAAGCTATGAGTATTTCTGAAATATTGGTTTACTCGGAGTACTACTTTAGGGCTGGATGCCATGCTAATAAAATTAATTTACATAGTTGCAAAATGTCTCGAAGAGTTGGACGTTTTTCTTGATATGCCAAAGAGTTTCAGACCTATCTTTTTTATGTACCCAGAAAAATAAAGAAAGAGGAGAAGAATTGTTTGTAATGAGTTAATGATCAAAGTCTCGTAGAGTTGCAATTCATCACTTTGACCATCCAAACAGTTTTTAGCATTCAACCTCAATATCTTGTCCGAGTTTCGAATATCTAACACATCCAAACAAAAATATTGACATTCAGCCTCAATATCAATATCTTAGATATTAGGCATTCAACCCAATACAATGTCTGAGAGATTCCAAGCGCCAGGAGAGTTCTTCTTCCGCCTCACTGCTGGCTGCGCCATCTCGCCGGGAGAGAGAGGGATGGACAAAGGAAAGGGAGGAAGAGAGCAAGAGTGGTGGTAGGGTGGAGCGCCACCGATCTGGTGAGGACGCAGAGGAGAGGCCCCTCCCCTGCCTCCATCCCTCACCTCTAACCCCTCCAATCAAGCCGGATCAAAGGAGCAGGCAAATCCCCGTTCGCCGCTGCCGTTTGACCGCGATTGACACTCGGTGCAGCCCGCACCAACACTGTGCCGGAGAGAAGCGTGGGGGCATGCAGATCCGGTCGTCGATGGTGCTAGATACTGCTGGATTAGTTCACCGCCGTTTGACCGCGATTGACACTCCGTGCAGCCCGCACCAACGCTGCGCCAGAGAGAAGCGCGGGGCATGCAGATCCGGTTGTCAATGGTGCTGGATACTGCCGGATTAGTTCGCATCAGAGTGTAGCATGTCCAGTCTGGGCTGTGTTCCGAAGAAGGGTTAGCCTGCATACTCAAATTCTCGGTTTTGGCAAAGCTGACTTACACAATGAACAGAGCAAACTCTGCACCTTCGCATGATGGCAGTGAGCACAACTCTGTACACATGCCGTTCTAAAGAACTAAAGAGTAATAGCGCAAATGAACTAATTCATCAGCGTAAGTTATTCACTACTACTTGACCATGTATGTTATTTATCTCATCAGTTAGATTTCTAGAGTTCATGCGAGTTTCAGATCTTGTTGGTCTGGTAAGATGTGAACCCAGTTTCCATATGCATTTTTACCTCTGTCAAAGAAAACACATTTTTTTAGCTTTTGCTAGCTATTTTCTTCTCCTAAATAATATAAATGTTGTTAGTTTTTTTTTCGAAATGGATAAATGTTGTTAGCTGGATGACCGCATGCACAACCATATAAGGTACTTGCTAGGTTAAGTAATTTACATACAATTTTTTTTTCTCTCAGGCTGATAATACTTTAGGAAATATATATATATATATGTCATCTTCTGGATTGAATGGGCTTTTCTATGCTAATTACATCATCAGATTATTTTCATTTTAAGTTTTAATTTGAAAGCTATCTACTTTCAGGGTTCATGCAGTAGAGTTGTGAGAGGAGATTGCTCTTTGAATTTGAGACGTATGAAAAAATAGGAACTACAAGCCTGCCAAGCATCGGAGAGCCGTCAGCGAAGTATCAGCCCCCGTTGGAAAGAAAGCTGAAGTGCCCGTCGCGACCTCCTATGTCCGCATCTGCAGAGGTATGAGCCTCTTCAGATGTACAACACTACAACCTTAATTTGAAGTTGAACAGAATATTGCCAATGGAAGAATGATGCAGAGATATCACTAATAGAGTGGTTGCAGGTCACCGAGGACAGAGGCGAATACAACTGCAGATTAGAGACAATAACGGGTCATCGGTAGACGGCAGTTGACATTGGTTATCCTCTAAGCTCATTCTGATGATGATGTTGCACATAGAAAGTAAAGGGGAAAGGCACTACAAGCTCAAGCCATCGAGGGGTTGGGTGTGGCGACAAGCAGCCGATATTGCCGGCGAGGGCCATGGACGCAATACTACAGGAGCACATGCGGTACCCCTCAACCTCACCAGCATCACAGTATCCGCGCTCGGCCTGCGCAACGGCAACCTCCCGAGTCTAGAGAAAAGGATTCACCGAGTACATCCACCTGCCGGCCGGCATCATGGCGTAGCCATGCGTGGAGAGGATGGCTGGTGTACCACAACCTAGACAGCTCGTCTGAGTACTACTGCTCGTTTACCCCAGGCTAATCCTACCTCTCACTGGTGTTTGGCTACTGTCCTATGATGTTGTCAATCTATCGGTAGCGGGGCTGCCCGACCTGAACATTGTTGCGTCAGGAAGTCCAATTCTTGCAAGTTTCAGCAACTTGGTGGTGCATGTTTGCTTTCGAGAGTGAACATTGGAGAGAGTTAGTATGTTTCATGTTTGTTTTAATATTTTCTAGAGTCTAGGCAACACCAATATAGCCAAAGGACGATGTCTGAAGGCATAGAATCAACCATCATCTGCTTGAAGAGTTTAAGGTAGCAAGTGTTGTCCGAAGTGTCAAATTCAAGGCTCGGCATGTACCCTCATCAGTCCAAGAAATTATATTTGGCGAGTTTGCTCTGCAATGGCTATTGTTCATGTTCTTAGTTATTTGATTCAAGCAGATGGGCCAGGCCGAGCTTTTATTCTTGATCTGAACCATCTGTTCAAACTAATTCCCTTTGATCAGAAATAAGTGTCAGTGACTTAGTATAAAGTTAGTATAAAATTTATACTAAGTCACCAAAACTTGTTTCCGATTGGAGAGAGTACTGAATTACTGATTTGGGAGAGCCATGCATAGAGGAGAATATCAACGGTGCGGAGCTCATCTAGGAACGCACCAAAGCGGGACGCTTCGTCGTTTAGTAGTAAAATATCATGCTATAAATAAATTATTAATAATAAAATCAACCTGACTAGAAAAAATAGTGAATGACGGCCCGTAGCAACGCACGGGCACTCAACTCAACTAGTTATACTTAAGGAAGCTTCAGGGCATCATCAACTACACTAGCATCGTCGAGAAGAGTGACTGCAGATGGATTGGATCCGCCATTTCACTCAGTGTACCAATTTAGTCAGCTTGTTTGCGACGGCCCGTGTGTGCCACCTTGTTACTAGTACAATACTAGAAGGATCGCAGAACTTGCAAGATTTAATAACTGAACAGTAGGAGCCTCTTCCCGCCTGCTTCAGATCACGAATACCTGTAAGGCTGTAACTGATGCTGCTTCAGGGCATCATCAACTCGCATCGTCGATAGAGATTGAAATCAGCCTCTGACCACAAGCTGATCCTACGTTAGAATCACGTAGCAAAGCACCAGCCACCGTGATTTCGTCACTACATCTTCTCCTGGAAGAAAGAAGGCACCATCACATTCAGTAAATCAGTATGCTCCAATAATTCCACAAGCACCAGAGAAGAGACACAAAAGCTGATAATCAAATTGGAGCTCTTCTCCATCTCCTTTGCTGAGATCTCGTTTTCTTCCATTTCCGACTTGTACAGCCGAGCCTCATATCAGGAACAGACATATGTGCACCATCCTCTCCTTACACGGCTATCAGTCAGTTCCTAAAATATATATAAGATGTTTTGAGAGTTTTGGGGAGTTCAAATTGAACTGCCAAAACGTCATATATTAAGGAACAGAGGGAGTAGCTTGGTTCTTAATTTGAAGAACACAGCATGCCTTTCATTCCTATGATTGAAATTCTGCAAGATTCTATCTACGCATTATCTGACAGTTCGTACTTGCATAGATTGAACTGAAATAGATGACGAAGAGATGACACTGGGTAGAACTGAGAAAGTTACTGCATTCCTTTCAATGTTCAGACCATGCTTGATTAAGTCATCATCTCTGGGATCGTCTCTTGACTAAGGTAACCGGCTTCCACATATTCGTTCCGTTTTCTCCAGTTCTAGTATAAATGTCTACTTCAGAATACATTGTAACCAACACAACTAAAGCAATTACAAAAAACATCTAAAAAAGCAGATATGAAGTAGAGAATGGTACACAAGACTTACTATCCTACAAAATATGCCAAGGGAAAAAGATGTGAGCATCTATATAGACAAACGGTGTTAATATGGAATAAAATTAGTTACAAAGTATGGCAGGGATCACAGGGTAATGCCATACGCTTTTTAAGGTTACCTTGATAAATACCTTCACTATATGAAACATCCTACACTTTTCAGCACCACACCACACAATCATCAGTTTTTCTCTCCTGTACCAATACCAATACCAGGTCCTCTGAAATATTGGTTACCTAGGTGCTACATGGGTAGGCTCTCAACAAAAATGCCACTAGCCAATTACTGCACTATCAGATTTTGAAATCAGATGTCCCTGTATAACATATTATTCAGTAGGCCATACACAAATATAAGAGAAAAATAAACGGATAAACTGATACAAACAACTACTTCCTCCGTTTACTATTGTAAGACCTTATAGATGTTTCTGTGTGGACTAGATACGGACCGAAATGAGTGAACCTACACACTGAAACACGTCTGGATACATGCATTTTCGAAAAAACCTAAAACAACTTATAGGAGTAAACGGAAGGAGTAGTAAACAATGACCCACTTTCACATCAGTTAATATCTTGTGAACAAAGTTATTGCGGGAAGAATAGAGCAAGCAACCAACATACCAGATCAAAACTGCACCCTTGGCAGTAATCAACACAGAGTGATCATAACAAAATATACACTTGTTCCCCATGAAAAAAAAAATACTCCCTCCGACCCATAATACTCTTCGCTAATACGGATGTATCTACCATTAAAATGTGTCTAGATACATCTATATTAGCGAAGAGTATTATGGGTCAGAGGGAGTACAAAATTCTCGTCCAGAGAAAATTGTGAGATTTCATTTCATCTGATCTGCCAAAAGGAGATAGAGCCTTCTTTCATGGAAATATATACTGAGGTTTGCACTAAAAATCTGCAATGGCTATTTGAGAACATAAAGATATAGTGTGCAGGTATACTACTCACTGGTATTTGAAAGCATTTGCAGAATGCCCTAATATTCTCATAGTTTCAATATGTGTATCAAGATGACACGAGGATGGACAATAATATAGCACCATGATGATTTCATCTCTACTGAAAGATGCAATGAACATATCAATTTCACCCTGGATTACCAGCACCCAGTGAACATGAAGCTAACGCAAATACTATAACAGACCTCCAAAATTAGTTAGGCCAAGAACACCAAATCAGGAATTGTCAGCCTGATAAGCAGAGTGAAATCTGTTGTGCCCTACGCAGTTACCAGTTTTCATATCCATTCTTGCTTCATGTAGATCTGAATCTAGTAGGCACTTCACCTCTGCAGGCTGCTGCATAGTCTTGAGCGAGGTGCGGTGCAGCTTCCTTGTGAGGACATATGAACTTCTCCATGAATAACTTGTCGGTGATCATGGCCGTATGATAGTAGTCTCGGTCTTGATGTAGCAACCCTTTTTCCTTAAGTAACTTTAGAACATAGTACCGGGGTCTCATCCGGCCCTCTAGGCTATAAGAGAGCAATTGCGGCCGACGAGCAATGTACGCCGGTTCCAACCCCACCTCAGAGATAAGGAAATCTGATTTTCTCTGCAAAGTGTCGTTAGACCTCGTGAGCAGCATTGGAAACTTGCAAACAGCAATGCCCACCTCAGCATCCGACCACTTGAGCATGCTCTTCAAGCACTCCACTTTGATGGTGATCTTGTTCTCGCTGAGAAATGCGACAGCCTGCATCGCTTGCCTGAACATTCCAGAGCCACGGGGCACGCCTAGAGCTTCGGCGCGGGCCGCCATCGCCCGCACGCGCTCTGGTTTGGTGGAAAGTATCCGTCGCGCATAGATGCCCAGCAAGACAATATGGCAAGCACCTAGCCCGCACTCCTTGAGAAACGCAACATTGGGCTTGACCACCTTGTCGAGGCTGCTTGTGAGAAGAGAGCTGTGATCGAGAGCCCGGAGGAACTTCTCGGAGGAGCCGAAGAGAGCCAGGTAGTACTGCAGCTTGGTGACGATGGATCTAGAGCGGAATTTGTCGGGGGCGAGCGAGACGAGGCGGGCGACCTCAGAACGCGATACACCCAGGCCCTTGAGCCCGAGGACGACGGGTTCCAGCGTTCTCTCCACGCGGGGTCCCTGGCGACGACGGCAGCAATGTCGGCGCTGGAGAGGCCGAGGCCGGCGAGGAATGCGAGCACAGCATCGGGATTGGATGGGGACTTGATGTGGGAGAGCTTCGCGGAGGCCTTGAGGGCTTGCGCTCGCGTGAGGCCGCAGGTGTCGACGAGGTATTCCTCGACGGCGAAGCTAGGGCTTGGAGAAACGGCGGGCGCGGCCACGGAGAGGAGCCGGTGGAGAGGACAGACGGGGAAGGCGGCGGGGGAAGAGCGGAGATGGGAGAGGACGGATTTTCCGAGGCGAAGCATGCCTGCGTGACGGCGGCGGTGGCGGTGGCGGCAACCGGCAACGGAGATCTCTCCGGCTGACAGCTTGTTCGATGTAGTCAGGTCAGGTGCTCTCTAACTGCAAGCGACTCAACCTGTGTCTATAAACTCAGGATCCGATCGCCACTAGACCATGCTAGCTTAGGTAAAAAGCGTCAGCAACGCAGTTCCCATCCCTTCTGATGTGCTGAATGTAGAATTCAGGAAGCAACCTCATTATTAGGGATTTAATTAGCTTCCTAATCCTCGTAGATGGCACACCATACTATTGATCTATTCATTTCTTTTCTTTTTAGTTCCAGCCCACAATCACAAACTTAAAAAAAATAAAAATATTCCCGATGAATTTATGGAGATTTAAACCACAGTCCAAACTACTTTTCAAATGTTTCTGTAGCTTTTGAATTTTCTAGCTGGTTGGTCGGTCGACGAGTAGGACGGACTAGGTGTCCATTCTCCCTGTGGTCAGTCTCACTCCCAGAAGAAATTCCTATCCATCCCCATCCTCAAGCCCTAGCCCCTGATCCCCTTCCTCCACCTCTGCTGCCATGGCCTCGCCGGCGCCGGCGACCATCCCCGAGGATCTCCTGGTCGAGATCTTCCTCCGCCTGCCGACACTCTCCGCGCTCGCCTGCACCGCCGCAGCGTGCACCTCCTTCCACCGCCTCATCAAAGGCCGCGCCTTCCGCCGCCGCTTCCTCTCGCTGCACCGGCCTCCCCTCCTCGGCTTCATGGACGCGGCCGGCTTCCACCCCGCCGAGGCGCCGCACCCCTCCGCCCCGCTCGCCGGCGCCCTTGACCCGTGCGCCGGCGATTTCTCCTTCGTCCCGTCCGTCGTTTCTTCAGCCTCCTACTTCTCTGCAGCTACCTGTTCTGCTTCCAACATCCCCGCCGGGATGGTGCCCGGCGACGAAGAACTTCCCCGCTGGCGCCCCCGCGACGCACGCGACGGCCGCGTCCTCCTCGACTGGGTCTCCCAAAACCTGCGCTTCGTCCATATGTGGGGGAACCATGAGGACGGCTCCGACGTGAGCGTCCTCATGGACTGCAACGAGCTCACCGACGACGACCCGGGCGCCCACGCCGCGTGGACCAAACGGGAGCGCTGCAATGCCGCCGACTTCCACCTCGCCGTCTGCGACCCCTTGTCCCGCAGATACGCGCTGCTTCCCACCATACCAGAGGACTTCGCCGCCTGGCCGGAGGAGCGCCTCTTTGAGTTCGTCCCCATGCTCGCTCCCAAAGCTGCTGAGGATGAGTCCTTCAAGGTGATATGCTTTGCAAGATACGAGACCAAGTTCGTCCTCTATGTCTTCATTTCTACTCCCACAACTACGCAATGGCGCATGGCGCCATTTCCCATCTTGACTCCCATGGGCGGCTTGTCCTGCTTCGACTGCGTGCGTGGCTGCTTCTACTGGACAAATACTTGGGAGTGGAGCGACTACCTGCTTGTGCTGGACACGCGCACTATGAGATTTTCATATGTCGACCTTCTCACCGGGTACCATGTGCAGCTTAGGGATCTGCCTGACCAGAGCACTGGCCGTCGGCGTCCGAGTGCTGTTGTTGTGGGCAGAGAAGAAGCCATTGAGATGTTTTCTCTTGTCGGTCAAGACGGCTCCTTTACTCTCCACCATACATCTCTGCAGAATGATTCTCAGGAATGGAAGTTGGAGAAGATCATACCGTTGCCTCGCCAGTATAAGGACTATTCCATTTCCACGGTGGGTGCAGCCGAGGGATTCTTGTTCTTCCGAGGTGCTCCAGAAGGCATTAATAATGAGAATGTTGATTGCTACTCATTGGAGGTCAAGACTGGTGAAATCAGCAAGGTCTGTAGCAAGATGGAGATCTTCTTCAATCGCAAACATGCACTCCCCTACTTTCGCTTCCCACCACTGTTATCGGAACCATCAACGGATCTACCTTATCAGGGGGTAAGTTTGCTATCTGTCATGTTAATATGGAAAAATGATTGCTTGTTTTGGATTGGACTGAATCTCTCCTGTGAAGTGGTACCTAAGCTTAATTATGTTGTTCGATGTTACCACTAGATGCATTCTTTGTTTGTCCTAATTGAATTGTTATGTAGAGGTTGGTTAATTATTGGTATACAGAGACTAACAACCTTGTCAAACTAGCTAGGGAAGGCAGTCAAACTCATGATTCATTATGTTTTCATGTTCACCATTTGTATGTGATTAGAAAGCTTAACAAAGAAAAAGATTGAATGCTAGTTTGGAAAGCTGATTCTTTTATTGTTACATATCTTCGGAGAAAAAATGGCTCTCAGGATTGCAACGGCATGCAGTACATATTTAGTCATGCTTGGTATTTAAACATCATTCGCTCTACTGAACCAATGATGTTGAAGCCGAGAATGCTGCATAACCTGTAAGTTAATATTGGAAGGCCTTGTGTTTTCTGTTCACGACACTTTAGTTACCGTGTTGCGTTTTTAAGCACAGAGTTCACATGTTACTGTCTTCTAATTTTTGTGTATACTGCTTCCAAACTGCAATAAGATGTCTCTGAGATTTTTGTGGAGCACAAATAAGCATCTTGTAGGTTGCATAGCACGCAGCAGTTGCTTCAAAATTATCAACTAAATATATGTATGCAGATCTGAACTTGCTTGGCCATAACATCTGGAGTTGGATGATCAAGACGATGGATCCGCAAATCTGCTAGCTAGATGTAGTACTCAGACTTTGGTATTAGCATCAGAAATTAGTCATTGTGTAGTTTGATGTGTGTCCGCATTACGCGCATGTATGTAATCAGGATATGTTGGCAGCAGGTTGACTCTGTCCAACACACTTTGGTATTAGCATCAGAAATTAGTCATTGTGTAGTTTGATGTGTGTCCGCATTACGCGCATGTATGTAATCAGGATATGTTGGCAGCAGGTTGACTCTGTCCAACACTGACGTCTAAGACTTGCACCATCGTTTGTGCTGACTTTTGTCATCATATTCTGATGTGCTCCCACTTTGTATCCATGTCCTTAATCTAGATGGTATATCTGCACCTGGTCACTAGATGGGTGAACGGGTGAATTTAGGGTGTGTTTGGTAGCCCGGGTGGACTATCTCACCTCATACAAGCTCAGTGTAGCTATGCCCACTACATACAAGTGCCTTTTATTGTGATGTGTTTGGTAGGTTGTACGAGCTGAGCCAAGCTCAGTTGGCATGATGTTTGGTGTCCTGTATGACTTGAGCCATGCTATACAATACAAAAAAGCAATAAGGTCCCTGAGTACAAAACAGAAAAGCCATCGGGTCCTTGAACATAAAACAAGAAAAGCCATCGGGTCCTTTGAATGACCGGCTTGGGCTCCGGCGCCGCCGCCGGCGAGGGGAGCCGTCGCCGGCGAGAGGGGTGGCCGCCCCCAGCCGCCTCCACGCTCCTCAACCCGTCGCCGGCGAGAGGGGTGGTTGTACTGCTCCTCAACCCGCCGCCGGCGTTGATTGCTCCTCCTCGTGGAGCCGCCGCCTGTGCATGCTCGTCCTCGTGGAGCCGCCGCTGCTCCGAGGGCGGTGAACGACTTGGGGACAGGCGGCGCCGCCTGTGCATGCTCGGGGGGCTGGGGCGGCGACGGGGGCGGGGCACAGCGGAGATCATCGGGGAGGAGAATCGGGGGCGGAGGGAGAGGAGAGTCGCTGTGGGGTGAATGGGGGGCGAAATCCGGAGCGGGGTCGTGACCCCTCACGGGCCTCGGGCCCAGGCGCGGGTCGTGGGTGGGATTTTCCGGTTCGACTCAGCCGAGCTCAGTTGAGAAGCTCGATTTGAGCTTCCCAACTGGGCAGGGCCGAGAGTGCTTTTCTGTGCGAGGTGGGCAGTGCCCGAAGACATAAACCGGGCTACCAAACAGCAAATTCTCGGCTGGGCAGAGAATTTCTGAGCTGGGCCGGGCTACCAAACACGCCCTTAATTTCTGTTGTACTATATTAAGATGGTTCCCTATGAGTTTATCTGACATGGTTTAGTTTCTTGTGCAAATATCTATGATGCACGCAGGCGTTTCCATAGAACCTGATGCCATACAAGCAGCCAGCCTGATCGTGCACAGATATGTATATCATGCAAACCTGATGCATGCAAAGTAGACATCTCATCAACCTGATGAAGATTTGTACTGCACATAAATTCCACAAACTTCCTCTTCCATGTTTAAAGGCACTCAAAACACCCACCCACAAATTGGCCAACTATTCAGCAAACAAGCTGAGTCTCTGAATGCGTTTACAGCTCAAGTTCAACATACACACGCTGAGCATGGAGTGGTTATATTCCATAAAACCTGATGCATACAACCAGCTGAACAGGGTACAGTTTAATTCACCAAGGTAAAGAGACTTGCTTGTATACACTCTGCATTGCATATTTGCATACGCTCACCGGTTTAATTAAAGGAGCAGAAAGAAGGTACCATGCAGGAGCTTACAAGCTTATTACTTGAGCTCTACAAGTACACAGTGTGGAGCATTGACAATATATTCAGTCAAATTCAAACCATCGCGGTGTGCAGCAGACATCGACCAGCCTCCCCTCGTCTTGGACAACCACTCTTGATGTCCCTCTCCGCGTAACCAGATCAAACCCGGCATCAAAATTTAGCTTCAAGTTACTGAAGGCAGGAGGCTTAGTCCACTTTCTCCTTTGCTCATCTTCGGTCCCTTATTCTTCGCCCTGCTGCCATGGACTCGATGGACAGAGCATCAATAAAGAAACAAGCCAGCTCATAGTTGAACCAGTTCACACACACACAGCAGATCCTCTGTCGAATTACAAACGCACCTCTCAGAGTTGATTACCTCCTCTGTCGTTTGGGTTCAGTCTGATAAGGAAAGGGTACACATAATTCCTAACTGTATGCTAACGTAGATAGTTTCATAATGTTGCATTAATTTGGAGGAGTGTGCTGATAGTTTAGTGCCTTGCATATCGTGAGTTTAGTGCTTTGAACTAGAGAATTGCTTGTTGGCTCCCACAATTTTTGTACCCATTGAATTAACTCTGAATGTTGTGCTTCTGGAAATTACAGGTTGGTCCTCCTCAAATTGATAGATCGAACTGAGCAATGATAAAATTGAACAAGGGGACTCCTGGTTCTCTCCCTCCTGGATAGTTTGAAGTTCAGAAACACAGATTGTACTAGCAGTCTGCAGTGCATTTTCTGTTGTTTTTGTCTCTGAATAGTTGATGTTTCTGTCTCTTAACCCCTTGAAGGCTTGAAAAGCATTTTTTGGCTGAAATCACTACTATGAGATGATGACGGTTGCTGCTTTGTTCTCGTGCTGGTGGACGGAACCAAACAAAGCAAACCATGCCGAGCGCCAGCACTCAGTGGAAGGGTTCCAGTTCACGTTCAATATGCATATGAGAGAGATGTCGAAATTCGTAAAAAAGAATCCAGCTGATTCGGCAACAACTTCACATCGCCACCAGAGAGAGACTGGGTGTCGATCTATTGATGGATCTTTCCATGCAACATAACGCAATGGAGGCTGGGAGTGTATCGGCCGAGACCACTATGGTGTCCCTGCCTTTGCCGATGCCGGAGCCATAGCAAATGCTGGTGAAGCACTGGGAACTGAGACCCATGCCCTGCTCCAAGCTGTTACTATGGCTGATCAACTAGGAATCCGGAGGCCAATATTTGCAACTAATTGCCAAGTCCTGAAGCAGGCTGTCATGACCAATAGCTACGATGATGCACACTGGGAGTCCTCTTCAGACAAATAAAATACCAGCTACGGCTAAGCTTCATAGATATGCATCATTCATGTTTTAGGCCATCCCATGAGCTGGCGGTGCTGGATGTGAGTGAACCTCTAGGGTTCTAGCATGGCTGAGAATTACCCACTGTAACCATGACCATGTCCGGCCAAAGCTAATGGAACCTCTGGGTTCCATGTCAAAATGATGAATAGTGGAATGCATAGCTCTTGCCGGTCATTTGTGTATTTTTCTTTTTTTTCAGGCATCTACAATAGCTCTGTAATCTTCATCACCATTTTTCCATGCTTACCAGTGATTCGGTAATTTTGAGTGCAATGTTTGTGGTTATTTTTTGCAGACATTTCACTTCTGGAGAGAGTTTACCTCAGTATCGACACATGAGTTAGCATTGCCATGTGAAACTGGGTGTGTGAACTCAGTTTAGGTGATGTACTATCATCTCCCTAGAGAAACTACAAGTTTCAGCTGAGTGTGCACCTCTGAATATGCGTCAGAGTTACAGCCAACTGTTTTAGTGCACTTCATACCAAGTCTCGATTGACTAGATATCTATTCAGAGGTAATAACCATTATTTAGTGCTCTCTATTGGTTTCACTCCAACACACGTGCATCTTCATAACTTCTATGAAAAAAATACACAAAGCACTCACCATGGGCATGGCATGCCACCGCGCCACTGCTTCCTAGTACTTTTTTAGGATTATACTTTGTACTTTATTGACAAGTAGCTGATTTCATACATCTAAACATGCAGCTACAACTACATTTTATGAGCCTTGCGTGAAAATGTCTTAAAGAGATCCTTCTGTTTTTATCACTTTGTGATAAGATGAATGGACATCTCATATGTATTTTGATTAGACTTGCGACTTAGTTGAGACGCGCACGCATGGCTACTAGTATCTCGAAGAAGAAAACTTGTCCCAGTAGCACTGCCACTCAATAGATGCAAATTCAAGAATCCAGGCAGCAATACAATACTTTTGGGATACAAAGGAAACATTGTAGGGGCATCCCGCACACAGTGCTGAAAAGAATTTGCGCACACACATAAAGTACATGCAATGCAAAATCAATCCTGCTGACATTATTCAGAAATCAACTTTGATTTACAGCCAAGGAAAACAGTAATTTTTAGGCTGCCACTATTGATTGACGACATCAATAAGCATCCTTCTCCGTTTTCCACTCTATGGGCATTCTTTAGCATGAAGAAGCTCGACTTTGACACTTCTATCCATGGTAGAAGAATCAATTATGCCTAACGAAAGGACACAAAATATATACCTTGTCAAAGTTTCTTCCTAACGAAGAAAATACAGCTTATATTTTGGGACCAGGGGAGTATGTACCTCGTCTCGCCAGTTCCTCTTCACTAGTCTAGGGGCAGTGTCCCGTCGAAAACAAGTTCTTTTTTTGTTCCTGCAGCCATAAGTAGGGGAATAATTATTTCATCAAGCAACACAATAGTCTTTGTTAACAGACAAGGAAGTTAGATACTACTACTTAGAAAGAACAATTAACTCACCAATTACGATGGCACCAGAAGATACGATGAATGAGGTTATTAGGAGACGGTTCAAAACCACAAGTAGATTCATCGGTTGCCGGCAACCATGTTCCACCCTTGAGGTGGTACTCACCAAGATGTATCTCCCTGGGTTTGATTTTTAGGATGGTATCGCCAACAATGGTAGGGAGCGCCCTAGCGCTCACACTCAGGCTCCTTTCGGCATTGGCAAATAGAACATTTCCCCCAATGCTCGCAACTGGGGTAAATTTGTCTAGGATAAGGTCAGCTAATCTGCAAACTAACAGGTGCAAAGATTTCGGTTCATCGCTACAACCGATGGCCAGAACATCCGTGTCACATTGTACCAGATGGTAGGGAGGCTGGAATTTGCCTGGGAATGTGGCAATCAACTTTGGTGGCGATAGGATTTCGTTATGGTGTGGAGGATCGATCTGGAGAATCTGCGGGTCACTGTTATATCTGGAACGCTGCAATATGTAGAGCCTTCCTTGGAAGGACACTGACCTCCACATTGGTGAAAGGCTCCAGCTTGAGACACTCCATTGCCGGTCACTGCCGGAGGTGGTAGCAAAGGCCACGCGGCACAACATTGAAAGAACAATCATGACGGTGATGAGGGACTGAGATCTGGTGCCTTGGCGTTCACCAGGCACGCTGTGCCTCGAGGCTACGCATCCGCCGTCCAAACGTGATCCATAGGCCTAAAACAAATCCAGCCTTTTTTGCCCATAGCGACCGAGTCAACCAGCCGGACCAGCCATCGTCCTCCTCGCGCACGAACAGAAGCTGTCGAGGCGGGGATCGACAGCAGCGGGCTAGGCCGGCGTGGTCGGGCGGACCTCTGCCAGTCCTGCCGCCGCCGCTTCAGAAAGTCCGCCGGCGTGCTCGGGCGGAGCTCTGCCGGACGGACCACGACGGCGCGTCGTGCAGCGGCGGCGCGGACGGCCCCTTCGCCCACCTCCGGCTACTCCCTTCGCCCCCAATCCGACGGCCACTCTGGCGCCATCCTCTGCCTCCTCCGATGACCCTCTCTTTCCCCACTCCGATAGATACTCCGGCAGCCAGTAGCATTCCAAGAATCGGAGCTCAGTTTCTTCAGCCACGAAGCCAAGAACATACAGCAAATATTCAGTTAACAGGAAGACAGGGAGCAGTTCAGTTAAAAGAACACACAGCCGGACCTGAGAAAATCATGCAAGCAAAATTATAAAGCACTTGGCACTGAATTTGTGTAGCATTTCCAACAACGATCTGTTCTTACATCATTCTTCAAGTACATAGATTTGGCCAATCTACTTGTACACTTAGGCCACAAAAGACTATAGTTAGCCCCAAAATCCAAAATTACTATAGTCAACTTTGTTCAAAATACTAGTTAACCATGTCCAAAATATACCATCTAACAACTACATTTTAGAACATATCATTATCATAAACACCACGAAGGGGGGCTGTCAACAACTCCGTGTAACTCAAGATCGTGTTACACTCTTGAAGCTCATTTGCACCTTTATAGCTGCCATCATTTTCCTCCACTCCAAAGAAAAACACCAAATGGCCTATATTCTTTGTTTGTGCCAAAAGTGGTATCAAATGTGACAACATCACCAAAGTGTGCATAGTCAAGAACCATTTTAGCATCAGCCCAGAATATGTTGGCTATATGCTCCTCACAATCCAATTGATCCGCATGTTGGAAAGATGGATTCTCAATGGTTTTGTCATAGAAATACTTCAACATGCTACCGGCCTGTCCAAAAGCCAACTCTCTTTGTCGCTTGGTCCGCAAATGATTCTTCTGGTCTTGACAAGTGTAGCCGAGGTTAAGTGGTCCACCAACTAGACGACAAGCTAACTCATGTGCAGCTTTGGGCATGATTCCAGAATTCTCGGCGGCTTCTATTTCAAAAGCTTGTAGTTCGGTAATCTTCCTTTGTGATGCCATCAAGTGACATGTTTGTGGCAATTGAAGAAGATGATTGTGTCCCAACTCAACATATGTGACTTCAAATATTTTTGCCACTCGATTCAATGATATAATCATCCGAGCTTTGCAATTTGTTCTTGTTTCAGCTATAGCACGCTTTGGCACATGATCCATTGTTATTCCTTTTCTTCGTATTCCCTCATTGGAGCAAACAAATGTGCATGAAGTAACTTGACCATCAATCTTGCTTACATTTTTGTTTCTCTTTCTCACATCAAACCCTGCACGACCTCCATATGCAACCCAAAACTCCCACGCTGCATCTATATTTCGGAACTTCATACCAATTTGAGGCATCCCCTTACCAATTTCTCCCATTGCACAACACTTGCAAATGCACAACACTTGCTTTAATCAAATCCTATCAAACAAGTCTGATTTCAGTACCATAAGTATTTTATTACTACATTAGACAGAGACATTCAGAACATAATATTCACTTCAGAGAAGAACATTCAGTTAACATGTATATGGACAGAGATGAGCAAATATTCAGTTAACAGATAGCTGGACCTGCAGGGGAGGAGGTCGCCGTCACAGCAGGGGATGAGTTCTTCGTCGCAGCAGGGGATGAGGTCGCCGTCGCAGCAGGTGAGGAGATCGACTTTGCAGCAGGGGAGGAGGTCGCCGTCGCTGCAGGGGCGGAGGTCGCCAGTTGCGGTGGTGGTCGCCGTCGCAGGGGCCGACGAGCTAGTCGGACCGGGTCTTGTCGGGGCGGGACCAAAGGGCAAAGGAGGCCGTCGCATCGGAAGAGAAGGCCACCGGCGGAGCTCCCTCCTCTCCCTTCCCGCGCAGAATTTTCCCCGCCCCGCCAGTCCTCGTGCGCGAGGAGGACGATGGCTGGTCCCAGTCCGTCCGGCTGGTTGACTCGGTCGCTATGGGCAAAAAAGGCTGGATTTGTTTTGGGCCCATGGATCACGTTTGGACGGCGGATGCGTAGCCTCGAGGCACAGCGTGCCTGGTGAACGCCAAGGCACCAGATCTCAGTCCGGTGATGAGTCCATCCGCGCTCACGCTGACGGAGGTAGCACAGATTCTCCTGAAATCCGACAGATCCCCTACGGAAGATAGCTTGGATTTGGCCGCAAAGTCGCTGGCGAGGGTCGTGATTGGCGGGAGCTCGGCGATGTCGCCGGTGAAGGGGTGGAGGAGGCGGTGGTCCTCGAAGAGCAGGAGCCGCGCGCGCACGGAGAGGCCAGTGGAGAGGTTAAAGAAGCGGACGTAACCGTGGAGCTCGGTGTGGCCGGGGCCCTCGGGGAGCAGCACCCACCGCCGCGGGTGGAAGCGGTCGTCGACGAGGCCGCGGCCTCGTGGACAGACGGTGCTGGAGCGCCAGAGGGGACATACGGCGCGGAAGTGTACGTAGTCGAGTAGATCTCCGGCCAGCACCCGCCACCCAATCAGCCGAACCAAATCCGGATGGAGACCCGCCCAGCGGGATGCATCGTCCATCCCAGATGGCGCCCTCGATACAAGAAAGATGACGAATTGAGCTGGTAGGCGGAGAACTAGCAGAATCCAGGTGAGATGCACGCAACACGCCGCCGCCCACCGGCGCGGATCGTCACTCCAGCTGCCTCCGGCCTCGCCCTGTGCCGCCGTGGGAATTCAGAAAGATGACAAATTGAGCTGCTTGGCAAGAACAAACAAAATTCAAGTGAGGTACCGAGCTGATGCACGCAGCACGCGGCCTGCCAGCGAGCGTCGGCCTCGCCCTGCGCCGCTGTGGGAACTAGTCAGCTTCACGTGCTTTGCACGTTAAAGTTAATTTCCACTCAAAATAGCATTATATAGAGTCTCAAATTTGAGATAATTATGTCCTAATGAAATATGGACACATCTTTCTCATGCAGAAAATGTAGATCGATGCCATGTGTGTGCGCTAGGAGCCTAGGATATATACTGCACGTCTTTTTTTTTTCAAGCTAGTACATGCGAAAGCTCTTATCTTCTTCGTTAGATTTCTCCTCCTGTCTATACCACCAATAGTGCACATACCGGCACTGTATGCATGGCCTGTGGAGGCAGTGCCAGCGAGATGCTCCCCTCAGGCACTCACGCAGAGAGGCGGTTCACTTCGCATGCTCCAACTTGTCTGGCTCCAGCTGCCCATTGTTTATTTCATTATTTGACACACTGCTACTCCATCAAGTAAAGTAACCGATACAAAGCGACTGCTAGTGGCGGCACATGGACCGTGAGTTTGTTTCTGGTTCAGCCCGATTGCCACCGGTGTAGTGGTGTGAGCGACCGTGTCGCTGATCGAAGGAAGCGTTAGTAACTCGTGGATGTTTCTGGAATGCTGTAGAGATAGATTGGTGCTACAGTAGCTGCGAATCCTGCTGTCCTAGGCCGTCCGATGGTATCGAATCAACGGTAGATAATGCATTTTTATGCTTCCATTCAAACTTTCAGAACTGGTACACTATATAGGAGTATAGATTTAGGAGATAGGCAGAGCACTTTGGTCTGGCTGAATTTGAGGATCAGAGGTGGACGGCCAGTTGGGCTTGGCCGATTACCTTTGCATTAATGGGCCAGAGCAATCATATCTGTGCCTTCAGAATTAAAGGGGAAATCCTATACCCCGCTCAATGCGGGGTTTCCTACTCGCACCGCACACCACATCCTAGGCAAACGTATTAGGTGGGCTAGGCCCATTAGCCGACGAGGAAGAAGAGAGACAACAACCACCGACGAGACGAGGAAGAAGGGAGGGAGGGAGCACCGGCGGCGCCATGAAGCCGCCGAAACTGCGGCTGGCCGCGGTGGAGGCGGCGGAGCAAGCTCTGGATCTTAGGGCTTGGGGGTGGGGGTCTTAGGGTTTGGGGGTGGGGGTCGCCGGCGCCGGCGAAGAAGAGGCTGCCGGTGGGGGGCTTAGAAGGATAGACGGGATCTTGCCAGAACCTCTGCTCGCCGGTGAGGGCAGGGCGGTGGGAGGCAGTCGAGAGGAAGAAGAACGGGAGGAAGAAGAAGAGATCGGGTGTGTGCGGCGTTACAGGAAGTGCCGCTTGAAGCGGTATACAGGACCACTCGAATTAAAGGACCCTTTGATCAATTTGGTACTCCAATACTAATGCCTGTTGCTTGGAAGGCGCTGGTGACTTGGTTTCTGATATTCCAAGTCAGACTTACAAGAAAGATTATACGTCTGAGGTGCGGATATGGCCTCCCACTGGTGGAAAAAAGGCCATTGGTCCCAACCTATAACACCCATTAGTCCCGGTTGTAGCAACCGGGACTAACAAAGCAGGACTAAAGGCTTAATCCTTTAGTCCCGGTTGCTTACGAACCGGGACAAATGGTCCTCCACGTGGCTAGGGGTATGTGCTGCGGCTGGAGGACCTTTGGTCCCGGTTCGTAACACGGATCAGGACTAAAGGTCCATTCGGAATAAAATTTGTATTTTCTGTTTCGGAATTTCTGTATTTTCTGTATTTCTCTATTTTTCTTTATTTCTCTATTATCTAATCATCTCTATTCCTTCCCTCTACTAGCTTCCAAGAGTATATGGTCCTCACTTCATTGTCATGTCAAATTATAAGTACTTGTGGTCCTCACTTCCCGGTCGGTCACCCATCCTCACACTACTCCACCCTTAGCACGCTTAACTTCTCTATTCCTTCCCTACTAGCTTCCAAGACTGCGCTCGCGACTTATTGATAATACTATGCTACCAATTCTATTAACCTATACACTTAGGAAACATATAATATTAATTTTTTAAATTCCAAATAAATTCACAAATTAAGCAACATTGATTAAGTAATAATAAGCATGAATGAATTCCAAATAATTTTTAATAATTAAAATATTCAAAAAAGACCAAAAAACTTGAAAAATCCAAAATAATAGCAATATAATAGACTTGTTAACCAAATAAGAGGGAGTACATTTTTTCATATATATATGCACTCGACTCGCACACCACACCACACACACATCTAGCTAGCTAGTAGCCTTCTAGCTTCCAATAACTCCTAGCAATCTCAAAGCTCAAGCGAGCGTCTAGAGCGGCATACAACACTTGCTTGTCGCTTAATGGAACTTTGGCCCAACCATATACAAGTTCATCTTCTTCTTCTTCTTCCTCGTCGCCGCCCTTCTTCTTGTTCTTCTTGATCTTCTTCTTCTTCTCAAGCTTTGTCTCAATAGTAGCATTGGACAGATCATATAGACTCGGAATTGGTTTCGTGGTGGGGTTCGGTATGATCACTTGGAGGTCGTGCACCGACGCAATTTGAATTCCGTATGGAGATAGCATGCGCATGTCATTGCCGATAGCCTCGCCGCAGAATTTAATGGTGGGGTCCCCCAAGAAATCTCTGAGCAGCTGCGGCACATGATCGGCCCGACATAGTTGGAAGAGCAAAACCTCGGACGCCACCGAGAGTTGAAGGAGGGCGGCACGCTGATGAGGCTTATCGCGAGGGGTGGTGAACTCGCAGTCCAAGCCCACACATTTGACCGGTGCGACATCGAGGAACCGCTCCTTGACAGTGTGGAGCCACTTCTCCACCGTTGATGCACGGACGGTTTCCGTGATGGTGAATTCCATCCCTTCGGCGGTGAGATTATGCACCCGCGTCGCCCCGGCCGGCTCCATTGAGAGAGAGAGAGAGAGAGAGAGAGAGAGAGAGCTCTCCGCGGTGAGAGAGCTTGATGCCGCCGGCGGTGAGAGAGCTTGTCGCCGGTGAGAGAACTTGCCGCCGGCCGGTGAGAGAGCTAGCTAGCTTGATTGGCTATGGTGTGGTTTTGAGGAGAGAAGATGATGATCAAGAAAGCAAAATGAAGGTTTCTTATATACTAGAGATGGAAGATCAAGAGAGGGCCGCCGGTGTGATTACTGAAACTCTCCCGATGCGTTCGTCGTTCCATATTACCGAAACGATCGATCATAATGGCGCAACGATTTCCAAAACGATACGCGGGAGTGGCGGTTCGTTTGAACTGCCCTTTAGTCCCGGCTCGTGGCTCAAACCGGGACTAAAGGGTACCCTTTAGTCCTGGTTCGTGCCACGAGCCGGGACTAAAGGCCCAAAGGCATTAGTCCCGGCTGGTGGCTGAATCCGGGACCGAAGGGCCCATTTGAACCGGGACTAATGCCCCCTGGCCCACATTTTCAAACGAACCGGGACTGATGGACCCTTTAGCCGCGGACCAAACACGTTGGGGACTAATGGGGGCAAATGGAAGCCCTTTTTTCTACTAGTGTCCAAGCGTGAATAATTGACCCTATTTTGTGAGTAATGCTGCACTTACGGGCTGTTTTCTTTCAGATATGTCATACGGACCGAGTTGGTAAGCAAGCGTGCATCCGCGTCTCGATTTTTAGGAGCGACTGCAGCAGATTATCCAAGTTCATCAGGCAACGTCTCGTCTGTAGCATTTGTCCATAGCAGCAGTCTGTAGATGTAGGATTATTGCTATTATACCCTTCCTACAGGGATCTCGACTATGGTTCCGAGAACTCTGTCAAATATACCGCAAGATCGAGGAGCTTTGGGACATACTCATCTTTCACTATAACTAGATACACAACTTCCACTACAAAACATTCCACGAATAACATGGTAATATTTTTCAAGTTGTGGGAAGGAAGGGGTGATCTCGACAATAATCTAATAGGAGCCGCCCCTGGTACTACAGTTCGTGAAGGCTTTTGTTCTCCTCCGATATCTCATTGGTGTTGTGAACTGAGAAGAAAGGATTCGAGGAGTTTCATCTTGAAAGCATCGGTTTTGTGGTGTTCGATTGCTATTTAAAGAGCCTCCACCGTTCCATCTCCTAGTCTCACGTTAAAAGAAATGTTGGCTCACACATATAAGTCCTCCTCAAACTATCTATAAAACCGTTTTTGCATGATCGGCATTTTAGGTAAGGCTGGTGCAAACCAAAGCATATAGATCCAAAAGTTTTTTAGGGATATAGATACATATGTTCATTCTACTCTTGCTCGGTCAAAAGGGCATTTTGCTTGCAGTTGCAGTACGCAATCACAAAAATAAAAAAAATTGCAAACGATGTAAATAGAAGCCAAGATGCCATGATATTAGTTGGTGTAATTAAGTCAACTCACAGTTTTGTTTCCAAAATGTCACGGCCACCTGATCGACGTGTAATATCATGTGAATTTTGTGATTTTGACATGACAGTTGACTGTTGTGTGTTAGGCAGAACAGCGACATCTAGAAACAGTCAGGTCAAATAAATGATTTAAGGAAATACAGCCGAGTTTCAGGGCAACTCAATAATCCAGCTCTTCATCATAGGAATCGACAGTCCAAAGCTGCGACCAGAGCCATCACAAACGTATCAATAGTACAGGGCGCCATGACCGATCACACAGACCGATCAAAAGACAACAAAAGCAAATCACACAATCCTTTCCAATTCCCTCGCGTAACCAAGGGTCTGGGTGATGACAGGCGCCGCCGGTATCTCCTTGCAGGGCTGGGACTCTTTCACCTTTTGGAAGAAGACCGAGCCGTTCTTGACATCCCACTCAGGGTGTTCCTGTGGACAACATTATACTTATAATCTGTATTGAATATTACATAATCCACAAGGGGGCATGGAAAATGGAATGGGATGGAATTTACCTCTGCGATGTATTGTTGCAGCTCTTGGTCAGAACTGAACATAAACATTTGTTTTGCATCACTTATTGACAAGTAATCATAACCCTTCTCACTGCACCCAGCAATTTCATCTCTGCATGCATATGGAATCACAGTAAGGATCAGCATATAGCTTACACCGATAGATCAAACAGGAAGTGGCAGTAACAGAAACCCACTTACCTAACTGTTTTCGCAAGAAGGTCCATGAAGTATACGTAGGTTTCATGTGGGACTGCCTGTCGAGCAGTCAACACTCGGTTGTAGGCACCTTCCATGAAGGACTGCTCAAGCTCAACAGCATGCTTGATGCAAAGATTCTCTAGTGCTTTAGCTGGCAGAAGCTCCAGCTCAGTGTGGAACTCTGCAATTCTATTCTGGACCAACAGCCTCAGAAGATTAAGCCCCAAAATTGGGTACTCCTCCGGTGATGAGGGAATTATGCCACTGCATGCATCAGAGTGATTTAGAGTGATATAGGATGGTATATGCAAAACAACAATTCTAACACGCTCCTGGATAAAATATCCATGATTCCATGGTCCACATAAAATTTATAAGTAGCTAGAAACAATGTTCTGTACCATCTAAGTTATAATCTAACATCGAAATAGAGGTGAAAACAATTCTGCTAACATAGCAAAAACAAAAACTTTTGCCAGTCTGGAAAGTATATTACAGCTCACAACTAACTTAACCATTAGTTGCAAACATAAATTCCCCAACCAACCCATGTTTTGAATTTGACTAGCCAACTGAACCCAGCAAATTTTACAGTATAGAACTTTATAACTCACTAACCAAATAAACTATTTTGGTTTTAATTCACAAGAAAACTAATGATATTTGTTTGGTTGGGCCGGTTTGACCCTGCTACTGAATAATTTGCCAACGGAAGATGAAAGGTAACTAGGAGCAATAGTACAATACAATTGATGAAAAAATACAGCCTGAGCAATGGACAGTCAGCAAAAAGAACTGACAAAGTAGTAAGAAGGAACTAACCATGTGTCCATGTAATAAGGCTTAAGCTGGCAGAAGTCCCTTTCAAACGCATCCTGGTCTTCCATTTTCACACTCAAAACAACTGCATGCTCATAAATGTCTCCTGAAAGGTTTCAGGTTTATTTAGTATACTTGCGCTGCAGCCGATAGCTGGAAGGTGCACATAGACATTTGCTGCTTGAAAGGATGTTTGCTACTCCCTCTGTCCCAAATTAGATATCGCAGATTTATCTCAATTTGCATGTAATTATACACTAAAACGCATCTAGATACATGTGTATCTAGACAAATCTGTGACAAGTAATTCAGGACAGAGGGAGTATATAGTTGGACCATAATAATCTAGATAAACTATCCCAAATAACAGCAACACGTTGGTTACATCAGTTAGCATAGCACTTAGCAGAAGTGTTAATGTGTGCCTAGTGCCTATAACCAAAACCGTAGAATGATGATACTATATAATTTCTGTCATCTAAACGACAGACTCATATCCTCAAACGCAGACAGCTAATGCACTATCTAAGATCTCGTGCAAAAGGAGCAATATTATGGTAGGGTTTGCATTATTGACCAACAGTAAGCATACATATGGCACGGGCAACAGTTTATCCGGAAGCAAAGCAATCTTACTCGCGATCTTTAGCTCCTCGACGGCGTTCGGCGTCTGCTGAAACGACGGCGGAAGGCTGGGGAACTTGGTGAGGAGGACCTGCAAAAAAAGAAGGGGGGGCGGCGCTTCGCATATCAATCCAATATCCATACAAGAATTCCACATCCCACGCGGGGAACCACGGGAGGCAAACTCAGCTACGCTCTCAAACCTAGTAAAAATCGAGTCTTTCGGCCTCGAATCGAACAAATCTCGAAAAAAAAGAAGATGGGCGAGATCCGTCGGCCCGATGGAGGGGGGGCGGGGCAAGGCGCACCTTGAGCTGCGAGAGGAGGTTGGCGCAGACGTCGAGGTCGTTCCGGGCGTAGGCCGCCTTGAAGCGGGCGAACAGCTGCGTCACCTCCACCAGCTTCGGATCCATCGGCGGCGGCCACTCGAGCTTCTCTGTTCTCTGCCGGGTATTCGAGTCTCGACTGGAGTTGCGGTGACCGTCTGGACTCTGGAGGAGGCTTTGCCTTGCGTGCTGGGTTGGGTTTGGGCTATATTGGACCGACACTGGTAGGGGAAGGGCGATGCGAGATCGGAGTTTGGGCCGCGTTCAACCGGAGTTGCTATCCGACCCGTTCTCCTACATGTGGATCGGCCTCCTGGCTCTCACAGATCAATATTTGAATAATTTGCACGCAACACCTTTGTTTCCTTTTCCCTCTCGGTACTCCCCTTCTACCGAAGTTTCTCCTTCCTTCCTCTTGAGAGTCGACCCTGGAAGACAAGGTCAATCCGATGTCCTTTATGGCGGCGTAGCTGGCCGGAGATGGACTACCAGATGCACCGGATCTAGGTATGTTCATATTCGTTTGAATAAAGGTTAGTTTTGTTGTGTTTGGCGTTATGTCGGTCTTCGGCCTTGTGTCGGGAGCTGGGCACTGGAGTCAGTGGGTCAATTTTGGTGCCATACGATGGTCTTCTTCGTTGCTGCGGTGCTCCTCTGGTCGGAGCTGGAGGCGACAACAAGGGGAAGTGCTAGAAGCTCCACAGATAAGACCCCTCTAGATGTGCGAGCTTGCTCTACACGGTGTGGTTGCTATTTCGTTTATGTCTTGTTTGTGCTAGAAAGTGGACATGGAAGATCCACGGCGAGATGTCGCATCGTCGCTGCCATCGCCTTTGGCGACCACCATTAGCCTCCGCTGATACCCCGTAGCCTCCGCCACTCTCCCGCCCCACTCCAATTCGCTCGATGGTTGTTGTCGTCACGTCGAATATTCCAACCGTCGAGCTCGATGTGTTTCAAAATGGAGCCAGCGGAGGATGCAGATGATGTAGAATGCTCGTGCCGGAATGGAGGTAGGCCAGCGAAATCCCGACAACGGCTCTTCAGCCGCGACGAGGTTAGTGTGCAACCGTCGACAAAGGTTGGAGGAAAATCTTTGCCTCTTGAGTCCCTTCATCGTCTGCCGACTTTCTTGTAGCCCCATTGACCTTCTCATAGCTTCGGCAATAGCTCTACACCGTCGGGCCGACTTTCTCACTCATCCGCCATCCAAGTGTTCGACGAATTGACTAGATGAAGAGGTTGAGGCAGATGATCTTCGATGACTCTTCATAGAAGGAGGAGGAAGAAGACGATGATGAGGTCAAAATGGCCATGGTCGTGATCTTGAACTATGATTTTCAGTGACCGAGATTTTGGTTTGTAGAGACTAAAACAATAGAAGTTAAGTTTAGGGGATCTGTTAGGAACTGCTTTTGCTTTAGCAGACCAAATATAAGGAGGTAAAAGATAAGAGGCCGTTTGAGGGGCTAAATTATAAGGGATCGGCTAGAGATGCCCATATATACTAAGTATCCACTAACATCTGACGTAAATCTGAACTTTTTACTGCTAAACAATGGGTCCGCGTCGAGTCCCACAGGCGCACCTCATCAACAGACAATTTTTCCATTATTTCTTCTTGCTCGCCTCCTTCATTCGGCGTAGAGATGTTACATGCTACATGAACACGACTGTTTTCTCCAGAATTTTCCTTTTGATAAGTTGGCCCTCACAATTACACAACACAGTTACGTGACCCGCTACTCCTGCGCTAGCCTGCCACATGTCAAATAGTATGAACAGTAATTTGTTCCATGCTCCTATCACATAAAACATCTCATAGAAAAAGAAAACAAACTGGCAACATAAACCATGTGTTCAGCAGAACATGATCTCACAACATTCAATGCTACCATATTGGCAATTCACAGTACCATTCGGAGATGAACACAGAGGCTTGTTTACGACAACTAATCAGCAACAGCAACCAACGAGTTCAGGACTAGGCTAAATCTGGTTCACGAACGAGCTATGAAGCGCATTAGATCCTAGCACGGTGATTTAACAAGCCAACCATTCGCCAATTGAGAAAACTTTTGGTAACATAGACTCGAGAAGTCAAATGGACCAGACCATCTAAGAAGAAGCATCTAAATATCCCTAATATCGTCCAGAAGTAACTGATGTTTGCCACTTTCATCGGCAGCTTCAGAGCAAAGTCAACCCAACAACCAATATCATCCAATGGTCCAACCACCGCAAATCAGATGCAACCCAACCCAACAACCAACAATGCTCAACAACTCGCTGGTTCAGTGTTCAATCAGCACACAATTGCTGTCCAAATGATGCCACAAAAGAGGGAAGGCCCGTGCCAACAGAGCTCTCTAATGCCAAAGATTGTAGCACGGAACCTTTGATCGAGCAGGCTTCTCGTTGCTGCAGACGGCGTCCATGAATGCATCCTTCAGCTGCGCCACCAGGCTAGCTGGGTCGCCGATGAAAACATCCACAAAGGCGCTCACGATGCGCCTGTCCTTTGCCGATGCCTTCAGACTGAACCAAGTGAGGAACTTCACACGCAGCTCCTTGTCCATGTGTCCTCCGTGCTCCAGCCATCTGATCACCTTCACACAGTATTCGTATTGCTGCTCCACATGATTTTTGCAGGCCGAGTCAGGGGTGCTGCTAAGCCAGTCGGGTTTGTTGGGAGCTTCTGAAGGAGAGGAGTTGGAGCTAGTGAATGGTACGATTTCTGACGTTGGTGGCAGCTGGCTTTCATCATTGTCACTTGCACCGTCCAACCTTGCAATCTTTGCACGCTTGTGATACCTTTCAGGGGACTCATTGTTCTCACTTGAGTTTGTCGAACCCTTTGGCGAATCATATTGAATGCCCCTTTGTTGCTTCTGCACATTCAACTCTTTTTTCTGATACTGTGGCGCATCCTCTTTGAGGCACATGCTCTCAGAGTTTTGAGTTGAGCATTGGCTGCTGCCGCGGTCAAGGCTCCGTGTAGAGCATTTTGCTTCACATTCACCAAATCCTTGTGTGCTTCCAAAAGGCAGAACCTTGAAGAAATATTCAGTTGACGGGCTTAAACCTGAAAAAAGGTTCCTCGTATTTGGCTTCAGTATGTGGCATGTGGGCTCTGCTGGATAGTTGAGTACTTTGGCACTTCGGTGCCAAACTCTGCAACCATCAATGTCTTCCTTATCGATACTATCCTGATATTTCAATACAATAACCAAAGAAAATGAAGTGATCTCCTCAAAATGGATTTGGGGTTGAGGACCTGCAGAAGTAAATACCATCTGTCAACACACAGATATGTTGTCTGGGGCATTTGTAAAGAAATCTTAGAAAATGCATTTAAAGATACATGCAACTAAGACTAGTCCTACAAGGATGAGTTCACAGAGTGCAGCGGTTTTCAAGCAACCATACAAAATTACCTAGGGGTTCCAGATTTTTGTTTGTCTCGAGCAATAAGGTGCTTTCCACTGTAGAGTCCACTATTTCAAGTGCAGAGGAACAGAGTTTCTGAACATCAGCACCACAAGTAAGACGGTTCACGAGGCCCCGGCCGATTACTCCAGACACTTGATCCAATGCAGAACCAATTTCCTTCTTAAGCATCTTCACAGCTGAGCTAATTATGTTGGACAGTTCCCTGTAACGTTCAGACCCCTTCAACATTTTATGGCTCAACGATAGACGCTCACATAATACATCAGCTCTTCTAGCTTCTCTTGCAACTACTAGTTGTTTCCGCAGATTCCTGCAAAGAGGTAGTGTGTGAAAAAAACACATTATTTGGGTATATAACAACTGTATGTTGAGACGTATTGACTGTTGATAGTGTTTCAAATCACCAATCTTGAGCCGCTTTCATCATTCTTTTCGTCTATGGAGATTTGTGACTGAGGGATACAAACTGTCATGATGAAAACTAGCAACATAAAAAAAAAGTAATAGCCTACCACAACTCCTTAACCCATAATTTAATTCTTAGCCGATTATTTAACTGTCAGATTTTTGTTTCGAAGCATAAGTACTGTCAGGTGTAAGAGTAAATTGGCAGAACTATGGCACAAATTTCTCAGGTGAAATCTGCCCATTAAATTATTGGCACGAAAAGTTATAGATACCACAGTTATGAAGTGATTAAAAACAAGAACCACACTGAGCCCACTGATAGCATGAAGGTTATTATTTTTATTTAAAATCATTTCTAGAACACCTTTATTCATGCAAGTTCAAATAAAAATTGCCAAGAAGTTTACCTCATCAGCCAGTTGATCTTCCCACAGCAAAAACAGTAGAAACTACCGTCTAATTTGTTGCATGCATTCTTGAGAATGCCACACTTTTTATTCTTTAGAGCACAACTTAAATGACATGACAATCCACACGACAACCCACTATATGGATTATCAGAGCTGCAAACCAACCATAAGCTAGGATCCTTGTTTTCATCATATTTATTGCAAATGCAGCAAGAGCACCGCTTGCAATATGAATCTCCTTCATTTAGAGTGGCTTGGCATGCAACATTTCTGCATATCAAACTACCAGCATGGGCCTCTCTGCATAATGACAGATCAGAGTTTACACTTTTAGTCAAATGCTGTGGCTGTTCCCCATTTACTTTCTTTTGCATCACATCTTTGTTGTTCTGGTCCAGTAATAAAGTATTTGAATTATCATCCTTCAGCTGACTGTTCCTTTTTGAAACTAATTTTAACAGCTGGGAAATCATCTTAGCTTTTGGAACATTGGTGTACTTCCTCTCCTTGCCCAGCTCAGTACAGATAAGCTCGAGAAGATCCCTACGAGACCAGCACTGAAGAATCTCAGCGGCACCTTGTGGAAATTTAGCAACTTCGTACACTAATTCTCTCTTGTCTTTCAGACTCATCCCATTTCGTTTTTCTGGATCCATCACAAATCCTGGATGAAAGAATAATAAGTTGTAGCAACTAGTGATTATTTAACAGAGAAAATTCACAAATAGACTGCTGCAAATGGACAGAACACAGACACCACCAGAAATATAAACAAACCTAAAATGATGTTTGTAATATAATGATGATGCGAATAAAATGTGAATTGACACCACTGCATAGAGAAATTGAAATCTGTGTTTGCACACAGTTCTAACACCAAAACCAGGGCATGGAAAATCGTTTATCAGGCATTATTAGTTGAAGGATGTTCAGTAGAGTGTTTTTAGTAAACTGAACTCATGCCAGGTTTTAAAGTGAAGCGTTTTTCAAATTTTTAAACAAATGATACCAGTATCAGAGAAGGAAGAGTACTTAATTTTTTTTCCTATAGCTAGAACAAGTTAGTATTAACCACAAAGTTACACCGCATGCTCCTTTTCTACCACTTGGCTACCATAGCATCTGATAGTTAGCCGTAACCAAATTTTACCTTTTAGCATCTCAGTAGAAACAGGTGCCAAAATTATTATGGTTTGAGCAACTTTCCTCTGCAAATAGAAAACTAGGGCACCTAAACTCATTTCACATATTTTGAAAAGCAAACTCTTAAAAAGAAAGGAAAGCAATACGGTCAAATGGATATTGACAATCTCGCACTGCTCCTGTTTGGCTAACTTCAGATTTGACAACCAACGAAATTGAAATTCATTCAACATTATGTTTCTCGCATGCTGGCAAAACAGAATGGACCAAACATCAGGTCAAATTTAGACAATTAAATTTCACTATGCACTTACGCAGTGCACCATTATTGTCTAGACAGTTTTACAAGCCTACAATCTCTCAAAGGGGACTAGTTCCATTTTCTCATGTCTATAAATTCACCACAAACTCAATCATTGCAAATTAAATACTCTATAAGGAGCTTAACAGGGTAAGACTTCCTTTCACTGGCATAACTGGACATGCATTCACTTCCTGCCAATCCAAGATCACACAACACGAAACACAACAGATTTGCCTAAATTGGATAGTGTTTTATTGTTGTCAACTCTTAAATCAACCAAAATCCAATTAGCACAATCAATACTGTTGGACATCACATAAAATCCATGTTTGCACAACAGCTTAAACATTGAACATCTTCCAGATTTTCAACGAATCATTCAAGGTAAGGATCCAATTGCCCAACAGATCAAAGATTTCAAAATTGTGAAACCAATGCAAATAGCGCAGCACAGATGAAAAAACATACAAACAATAGGGACAAGGCAAAGAATTAGAGATTATCATCACCTTGGCCGCCTTTAAGCGGTTAGGTATTTGCAACACCTCAATCGCCAATCGCGGTGGATTTGGCGCAACTCACGAGTGTCAAAAGCTACTTGCAGGAGAACAGGAGAAGTTATTAATTGAAAGCAATATTTATTGCTTAAGCGGCACAATGACGTAATCTTTTGGCAAGACATACAATGCTAAATTCTGCAAGTTTTCTGATTTCATTTTCTATTTTTTCAGAGGAATTACATTGTACCACAGGGCAGAGATTTAGATTTTGGTAAAAAAATTGAGAGCGTGGCAATTCTCGATGGAGGGCACAAAAGATCAGTTTATTTTGAAAGAAAAGAATTACTTGGTTCAGTAGTTGTGAAGCAGTTATTTACCATGTTATAGCTCCTGGTGCATTGGTAAACTCTTTGGACTTACAAGGCAAGGAATTAGAGATTATCATCACCTTGGCCGCCTTTAAGCGGTTAGGTATTTGCAACACCTCAATCGCCAATCGCGGTGGATTTGGCGCAACTCACGAGTGTCAAAAGCTACTTGCAGGAGAACAGGAGAAGTTATTAATTGAAAGCAATATTTATTGCTTCAGCGGCACAATGACGTAATCTTTTGGCAAGACATACAATGCTAAATTCTGCAAGTTTTCTGATTTCATTTTCTATTTTTTCAGAGGAATTACATTGTACCACAGGGCAGAGATTTAGATTTTGGTAAAAAAAATTGAGAGCGTGGCAATTCTCGATGGAGGGCACAAAAGATCAGTTTATTTTGAAAGAAAAGAATTACTTGGTTCAGTAGTTGTGAAGCAGTTATTTACCATGTTATAGCTCCTGGTGCATTGGTAAACTCTTTGGACTTTATACTTACCCTCAGTTCGACCTGAGACACAATTTTATATATTCTATTTTCCTGACTGGCATGTCAGCCGTGCAACACTCACTAGAAAAAGTAGACAAGAATTTAATAGGTAGGGACTCAAACTCAAGACTAGTCGGTTGATAACTACACAGCCAAACCACTTAGCTGGACAACCTTCTTCATTTACATGACATGGCTTGTCCAAGTAATACATTCTCGGGTGTCCAGATCAACATTTGGTGAAAAAAAAATAGAATTTTTCCCAAAATTGCAGAGATTAGGGAGACACCCCAATCTTGATGGGGACAAAAAACTGCAAAACGAAACTCTGAACTCTGCCACGGGTATTTTGCATGCTTTTCTAACTGGGATTTCTTTGTTGTAAATTCAGACACCCGAATTGATTGATTAACTGATACCACGGATAGGTTTTGGGCTTCGGGTGCAAATGTGCTTTCAAAACATAAGCTTCAGATATAACTTCCAATTGAGTAACTATAATCACGTACCATTACACATTACAAGCCTGCCTTATTAGGGTTACATACTCTACACGTTGTATCGCTAAAGCTCGCTGCCTTTGGCCTTCCTTCTATTCACGCCGCTGCAACTCCTGCACACGCCATGCCAGCCTGTCATCAGTTATTGCCCCCCTCTACCCTCCTCTATTGATCCCTCTCCTCATGCGGTAATACCTTATCTGAAGAGAGGGCGCTTGAGGGTGATGAATCTCGTGATGGAGAAGGGCGAAGGTGAACGAAGATGTCCATTTTTTGTCAGATGATCTGAAGTGCATCAGAGAAGTACTTGGAATTTTTATAGAAAAGGAATTACTTTTATAAGCCCAGATACACATCAGTGTTGTAACAGTACCGAATACGACCGTTATGGTAGGACAGCTAATTTGGGAATAAATTTGATTGAACCTCCCTGAATGTCATATTATAAAAACTTCAACCTTTCTGTCAGGTCAGATTTTAATGGTGTAGATTGTTCATGCCACTAGAATGTGTTATGATCTGAGATTAAATACAGAATAATATCCAAGCGAACTTTCAAAGAGGAACAAGAAACTTTTGTCATTTGATCTTGGCCATCCGAAACTGACGCAATGGTCAACATGGTTATCATCAGTTCTCCTATTTACGGATAATTTCTAATTCTACATTTTCCGTACAAATACAATCAAAGGAATTCTACAATCAGAACAGAACAACAAGGGGAAATCTAGAGGACTGAAAATAGTGAGCAAAATAAATCAAAACTTCCGAACACGTGGGAAACGTGGCACACACTAATTATACTTGAGAAGTTGGACTTCATGATTACATCCACCCACGCAAACAAAACAAAATAGCGTGCTATAACAAATAGTGGCAGCCCTCAAAATTTGCTATTTCGGCGCTATAAACAAGCTATAGCTTGCAATTGTACATGGACTCCATTTAGCGCACCCTGCTCAAAATGCTATAGCGCCATTATAGCAGAGATATAGCACGCTATTTAAAACCATGGCGCAAACTCATTCATTTGTCTCAACATCCTACTTTTTATGAATAAGCATAGCTAGTCAGTACCACAAAGAGATGACAAGAAAATGCAGGACTATATGATTGAGCTGGCAGCATTCAAATCCGCAGAAACAAATTTACCAGGAAGGCGGAGACAATGAAACCAATCAGCAGTGTCCCTTCCCGCTGAAATTGGATCTCTACATGAACAAAAACATCGTCAATTGAAGTCTTTGGACACAAGCAAACATCTCATATAATTAAACTAATTAGAGGGCAAACAAATGAATGACAGTGGCATAAGGCTGCTCATAGTGGGGAGTAACATAGAATGGTATCATGCACATGTTACTACTCCATGTTACTATCTTCATAGTGGGTAGTAACTAATATGTGGTGTCATGCAAGTTGTTATTAATTATGTTGTAGACTCACTTTGCCTTGGGTTGTGTGATGTTATGGTAACATAGCTAGTTACCACTATCATCTCTTTCTTCATTTAATTACATGCCATATCATCATTCTCTCTTGAAATATGTGATGTTACTACTTAAGTTACTCCCACTATGAGTAGTCTAAAGGAATAGGTGAATGAGACTACCATGTGAAACAGAATGGACAGTGTTCTTCAGGAAGTCCAGTCAACTTTGCTCGCCGCAGGTTTCTACAAGAAACCCAAAAGAAAAAGATACAATACCACATCACCTTGCAATCATATAAAACTAAGACAGAACCTCGAGAACACTGGAAGTACAGAATTGGAACAAATCCAGGAAAATACAGGAAATCAGACACGTAGAGGTGAAACAGAGTAAACATGGACAAAGTGCAGCAGAACAAACGGTGTTCCTTCGGGAAACAGAATCAGAACTCTGTGGACGCCACAAAATTATGTAGATAGAACAAGGAGGATAGTTCAAACAAACTAACTACTACCAAGAACAAGAAAAAAGAATACTAGCATGTAAATCAAACGGCATTGCCATGCCTGGCGATACATCCGCAAGAACCGGAACAACCCTAGGACACCGCAAGAAACCAACGGCATTGCTGTCCGACGCCTAGAACAACCCTAGATGGGGACCCGACACGCGCTGGATGGGGGGGGCAAGAAACACGCCCCTGCACATCACGCGCCACCAGCAATGCACACTACATCTAACCCGGCCCGAGGATCGGAATCGTACCTTTCAAAACACGATGAACCCGGCGCCCATAGATAGAAAATAAATCTCCGAGGGGGACGGATAAATCGTGAGGATGGATGGAGGGAGGGCGGAGGCTATGGCTGCAGCGGCGCCCCTGCTCCTCCTGCCGAGAGAGAGAGAGAGAGATGCGTTGGTGGTGGGGCTAGAGAGAGAAAGGGGAGGAGGATGTCAGATGCAAAAGCTGATGGTATGGTGGTGTCAGCGCGCAGTAGCAGGAGAGAGGGGAGCCGTTTTGCGGGGCCGTTTCCCGAAGTGGCATGGGAACAAGCGGTACAAAACAATGCGAGATTTTAGGGCAAAACGAGGGGGGAAAGATGGGCTGTATTGCAAGGTAGCCCAGCTGGACTGAGGCCATCTCTTGCCGTACGGAAATTGTACTTCAGCCCATACTTAATTGGGCCAAACCATCAAAAAATTACAATTCGGCCGAGAGGAACTTCGGTAAAGGACAACCATTGATTTGCATTGCCATTCGGGTTTGGTATGGACGAAAATGAAATAGAGAAACGAAGCGGGTATTCATATGGAAACGAAATGTTGCGGAATGAAAATATACTACTCCCTCCGACCCATATTACTCTTCGCTAATACGGATGTATCTACCACTAAAATGTGTCTAGATATATCTACATTAGCGAAGAATATTATGGGTCGGAGGGAGTACTCGCTTTGCGGAAGCGAAAACATGAACGAAACAGCATTTTTCGGTCGAACATACGCATTGGCGGGCACAGGACATTCACAATGGGTATTCAAAGTAAAAAAAAAATCTAGTGCAAAACTAAAGGCTCAAAATTTGTTCAGTACAGAAGTACATACACAAAGGTTGACAAATTGTTCAATATCAATAGAAAGGTTGACAAATTTTCTAACAAAATCATCTTAAAATAGAGAAATTACATGATAATTTGTTCAATACTAAACATAGAAGTTAACAAATTTTCCAGCGCAGCAACATCGCCTCAAAATACTAGAGAAATTATATAACAATAGATAACCTCATAGCACAACTTTGCGGTTCTCTTTGCATCATCCTTAACTTGGAAAAGGAATTCCTTCTAACCATGTAATCGTTCAGGTACTGGCGTTTCGTTATCTAAAAAAAAGTAGCCCAACACCAGTCATGGATTCAGGATTTCAGGATCCTGCCGGCTTGCTAGCTAGCTCCAGGCTCTGGTGCTCCTTAACACTCGCTGGCCTCTGTCGGCGGTGTATGCGCATAGCTGCTGTGCTCTCGCCGTGCCTCGCGTAGACAACTAGACGTGTACACATCACAAACGCTTAGCTTTGTTGGGCTGAATACTATTATATCTTTATTTTTTACTAATAATAATGGGTATTCAGTTGAATACCCATGAATCAATGTGTGCCCGCCCATGAACATACGCTTTCAATTAATGCTAATTAAATTTCTTACGGTTGTTTTGCATGCACAATCTAGCATTGCCCAATATGTGATTTTGTCAAACTGGATCGCCTAACCAACCCATTCCCTAACACGACAAAAACCATTCCCTACTTCCATTATACCGTCTAAACATGATAAGGTTGGGGCACAAGTTTGTTCTGAATTGTTTGAGTTTTCTGCATGATTAAAGAGGTTTCTCGACCAGCAAGGCCATCAAGGCCGATGGAGGAGAGGGAGGGAGGAGGCGAGAGCAACTCTCAACATGAGGAGAAGAGAAGAGAGAACGGGAGGAGGGAAATGAGCCACTATCCCACATCACTTTGGTTGTTTTTCTTTACTCTAGTTTAAAGCCACTGTAAATCCATAGACAGTGTATAGTACACGCCTATGTTACGAAACAAAACTTACATGTCCTGAAGTCCTTAGGACACCTGCCATATCCTTGTTGCCTAGGATATGGTCTTCCAGATCGTGCGATGGCGGCGCTACGGTGTCATGTTTTCTCTTGAGAGCATCTTTTGTGGAGCAGCACTGGATGTAAGAGGCAGGAGGTGGAGCGGCGTCGTCTTGCACGGAGCTTCGGCAATGTCAAGTCATTTCTGACCGACATGTGCTATGTTGAGTCTCGCTTGTTCGGCAGATGCTACAGACGACATATGACTGCAAGCTGTGTTGGCTTGTGGTACTTGACTGCGTGGTGTTGCGGTGTACCGGCAGCGACCATGCGTGCTTTAGAGTTTGTGCGTAGGGAGGTGGTGCTACTTGGCACCACGGTGGTGTCAATGGCTGGTGTGGCGAGAGTCTATGCGCATCGATCTACATACTGAAATGGGTTGGTGGAAGATTATAGAGGTGACGGCATTCGGAGTGAGTGCATTGGCGCAGCTTCGCAAATTTACTGGGCGGATCTGTGTTCCTGACTTGCATGAGCGGCTGGGTGTTTTCCAGGTCTTGTCAGGAGCTGGCGATGGATTGCTATCGTCGTGATCGGTGGTGTTGTTTTGGTTGTTTTGATTTGTATGGTTTTTTAATGGCTTTTACCAGACTTTTACTATTATTTAACACTTCCACGGTGGTTTGTTTACATGAGTATTAACATACATGCTAAAAAGGCAATTTTTATTGCTGACTAGAGGAAAAATAAGAAAATCTTTGTTATCATCTCTATCCTAATCAAAATTTCTCCTAAATTGTCACAGTTTCCTAATCATCTCTATCCTAAATTTTCACGTTGACAAAGACTGGCTATCGGTCCAGTCCAACCAAAAGCTAGCATGTCACGCGTCGTGTTCGTTGTGGCACAGTCCGTCCGTGTCCATCGCGCCCATGGCCACCAGCAACATCTCGAGCATCCATCCAACATCTCAAGCTAGCACACAAATCGTGGAAACTACCACCCCCGTCTCCGTCTCCGGCCGAGAGTTACAGCGTCGCCACAGGATGCAGATGCTTCGTGCATCACGTGGCTCGCGGCCCACTATGACACTAGCAGGTTCCGTTTGGTTGGATCGATGCCACACACATGTGAGCTCGTCGTTCACAGGCTCGGCCTCGATCGATCGCATAGCTGAAAATGAAAGACGATTGGTTCCTGCGTCGCCATCGCGGCTTTACATCGCTCGACCGGTTCCATCTGCAGCTACCTCCGTCACAAAGCAGCTCGCAGGGCTCCGAAACAACCACCGGCCACTGTCGTCCACGTTGCTGATGGAAACTCCATTCGGTATATAGCAAAGTGTAAACACATCGAACCTTCTGTCGCCAAGATCATGCACTCGCGTCACCTCCGGCCAGCGATTCTTGCGGCTCATAAGGAATCGGAGCATTTCAAGCGGCCGGCATGTCTTGTTTATTTTTCTTGTTTACTTGTAAGCTGATTTTCCCGACATCTCTCTACTTGAAGTGCCGTGGGTAGCTTTGTTTATTTAAAGTCGGACTCATTTTAAACCTTTCGTCTAAAAATAAATCAAACCAACCATGTGGCTGCAAGAACTAGAAAAACTGGTGATTAGTTCATGTGCAAGCATGCATGATAACTGGAATAAGAACTCGATTAACATGCATCGGTTATATAGTTCAGTTTCGGCAAACTCACGGCTAGGCTTTATGATGACTTCAGGTGACATGTCGTCACTGTTGACCCACCAGCCGGCTGTCTTATTAATCTTACTCTAAAATACAACATCAGTCATCAATTAACTATGGCGTCGCTGTCAACGACCTGACGACTACGGGCGTCGACACTGAAGAACCAGCAGCAGAGCTAGGCGATGGCCCGCGACAGCAACAGCCCACGAGAGCAAGGCGTGGCCCACGCTGGCTGACGGACGGCAATTGGGCTACCTGAAGAATGTAATTAGTCAGCGAGAGAGAGATAGTATTTAAGGGGGGAGTCTGTTCCTCTGCTCCTCGACTTGTAACCGAATAGAATAAGCTCGCGGCGATGCCGTGTTGAACTGATCCGGCCAGAGTTAAGCGAATTCCCTCTGATTTCCTCTCCAATTTGTAGCTAGGGCTTACAAGTGGTACTCAGAGCCAGACGATCCAAATCTGGAGTTCCCCACCCACGTTTACCCCACTCGTTTTGCCCATCGGCGACGTGCGGAGGCGATCGAGAATTTGTCGCCGGAGTCGCGAGCGCTCTATGAGCTCTTCATGTCGGATGCGCGTGAGGAGAACGAGGTCTGCTTGGCCTCCTACCGGAAGGAGGCAGCGAGCGCCGTCAAGGTCTTCGTCGACGACACCACGGCCCAGATCCGCGATGTCCGCTCCACCATCGACGCCGTCTCATCTACGGTACGCGCCGATCTCGACGCCATCCAGGTGACCCTCGGCCACGGCCTCGCAGGGGTCAGATCCTCTCTCTCCAGCGAGATTTCGGCGCTCTCTTCTACTTTGGATCGTGTGTTGCGGAGCGGATCCGTGCCGGACCCTGCTGCTTCCCGCAAGCTAGATCCTAGCGGCAGCGCCGTTAGCCAAGTTGGGCACGGCTTGTCTCAACAACACCGGGGGATGACCAGTGTTTTGAACACGGCTCCTCCGGTCGGAGGTAACAACTCTGACCGCTCGTTCGCTTCTGTTCCTAATTCTGGATTGGCACCAACAATGAACACCGATACAACCTTATCTGCCCCCTGGGTTGAGTTGTCGCAATTCGACGGCTCTAATCCCAAACTCTGGCAGCGGAGGTGTGAAGAATATTGCCATCGATGGAACACGCCGGTGCAGCTTTGGCCATCCTACGCTTCATCTCTGTTCATTGCTGATGTCACGACGTGGTTGGAGGCCTACTTGCATCAGACACCGCAGCCTTCGTGGACTGGATTTGTGGCAGCAGTACTCACTCGCTTTGGTCGCAATCAGCACCAAGTTCTTGTCAGAAGGTTATTTCATATTTCTCAGACTTCTACCATTGCAGATTATGTGCAGAGATTCTCGCAGCTCATGGACCAGATTGCAGCTTATGAAACAAAGCCTGGCCCGGTTCATTACACGACGCGTTTCTTGGATGGACTGAAGCCTGTTGTTCATGTGCTTGTTGCCATCCAGCAACCTCCTGATTTAGATACTGCTTATTCTTTGGCGCTTTTGTATGAAGAACTGGGCGACGGACCTCCTCAGCTGTAGTCAGCATCATCATCACCGTCGTTCACTAGCCGCCAGACTGTGTCCCAGTTTGTACCAGCACCACCCTTGCCACAACCGCCAACTAAGTGGGTGTCTTGTTCAATGGAAGAATGGCGTGCTGCTTAAGCGTCTCGCTCTGTTCAGGATGACAAGTGGGCAAATCTCAAGGCTTATCACAAATCAAAAGGGTTATGTTTCACTTGTGGAGAACGATGGGGTCGTGAACATCAATGCAAACCTTCTATCCAACTTCATGTTGTCCAAGAAATGATCGACTACTTGCAGTGTACTGAAGAAGGCAGTGAGAATTCAGTAGAGGAGCAGCTGGCCTCTCCACCTCACCCACAGCACCTCCTCATGTTATCTGCTGCTGCCGTCAGTTCAGTTGTGACAACCCCACGCACCATGCAACTGTAAGTTCAGATTCAAGGCCACTCCTTCTTGTTCCTGGTGGATTCAGGCAGCTCCTCCTGCTTTATTGATCAGCACAAGGCTACTCTCTTGAAGGGACAAACTCGATTGCCTGTTCCTATTCCGGTGAAGGTGGCTGGGGGAGCTATTCTTTAGTGTACAACACATTTTCCAGCATTACAGTGGAGTGCAGATGGAGCAGAATTCAGTGGCCCCTTCAAGGTCTTGAACTTGGCAAGTTATGATGGGATTATTGGCTTAGATTGGCTTGGTAAATACAACCCCATGAAAACCCATTGGGAGCAAGGCTGGCTGTCTATCCGGCAGGGAGGCCAACAAGTAGTTCTTCATGGTGAACTTGATACCAATTGCACACATGCTCTTGTGGAAATTCAGTTGTTGCATGAGCAGCCACCAGAACCTGCCCTAGTGTCACCTGACGTGCAGTCTATCCTGGAGAAGTATGCAGATGTTTTCGCTGCTCCCACTGGTCTTCCACCTTGCCGCCTGTATGACTACAAAATACCGCTGGTACCAGGTGCACAGCCAGTCTCTGTTCGACCGTACCGCGTTGCGCCTGAACTTAAGGATGAACTTGAACAACAAATAAAGGAACTCTTGGCTCAGGGTGTAATCACACACAACAATAGCGCCTTCGGTTCCCCGGTTCTCCTTGTTAAGAAGGAAGACACAGCTTGGCATCTTGTGGTCGACTATCGCCAACTGAATTCGCTTACTGTCAGGGGCAAATATCCGCTTCCTGTCATTGATGAGCTCCTAGACGAGCTCGCGGGCTCCCGATGGTTTTCCAAACTTGACCTTAAATCTGGTTACCATCAGATTCGTTTGGCGCCAGGTGAGGAGCACAAGACCGCGTTCCAGACGCATAATGGTCATTTTGAGTTCAAGGTAATGGCATTTGGACTTACCGGAGCGCCTGCTACATTCCAACACGCCATGAATGCCACTCTTGCACCTGTGTTGTGCAAATTTGCGGTGGTGTTCTTTGACGATATCCTCGTCTACAGCCCCAGTTATGAAGCCCACTTGGTCCATCTCGATATAGTACTGTCCATTCTCCAGCGTGATCACTAGCGTGTGAAGAGTAGCAAGTGTGTTTTCGCCCAGCAATCTGTCGCCTATCTCAGACATGTTGTCTCTGCGCAGGGCGTTGCCACGGATAGCGCCAAAATTGATTATGTCAAAACATGGCCAACACCTGCTAATCACAAGGAGCTGCGGGGATTCCTTGGTCTCAGAGGCTACTACAGGAAATTCATCCAACACTATGCTATTATCTGTCAACCCTTGACAGCACTACTGAAGAAGGGCGTCATCTATGCCTGGTCAGCGGCAGCTGAAACTGCATTTCAGGTTCTAAAGGACGCCCTGATTTCTGCTCCGGTACTTGCTCTTCCAGATTTTAGCTTACCGTTCACAGTGGATACTGATGCGTGTGATATTGGCATTGGAGCCGTGCTGTCCCAGAGAGGGCACCCCCTGGCCTATGTCAGCAGAGCTCTTGGACCTCGTAATCAAGGTCTCTCGGTCTATGAGAAAGAGTACCTCGCAATCCTTCTGGCAGTTTAGCAATGGCGTTCCTATCTGCAACTAGGAGCATTCGTCATTCGCATTGATCATCAGAGTTTGACGCATTTGACCGACCAGCGGCTGCACACAGACTGGCAGAAGGAAGCTTTGACAAAGCTCATGGGTCTTCAATACACAATCTAGTACAAAAAAGGGATCAACAATGCTGCTGCTGACTCGCTCTCATGTAAGCCTCCTCACAGCTCTCACCTGTTGACCATTTCAGTCGTGCAGCCGGCCTGGCTTGCTTCGGTGGCAGCCAGCTATGTGGATGATGACCAGGCGCAGCGCTTCTTGCAGCAGTTAGCTCTGAATCCGCGTTCTTTCGACACTTTTACTCTGAATCAAGGAATTTTACGCTACAAGGGACGCATTTGGGTGGGCAGCGATTCTTCCCTGCAAACTCGCATCATATCAGCCTTCCATGACAGTCCCCTGGGTGGGCATTCTGGTTTTCCAGTCACCTACCGCCGGTTGGTGTCCCTTTTCAGTTGGTCTGGTATGAAGACAATGGTTCGTGAGTACATGCGCTGCTGTCACACTTGCCAGCAGGCCAAGCCAGAGAGATTGCCACCTGCTACACTTTTGCAACCTCTTCCAGTGCCATCATGAAAGGGCATTTCCCTAATAAATGTATTTTGGTGTTTGTTAACAACATTTGGTGAATTAACCATTCTATTTAAGTTCTGCAGATTTTCTAGGTTAATTCAGAATCTCGCGGAGGTTCACCCCAAAAAGGAAGAAAAGATTGAAGCTCGTAGTCCAGTAGTGGAGTTAGGGTTTAGTTGTCTTATAGGGTGCGTTGCGAAGGTGGAATTGGTGGAGAGGGGATCCTCGAAGTACAGCTGTTGCTACTTCTAGGGCGGAGACTCCGGCCCTGGTGGCCGGAGACTCCGGCCTAGGAGTGTCGCCCTAGCAATCCTCCCAGTTGGTCTAAGCAGTGACCAGCCCGGAGTTGGGCCGGAGACTTTCTGTCTCTGGCCGGAGACTCCGGGTGGGGCGGAGACTCCGGTCCCAGCGGCCGGAGACTCCGGTCTGGCCAGCCAGGTAAGGGTGGGCTAGTGAGTTGGTCTAAGCAGTGACCAGGCCGGAGTTGGGCCGGAGACTTCTGTCTCTGGCCGGAGACTCCGGCCCTGGAGTCACTTAGGGCGGAGACTCCGGCCCTCCTGGCCGGAGACTCCGGCCCTAGTCGACCAGCAACGGCTACATTTCGAGGATGAGTATATAAAGCCTTCTTCTTCCTCAAGAGAAGGCTGCGGCTTCCACTCTCTCTCCACCATTGTTCCAAAGCTTCAAAGCTCAAGATCTCTCTCCCTAGCCAATAGAACTCAAAGCCCTTTTGGGATTTGAGGGAGAAGACCTAGATCTACACTTCCACCAAGGCGTTTTGATTTCCCCCCTCTCTTTGTTGAGGGGCTTGTTACTTGTGTGATTCATCGGATTTCTAGCCGGAAGAAGCCGTCCCCCAAGCTTGACTTTGTGTGTAAGAGCTTGGTGGACCTATTGGGAGCCTCCAATTGAGTTGTGGAGCTTGCCCCAATACTTTGTGTAAAGGTGTCGTGCCGCCTTCAAGGGCATCGCTTAGTGGAGCGTGAACTCGCCTTTGTGGCTTGTTCACCGGAGAATAGGGTGAGCCTTTGTGGCGTTGGTGGCCTTTGTGGCACCACACCTCTCCAACGTAGACGTACTTCCCGTAACAAGGAAGGAACTACGGGAATACATCCTCGTGTCTTCGTGTCTCCATTGCGGTGACCTCTATCCTTTACTCGTACCTTTACTTATATTGTTATTGCTAGCTTGCTTGTCACTCTAGGTAAATTCACTTAGTATCACATCTAGAGAATTTACCTTCTTGTCTAGCCTTAACTTGAAATGAATTAAAAATATTGGGTAGCTCCTATTCACCCCCCCCCCTCTAGTCGCTCATACGATCCTTTCAATTGGTATCAGAGCGTGGTCTCTTATTCGGGCTTAACCGCCTAAGAGTTTGAGCGACCATGGAAGGGGATAAGAATAAAGAAACTCCTCCTGAGGATACTCCTCCATCTATCTCTTCCTCTTCAATCTCACGTGAGGAGCATTTGGCGTCCTTGGACACAATGCAAACCACTATGAGATTGGAGATGAAGGCTATGTTTGAGGAATATTTTGGAAGAAAACCTTCCGGGCCCACCGACCCAAACACCACACCTAGTGTGGAACTCTCCTTGGCTAAGGTGAAGCCACCTAACAATGGCTCCACCTCCGCCGAAAATAAAGGTGACCCTCCTAAGGAAAATGATGGTCCGGCAAAGGGTGCTAACATTCCACCCCCTAACACTTACTCACCTCCGCCGGTCCATTATCCTATGCCACACATTAACAACATGGGTTCTCCTCCTAAGCTTGATTCTCGCAATTTTATTAAATGGCAAGGTCTAATGAAATCTCATATTTCTAGCTCATCTACTCATTTGTGGAGGGTCATACAAAATGGCTTTGCACCTCATGATCCTCTCAACTTGACCGGAAGGGAAGAAGTTGATGAGCAACTCAATGCCACCGCCAAGCATCTCCTTCAACAAGCCGTACCGGATACTCATGCGGTACACATCAACAACTTGAGCACCGCTAAGGAAGTATGGGACTATCTCACTATGCTCTTCATTGGGAATGAAAGTATTCGGTCCTCCAAGTTTGATGAGCTCAAGAGTGAAGAAAGGGATTTCATTATGCGTGATAATGAGACTCCCGATGAGGTGTACCAAAGGATCTTGGCTCTTGCAACGGCCTTGACCGGATTTGGGTGCAAAGACAATGGTGATGACTATATCAAGCGTATGTTCATCACCTCCATCAACCCAAGAGAACCCATGCGGTCCGAGATAATCCGTTCAAGACCGGATTTTGGGAGTATGACCTCAAATGAAGTTCTTTGCGAGTTCACCGCCTTGTCTATCTTGAAGAAGAACGCGGAAGAAACAAGAGCCCGTGTTCTTGCCGGACAAGGAGTTCACAATCTTGCTCTCAAGGCCAAGGTGGTGTCCAAGCAAGGAGGAGAAGAAGAAGAAATATATGAAGAAGAGTGTTGGTCTACGGAAGATCTCAAGTTTGCACTCCATGAACACTTGGCTCTCAATGCAAGTGCCTTTTGGGATGCCAACAAGCACAAGACGAAGGGGTCTAAGTTCAAATCCTTTCCAAGAAAAGGTGGTGACTCTAAAGTGAGGCATTGCTACAATTGTGGTGGAATCAAGCACTTCATCGCCGAATGTCCTTATGAGAACAAGGAGGACAATGAGGGCCGGCTCGTCCCCAAGCGCCGGTCATCCAAGTTCTACCCATCCAAGAAGCATGGGAACAAGGACAACAAGAAGAAATGAGAAAGGGTATTGGTGGTTCATGAGGAGTATGACTCCGAGTCCGATGATGATGACTCCATTGATGAAGAGAATGGAGAAGTGGCCGCCATTGCCATTGTCTCCACACCACCTACATCCCTCTTCAACTCACTAAATGAGAATGCCATCATCACCACTCACAAGTGTCTTATGGCTAAGGCCTCAGAGGTAACCTCATCACCTACTCCTTCATCATCACATTCCAATACTACCTCTTTGGATGATGTGAGTAGTCTTAAGATTAAGAAAGAACTAGTTTATTGTGATGATTTTCTTGCTAACATGAAGGGGCCTACCAAGATATACGTTGAGACACTAATGTGTGAACTTGGTGATGCCCATGACACCATCAAGGAGAAGGAGGAGTTGGAAAGATTAGCCGCCGATGATATTGGCTCTCTATCAATTGAGCTCGAAGAAGAGCAAAACTTGAGAGTCTCTTTAGAGGAGAAATTGTTGGGACTAGAAGAGTCTCATAATCTAATCTTGTCAAAACTCACTAAAGAACGTGACCATGCTCTTGCTATGGTCAAGTTGTTTAAAAAGGAGAAAGTTGAATTTGACGTTGGTCATAATGATCTTCGTGAGAAGTTTGAGAAGCTTGAAGAAGCTCACAAGGCTTTGGAGGGCAAATTCTCTCATCTCACCAAGATTCGTGAACAACTTCAAATTCAACTAACTATTGAACAATCTAAAGTCCCCCCAATGCAAGTTATTGAAGTTCCTTGTTCTTCTAACTCTATTTGTGATCATAGTGATATCATTGAGGAGAACAATAGGTTGAAGGCCGATCTTGCTAAGGGCCTTGCTACTTGCATTCAAGGAGAGAAGAATCTCAATGATCTCTTGAAAAATCAAAGATTGTTCAAGGGAAAGGAGGGTCTCGGATTTGTTGCCGAGTCCTCAAAGAAAGGGGATCTCTGTTTGGTGGCCGAGTCCTCAAAGAAGAAGAAGAATAAGAAGAACAAGAAGAAGTCAAAGCCTGCTGCTGCTCCTACTCCTCATGTCCCATTTGATATTTGTTACACCGAGGAGGAGTGGGAGGAGCTGAATGGAAAGAAGAAAATCGAGGAGACCGGAGTCTCCGGGTCAAAGGCTCCGGAGTCTCCGGTTAGTTCATCTACCCCGGAGTCTCCGCCCCCAAAGACCGGAGTCTCCGGCCCTTCTCATAATAATTTTGCAGGAAAATATAATCCTCATTATGTTCTTCTTAGTGACTATTATGGTGATGTCTATGCTAAATATGTTGGTCCCTATAATGGTTTCATTGAATATGCTATTTGGGTACCTAAGATTCTTGTGACTAACAAAAGAGGACCCATTCAAAGATGGGGACCTAAAACCAAGAATTAATCTCTTGTAGGACATTGCTTCCGGAGGAGTAAAATGGATTATTGATAGTGGTGCCACAAGCCACATGACCGGAAGCAAAAATATTGTGGAATATCTAAAGCCCAATACTTCAAATGTCACGGTATCATATGGTGATAATTCATCCTCTAAGGTACTTGGTTTCGGTAAGGTGGTGATCACTCCGGACGTGTCCCTAGTGAATGTCATGCTTGTCGAAACCATTGGTTATAATCTACTTTCCGTTCATCAACTTGCTACTATGGGCTATGTCACATATTTTGATGTTGATATTGTGGTCGTCATGTGGAGTAAGTCTCTCAAGGTTGCCTTTGTTGGGTATGTCGAAAACGGCTTGTATGTGGTGGACTTTTTGGAGAAACCCACTACGGCCGCGATATGCCTAATTGCTAAGGCCGACGTGGGATGGCTTTGGCATCGCCGGTTAGCCCACGTCAATATGAGAGCTTTGCAAAATCTCTACACCGGCGGCCACATACTCGGACTAAAGGATGTTTCTTTTGCCAAAGATCGTGTTTGTAGGGCATGTATTGAAGGAAAGATGCATAAAACAAGTCATCCAAGCAAGACTATTATCTCTTCCAAGAGGTGCTTGGAGCTCCTTCACATGGATCTCTTTGGACCTCCCACTTATGCAAGTCTTGGTGGCAAGAAATATTGCTTGGTAATTGTCGATGACTATTCAAGATACACTTGGGTTTATTTCTTTGAGTTCAAGAGTGAGACCCAACAAACCGTCAAATACTTTGCCACCGAAGTTGAGCGTCAATTCAATACCACCATATTGACTATAAGAAGTGACAATGGCACCGAGTTCAAGAACTACTCCCTAAATGAGTTTCTTAGTGATGCGGGTATCAAACATCAATATTCCGCTGCATATACCCCGCAACAAAATGGAGTTGCCGAGAGGAAGAACCGGACTCTTATGGATGCGGCAAGAACTATGTTGGCGGAGTTCAAGTCTCCATACAACTTTTGGGCCAAAGCTATCAATACTGCATGCCATGCCACCAACCGGCTTTATCTCCGCAAGAACTTGAACAAGACTCCATATGAAATTCTTACCGGGCAAAAGCCCAACATCAAGTACTTCCGGGTATTTGGTTGTAAGTGTTTCTATCTCAAGAAAGGTGTTCGTTTGTCAAAATTTGATTCTAAAGCATTAGAGGGTATCTTTGTTGGTTACTCCACGGACTCACATTCCTATAGGATCTATAGCAAGTCCACCGGGCATGTTATAGAGACTTGTAATGTGAGGTTCGATGAGGATAATGGTTCCTTTGTAGGACAAAGTTGTGTTCGTGATGTAGGTGACGAAATTCCTCCCCAAGCCATAAGAAGAATGGGTGTCGGATCCTTCCGGCCCATTGAGGGACACCTTTTGGCCGAAGGAGAAGGACAATGCTCTACACATGTGGAGCCTTCACCTGTTGAACACACACAGGACATTGACCAAAGACAAGCTGCACACCCTCAACCTCAAGATCATCCCACCGAGCAATCTTGCCCGGAGTCTCCGGCCCCTGTGGTCCGGACTCTCCGGCCTATACCGAAGTCTCCGGGTATGGATACCGGAGTCTCCGGGGGTGATCAAGCCTTTGATGAAGATCCTTCGGAATTCCGTGGCTATGGGCCACTTGATGATCAAGGCAATCCACTTGATGGTCAAGGCGAGGACCAGAACAGTGATCATGAAGATGATCAAGTAGTCTCTCAAGAATCTCCTCTTGAGGCTCGCACTCGCCGTGAGAAGAAGCTTGAGTCCATTCTACGACGAAGAAGCATATCCTTGGAAAATGTGGTTGGGAGTGTTCGTAAAGGTGTCTCCACTAGGAGGCAACTTTCTAACTTTTGCTCTCATCATGCTTTTGTCTCTTGTGTAGAACCCAAGAAAGTTTATGAGGCGCTTGAGGATCCGGATTGGCTTGATGCCATGCATGATGAACTCAACAACTTCGAGCGCAACAATGTGTGGACTCTAGTAGAAAGGCCTAAAGATTGCCGTAATGTCATAGGGACCAAGTGGATCTTCAAGAACAAGCAAGATGCAAATGGCATAGTCATTCGTAATAAGGCAAGATTGGTGGCTCAAGGTTTCTCCCAAGTTGAGGGTATTGACTTTGGTGAAACTTTCGCTCCCGTTGCCCGTCTTGAATCCATTCGCATCTTACTTGCATATGCATCTCATCATAACTTTAAACTTCAACAAATGGATGTTAAAAGTGCATTTCTCAACGGTCCCTTAAATGAATTGGTTTTTGTGAAGCAACCCCCGGGCTTCAAAAACCCTAAGTTTCCTAACCACGTTTACAAACTTGATAAGGCACTCTATGGCCTCAAACAAGCCCCACGTGCGTGGTATGAGCACCTTAAAGAGTTGTTGGTTGATCGTGGTTTTGAAATTGGGGTGATCGATCCCACTCTTTTTACTAAGAAGGTCAATGGGGAGCTTTTCATTTGCCAATTATATGTTGATGATATTATATTTGGTTCTACTAACAAAGCTTTCAATAATGAGTTTGCCAAGCTCATGACCGACAAGTTTGAGATGTCTATGATGGGGGAGTTGGAGTTCTTCCTTGGATTTGAAGTTAAACAATTGAAGGGAGGGACTTTTGTAAACCAAGCCAAATATACCCAAGACATGCTCAAGAGGTTCGAGATGATAGGAGTCAAAGGTGCAAAGACTCCCATGCCAACAAAGGTTAATCTTGATCTCGATCCTAATGGTAAAGAAGTGGATCAAAAACTCTATAGATCTATGATTGGTTCCTTGCTTTACCTTTGTGCATCTAGACCGGACATTATGTTAAGTGTGGGAGTTTGTGCACGTTTTCAAGCCGCACCAAAGGAAAGCCACTTGGTGGCGGTCAAGAGAATCTTTCGATATTTAGTGAATACCCCTAACTTTGGTCTTTGGTACCCGAAGGGAGCAAGTTTTGATCTTGTAGGTTACTCGGATTCGGATTGGGCGGGAGACAAAGTGGAACGGAAATCAACCTCCGGGGCTTGCCAATTTCTTGGTAGGTCCTTGGTGTGTTGGTCATCTAAGAAACAAAATTGTGTGTCTCTCTCTACCACCAAAGCCGAATATGTAGCCGCGGCTAGTTGTTGTGCACAACTCTTATGGATGAGGCAAACTTTGAAGGATTACGGTGTCATTTTTGACAAAGTGCCTCTCTTATGTGATAATGAAAGTGCAATCAAGATCGCTCACAACCCGGTGCAACACAACAAGACGAAGCATATTGAGATTCGTCATCATTTCATTCGGGATCATGTCAACCGTGGAGAAATTGATCTATCTTATGTTGGCACTCATAAGCAACTTGCCGATATATTCACAAAGCCTCTTGATGAAGCAAGATTCCGGGAATTGAGGCATGAACTAAATATCATTGATTCAAGCAATGTGGCTTGAGCTATGTGCATTTACTCCCATACTCTAACGTGTGTGTTGTTCTAGATGTGGGCATGGATATAGGGGGAGTGCGGTCCTAATTGATTGGGCTATCCCTCCCCCCATAATGCCAATAGTAAGCGTATTGTTCTATCTTGTCAGTTGTGACACTTTTGAGCTTAATCGATGAGTCTAGGTTTTGGGCCCAAGATATATCTTCGCGGTGCCATACCTTTGTACTCATACATGGTGGCCCTTTGGTCACCAACCTCCCTAGTGGAGGAGTTTCCCATTTGATTTTATTGCCTTATTTTTTTTGGGAAGATGCTCATGTTTGGTCTTATTTGATCTTGTTTGCATGTTTGCAAACATGAGCATTGTATACCACACAGTGACAATGTGTCCATCCCAAGCCTATCTCATCCTCAAACATATCTAATCTAAATGACATGTCCTTCTACACCATAAATGTTGATCTGGTCGAGGGGGGCCGGAGACTCCGGGGTTCACAGCCCGGAGACTCCGGTGGGCCGGAGACTCCGGGGTAAGTACCGGAGACTCCGGCCCGGGCAGTTTCAAAAAATCACTTAGGGCACAGGGTGGGGAAGAACGTTCATTCTTCCCCATCCGCCCCCGTGCCCTATACTCGCCCCCTGCCGCCCCCTCTTCGAAGATCGCCGCCCGGAGCTCTCCCAAGCCCCGGGATCCGCCGTGCCACCGGCAAATCTTCCCCTTGAGGTTGTGGGAACCTCCCCACCGACCGATTTGCACCAATGGACTCCGGTAAATGTGCTCCTCATCTCCTCCATCTAGTTCTATCCAGATCTACGAGATATGCATGTTTCCCATAGTTTGATCTGGTGCATTACCTTCTAGTGGCTATCAATCATCTTCTTAGCAACTCTATTGTGGTTATTGCACTCAATTTGTTCAAAGTAGTCTCCTAGGCTCGGGCTCCTGCATCCGGCCGGAGACTCCGGCCTAGACGCAAAGTCTCCGGTTTTGGCCGGAGACTCCGGCCCGAGTCCCCGGAGACTCCGGCTAGATCAGGCCAGAGTGCACTCTTTCACAACATAGTTGCTTAATTTTGAATTCTAGGACATGTCACCTCAACCTTGCTATCTTCCTCACTCATTCACAGGTGCAGGTGGTTCTCGGAAGCCGGCAGCTCATAGCAAGGACAAGTTGGTTGTCAATCCCGCCACCGGAGAGCTTGCTCAGAGGTCAGTCATTGCTCAGCAAGCTAGAGATGCTAAGAGGCTCAAGACAAGGATGGCCGAAGAGGAACGAGCTGAGGCAGCTAAGAAAGTCAAATTTGATAGTCTTGTGACTCTGGAAGGACTTTCATCATCTGAGTTTGTTGAGATGAGGAAGAGAGATATGTACACTCTCCCGCGGAACTCCCGTGACCGTTGCTTTGTCCGCAAAGAGCAAGAGCTGATCATGAAGGAATTCTATGCTTCTCTCAAGAAGTACCCGGTTTGCCCTCAGACGGTGATGGATTTCTCTCATTTTGCCAAGTACAGTGCATACTTCGGAGAGGCTGTGTGGATCACTCGCAAGCTTGGGCTCCATCCACTCATGAAGATTCAAGAGCCCTACAACATCACATTGGTCCAACAGTTCTTTGCTACCTTGGTACTTGGGGATGGTGAGGAGATCCCAATGACTTGGATGACCGGAGACGAGGTTTGTCACTCCAACTTCATGGACTTTGCTGCTCTCCTTGGGTATGAGTTTCGTGGTGCTACTACTCCTAGTGGCATGAGGATGCATGTGGATGGTGAGTACTATGAGAAGAAGAAGCTTGCTCCTCTCTACACCGGGGATGACAAGAAGATTGTCATTGGGGGCACTCTTGGGCTGTCCAAACGGTCCAACATCTTGCTCCGCATATTCTGGGCCTCCATTGCCCCTCAAGCCGGCAACTTTGATGCTATTCATGGGGCCTTGGTGAATCTCTTGGCCTACTCTCATGAGGTATATTGCGAAGGGGAGACCGCACATGTTGAGCCACTTGATGTGATGGATTTCATTCACAAGGAGATCAATGATTGCATTCTCAACAAGAAGACTCCTCTTTATGCCCCATTTATCATGAGGCTCATCCGTGCTCAAGGACTCAACCTTCCTCTTCTCAATGCAAACCTTGTGAATCACAAGGTTGTGAAGCTTCAACGCAAAGAACCCACCGGCCACTCCAAGGAACCATTTGCTCCGGTGAGAGGTGAAGATGATGATGCCTTTGCCGAGGGAGTGTCCACTAGAAGGGGCCCAAGGATGAAGCATGCTAGCAATGCCGGCTCTAGCTCCAACAATGAGTTTGCTCAAGAGTACAAGAAGCTCAATTGGTTCCAAAGGAATGTGCTTTGCATGAATGTGGACATCCGCCACAAGCAATATGAGAGCTACATCTCTCAAAAGCACATCAATGACAATCAAGCTGTTCTTCACAAGGCTTTTAGAAAGTCTCAACCGGGCTATGTGGAATCACCTCCTTCCTCTTCATCATCCGGTACTCATAGCTATGGCAAGTGGAGCAAGGGACTGACTGACTGGCAAGCCTTTGAGGAGGTCACCTCTGGCACCTCCAATGTGCGTCATGGCAAGAAGCCCGTGGCTTCTGATGATATTGAAGAAGGAGATGAGGACTTCAATGCCGGTTCCGAGGACGAGCCCGAGGATGAAGACGATGAGTGATCTCATGGGCGTGTAGCATCGCTCTTTTCCCTTTTTGGTGTCTCGATGCCAAAGGGGGAGAAGTAGCTCTACTAGGTTGTCTGCGTTGGGATTTGCATGGGGTGGTTACTTGGATTTGCACTTCGTTTGCTTTGCTTTGGTCGAGACACAACTTCATGGACTTTCATGTTGTGTCTCATCTATCTTAGTGTTGAACCTTTTAAATGTGTGTGGTATGTTATGTGTGTGAGACTTAAGTTCTTATGGTGCTTAGTAAGACTATTAAATGTGTGCTATATTGTTAGTCTTACTTATATGCTTATTGGTTAGTCTCATATATTATTTCTTGCACTTGGTATAATTGTTAAATATATAGGGGGAGTGATGATTCTTACTTGTGTGTCTCATGTTCAAATGCAAATGGTGTTGTGCACACAAGTAGGGGGAGCTTTTGCTATATATTTCATTTTATTGTGTTTATATCTTGCAAATCCTTATGTTGTCATCAAACACCAAAAAGGGGGAGATTGAAAGGGCATTTCCCTAATAAATGTATTTTGGTGTTTGTTAACAACATTTGGTGAATTAACCATTCTATTTAAGTTCTGCAGATTTTCTAGGTTAATTCAGAATCTCGCGGAGGTTCACCCCAAAAAGGAAGAAAAGATCGAAGCTCGTAGTCCAGTAGTGGAGTTAGGGTTTAGTTGTCTTATAGGGTGCGTTGCGAAGGTGGAATTGGTGGAGAGGGGATCCTCGAAGTACAGCTGTTGCTACTTCTAGGGCGGAGACTCCGGCCCTGGTGGCCGGAGACTCCGGCCTAGGAGTGTCGCCCTAGCAATCCTCCCAGTTGGTCTAAGCAGTGACCAGCCCGAAGTTGGGCCGGAGACTTTCTGTCTCTGGCCGGAGACTCCGGGTGGGGCGGAGACTCCGGTCCCAGCGGCCGGAGACTCCGGTCTGGCCAGCCAGGTAAGGGTGGGCTAGTGAGTTGGTCTAAGCAGTGACCAGGCCGGAGTTGGGCCGGAGACTTCTGTCTCTGGCCGGAGACTCCGGCCCTGGAGTCACTTAGGGCGGAGACTCCGGCCCTAGTCGACCAGCAACGGCTACATTTCGAGGATGAGTATATAAAGCCTTCTTCTTCCTCAAGAGAAGGCTGCGGCTTCCACTCTCTCTCCACCATTGTTCCAAAGCTTCAAAGCTCAAGATCTCTCTCCCTAGCCAATAGAACTCAAAGCCCTTTTGGGATTTGAGGGAGAAGACCTAGATCTACACTTCCACCAAGGCGTTTTGATTTCCCCCCTCTCTTTGTTGAGGGGCTTGTTGCTTGTGTGATTCATCGGATTTCTAGCCGGAAGAAGCCGTCCCCCAAGCTTGACTTTGTGTGTAAGAGCTTGGTGGACCTATTGGGAGCCTCCAATTGAGTTGTGGAGCTTGCCCCAATACTTTGTGTAAAGGTGTCGTGCCGCCTTCAAGGGCATCGCTTAGTGGAGCGTGAACTCGCCTTTGTGGCTTGTTCACCGGAGAATAGGGTGAGCCTTTGTGGCGTTGGTGGCCTTTGTGGCACCACACCTCTCCAACGTAGACGTACTTCCCGTAACAAGGAAGGAACTACGGGAATACATCCTCGTGTCTTCGTGTCTCCATTGCGGTGACCTCTATCCTTTACTCGTACCTTTACTTATATTGTTATTGCTAGCTTGCTTGTCACTCTAGGTAAATTCACTTAGTATCACATCTAGAGAATTTACCTTCTTGTTTAGCCTTAACTTGAAATGAATTAAAAATATTGGGTAGCTCCTATTCACCCCCCCTCTAGCGCTCATACGATCCTTTCACATCAGGACCTCGGGAAGTTGCTATGATGGAATTCATTGACGGGCTTCCAGTCTTAGGACAGTACAATTGGTTGCTGGTCATCGTGGATAAAATCTCCAAGTACTCACATTTCATTCCCCTTCGTCACCCGCACACAGCGAGTAAAGTTGCTGAGCTCTTTGTCAATTCCGTCTACCGCTTGCATGGCATGCCAAGAGCCTTGGTGTCAGACAGGGACCCTGTGTTCACCAGTCAGTTTTGGCAGGCAGTGTTCCGGGCGACAGGAACGGAATTACAACTCTGTACAGCTCATCATCCTAAAACTGATGGACAGACAGAGCACGTGAACTAGTCAATCGAATGTTACCTGTGATATTTTATCTCGGCTCATCCGCAGCACTGGTCCAGGTGGATTCCTTGTGCGAGTTCTGGTTCAACACCAATTGGCATTCCTCCTTGGGCAAGTCTCCCTTCGAGCTTCTTTACGGCCGGCAGCCCCGCTACTTCGGCATCACAACTGCTAGCACGATTGCACCTTCTGACGTCCAGGTTTGGCTCCGGGAGCGTGAACTGGTCGTCGCTTCCTTCCGCCAGCATCTTCTTTGAATGCAGCAACGTATGAAAGTTCAAGCTGACAAACACCGGCGCGAGCGCATTTTCTCTATGGGGGACAAGGTCTTTCTCCGTCTCCAGCCCTACATACAAGCTTCCGTTGCTAAGCGTGCGAATCACAAACTTGCCTTCAAGTTCTTCGGGCCTTTTCGTGTGATTGGTCGCATCGGACAAGTGGCCTACAAGCTCGACCTGCCAGCTGCTAGCAAAGTGCACCCGGTGTTCCATGTATCTCAGCTCAAACCTTGTGTTGGCCCAGGTGTTCAGGTATCCTCGACATTGCCACCTGCCTCTTCTCTGTTTCAGGTTCCTATTGGCATCCTTCAGCAGCGAGTGCTGCAGCGTGGCCATCACACCATCTTCCGAGGACTTGTGCAGTGGAGCGGCGCACCAGCAGAGCAAGCCACCTGGGAAGACTTAGATGTGTTGAATCAACAATTTCTGCAAGGTCCTGCTTGGGGACAAGCAGGAATCCAAGCGGGGGGGGGATTGTCAACGACCTGACAACTATGAGCGTCAACACTGAAGAACCAGCAGCAGAGCTAGGCGACGGCCCGCGATAGCAACAGCCCACAAGAGCAAGGCGTGGCCCACGCTGGCTGACGGACGGCAACTGGGCTACCTAAAGAATGTAATTAGTCAGCGAGAGAGATATAGTATTTAAGGAAGGAGTCTGTTCCTCTGTTCCTCGACTTGTAACCAAATAGAATTGGCTCTCGGCAATGCCGTGTTGAACTGGCTCGGCGGGTGGATGGGTCGATCCAGCCAGAGTTAAGCGAATTCCCTCCGATTTCCTCTCCAATTCGTAGCTAGGGCTTACAGTCGCATTGGCATTTTGCTATAAAACCGTGCTAAGATATAAGCACTGGGGAAGACCTAATCATTGCTATTAACCGCATTTGAAGGGAGTGTGTCACCTATAGCTCTAGGTCATGGAGGTTGCCTCGGGTGTTGTCTTTATAGAGGCCGACTGGTGGGCGAGATGATGTTTGCTGCGGAATCAGATCAGCGAGGCCAGAAGGGAGGGAGGACAGTGACTAGGGCTTCTGTGACCTTGGTCGATGACAAGGGTATAGTTAATAGAGCCCGTTAGTTGAGTACCCCTAAGGCCCGTATAGCTAGGCCCAATTGTAATGATAGTCGAATACGAGTTCCTACCGTATGTCGATATTGTAATCTGTATCGGACCCTACCCGATCCTCGAGACCTGGCCACCTATATAAAGGGGCCAGGAGGGGACGGTGTAGGCCAGATTGAAAGCAAGCCAGGTTAAACACCCAAGTTTACTTTCGACGCATACCTATTTCGACTAACTTTACCTTCGAGTTCATCCGACGTCCTATCTCCCCGATCCTAAGTCCTTCATCTAGGACATTTGTCGAGTTAACCCTCGTCAATTGGCGCCGACCGTGGGGACTTGGGCGTTGGAATCATGAATTCGACGGCTTTTTCGCTTTTAGCCAATAGCAGTTCAGAACTCGACAGAAATCAAGAGATGGATTTAACCATTGGAAGTTTGAGCATCATTATCAGGCCATCGGGTTCATCCCGCCTCTCGGATTCGACGAAACCAGATCCGTCGGCAAACAAGCCCGAAACAGAGGAAACGTTGGAATCATCAGAAGACTCTTCCAGCGAGGTAAACTCGCCGGTCAGCTTCGAAAAAGCACCAATCGCAGAAGGCGACAAAATTCGGGAAAATTTCGACTCAGAAGAAAGAGCGTGCCAGGCGCACAACAAAGCAAAGGAAAACCTCGACGCAAGAGTCCAACTCGACGATCTCATAATCTGCCTCGACGATATCTCAGACAAATCAACAGACACATGGAAGACAGGGGTAGAGCTTTCTGAAGATGACGACTCGACCTTCTCAAGCTTCAACAGTAACATCGGCAAACAATGCCAGGTGCTCGCCATTGTGGGAGACAACTCAGAAGAATTCGATGAAAATAACAACCCAGTGCTAAACCCAGCAAATATCGACAGAGGAGCAAATCACCTAGCAGAAGGGCAAACAGCAGAATCCCTCACAGCCAGGGAAAAAATTCGACTATCAGTCGACGAATGGAGGATAATAAGAGAAGCCGTAGAACACGGCACGCCGATACCATCAAATTCCAGCAAAGACATGCTTTTGGGGTATCATTATGCCCTAAGGCAGCAGGCAAAGCAATTAGCAAAGGAGAAAATAGAGATACAAAGAAGAAAAGATTCAGCCATTGCAGCTAGCGAAGCTGCTCGAAAAGCACGAAGCGACGCATCATATAGTAACGTAAGGAAAAATCATCGACACGGTTCAAGGTACGACAACCTCGAGTACTCCGACAGGCAAAGTATTTCCAAAAACTTCGACTCATCCTTCCTATCGATCGACGAGCAGGGGAACATCCTACCGAAAACCCCTGAAGCAGCACTAGTAGGAGCGCAAGCATATCTACTTACAACTCGACCAAGTCCAGGAGATCCTAGAGAGCATATGCATAGAGCAGCATTGAACGGACTCAACATGGTGGGCCACAAGCTATCAGCAAAAGGAGAAGAAGCATACCACCACAAGGAAGTGCACAAAGCAAGGTCACCTCACCGTCACAACAGTCCTCGGCGCAGAAGCAGCAAGCAACGATCTCGATCGCCATCACCAAAACAGCACGGTGGAACCCGAAGATCGCTATCCCCAAATGAAAGACGCGACAATGAAGACGACGAAAAAGAGATGGGGCATCGTGCTTTACCCGCAGGGTTCGCACCACTCCAGTTCCCAAGGGATTCAAGTTACCTCATGATCAGCAAAAATACGACGGATCACAGGAACCACAATCATGGCTATCAGATTATCTACAAGCAGTGCAAATATTAGGAGGAACCAAAGAAACAGCAATGCAAAGTTTGCAACTACACCTCACCGGAGCAGCAAGGTCATGGTTGAGCAAACTAGAGAAAGAAACTATTGGAAGCTGGGAAGACCTCACAAAGCAATTTACAGGCAACTTCAGGTCGACATACAAGCGGCCAGCATCAATAGAAGAAGTCAAAGCGTGCGTGCAACAACGCGACGAAACACTGCGGGCATACATCCAAAGATGGAGCCTTATCAAAAATTCGGCAGTCGAAGTTTCAGACGAAAGAGCAATAGATGCATTCATCATTGGATTAAGGCGAAGAGACCTAGTCGAAGAGATGGGTAGAATCAAGCCAAAAACAGTGTCAGACCTCATGGACGTAGCAAACAGATTCGCAAATGGAGAAGACGCATGCAACAACAAGCGAACGCGATCCCCAGAGGACGATAGAAGAAATAGATATGGAAGTCAAAGGAGACGGTCCCGAAATTACGACAACTACGGCTCCCATAGCCAAGTCACCGCAGGATACAAAGACAACAGTTATCAAGGAGGCGAGCGCAGAAGTTCGGGATACCAAAGCTATGGAAAGGAGGATTATAAAAAGTTTCCCGCAAGAGAACCCAGAGAGTACAACCCGTTGGCAGAAGATATGCTCAACGGACCTTGTCATATACACTCAGCGTTCGTCGATGGGAAGCGAGTATCAAGACACGCAATGAAAGATTGTACAACATTCTTAAAACTACAAGAGGCAGCGCTAAACAAGCAAACCGAAGCAAGGCGACAAGGATTTGAAGGAAGCAACAATCCTCCGGCAAAACAACAAGGAAACAACGGAGCTCCTCAAGGACAAGACCAGCAAAACCAGGGACACGACGACGACGAAGGGTACGTTCCATCAAAAGGACACATCACAGCAATGATACAACCTGTGCCCAAGTCGAACAAAGAAGAAAAGAGTATAACTCGACAAGTCAATCTAGCAGTCATCTCACCTCCAGCCACAACGGAGTATCTGCACTGGTCAGAGCAACCAATCGAGTTCAATAGAGAAGACCACCCTATAACAGTACCTCGGCCGGGAAACGCGCCTCTGGTACTCAAAGCTCAAATCGGTGCATATGATGTTGACAGAATATTCATGGACGCAGGGAGTGGAATTAACTTGATATACGCAAAAACACTCCGAGCAATGCATATATCACTAGAGTTCCTGAAACCAACAGATTGTTCCTTCCACGGGATCGTGCCAGGAAGTGCCAATTACCCACTGGGTCGAATAGCACTCAATGTTTGCTTCGGCAATCGACAAAACTACAGAAGGGAGAAGCTAGACTTTGAAGTCATGGACTGGCCATCTCAATATCACGCGATCCTCGGACGACCCACGTTTTCGCAATTCATGGCAGTGCCTCACTATACATATTTGGTACTTAAAATGCCAGGACCAAGAGGAATAATTACAGTAAAAGGAAGTTTTGAAGTTTCAGATCTCTACGACAGGGAGTTCCACAAGATGGCGCAAAGCTTCGGCGCGATAGCCAACTACGCAGAGAAGGTGAAAAGCACGACTACAGAGGGCGTCAAGCTACTCGAAGGACATGTTGCGGAGCCCGAGATGAAGAAACCACGAGTAGGAGCATCAGGAGAAGACAAAAATACAGGAGAAGAAGAGAAAGCCATGACGGCATAAGCATCAAAGAATAATAAAACAGAGTAGAAGAATAAGGTTGTGAAAGCCACGAGTTATACCAGGGGCAATGCCCTCTAGATCCAGAACACAGGTCATAGGCCGGATCTATTGGGTTACCCCATGTATCCTACATTACAGATATAATAAAGACAAAGCGTTCCTCATATTCGAGTTTACAAGTCTTTCAAAGGGAAAATGCGGCGAACGCACGACTCATACAAAAAATGCTCTGAGAATAAGTTTCAGACATACAGTCGCGAAATAAAGAAACTCTCGCGTTCCACATACGTCTTACAACATCGGGTTGTCAGAATCATCTACACCTAAAGGGTCTAAGTAGTGAAACTCGCGGAAAAATGCGGAGTCTTCTTGCAACAGCCTGGCTATAATTCGTCGGGTAGGCTGCAAGGTACTCTCTAAGTGTACTCGAAGGCTTGCCCCACCCGGAGGATAGCTCAGCGACATAGAACTATAATTGAGTCTTGGCTGCCACTTGCGTATCCACCCAAGAGCAAAATTGGCACCTGCCACTAAGTTCAGTTCTATCAACCGATGGATTCGCTGGCTGGATCTAAAAACATCAAGAAGCAATGGAAAAGCAGCAGGCAGAGGATTGCGAGGAAGCATGACCGAGTGCATAGTTACGAGAGCTCTCCTACAGCCATCCACTGCCTCGCCAATGTGCTGGGCACGGTCCTGAAGCAATACAACAGCACTTCGGCGTCGAGGATCAGACCATAAATTTTCAACACCTGCGGACATTTTTTCTAGAGCCGCACTTCGCTCGGTAACCCGACGATCTTCAGCAGCGAAGTCCAAGCAAGTGCCTATAAGGGCAAAGGATATCATAAAAGTAGCAGTGGAGCAAAAGGGAAAAAGATAAGTCGAGAGGAAACTTACATCGCAACATTTCACAGGCGGATTCGATGATACCAAGAATAAAAGAATTGCATTCTTCGTGATGCAAAATCTTTGCTGTCAAGCTGGACACTTCATCACCAAGAATTGACACCTGCTTCATCAGGACAGAAGTTTTGCTAGCTTTATCAAACGCCATCTGAGCTTGGCGTTTGGCTGAAGTCAAGCGAACCTCAAGATCAGAAATCCTTGCAGAATATTCTGCGCATTGATCGCATCGACTGGGAGGCGACGGAATCCTCAAGTTGAACGTACTGGCAGAGAAAGGAGGAGGCCCGCAAGTCAAAGGGTCGTCGATATGCATCAACTGAAAGCCAAAGAAAAGGAAGAAGAAACATTTCAGAAAGGCAGCACAGGAATTCATAAGAAGATATATTTACATAAGAGCACAACCCTATGACTAAGGTTCTCGGGTTGCACGCAACTAAAGTTTTTTACATTCAAAAGGAGAAAACTAAAAGCTACAAAGAAGCCGAGTCTACGCCACCTCAGCATTTTGCTCTGTGGCAGAAGAGGGCACGGCAAATTCCTCGCCAGAAATCGACGGCGGCACTGGATCTTCCGCCGTTGGAGGCGGTGCAGTAGATGCCGCAGAGGATGCCGAAGGGGAAATAATTGTCACCAATGCAGGCGCCAACTTCTTCGCCTTCTCGAAAAAAGCCTTCATCTCGTCGCGTGTGCGGCCATGGGGAGAGCTCACCCTCTCCCAGTCGAAGTCCGTACTGTGCGCAAGAGACAGTGCAATAGCACCCTCGGCGCCGCGCTTAATAGAAAGCCCTTTCAGCTGGAGGGTGGGATCTTCAGCTGTATCGAAGGACTTGGCAAGATTACTCAAGTTGTCCTTCGGAACTGCTGCCCTTTTCTTCGGCCACAACCCGACAAACAGTCGTGATAGAACGTGGTTAACTAACTCAAAAGTCTCCTGGATAGATATCCAGTTTTCCTCGAGTAGGTTAACCGCAGTCATCAGAGGATCATCGTCCGGTTGCAGGGACGACGGAGATACCCCAGTAAATCTTGCACGACACAAAGCAGATAGAAGAGAAAAAGAAGAGGAAAATGTCAGCGAGTACAACAGTGCAACAGAAGTTGAAAATAGAAGACAAGGCGACACACTCACTTTCAGCAGTTGTAGACATTGTGTGAAGACGCTTTGCCACGGCTTGCTCTCGCTGGGCATGATCCTTGTTGGCATCAGCTAAAGCTTTTTCAGCTTTCTTCGCCTTACCAAGCGCAGATTTCTGCGACTTCTCAGCGTTTGCTTTGGCAGTGGCCGCAGCATCATAAGCTTTCTGTGAAGCACGGAGCTCCGCCTCCAGCGACGCAATTCGAGCGTTGGCCGTTGCCAGAGCAGCTACAGAAGAAGACGCAAGCGTGTCAGATAAAAAGCAAAGGATAAGTATAAGGAAAAAGTTGTGACTGGACATCAAAAGTGTACCTTCGGAAGCTTTCGCAACCCTCAGGTATCCAGCACATTCCGTGCCTAAGGCGACAAATCTCTTCAATAATGCCTAAGAGAAAGGGCGTGTATGAGCACAAGTGTATGCAAAGGAAAGACAAGAAAAGGAAAAGCAAAAGAAGTTGCTCACATCGTCGGGAGAACCCGTCGATGCATGGGCCTCAAGAGAAACGTTGGGTTCTTTGGCCTTCTTTGAGCGTTTGTTGCTTCGAGTTTCCGGAACCTTCTTGACAGAAGCCCTGGTGACCCTCGGTGCGGCAACTGGCTCAGTGGGCTCGGTAGCGGTCACTGGCGACATCGAAGGAGCAGTTGTATCATCTTTTGGCGGCTCTTCGTCATCTCTATAAAGAAGAAAATACGTTATATGCCATACTACAGAAACAAGACAAGAATGGTGCAAGTGGAGAACTCAAATAAAGCACTTACGATGGCAGGAGGTCAAAGAATTCCATATCTTCTGTCAATACAGGGGATTTCTCCGCAACTGCTTGTTGCAAAGAGGAACTCGAAGAAGCAAATTCGTCGACTCGTTTCCTCTTCTTGTCCAAGCCAGTGTCTTCAGGCTGCACAGGAGGAGACGATGTCGACGAACTAGTATCCTCTTCTGATTCTTCGGCATCATCTCCGTCCTGATTATCATCAGCCTCGGGGGCTTCAGATACAGACATGGCCAGATCAGCCGGAAGGGGCCCTGCCTCTGGAAGAGGGGGGCGCGAGAGGAGAAACTGGTGCCCCTGCACGCGAACGCGTTACTAGAGTAAATAAGGAAAAGGAAAACATAGTTTGAGAAACACGAAAATCGACAACAAGGAGCCAAGAAGTAAGCAGATATATACCTCAGGAAGAGGGTGCACGGAGTCAAAGAAATCAACGGTCAAATCAGCAACTGCATGTTCCTTGGTGAGCTTGGTGAGACTCCTGACTCGCTTGTCGACATCTTCTTTCAATATCAGATCTTCAGAGACGCGGGTAGGATCTTTCAAGCCGGAGTAACTCCAAAGTTTGGTAAGGCGGTGTTGTAGGGGTTGAACTCGACGTTGAATAAAAAACGCCATGAGTTGAATACCCGACAAAGCGCCTCCTTGACCTCCTTTTAAAGCCTTGATGCGAGACAGAAGAGGAAGAATTTGTTCTACTTCCGCATCTGAGGGGAGCGTATCCCACGACGCCAATTTCTTTACCTCCTGGGAAGCATCAAAAGGAGGTAGGCCGTATTCATCTCCAGGAGAGGATTTGCGGTCCTTGATATAGAACCACTTTGTCCTCCACCCTTGGACAGATGCGGCCATGGAAAATTCAAGGTATTGTGCTTCAGGGCGCACAGAAACGACGGCTCCGCCCAGTTCGGGTTTTCTAGCCAAAGCAACATTGGGGCGAAGCCGAAAAATTGACCTCTAGAGAAGAAAGTGGGGCTCAATGCCCAAGAATGACTCGCAAAGAGTCACGAAACACGCAATGTGCAGAAGAGAGTTAGGTGTGAGTTGGTGAAGCTGCACACCGTAAACAAAGAGAAGCTCACGAAGGAATTCGTGGGCAGGAAGAGAAAGACCACGGAGGAGGAAAGCGAGGAACATTACCCGATAACGACTCGGGGGCTCCGGGATCCACTCCGTGCTTGGAAACTTGATCGAATCTTGGGCGGAGATGAGGCCGTCCGTCCGGGCCTTCTCCACCTCCTTCTTCGTGATGGCAGAGGTCACCCAGCTGGTCGCGGCGTTCGATTTTCCCTTGGCCATGGCGTTCTTGCACGCTAGGTGCTTCACGCGCATCTATCAAATCTGTGCCTGGGGGCTATGCACGAAAGGAGAAGGAGGCAAGATCGACAATGGCGGCAGTGGCGGAGAGAAAGAGCTGGTAAACAGTAAAATTCCCCACGATCCCCCTTATATATCTTCTGAGAGAAGGATCGTGGGCTGAGACGTGGCGCAAAGATCGGAAACGGTAAGCCCACTAACGGTCAAAAATTAAGAAATTTACAGTACTGCCCACGCAACGGTTCGCAATGGTATAGAGTGACGTACTCATTGATGTCATAAAGAAGATAATATAAGAAAGAAGAAAGATGGCGCCGACAAGTGCAAAATAGGTGCACAAGACTGTATACGAAGGAGTTTCGATTATAGCCGCGGGGGCTACTATTTTCAAGAATGGTGAATACAACTTCTCTCTGAAGTGGTGGACTAGTATTCGACGACAAGATGTTCTTAAAAGTATCTCGAAGTTGAAGTATCTCGAGTTGAAGTATGATGGACTACACTATATTTTGAGCCTATACTCGAAAAAGTCTTTTTCGACTATAGCCTCGGGGGCTACTCCCATCGGGAGCGCTGAGCGCGCACCCGACGATATTTCTTGGTAAAGCATTAGAGTTGGAGAAGTGCAGGAGTGTTACTCCCATCGGGAGCGAGTTTTATGGTTGGAGAAACCCGAATATTTTCAGTCAAAATTTGACTGCGACATGAGATTCTCGAGTTGCGTTATCGCAACGCAACTCGAATGCCGTGACTTGTCACGAAGGTAAGACCCCGGGATCCGTCCTGTGTGGCCTGGTATACGCACATGGATGCGCTCTGCTGGTATGTATCCGTGTCTACGACGCGAAGAAAATCCTGGTGGACGCACTGGGTACCCTGAGAATCACTAGGATTCATTCTTTGTAAGTCCTAAATGCGGCAAAAGAGTGGGTTTGACCGGTATCCCGAATTCAAGTCCAAGGGGATTAAATTTGAAGTAGGTGACAAGTATCTGTTCCGGCAGTTAACTGACCTCTTGATCCGTCAGAGTTGTCAGGCTTGTTCATCAAAACCCCTTGCGAAAGAATATCATGAAAATAAGTCGAAAGACCAAGTCGAAGATTTGAAGATAAGAAGAAGTCGAAGAATTGATCAAGTCGAAGATTTAAAGATTAGAGATTCAACCCGAATCTGCAATTCTGGTAGAATCTCAGGGGCTACTGACAAGGGTATAGTTAATAGAGCCCGTTAGTTGAGTACCCCTAAGGCCCGTATAGCTAGGCCCAATTGTAATGATAGTTGAATACGAGTTCCTACCGTATGTCGATATTGTAATCTGTATCGGACCCTACCCGATCCTCGAGACCTGGCCACCTATATAAAGGGGCCAGGAGGGGACGGTGTAGGCCAGATTGAAAGCAAGCCAGGTTAAACACCCAAGTTTACTTTCGACGCATACCTATTTCGACTAACTTTACCTTCGAGTTCATCCGACGCCCTATCTCCCTGATCCTAAGTCCTTCATCTAGGACATTTGTCGAGTTAACCCTCGTCAGTCGATGATCTGCAAAGACCAGCTTGAGTTGCCAATGTTGTTCACCACATGATGTGGATGCTCCTCCTTGTTGCGATGATGAAAGGTATGAGACCCTCTGATGGAGAGAGGACACCCCTTTTCATGGTAGGCGATGCACGGGGTCCATGGCACGGTAGTCGTTAACAACCACTAGTAGAAAATAGGGCTTTCGTTCGGAGCTCCAAAAGGCTTTAGCACCGGTTGGCTTACGAACCCAGACTAAAGGGGTGCTTTAGCACCGGTTCGAGCTGCCAGAAAGCTAAATGGAGCCCGTGGAGCTCTAGCACCGGTTCGTTAGGAACCATTAGCACCGGTTCGTGCCACGAACCGGTGCTAAAGGTGTCGCGTCTGCCGCATGGCAGGCGCCAGACCTTTAGCACCGGTTCATGACACGAACTGGTGCTAAAGGCTACCCTTTTGCACCGGTTCAGCGCACAGACCAGTGCTAAAGGTCCTGGCTATAAATACACCCACCCACCAGCCCTCTCCTCTGTTTTTTTCTTGTGGAAGGTGTGAGAAGAGTGTGCTAGTTTGATTTGTTTCCCTATGCACAAGAGGTGTTTGATGAAATGCCTAAGAGCATGATGCTACTTAAGCTCATACAAAATAAAAATGATATGAGGTGCCCGAGCGATACTTAGGTCTTGTCCTTGTTCTTTCCTCCTCGATCGAGGTTAGCAACTCTATCCTTTCATTTGTCATTGATACAAATGCATGTTTCGATATACAGTGGTTATTTCACTATTTATGATGTTCTGTAATGGTTTTGGTAAACCTAATTATATGACGCAGATGAACCAACGACAATGGATGTACGGTGACCGACGCACTTCCGAGTTTATTGAAGGTCTCCGTAATTTTGGCAATGTGGCTCGGGCAAACATTCGGAATGGTTTTATGTGTTGTCCATGTGTTGACTATGAGAATAAGAAGGAATACTCTTCCTGGAAAATCCTTCACTCCCACCTGCTTCGGAAAGGTTTCATGCCTAGCTATAATTATTGGACCAAGCACGGAGAAAGAGGGGTTATAATGGAATACAATGAAGAAGAAGAGGATGATGATATGTACCCTAAATATGGTGATACTGCAACGGGGGAAGCTGAAGCTGAAGGGACAGGAGAAGCTGAAGATGAAGAGGCATCAGATGAGCCTGATGATGATCTTCATCAGGCCATCGTTGATGCACACAGAGAAGCAGAAAGTGTAAATGAGAAGCAGAAGTTAAAGGGTATGTTAGAGGATCACAAAAAGAAGTTGTACCCAAATTGTGAAGATGGGAACAGAAAGCTCGGTACCACACTGGAGTTGCTGCAATGGAAGGCAGAGACTGGTTGATCTGACAAGGGATTTGAGAAATTACTGAAAATAATGAAGAAGAAGCTTCCAAAGGATAATGAATTGCCTGACAGTACGTACGAAGCAAAGAAGGTTCTCTTCCCTCTAGGATTAGAGGTGCAAAAGATTCATGCATGCATTAATGACTACATCCTCTACCACGGTGAGGAGTACGAGAATTTGGAAGCATGCCCGGTATGCACTGCACTGCGGTATAAGATCAGACGAGATGACCCTGGTGATGTTGATGGTGAGCCCCCTAGGAAGAGGGTTCCTGCCAAGGTCATGTGGTATGCTCCTATAATGCCACGGTTGAAACGTCTGTTTAGAAACAAAGAGTATGCCAGGTTGTTACGATGGCACAAAGAAGACCGTAAGAAAGACGCGATGTTGAGACACCCCGCTGATGGGTCGCAGTGGAGAAAAATTGAGAGAGACTACCCGGACTTTGCAGGCGATGCAAGGAACTTAAGGTTTGGTCTAAGTACAGATGGCATGAATCCTTTTGGGGAGCAGAGCTGCAGTCATAGCACCTAGCCTATAACTCTATGTATCTATAACCTTCCTCCTTGGTTGTGCATGAAGCGGAAGTTCATTATGATGCCAGTGCTCATCCAAGGCCCGAAGCAACCCGGCAACGACATTGATGTGTATCTAAGACCATTAGTTGATGAACTCTTACAGTTGTGGGCCAAACCAGGTGTACGTGCATGGGATGAGCACAAATAGGAGCCATTTGACCTACGAGTGTTGCTTTTCGTAACCATCAATGATTAGTCTGCTCTTAGTAACCTTTCAGGACAAACAAACAAGGGATACAATGCCTGCAAGCACTGTTTAGATAAGAGTGACGGTATATATTTGGAAAATGCAAGAAGATTGTGTACTTGGGGCATCATTGATTTCTTACGACCATGTATTCTGTAAGAAAGAAAGACAAGCATTTTAGAGGTGTGGCAGATCACCGGCCAAAGCCTGAACTCCGTACTGGTAATGATTTATTTGATATGGTCAGGGACCTAGAAGTAATCTTTGGAAAGGGTCCTGGTGGTCAATCTGTTCCAAATGACGTCGCTACCGGACACGCACCCATGTGGAAGAAGAAATCTATATTTTGGGAGCTTGAGTATTGGAAAGACCTAGAGGTTCGCTCTTCAATCGACATGATGTATGTTACAAAGAATGTTTGTGTGAACCTGCTAGGCTTTCTGGGCGTGTATGGAAAAACAAAACATACACCAGAAGCACGGGAGGATCAGGAACGTATGAAAGACCCAAACAACATGCATCCACAGAACAAGACGGATAAAGGGCGTCACTTAAGTCCTGCTAGCTACGCTCTTACCAAAGCAGAGAAGGAAATCTTTTTTGAAGTCCTTTCAAGTATCAAAGTGTCATCTGGCTTCTCATCAAATATAAAGGGAATAATAAATATGACAGAGAAAAAATTCCAAAACCTGAAGTCTCATGACTATCACGTGATTATGACGCAGTTGCTTCCGGTTGCATTAAGGGGGCTTCTACCGGAAAATGTTCGCATACCCATTGTTAAGCTATGTGCATTCCTCAATGCAATATCTCAGAAGGTAATTAATCCAGATATTCTGCCAAGGTTACAGAAGGATGTGGCCCAATGTCTTGTTAGTTTTGAGTTGGTGTTCCCACCATCCTTATTTAATATTATGATGCATCTCCTGGTTCACCTTGTCGAAGAGATTGCCATTCTTGGTCATGTATTTCTACACAACATGTTCCCCTTCGAGAGGTTCATGGGAGTCTTAAAGAAATATGTTCATAACTATGTTAGGCCAGAAGGAAGCATCTCCAAGGGATACGGAACAGAGAAAGTCATTGAGTTCTGTGTTGACTTTATCCCTGACATTAAGTCGATTGGTGTTCCTGAATCGTGGCATGAGGGGAGACTACGTGGAAAAGGAACGCTAGGAAAGAAATCAATGTATTGTATAGACGGGATTTCTTTCACTCAAGCACACTACACAGTTCTACAAAGTTCCACCTTGGTGGCCCCGTATATCACTGAACACAAGAATATTGTACGCTCCCAACACCCGGCTCAGTCTGACACCTGGATTACACATAAACATATGGCAACTTTCGGCGGTTGGTTGCGGACACACCTCATAAATAACAACATTGTTGGAGATCAGCTGTACTTGTTGGCCGGGTCACCATCTTCGACTATATTGACTTTCCAAGGGTACGAGATAAATGGGAATACATTCTACACGATCGCCCAAGATAAAAAGAGCACCAACCAAAATAGTGGTGTCTGCATTGATGCAACAAACAACAACGGGCAAAAGGACACCTATTATGGTTACATAGAGGAGATATGGGAACTTAACTATGGACCTTCTTTTAAAGTCCCTTTGTTTTAGTGCAAATAGGTCAAGCTGGATGGAATAGGGATAAAGGTAGACCAGCTGTATGGAATGACAACAGTGGATCTCAACAATCTTGGTTACAGAGACGAACCATTCGTCCTAGCCAATGATGTGGCTCAAGTTTTCTATGTGAAAGACATGTCCTCCAAACCGAAAAAAAGAAAACATAAGGCAACGAATACATCATACGATGAGCCAAAGCGTCACATAGTTCTTTCAGGGAAAATAAACATCGTGGGAGTTGATGATAAGACAGACATGTCAGAAGATTATAATAACTTTGATGAAATTCCGCCCTTCAGAGTAAATATTGACCCAAGCATCGCGTTAAATGGTGAAGATACTCCATGGTTTCGACCGAAGCGATCCTAATCAAAGGAGATACGCGAAGGGGGGGGGGGGTTCATAGCCTCCAAGTCATTTTAGGTCACCATATGTATTAAATGTGCCAATTTATGGCAAACATCGAACATGATAGCTCATTTTGTGAATGTTTTTTTTGTGATGTTTGCAATTTTCCAAGTTTAATATTTTTCCTTGCAACTATAACACATAATATGACACCACGCGAAGGTTTCACATTGTTTGGATTATTTTTTAAATTCTTATACCCGTTTGAAATTATATTCAAAACGGCAGGAATGAAGATTCATAGCCCGGGGTTGAGTCTCGCTAGACTTGTGGTGGATCTCTGATAAAACAACATATTGTGAACCTAAAAATGATTTTTACAAAAAATCATGAGCATTATATCATATACATGTAGTTCAAACCTAGCGGGCCTCCTACCGAATCGGTAGGAATTTGTCTTTTTCATAAGGTGTGGACGGAAAGGTTTCAGATGCACCAGCTGGGGATCTTTCTATCTAAGGTGGTCTAGTATTTTGTTTAAATGTTTTGATAGCAATGTGAAACTTTAATTTGGTGGTTGCTTCACAAAAAAACTTGTTTTTGGCATCTAAAAAATGGAAAATGGTTTTTCGTGCGATGAAAAGGGAAACTTCCTTCTGCAACATCGTAAGCAATCTCAAGATGCACATGTGTGCACAATATGGGCACATTATCACAAACTATGCTTTGATTCTAGCCATAACATTGCTCATTTGGCCTAAAAGCCATGAAACATCGAACATGATAGCTCATTTTGTGAAGGTTTTTTTGTGATGTTTGCAATTTTCCAAGTTTCATATTTTTCCTTGAAACTATAACACATAATATGACACCACACAAAGGTTTCACATTGTTTGGATTATTTTTTAAATTCTTATACCCGTTTGAAATTATATTCAAAATGGTGGGCATGAAGATTCATAGCCCGGGGTTGAGTCTCGCTAGACTTGCGGTGGATCTCTAATAAAGCAACATATTGTGAACCTAAAAGTGATTTTTACAAAAAATCATGAGCATTATATCATATACATGTAGTTCAAACCTAGCGGGCCTCCTACTGAATCGGCAGGAATTTGTCTTTTTCATGAGGTGTGGACGGAAAGGTTTTAGATGCACCGGCTGGGGAATTTTCTATCTAAGCTGGTCTAGTATTTTTGAAAAATATTTTGATAGCAATGTGAAACTTTAATTTGGTGGTTGCTTCACAAAAAAACTTGTTTTTGGCATCTAAAAAATGGAAAATGGTTTTTCCTTACGATGAAAAGGGAAACTTCCTTCTGCAACATCATAAGCAATCCCAAGATGCACATGTGTGCACAATATGGGCACACTATCTCAAACTATGCCTCAATTCTAGCCACAACATTGCTCATTTGGCCTAAAAGCCATGAAACATCGAACATGATAGCTCATTTTGTGAAGGTTTTTTTGTGATGTTTGCAATTTTCCAAGTTTAATATTTTTCCTTGCAACTATAACACATAATATGACACCACGCAAAGGTTTCACATTGTTTGGTTTATTTTTTAAATTCTTATACCCATTTGAAATTATTTTAAAAATGGCGGGCATGAAGATTCATAGCCCGGGGTTGAGTCTCACTAGACTTGCGGTGAATCTCTGATAAAACAACATATTGTGAACCTAAAAATCATTTTTACAAAAAATCATGAGCATTATATCATATACATGTAGTTCAAACCTAGTGGACCCCTACCCATTTTAAAATGTTTGCAAGCCTACTATTTTTAACAAAATAATTTTCAGCATTTTCAATGTGTTAGTATTTCATAGATATTTTTCTAATAAACATTTTGATATGCTATATGTATTTTTCTGATTTTTATTTATTTTACAACATTTTATGGAATGTTGAACATAGCTTCAATAAGGAATAAGACGGGAACAACCAAAAAGTTTACAAACATTTTAAATGCCCCTTTAGCACCAGTTCTTGGCTCAAACCGGTGCTAAAGGGGGTGGCGGTGCCCAGCAAAAAAACCTTTAGCATCGGTTCCTGGCACGAACCGGTGCTAAAGGTCGAAGCTTTAGCACCGGTTAGTGGCTTCAATCGATGCTAAAGGGTCTTTAGCACCGGTTGAAGCCACCAACCGGTGCTAAAGGTGCCTTCCTTTATAACTTCCCTCTTCTTCCTCCCGCTCCACATCGAAACGGCTAAGGACCAACGCGAGGAGTTGAGCGACGACGTCGGTAGGCTTCCCAATTTTTCCACGCCGCCATCGCACCCGTCGTCGACGCACCGCTCTACGCCGCCGTCTCGCCGATTCCCACGCGCCAGCTCGCCACGCGCCCGCCCGCATCGCGCGCCACCACGCCCGCCCGCACGCCCGCGCCCGCGCCAACACGCGTGTCGTCGCCGCCGCGCCGGCCCGCACGCGCCCGCCCGTGCTCGCCCGCTCTGCCGCCGAGCCCCTTGCTGCCGCCGAGCCGACGCCCGCGCCCTTGCGGTTCCCTGCAAGGTAAATTAGGAGATTTTTTTGACTAATTCTAGGTATTTTAGTTATTTTAAGTTTTTTTATTACTCTAGTTATTTTAGATATTTTAGGTATCTTAGTTAATTAGATAGATATTTTAGGTATTTTATTACTTTAGTTATTTTAGGTTTAGTTAATTAATTAGTTAGTTATTTTAGGTATTTTATTACTTTAGATATTTTAGGTATTTTAGTTAATTAGATAGATATTTTAGGTATTTTAGTTATTTTAGGCATTTAATTACTTTAGTTATTTTAGGATTTCATGAGTTATTAATTTCTATCATATTTTTTAGGAGGGTTAGGGTCCCTTAATTAATTTAGATAAATACAAATATGATTTTTTAGTTAGGGTTAGGGTTCCGTTATAAAATGAGGGTGTTGGCCGGGCGCCGGCGCGGTGGGGAGGGAAGACCTATTCTTCCCCCACCGCGCCGGCGTCCGGCCAAGGCCCCCTTTTTTTGGTCTCGGTATCGGCATTATAAGAATTTGTAATAATTCTTTGCAGAAACTATGGATCTCGGAAGAGACGAATTCTAGGAAAATATTATCGAGGACATCATCCGCAATAATGATGATGATGTCATCTCATTGTTTCTAAACAACTCCGGTGAGGGAGATGAACAAAACCATAGAGATGGCTCTGATGAGGGAGAAGGTGCCGGTGAGGGTAGAGGCGCCGATGAGGGAGAAGGCACCGGCTCCGATGAGGGAGAAGCCGACGACTCCGATAGAACCTTGAATATTACAAAGTCCGGCGAGGTAGATGTGTATTAATAAATTAAGCCTCTGCTGTATAGATGGATTATTTGATTTGTGTATATACATATATTAACGCTCTTTCTTCTTTTAGCCCTCTGGATCGAGCCACTCTTCTGTAAATAAAAGAGGTCCGGTCAGAAGGTTGTAAGAACATGAAAGGTACCAGATAGAAGAAATTGGTGAAGATGGCGAGCCGATTGCTCCCGCGGCTCACGCAAGTAAATTTACAAGACAATGCGGAGTTCTTGTTAGGGACAACATTCCGATCACCATTAGAGAATGGGAGAAGACAAAGACGGAACTAGTTAACTATGTCCGCAAGAGATTGAAGAATATGCTTTGGAAGAAGCTCATGGTTAATTTTACCCTACTGGCGGCACTAGAGGTGGATCGAAATGAGGTGGATCTAAGTGAGGAGGATCCAAATGAGGAGGATTTAGATGACGATGATCGTCATCTGAATATCATAGAGCGGAAAGTCAAGAAGTGGATGATACGTCTCAAACGTATCTATAATTTTTGATGCTCCATGCTTGTTTTTACACCATTTGCCTTGTGTTTCGTTACACTTCGTGACGTTTTTATGCGATTTCCGGAACTAACCTATTGACAAGATGCCACAGTGTCAGTTCCCTATTTTCTGCTGTTTTTGTGTTTCACAAAAGCTACACAGGAAATATTCTCGGAATTGGACGAAACAATTCCAGAAACTCCTATTTTTCCCGGACGGAGGACGAGGACCAAACGGGAGCCGAAGAGGGGCCAGAGGCTGGCCACACCATGAGGGAACATGGCCCAGACCCTGGCTGCGCCCACCTGTGGTGAGGAGCCCCTGGTCCACTCCTGACAACGCTCCTTCACCTATAAGAAGCCTCCTGACGGAAAACCCTAAAACAATCGGCAAATTTCTAGAAATAGTTCCGCAGCTCCTCCACCGACGAATTTCGGGGGATGGAAGTCTCTGTTCTAGCACCCTGCCGGGACGGGGAAGTGCCCCCGGAGCCGTCTCCATCGGTCTCCATCGCCGTCTCCGCCGTCTCCGCCGTCTCCATCGACCTCACCGCCATCTCCATCGCCGTTGCTGTCTCCTATGATGAGGAGGGAGTAGTTCTCCCCCGGGGCTGAGGGCTCTACCGGTAGCTATGTGGTTCACCTCTCTCTCCCATAATGTGATCTTTATGTGATCGTGAGCTTTGTATTTAGTTGAATTGGTAGATGTTATTATTCAGATATTATACTACTCCCGTGCTTTATATTTATGAACTCCGGATATACCTTGTATCATGGTGTGATGGTGACAGTGTGCGCATCATGTGTGTATTTTTGGTTAATGTCTCTATGAATTGTTGGTGTTTGTTGGAACCATCTAGTGCGTTCACGGTGACAGTGTGGGACAATCTAGTTTAGGGAAATACGGACTTTGAGGAGTGCTTCGTAGCCCTACGCATGATTAGTGTTCATTTTCCATTGGAGAATTGTTTTGAGTTGCATATTGATGATAGTATCTATTGGTTTAATTATGTTATATTTGTTGGGAGTGTGTCCACTAGTGAAAGTATGATCCCTAGGCCTTGTTTCCAAGCATTGCACACTGTTTACATTCAGTTTTGTTACATGTTTGCTCGCAGTGATATTTATTTCAGATTACATTTACTACTTATATTCATCACTACTACTTGTATTTCACTATCTCTTCGCCGATCTAGTGCACCTATACATCTGTCAAGTGTATTGGGTGTGTTGGGGACACAAGAGACTTTTTATATCGTAATTGCAGGGTTGTTTGAGAGGGATAGCTTTGACCTCTTCCTCCCTGAGTTCGATAAACCTTGGGTGATCCACTTAAGGGGAACTTGTTGCCGCTCTACAAACCTCTGCACTTCGAGGCCTAACACTGTCTACAAGAAAAGACGCGTGCATAGACATCAAGCTCTTTTCTGGCGTCGTTGCCGGGGAGGTAAGGTAAAAGGTACTCGCATCCTCCTGTGTGAGTGCTCGGAGTTATTTCCTTTAGATTCTGCAATTATATCTTTTTGTTTCTTATTTTTATTTTCACTAGTTAGGCTTAATGGAAAGTAAAGAGTTCTTTAGTCTTTTTCCTGAGTTTAGATTTGAAGAGAAAATTGAAAAACCTTTGGAGCTTAATTTGCATGCTAATAGTGTTGTTAGTATGAATGCTTTGAACACCGTTATTGCTAATGCTATAGAAAAGTCTAAGCTTGGGGAAGCTGGTTTTGTTAAGCATGATATTTTTAGTTCCCCAGCTTTAGTGGAAAAAGTTTGCTCTGATGATATTTTATCTCCCATATGTGATGTTTCTAATGATGTTTGTGCTCCTCATCCTTTTAAAATACCTATGAAAATTGTCGAACGTGCTATGAATAACTGCTATTTAGGAGATGAAACTGTCCATCCTGGTGATCATTTGCTTTTTATACATGAATTATGCGAGTTGTTCAAGTGTGCAGGTATTTCGATAAACCAAGTTAAGAGGAAGCTATTTTCTTTATCACTGAAGGGCAGAGCTACGAATGGTATAAAACGCTAAAGGATGGCCGACCTATTGATTGGGAGGAAATTGTACCTCTCTTTTATTCTAAATTCTATCCTTCTAGTGAGGTTTATAAAGATAGGAATTATATTTATAATTTTCATCCGCATGAGGGAGAAAGCATTGCCCAAGCATGGGGAAGATTGAAGTCACTAATGCACAAATGTCCTATTCATGATCTTCCCCGTAATATTGTTATTAATAATTTTTATGCAAGGCTTTCAGGATATTACAAGGACTATTTAGATGCATGCTTTGATGGGTCTTTCACAAGCAAGGATGTTGACACCAAGTGGGATCTGCTTGAAACAATTCAAAGCAATATCAAAGATTGGGATAGCAATAAAGGTAAAGGATCAGGTATAAATTATGAGTATGATTGCATTAAGTCTTTCGCTGAAACTGCTGATTTTCAAGAGCTTAGTGCTAAGTATGGTCTTGATTCTCAAATTATGGTTGATTGTTTTAGAGCCTTTGCTTCCCATATTAATGTTCCCAAAGGAAATGGGGATGTGTATCATGAACCTTTTAAAGACACTTGCATAGAAAGTGATATTGTTGTTGATGATTGCAATAAACATGCTCTAACCTCTGAAAGTCCTATTTCTTATAAGCATGTTAATTTTTGTGGAGTACATAGACCTTGTGAACAGAGTTACGACAAAGAAGATTATTGTATCCACCACAGGAATAAAGAAACCCGAATGTGGCTCAAGGCTCTAGATGAGCTTGGTGAAAAGGTTTGTGAGTTTTATCCTTTTATTTGTGAACTTTGCGGTGACAAGGGTCATTTTAATTTTCAATGCTCAGGCCCTAATAGTAATCGAATGAGTACCATAAGTTTGTATTGTGATGACAAGATCGCTCTCAATCAGCATGATGAGCTTACTTTGTTTTTGGGGTATGAAGAGATATCTAGAAAGACTTCTTTGGTAGATATGAGTGCTCTTGATATTAATAGCACCCTTCGTGGTTGTCGTCTCTATTGTGTTAAAGATTGCCTCGCAAATACTTATATACAAAATGTTATAAAAGAGGATGCTTTACCCAAATTTTACAGGGATGATTTTTGTTTCGATCTTATTAACAAAGAGGAGAAATCCTCCAAAGTTACTTCTGTTGTTTCTGTCAGCAAACCAGATTATGTGGAGAAAATGCCTTTCAAGTCTCTCCGTCCTAAAGGAGAGAGTAAGAAGAGTAAGAAGAAGAAGAGGAGTAAAAGGAGAGAGGAAATGGTATCTTCCCCTAAGCATGTTGCTCCTATTATAGATTATGATAATTCTGATCTTGATGATGTTCCCATGCCTGTTACCTATGTTAGTGATCATGATTGGGAAAAGCACTCTACTTTTGATATTGAAAATCTTTTTGGTACCAATTCTGAAAATTATAAGGTTAATAATTGTTGTACCATTAGTACTATCCATGTTCCTTCTTATGATGATATGTTTGATGAATATGCTTTGCAAAATAGCTGTTCCCTCGCTTATGATGATACTAAACTTCTAGTTTATGATGGCTATGATGATGAGTATAATATTTTCAGTTCACCTACTTTTGAGGAGAAAATTAGTTATGATTACAATATGCCTCCTGTTTTTGATGATTATGGTGATGAGAATAATTATTCTGTTGAATCTGCTCCTACTACGATTGTTCATGTGGGGAGTATTAATTCTTTTATGCATGTGGCTCATGATAGGGATGTTTTATGTGATAGTTATATTGTTAATTCTATTCATGATGCTACTGAAAGTTACTATGAGAGAGGGAAACATGGTTTTATGGATCTCAATGATGTCTACACACGCTTCTGTTCTTGTAGACAGTGTTGGGCCTCCAAGTGCAGAGGTTTGTAGAACAGCAGCAAGTTTCCCTTAAGTGGATCACCCAAGGTTTATCGAACTCAGGGAGGAAGAGGTCAAAGCTATCCCTCTCAAGCAACCCTGCAATTACGATACAGAAAGTCTCTTGTGTCCCCAACACACCCAATACACTTGTCAGATGTATAGGTGCACTAGTTCGGCGAAGAGATAGTGAAATACAAGTGGTATAGATGATTATAGGTAGTAACTGTGATATGAAATAAGTATCGCTGCGAGCAAACATGTAACAAAACAGTAAGTAAACGGTGTGCAATGCTTGGAAACAAGGCCTAGGGATCATACTTTCACTAGTGGACACACTCCCAACAAATATAACATAATTGAACAAATAAATAACTTCTCTTCACTATGGTACTCTGAATTACTCTCCTATTGAATAACACTAATCATTGCGTAGGGCTACGAAGCACTCCTTAAAGTTCATCAAGTACTTGACAAACACCACTCATAGAGATATTCAAATCAGATCACAACTCAAGATAGATATTATTGCAACTTAGACCAAGTACTAACACGGTGCACACACTGTCAACATTAGACCATGAAAGGAGGAATAGATCACTTCAATACTATCATAGTGATAATTATTCTCATAATCCATAAGAGATCACAATCGTAGCCTAGACCAAGTACCACCATGATGCACGCACTATCACCGTTACACCATGGCAGGAGGAATAGATTACTTTAATAACATCACTAGAGTACATATAATATCTGAATAATAACATCTACTTGTTCAACATGATACAAAGCTCACGATCACATAAAGATCACATCATGGGAGAGAGAGGTGAACCACATAGCTATCGGTAGAGCCCTCAGCCCCGGGGATGAACTACTCCCTCCTCATCATAGGAGACAGCAAGGTTGATGGAGATGGCGGTGAGGTCGATGGAGACGGCGGAGACGGCGATGGAGACCGATGGAGATGGCTCTGGGGGCACTTCCCCGTCCCGGCAGGGTGCCGGAACAGAGACTTCTGTCCCCCGAAATTTGGCTTTGACGGCGGCGGCGCTGCGGAACTGTTCTGGAAATTTCGCCGACTCCCCTAGGGTTTTCCGTCCCGAGGCTTTATATAGGCAAAGGGGCGTCGTCAGAGGGCAGCCAGGGGCTCCTCACACCAGGGTGGCGCAGCCAGGGCCTAGGCCGCGTCACCAATGTGTGAGGGCGGCCTCTGCCCCCCCCCCGGCTCTCTTTCGGTCTTCGGGAAGCTTCCGGGAAAAATAAGACTTCTGGAACTTGTTTCGTCCAATTCCGAGAATATTTCCTGTATAGCTTTTCTGAAACACAAAAACAGCAGAAAACAGGGAACTGGCACTGTGGCATCTTGTCAATAGGTTAGTTCCGGAAATCGCATAAAAACGCCACGAAGTGTAACGAAACAGTAGGCAAATGGTGTAAAAACAAGCATGGAGCATCAAAAATTATAGATACGTTTGAGACGTATCAGCATCCCCAAGCTTAACTCCTGCTCGTCCTCGAGTAGGTAAGTGGTAACAAAAGAAATAATTTTTGAGGTGACATGCACCATCACAATCTTGATCATATAGGTAAGCATTTGTGAGCTGGGATCATAAGAACTTAAAACATGGACATGAAAGACATAATCTTGATAATAGAAACTTAGCAACCATGTTATAACATGAAAATGAACACAAACAAAAGATCATGAAAATGAAACAATGAAAGTCAAACGTGTGTTCAAATCATAAGGAAAAACATACAAATGGTTTTCAGCTTGTCCTTCATGGAGAGCAAAACATAAATGCATAGGACACCTTCAAGTTTAAGAGGGCGACTAGATACAATTAATTTGAGAACAAGTGAAACCAACAATATGAATCAATCAATGAAAACTTTGGGACAATGCACATTATACTAAGAATGACAACTTTGCTCTCTTAATGGTGTATAAAGATAGAAGGTGGTGACTCAACATAAAAGTAAAAGAAGGGCCCTTCGCCGAGGGAAGCAGTGATTAAACATGTGCTAGAGCTTTTCATTTGTAAAACAGAGAGATAAAAAATTGGTTTTGAGAGGTGGTTGTCTTTGTCAACGACTGGCAATGGGGTTCTTACTATCTTCCATACAAAAATGAAGCAAGTTTTTGAGAGAGATTGGCACGTTTGTGCTCTTTTATAAAGCTTGGCACTCCTCTCCACCCTTTTTCCTTTCACAAACCATGGCTAACCGATTCCATCGGGTGCCCACCAACATTCACATTCCATGGAGGAGTGCCTTTTTTCTTTTCTTTTTTTCCTTTTTTTTCTTTTTGGAATAAGCAATATGGAAGATAGCAAATCCGACCACTACGTCCCCATGAGCTGAAAACAGTGTCACAAAACAAGAAGTATTTTGAAGGTTTTGAAAGGTAGCACATGAAAATTTACTTTGGAAAGGCTTACAAATACCATGCATAGGAATTTATAGTGGACACTTTGGCAAACTTGGTTTTAGGGAGTTGGATGCACGAGTAGAGCTCATACTCAGTACAAAATGAGGGCTAGCAAAAGACTGAGAGCGACCAACTAAGAGAGCAATAATGGCCATAATCATGCATAGCGACAAAACGACATTAAAAGAAGCATAAGATGGCATCAAAAGTCAAAAACTAAATGATCATAGAGGCTATTGGCGACTTTGGATGAGTCTAACATGTGTGAGCATGCGCCAAGTCAACCCAAATAAAGCATCAAGGAGAAAACCAAAATAATGCTTCCAAATAATTAAAAAAACGCATAATTTTTTCAAAGGCTCATTAAGCAATCTCAGTCATTTGAGACAAGTCATGCTACAGCAAAACCACTAAGCATACTATCAAAAAGACATCAAGCACGACATGCAAAAGCCTAGGCCGCAGTCTACACAAGCTCCTTCTTGTACCACTTTTTTTTTGCATAAAGCTTTTTCTCTTTTCCAACACCATTTGAAATTTTTAAAGACACATCTTTTGATGAAAATCAATAAAGATCAGAGGCAAAAATACACCTTGATGAAGAGATATGACAAGGTCTGAACGCAAATCAAGGCGAAAACGAAAACCAAAAGCAGTAGCAGAAAAAGAAGAACACTCGGTGAACGATAAGAGTGAAAAACTAAGTGTTCTTGGCAAATGAAAACGAGTTCATATCCTCCAAAAGAAACATGATGTGATCTAACCATTTATTGCAGCAAACTAAACTAAACTAATACTGAAAACAAAAACAACTGATGCTCCAAGAAAAATGCATAATGCATGAAGCAATAAAAATATAGTGTCTTCAAAGGTGACCTGATTTTTGCCGATGAAGAAGGGGTGCCTCGGGGGCATCCCCAAGCTTTGACGCTTGTACTTCTTGGATATTTCTTGGGGTGATGCATGGGCATCCCCAAGCTTGAGCTTTTGTCCATTCTTCAACTCATCTCATCATTCTCCAATCCCTACACTTGAAAACTTCCTTCATACAAAACTAAACACAAATCTATTAGCAACATTAGTGTAAGCATAACATAGAATCGACCTCTTTTTGCTTCAGGTTTCAACTCAAAACCACCGCATATTAAGTATATACTACTGTAGCAACTTCCCCAAAAGTTCCGTGATCAAAAGAACTCAAAAGAAAGCGATAAAGCGGCAAACACAAATATTGGCAGAAATCTGTCAAAACAGAACAGCTGACAAAGGTCGAATTTTTGAGGGGTTTTCTGTTGCTCAAATCAAAAAGTGTTCAACTAATGAAAGTTTGGATATAACGTGGGGCATATGCGCAAGAAATAACAGGTCCAAAATATATATAGAGAATTTTCACGAATTTTTACGGTGCAGCACCGAAAACAGTTTCAGGACAGCAACATCCCCAAATCTTACCTCACTCAAATTAGAGGCTTCTCTTGGCACAAAAACGAAATAAAAGCATAAGGAGCGGTTATTACAGTAGTAATAACTTCCAAGACTCAAATAAAAGAAAAAAGTACTAAAAATTAAGCAATGGGTTATCTCCCAATAGTGCTTTTCTTTAACGCCTTTGAGCTAGGCGCAGTAATTTGCAAAGATGCTCATGTGGGCGCCATATAAGAGCTTGAGGCAAAGGCGCCATATAGGAACTTAAAGCAATAGAGAGCATAAAAAATAAAGTATGGAACACATTTAAATCTAAACCACTTCCTATGAAAAATAGTCTTGTAAAGAGACAAGTCATAAAAGCGCAAAGCAAAAAGCATAGGAAGGCAAAACAAGTACAACTTCAAGAATTGCAACATAAATAGGGGAAACTCAATATTGTTGAGATCCATCAAACCATGTTTCCCTCTCTCATAATAACTTTCAGTAGCATCATGAATAGAACTAACAATATAACTATCATTTAAAGCATCTCTATCATGAGCCACATGCATAAAAGAATTAATACTCCCCACATGAACAATCGTAGTAGGAGCATATTCAACAGAATAATTATTCTCATCACAATAATCATCAAAAACAGGAGGCATATTGTAATCATAACTAATTTTCTCCTCAATAGTAGGTGAACTGAAAATACTATACCCATCATCATAACCATCATAAACTAGAGGTTCAGTATCATCACAAGCTAGAGAACTACTATGTCGCAAAGCATATTCATCAAACATATCATCATAAGAAGGAACATGGATAGCACTAATGGTACAACAATTATTAACCTTAGAATTGGTACCAAAAAGATTTTCAATATCAAAAGTAGAGTGCTTTTCCCAATCATGATCACTAACATAGGTAACAGGCATAGGAACATCATCCCAATCAGAATTATCATAATCTATAGCAGGATCATAACGCTTAGGGGAAGATACCGTGTCCTCTCGCCTTTTACTTCTCTTCTTCTTCTTCTTCTTCTTCATACTCTTCTTACTCTCTCCTTTAGGAGGGATAGACTTGAAGGGCATCTTCTCCACATATTCTTTAGGAGGGAAAGGCATCTTCTCCACATAATCTTTAGGAGGGAAAGGCATCTTCTCCACATAATCTGGTTTGCTGACAGAAACAACAGAAGAAACTTTGGAGGATTCCTCCTCTCTATTAATAATATCGAAACATCTGTTAGTCCTGTCATAGCTTGGCAAAACATCATGTTTTATAAGATCTTGGAAGTAAGTATCTGCGAGGCAATCTTTAGCACAATAGAGACGACAACCACGAAGGGTGCTATTAATATCAACATCATTCATGTCTACCAAAGCAATCTTTCTAGATATCTCTTCACAATTCAAAAACAAAGTAAGCTCATCATACTGATTGAAAGTAATCTTATCATCACAATACAAATCTGCGGTACTCGTTCGATTAATTGGGCATTGAAAATTAAAGTGCCCCTTTTCACCGCAAAATTCACAAAGAAAAGGATAAAGCTCACAAACCCTTTCACCAAGCACATCTAGATCCTTGAGCCACATACTGGTTTCTTTATTTGCGTGGGTGATGCAATAATCTTCCTTGTTGTAACTCTGTTCACAAGGTCTATGTATTCCACAAAAATTAACATGCTTATAAGAAATAGTACTTTTAGAAGTTTGAGCATGTTTATTGCAATCATCAATAACAATATCACTTTCTATGCAAGTGTCCTTAAAAGTTTCATGATACACGTCCCCATTTCCTTTAGGAACATTCATATGGGAAGCAAAGGCTTTAAAGCAATCAACCATAATTTGAGGATCAAGACCATATTTAGCACTAAGCTCTTGAAAATTAGCAGTTTCAGTGAAAGACTTAATGCAATCAAACTCGTAATTCATACCTGATCCTTTACCTTTGTCGCTATCCCAACCTTCAATATTGTTTTGAATTGTTTCAAGCAGATCCCACTTGGTGTCAGCATCCTTGCTTGTGAAAGACCCATCAAAGCATGCATCTAGATAGTCCTTGTAATATCCTGAAAGCCTTGCATAAAAATTATTAATAACAATATTACGGGGAAGATCATGAATAGGACATTTGAGCATTAGTGACTTTAATCTTCCCAACGCTTGGGCAATGCTTTCTCCCTCATGCGGATAAAAATTGTAAATGTAGTTCCTATCTTTATAAACCTGACTAGAAGGATAGAATTTAGAATAAAAGAGAGGTTCAATTTCATCCCAGTCAATAGATCGACCATCTTGGAGCAGTCGATACCACTCCTCAGCTCTGCCTTTCAGTGATAAAGAGAATAGCTTCTTCTTAACTTGGTTCATTGAAATACCTGCACACTGGAACAACTCACATAATTCATGTATAAAAAGCAAATGGTCACCAGGATGGACATTTCCATCTCCTAAATAGCAGTTATCCCTAACATGTTCAACAATCTTCGTAGGTATTTTAAAAGGATGAGGAGCACAAGCATCACTAGAAACATCACATATGGGAGATAAAATATTATCAGAACGGACCTTCTCCACTAAAGCTGGGGGACTAAAAATATCATACTTAACAAAACCAGCTTCCCCAAGCTTAGACTTTTCTATAGCATTAGCATTAACGGTATTCAAAGCATTCGTACTAATAACATTGCTATGCGAAATAAGCTCCAAAGGATTTTCAATTTTCTCTTCAAATCTAAAATCAGGAAAAAGACTAAAGAACTCTTTGTTTTTCATTAAGCCTAACTAGTGAAAATAAAAACAAGAAACAAAAAGATGTAATTACAGAATCTAAAGGAAATAACTCCGAGCACTCACACAGGAGGATGCGAGTACCTTTTACCTTACCTCCCCGGCAACGGCGCCAGAAAAGAGCTTGATGTCTACACACACTTCTGTTCTTGTAGACAGTGTTGGGCCTCCAAGTGCAGAGGTTTGTAGAACAGCAGCAAGTTTCCCTTAAGTGGATCACCCAAGGTTTATCGAACTCAGGGAGGAAGAGTTCAAAGCTATCCCTCTCAAGCAACCCTGCAATTATGATACAGAAAGTCTCTTGTGTCCCCAACACACCCAATACACTTGTCAGATGTATAGGTGCACTAGTTCGGCGAAGAGATAGTGAAATACAAGTGGTATAGATGATTATAGGTAGTAACTGTGATATGAAATAAGTATCGCTGCGAGCAAACATGTAACAAAACAGTAAGTAAACGGTGTGCAATGCTTGGAAACAAGGCCTAGGAATCATACTTTCACGAGTGGACACACTCCCAACAAATATAACATAATTGAACAAATAAATAACTTCTCTTCACTATGGTACTCTGAATTACTCTCCTATTGAATAACACTAATCATTGCATAGGGCTACGAAGCACTCCTTAAATTTCATCAAGTACTTGACATACACCACTCATAGAGATATTCAAATCAGACCACAACTCAAGATAGATATTATTGCAACTTAGACCAAGTACTAACACGGTGCACACACTGTCAACATTACACCATGAAAGGAGGAATAGATCACTTCAAGACTATCATAGTGATAATTATTCTCATAATCCATAAGAGATCACAATCGTAGCCTAGACCAAGTACCACCATGATGCACGCACTGTCACCGTTACACCATGGCAGGAGGAATAGATTACTTTAATAACATCACTAGAGTACACATAATATCTGAATAATAACATCTACTTGTTCAACATGATACAAAGCTCATGATCACATAAAGATCACATCATGGGAGAGAGAGGTGAACCACATAGCTACCGGTAGAGCCCTCAGCCCCGGGGATGAACTACTCCCTCCTCATCATAGGAGACAGCAAGGTTGATGGAGATGGCGGTGAGGTCGATGGAGACGGCGGAGACGGCGATGGAGACCGATGGAGATGGCTCCGGGGGCACTTCCCCATCCCGACAGGGTGCCGGAACAGAGACTTCTGTCCCCCGAAATTTGGCTTCGACGGCGGCGGCGCTGCGGAACTGTTCTGGAAATTTCACCGACTCCCCTAGGGTTTTCTGTCCCGAGGCTTTATATAGGTGAAGGGGCGTTGTCAGAGGGAAGCCAGGGGCTCCTCACACCAGGGTGGCACGGCCAGGGCCTGGGCCGCTCCACCTATGTGTGAGGGCGGCCTCTGGCCCCCCTCCGGCTCTCTTTCGGTCTTCGGGAAGCTTCCGGGAAAAATAAGACTTCTGGAACTTGTTTCGTCCAATTCCAAAAATATTTCCTGTGTAGCTTTTCTGAAACACAAAAACAGCAGAAAACAGGGAACTGGCACTGTGGCATCTTGTCAATAGGTTAGTTCCGGAAATCGCATAAAAATGCCACGAAGTGTATCGAAACAGTAGGCAAATGGTGTAAAAACAAGCATGGAGCATAAAAAATTATAGATACGTCTGAGACGTATCACTCAACAATATTAAGTTTCCCATCTTTATGTTGCAAATCTTGAAGTGACACTTGTTTTATCTATCCATGTTTGCTACTATGTGCCTCGTTGATTTATTTTCTTATAAGATTCCTATGCATAGGAAGTGGTTTAGATTTAAATGTGTTTCATATTTGCTTTTTGATGCTCTCTCTTGCTTCAAGTTCTTATGTAGCGCATTTTCCTTAAGCTCTTTTATGGCGCCTACATGAGCATCTTTTCAAATCACCGCGCCTAGCTCAAAGGCGTTAAAGAAAAGCACTCTTGGGAGATAACCCATTGTTTTCTTTTCAGTACTTTTACTTTTATTTGAGTCTTGGAAGTTATTACTACTGTAATAACCGCTCCTTATCCTTTTTATTTTGTTGTTGTGCCAAGAGAAACCTCTAATTTGATTGAGGTAAGATTTGGGGATGTTGTTGTTCTGAAACAGATTTCGGTGCTGCACCATAAAAATTCGTGAAAATTCTCTGAATATCTTTTAGACCTACGATTTCTTGTGCATATGCCCCAGGTTATATCCAAACTTTCATTAGGTTTACACTTTTTGATTTGAGCAACAGAAGGTCCTTGAAAAAATTTACCTTTGTCAGATGTTCTGTTTTGACAGATTTCTGCCACTATTTGTGTTTGCCTCTTGATCGCTTTCTTTTTGAGTTCTTTTGATCATGAAACTTTTTGAGGAAGTTTCTACCATAGTATATGCTTTATATGTGGTGGTTTTGAGTTTGAAACTGAACCAAAAAGGGTTGATTTACTATTATGCTTATGCTAATGCTGCTAATAGAATTGTGTGAAGTTTTGTATGAAGGAAGTTTTCAAGTGTAGGGATTGGAGAGTGATGAGATGAGATGAAGAATGGACAAAAGCTCAAGCTTGGGGATGCCCACGCACCCCAAGAAATATCCAAGAGGAACAAGCGTCAAAGCTTGGGGATGCCCCCGAGGCACCCCTTCTTCATCGGCAAAAAATAGGTCACCTTTCAACACACTATATTTTTATTGCTTCATGCACTATGCGTTTTTCTTGGAGCGTTAGTTGTTTTTGCTTTCAGTTTTGTTTTTTTGCTTTGCATGCTGCAATAAATGGTTGGATCATATCATGTTGGTTTGGAGGGAGACATACTTCGTTTTTCATTGCCAAAAACACTCTAGTTTTCACTCTTATTGTTCAACGAGTGTTCTCTTTTTCTGCTACTGCATTTAGCTTTTGTTTTTTGCCTTGATTTTTGTTCAGATCTTGTTATATCTTTGCATCAAGGTGTATTTGGACCACTGGTCTATGTTGGTTTTCATCAAAAGGGTTGTTTCAAAAAGGTTTGAATGGTGTTGGAAAAGAGAAAAAAAAATCATGCAAAAAAGTGGTACAAAAAGGAGCTTGTTTAGACTGCGGCTTAGACTTTTGCATGTCGTGCTTGATATCGTTTTGATAGTATGCTTAGTGGTTTTGCTATAGCATGACTTGTCTCAAATGACTGAGATTGCTTAATGAGCCTTTGAAAAAAATCATGCGTTGTTTTTATTATTTGGAAGCATTAATTTGGTTTTCTCCTTGATGCTTTATTTGGGTTGACTTGGCGCATGCTTACACATGTTTGACTCATACAAAGTCGCCATAAGCCTCTATGATCATTTAGTTTTTTACTTTTGATGCCATCTTATGCTTCTCTTAATGATGTTTTGTCGCTATGCATGATTTTGGCCGTTATTGCTCTCTTAGTTGGTCGCTCCCAGTCTTTTGCTAGCCCTCATTTTGTACTGAGTATGAGCTCTACTTGTGCATCCAACTTCCAAAAACCAAGTTGTTCTAATGTGTCCACCATACATACCTATTAGCAATTTGTTATTCCAAAGTACATTTGACTTGCTTTTATCTATCCTTCAAAATAAACTCTTTTGGTTTTATGCAAAAATTGGCCAGTAAAGCTCTCACGAACCTGATGGCACACTTTTATTTTTCTCGTTCTTAAAAATTTGACATTGTGGCTCTCTTATATTGAGTTGTTATGCTTGCAAGTTGTAAGTTGGAAATTTGCCAAACCATGCCATCATGGGATAAGCTTTCAACATTGCACTTCTTATTTGAGTTGATGTCGTGATCTTTTGTTTATGGATACTCATGATGTGAAATAAGTTGGGAATCTTGCGGGATCATGGAGTTTGTATATGTGTTAGAGAAATGCCTGGGCCGCCAATCTAAGCCATGCATAATTCATGGTGGAAATTTACAGCATGCCCATAGTGAACATTCGACGACGCATCTTAAAATAAAAAGCTATACCAATGGTAAATAAAAGAGATGCCGAGGTGTTCATTGTCTGTTTGTCCTGTCATTTTGATGTGGGCTTGTTCCATGTCATCGGGCACGGAGGTACCCCATTGGCGGTTCTCGATGATACACATATATTTACAATGACAAGAGCTTGCTTGGGACTCTAAGTCGAGTAGCATGAGGTTTGGGTATTTGTACTTCACGGGACCCGAGGTTTTCAACTTATGATTTGTCAAGCATATGCTTCATAATTGTACTCGCATTAACTTTAACCATTCAAGATGCCTATGATGGGGACAATGAGAGCTCAAAGCTAGTAAGTACCATAATTTTTGAAGGTTTATAAAACTTGCAATCACTGCTTCCCTCTACGAAGGGCCTTTCTTTTAGTTTTTTGTTGACTCACCACCTTCTAACTTTATGCACCGTCTAAGAGAGCATAGTTGTCATTCTGAGTTTAATGTGCATAGTCCCAAAGTTTATCATTGATTGATTCATGATTTTGGTTTCACTTATTCTTAAATTACTTCTATCTAGTCGCCCTCTTAAACTTGAAGGTGTCCTATGCATTTATGTTTTGCTATTCCATGAAGGACAAGCTGAAAACCATTTGCTATGTTTTTCCATATGATTTGAACACACGTTTGACTTTCATTGTTTCATTTTCACGATCTTTCATTTGTGTTCTTTTTCATGTTATAACATGGTTGCTAAGTTTCTTCTATCAAGATTATGTCTTTCATGCCCATGTTTTAAGTTCTTTTGATCCCAACACTCAATGCTTATATAGATGATCAAGATTGTGTTGGTGCATGTCACCTCAAAAATTATTCTTTGTTATCACTTACCTACTCGAGGATGAGCAGGAGTTAAGCTTGGGGATGCTTGATACATCTCAAACGTATCTATAATTTTTGATGCTCCATGCTTGTTTTTACACCATTTGCCTTGTGTTTCGTTACACTTCGTGGCATTTTTATGTGATTTCCGGAACTAACCTATTGACAAGATGCCACAGTGCCAGTTCCCTGTTTTCTGCTATTTTTGTGTTTCAGAAAAGCTACATAGGAAATATTCTCGGAATTGGACGAAACAAGTTCGGAAACTCCTATTTTTCCCGGGCGGAGGACGAGGACCAAACGGGAGCCAGAGAGGGGCCAGAGGCTGGCCACACCATGCGGGGGTGCGGCCCAGGCCCTGGCCACACCCACCTATGGTGAGGAGCCCCTGGTCCACTCCTGACGACACCCCTTCGCCTATAAGAAGCCTCCCGACGGAAAATCCTAAAACAATCGGCAAATTTCTAGAAATAGTTCCGCAGCTCCGCCGCCGCCGCCGATGAATTTCAGGGGACAGAAGTCTCTGTTCCGGCACCTTGCTGGGATGGGGAAGTGCCCCCGGAGCTGTCTCCATCGGTCTCCATCGCCGTCTCCGCCGTCTCCATCGACCTCACCGCCATCTCCATCGCCGTTGCTGTCTCCTATGATGAGGAGGGAGTAGTTCTCCCCCAGGGCTGAGGGCTCTACCAGTAGCTATGTGGTTCACCTCTCTCTCCCATGATGTGATCTTTATGTGATCGTGAGCTTTGTATCTAGTTGAATTTGTAGATGTTATTATTCAGATATTATGCTACTCCCGTGCTTTATATTTATGAACTCCGGAGATACCTTGTATCATGGTGTGATGGTGACAGTGTGCACATCATGTGTGTCTTTTTGGTTAATGTCTCTATGAATTGTTGGTGTTTGTTGGAACCATCTAGTGCGTTCATGGTGATAGTGTGGGACAATCTAGTTTGGGGAAATACGGACTTTGAGGAGTGCTTCGTAGCCCTACACATGATTAGTGTTCGTTTTCCATTGGAGAATTGTTTTGAGTTGCATATTGATGATAGTATCTATTGGTTCAATTATGTTATATTTGTTGGGAGTGCCTTGTTTCCAAGCATTGCACACCGTTTACATTCAGTTTTGTTACATGTTTGCTCGCAGCGATATTTATTTCAGATTACATTTACTACTTATAATCATCACTACTACTTGTATTTCACTATCTCTTCGCTGAACTAGTGCACCTATACATCTGGCAAGTGTATTGGGTGTGTTGGGGACATAAGAGACTTTCTATATCGTAATTGCAGGGTTGTTTGAGAGGGATAGCTTTGACCTCTTCCTCCTTGAGTTCGATAAACCTTGGGTGATCCACTTAAGGGAAACTTGCTGCTACTCTACAAACCTCTGCACTTGGAGGCCCAACACTATCTACAAGAACAGACGCGTGCGTAGACATCAGTGGACTCTTTCGAAGATGGCACAACAATTTAACAACTGGAAAAAAAGATTGTACAAGGAATTTGTCGACAAAGAAAAGACTCCGGTGTTCACTGGAGCATATGAGAAGATAAAAGACCACTAGGACGCATTCGTGGAGTACAAGACTTCGGAGGCAGCTAAGAGAAGGTCAGAAATAAATAAGAAAAATACTGCTAAAAAGAAGTATCACCATACTATGGGGAAGGAGGCTACAAGTCTGGCAAGAAAGAAAATGGAGGATGATCTAATTGCTAAAGGGATCATTCCGGAGACATTGAAATGGAACGATCGGTCAAGGGATTGGTTTTACGGGCATGGAGGGAAGTTGGACTCAGAAGGGAAGTGTGTATATATACAAAAAAGCATGACGAAGACCCCCTTCCCATTGATGCCCTTAGAAGCGCATCAAAGGATGTTGAAGAGGGAAGGTTTCATCCCGAAAGAGAGAAGGACGAGCTCACACACGCCCTTGGGAATGATGAACACCCAGGACGAACACGAACCACAGCAGGCTCCAAACCGTGGAAACTCGGGTTTCCCGTGGAAAGGAAGAAATTTCCCGATAGAAGCCGTCAGAGAAGAAAGGAAAGGGAGGCAGGCCGCATGACTAAGATAGAAGAAGAGCTCAAGCGGCAATCAGACTTGTTAAATCGGATGAGCCAGCAAGGAACTGCCGCATCTCAGCCGCAGATAGAAGTTGCACATGATGCTACCGGCCCACCATCTCAGCGGAAAAGCAGCGCGGCTTCCACGGACCTCCCGGAGGATGATGATGAACCGGCGATCCGCTACCCAGTGGATGATATCACGGAGTCGACATCTTGCGAGCTACATGTGAAAGTCGTGAACATAACCATGAAGGTGGCGGTCGGCTATGCCACCCTGCGGGTGAAGGGGATTTGTATGAGCTGGGAGAAGCCAAGAAGACCACCGTTCTATGGCTAAAGGAATATATCGTGCTTCCAAATTGGACGCCAAGGTATCCAGCGCGTCACCCTTCTCCACCGCCACGTCAGCCTTCTCTGCCATCTCCGCGTCAGCCTTCTCTGCCATCTCCGCCGCATCAGCCTTCTCCAGCATACCAGCCTTCTCTAGCTAGTGAGTCATCTCCGCCACCTCCGCCCACTGAGGCTCAGAGCCAAAAGCGGAAGCGTACCATCACCGCTCCATCGATGAGTCGTCGTAACCGATCACCGATCCGTCAACAGGAGCCCCTCCCAAGAGTACCTAAGGTTCCTCCCAAGAGACCTTACGACTATACTCCGGAGGAAAATGTGGCGATCGTACAAGAGAAATCAAAGAACTTTTTTGAAAATTTGAAGAAAAAGAAGACCGAGCAGTCCGCCGAGCAGCCTCCTCTAGATCCGAAAGTGTTAAAAATGTTGAAGACCCTTCACCAACCCGAGCCAAGGCTTGCATCAGACTATGACCGCAATATTCTCAAGTTAGATGCAGCAAAGTGGTCGAAAGGTAAATCAGTTCCTCAGCTCGGAGAACAGATGAACTCGTGCCCCCCGCTCCAAGTGTTTCCCGATGTCCAGTATGATCCAGAGATCATAGCACTGTACAAAGAGGAGGCCAAAGATCATGGTATGTCTGTTTCTCAGTACTTAAGCAAGTGTGATTTCTCCACGGCTGAAGTAGCATACCAATACCGGCACGGGAGCCCTCTCGTCAGACCCGAGGAGAATCCGAATCTACCAACAAGAATGCGAAAATTACATAAGTGGTACATGGAAGCCTCACAGCATGTGCAGAACTGGATCATACTGGGAATTAATATTGAGCATTACTTTTGTGGAACTGACGACATAAACATCGAATTTGCTGAATTATTTTAGTTATACAATCATGACGCCCTCGACAAATCGATGATCAGTGCCTATTGTTTGTAAGTATTATTTTTGTAATTAAGTCTTTAGCTCATCTCGTTCATTGCATGCATAATTTTACTCACTATATTATGCAGATTGAAGAAACTCGAATGCAAAAGAGGACGAATCTATGACATTGGGTTCATTGACCCATATACCGTGAACGAGCTAACTCTCCATAACCATATCAAGGACACGGGGAATAACTTGGTACGGGCGTTAAGGAAACAAGAAACCATGACGAAAATACTATTTCCTTACAACTTCAAGTGAGTGTGTTACTGTCTTATACACATTACTATTTTGGTTACTCGATGTTAAGTGTGTGTTATGCGTGTGCACAGGTATCATTTTATTCTGCTGGTTATTGAACTTGATAGAGGACGAGTACTAGTCATGGACTCGAAACGTAAACCTCTTGAGACATCCGGGGACATGATTGATACACTCCAGCGGTAATTTTAATCATTATGCATGGCACTATATCAGCAACTTTCGTTCATTTCCCGATATCAAGTAATTAGTAACTTTTTTATTCATTTTCTTTGCCGAGCAGTGCTTGGAAACGGTTCACGAATAAGGCACCGGGTCCCTGGAAAAAGGAGCTTAGATTTAAACAAGTACCGGTAAGTACTACTAGCTAGGTCCGCGTATCTCTTTGGTTTTAGTTTCAATACCATTATCATCCTTGATTATTATTTTGATTGAACTCTATTCTCGTAAAGTGCTTGAAACAAGAAGACGGGAATAATTTATGTGGATTCTATGTCTGCGAGTTCATTCGAGAGACTTGCCGTGAGAAGAACAGACTAGAACAACTAGATGTACGTAAACAATATTCACAATTTTATTTTATTACCATCATTTATGTTGAGTTTCTTCATTCATATATATTGATCCCCTTCTTTACATTTAGATCGAAGCAATGCGGGATCGTCTTCTAGCAACCGAGCGTGTACGAGCAATTCAAGAGGAAGTGGCGGGATTCTTACTTGATGAGGTCATAGCACCAACCGGAGAATACCATCGGCATTACGAGTTTGGAAAATCGTAACCAAAATTATATTGTATATATGCATGAACGTGTACGATGTACTATTATGTAATATGTTCGACCAAGCACGATGAAAGATGGCACTAACTTCGATCTCTATATACATGAAGATATTGTGTAATATAATGGTTTCTTTTATATGTGCATCAACGTTTTTCAAATACCCGAAAAAATTGTATTTCAAATGGCTAGGGTTTAGGGTTTTAGCCGCGGCAACATTCAGTGTTTAGAGGCTGCCACGTCGCCAACCTTTAGCATCGGTTCGTATTACGAACCGGTGCTAAAGGTCCTCTGGCGGGGGTGCGTGTGGGAGGCCACGTGGAGGGCCTTTAGCACTGGTTCGTAACGCAACCGGTGCTAAAGGGTTAGGGCTTTAGTCCCGGAAGCGTTCCACCGGTTGTAAAACCGGTGCAAATGGCTCTTACCAACCGGTGCTAAAGCCCGAGTTTCCACTAGTGAACGGCGTAGGTAGAGCGGGTAGACGTAGCTAGCGAAAATTAGTCGATCTCGACATGCCTATATGATGTGACGGCGGGATTAGTGGATGCAAGATGCGATTATCCAGGTTTCGAGGAGTTGGGTAAGTACAATAATAGCGATTTCGGCTCCATGTGGCGTTGGGATGAAGAGGGGGTGTGGATCAGATGAACCAACATCGCCCACTCCACATTAATATTACCTCCATTCCATAAAAGTAGGCGTATAAATTTTAGCAAAAGGCAAACCATATCAACTTTGATCAAACTTTTAAAAAACCCTCAACTTCTACAATATTAAGGGGGTGTTTGTTTGGGCTTATAGCGGCTTTCCACTGGAAAAAGCAGGCAGATCGAACCAAACGGTATGCGTTGGCTGTGGGCTTCACCAAAGCCAGCGAGCGAAAAAGACAGATGCGAAAAAGCACCTCGGAGGGTGCTTTCCGGGGCTTCCCGCGGAGCGAGCGAACCGTTTTTCTCACTGGACATTCCATTTGAGCTAAATTACGAGTAGACTGCCACTCGAGCCGTCCGCGCTCAGCTCCCACGCCCGGCCGTAGCGCTGCAGTTGCTGAGGAACGAAAACGAGCCAGCAGGGAGTTCGGCTGTGCCTGTGCGTGAATTTTTTAATCTGATTCTGTACATGAAGTTTGGCATGTATGAAATTATTATGTGCTAATCCATCAGATATCAATGTTATGTGTGTGTGTGTTGTGTAGTGCTCACTATGAGAAATCAATTTATTACACACGTTACGAGAGTTGCTTTTAATTTAAAACATGAAGAAGCATAGAGGAAGAGGTTGTCAAGAAAAGAGACGGTCACATGAGAATTCTGAATTTTTAAAGTGAGGATTTTCCACCATTTTTTGAATTTTAGTGATCTACATGTCATTTATCACACGTAAATCAACAAAAATACACATTCTCATGACTCCAAGGCTATTTCAGACAAATCCTCAACATACAGCTAGCCAGCCAGACAACTTGCCAAACAGTTACACTCAGAACAGCAGCTTTCTCTGCACAGCAGCTTTCCCTGTACAGCAGCTTTCCCTGCACAGCCAGCCAGCCACAGCCCAAACAAACAGGCCCTAAATCAATCTCATTAGTATATCATAAATATACTTTCATAGTCTATTTATACAGAATGACACGTATTTTTTTGTCTAAAAACTTACCGTTTGACTTGAGTAAACTTTAAAAGCCTTGCTTTGCGGAACGGACGTACTAATAGTAAACTCCAACCATACCCACAGCTCACTCAAACGACGAACATGCCAATAGATAGATGCATGAACACCATAGATGACAGTATGGCACACGTGGCACGTCCCTATGTGCCCATCGACAAGAGCAAATATATGCATCTGTCTAACCTACCTTCGCTACTTCACAAGTTGTGAAGCGAATCGCCCGCGAGAGCGAGAAAGCTTTCGAGCTAAACCGTAGTATGGGCCGTATCTATCTAGCGGCGGCGGCGGCGGCGGCGGCTCTCTTTCCTTTTCGGCCGCCAAAACTCAACCGCGCCGGCGTACATGTGTTCCGACGGCTGGCGACTCCGGCCGGCCGGCCAGGCAACAAGGGCCTCTCACTCACGCTCGCGCACACGCGCATGGCCAAGGGCCGCTCGAGCTCGATGATCACACGCGGTGTCCGAACTGCCAAGCATGCACGAAGCGTGTTCGACACTTGTTGTCTCCGGGACCGCTGCGGCACTCACCGGTCACCGCGCTGGCTTTAGCTGCGACCACGTTCGTACGCATATGCATCGTCTCCTTTACCCTGTTTCGATCTGCTTTTAATTTGCCGCCGAGCCGATCGAAGATGCTGTCCGTGCCGTCAGCTTCAGGTTTCCTTTTCCATTGATTCTGATGGCTGACTCTTCCTCTCTGCTCCTGTTCACAATGGAGCGAGCATTCATCTGCCTAGAGATAGACACTTATCGCACTAGCACGTTAAATTGATATCTTTGCATATGCAACTAGTATCACAATTGCGTTTTTCTGTTTGGCAGTACGAACTATCACGATTGCATTGTGTCGGTATGGACCATGGAGTCTGCCGAACACATTTTGCTTTCACGAATTGGTTCAATCTCAATTTTGTCCGGGGAGAATTTGTTGTACCTTAAGGCCTTGTTTACTTCTAGGGTATTTGAGGGGATGAGAGGGAATTATTTCGATTCTCGGAATTTCTCCTATAGGTTGTTTACTATTCCGGGTTTTGAGGGGATAATCTCGGGATATCCCCACAAATCCCCTCCACTCTAGTGTATTTTTAGCTAGATTAAAAACTCTCCATCATGGTAGAGTATTTTTGGGAAGAGTATTTGAGGGGATTTGAGAGTATTGAGTGAACACCAAATTCCCATATATCCCCACATCTTTTGGGGGTGAAAATACCGGAGAAGTAAACAAGGCCTAACTGAGCAATGTAGCAGCCGTGTATTTGCAACGCACGTTTACGCATTCATACATCGCATACGGATTGATTAATTATATTACTTACCCAATGCCCACCTTTAATTTTTGTAGCTCCAGCAAGGGAATAACTAAATTAGAGCTAATCACACTTTTTACCTCCTATTTATACATTTCTTACATCACTTACCCAATTTAGTGAAACTTGTCGCTAAGATTAGAGTTGTAGTAGCATTGTATGGACGGTTTCTATTTCCGATATATTTGATGATAAATACATTTAAAACGTGAGTGGATTTTCGTACACCGCCTTATGACTATACATTTTGAGATTCACATGTTTCTATGCTATGCGACATTGTGTTCCACGATATTTAGCCTTTTCTATGTGTGACACTACAGAATTAGCATTATTCAGATGAGAATAAAAATGTGTTATACAATCGATGCTGATGGGATATATCTTAATCGTAAAGTGCAAGTGGACCAATCTAGGTAGAGCTCATGGAGACGGAGAACAATATACTGGCATGCAAATTAGTTGTAAATAGGTATGCATGGAAGAAGCCCGAGAAAAATAGGGGATTTTTGGTTTAGTTTGTATACATTTTTGCAGAACCCAGTATAACACTTCTTATGTGATTGTTGGAAGACTTCATCACCTCTGATGGGTTTCCCATACCCAGGTAGGAACATTACGCCCACACACCGCACACGTTATGTGCACGATCACCGGAGGCCAACCAGTATTCTAGGTGGCGCCACATCATACTAGTATGCTACAACATTCTTGACCATGTAGAGGTCGCTTCCTCTCCCCTTCACGAGGACATGCAATGCGGAACAATTCAACTTTGGTCGTTGGTGAACTATGTTGTACTGTTGTAATCTACTATAAGAATGGAGAGAATTCCTTATTTGACACTGTCTTAAAATTGGCTTCCATATTGACCCCAGAAAACTTTTTCTTCCCTATTTGACCCGAAGTGTAAAATTCCTTCTTTATACGCCACTGCCGTCCTCTCCGTTAGTGTTGCTGTTACTTCTATTTTTCTTGGACCAATGTACCCTTGTCTTCATCGTTCTGCCACGATGGAAAAAGGTGAGGCAAACAACTCCTAGCCAGACCACCGGCGGACACTCTGGGCCCGACGTCTCCCTCCCACCTTCTTCTTTGCTCCACGTCCAATTGCTCCCATCCATGGTGGCAGCAAACGGATCGGTGCCCACCGATCCTGAGGTGGGTGGGGGAGGGGTCTGATCGTGATCTTGCGATCAGAACAAGCCGTGATGCAAGTTTGCATTTTAGCCCCTCGTTTAAAAAAAACCGCAGTCCTATTGTAGGGGCAGATCTGTGCTAATAGTTATAATTTAGCCCCTAGCTTCTTGTAAAACTAACCCCCGGTCCTAACCCTATCCACTCCACGGATATATTTGTGTCATACTCATTACAACATAAATTGTAACCCGCGTGTACAACAAAAATATGCTATTACAAAAAAGTATCACAATATTTTGAAAAAGCGAATGTTACAAAATTTGTTGAAAAATATTACTACTTTTTGCTGTAGATTGATTTACAATAAAAAAACAACCAACTACTTCAACAAAAAAAACCATATTACAACAATACCCAAAAAATGTGATTAACAATATAGTTTCCTACCAAAATTGATTGAAAAAAAAAATCACAGACATTTCAACACAAAACACAAACAATTTCAACAAACAATAATTGTATATCTACAACATTTTTATCATAGAACCTATATCACACCATTGCAACATTTTGATTATGTTTTTCAAACAAAATTAGTACACATTTATTACATTTTGAAGAAAAAAGTCCATGACGAACCAGATCTAGGTAAAAACAACGTAACATCTCGAATATGGTTTCGTTACAAAAACCTTACACATTTGTTACAAAAAAACTAAGGTATACAATATCGAGTAAAAAAGCATGGGAAAACTAGTCCATGGCGGACTAGATCTCGCTGATTCGTCGATATTGACTGCAAATCCGGCTCGCCGGAACCCATCAGCGCTGGAGAAGACCACCCAGAACCAATTCCCACAGGTGGGGAGAGGAGAGGCGCGCGGATTCTCGAGGAAGAAGAATTGTAGAGAGCAGGGAAGGGGAGCCAGAGCGTGCGAGGGCGAGTCCCGCGATCGGTCGCCTGATGACAAGCGTTTCCTTTTTTTTTTTTTTGAACGGAAACTCAATCTGAGGAGTATGTTTTTGTTGCGTGGGAACAGGAGGTTGTGAGGCGGCATTTGACAGTCTCCCTCTTCGCTTTCTTTCACCTCCGGAGAGAAGGAGGAGAAAGGAGGAAAAGGAATCCGGCGTCGCATTAGCTAGCCGTGTATCACACCAGACGCGGAGTATGTGTGTCAATGTGTGGCTGGAGAATGTCTCGTCCCAGCACGGCATGCACGGTCCACACCGCACCGGGCCAGACAGCGCACCACTGTTCACACGAACTGGAACCGTCGCGTCGCGTCGGGGTCGGACTCCCACCACCCTACCGAGTTCGAGTGGGATCGCGCGCGGCCGCTGGCGTCAGTGCTCACCGCGCCCTGCCGGGGGCCTCCAACATCCTGCCTTAAACCGGTCACCCGTACGTTGCAGCAGAGCACTCGACGAGTTTCCTTCTTTCCGGCCTGTCGGAGTCGGATCGCTCCAATTGGATGGCACCCACGGCGGCGGAGCAGCAGGGGGCGGCGCAGCAGCACACCGGGAAGGCGGTGGGCCTGGCGGCGCGCGACGCCTCCGGCCACCTCTCCCCGCTTGCAATCACACGGAGGTACGCGTCCCATCCCCTCCACGATCTCCCTGGCCGTGCGGATGAATTCTCGTCTGTCCGTCCGGCGTGGCCACCACGCGAATATGCTATGGTTTTCGCCGTCGACGCCTTCGCGCGAGCGAGACCGAGGCCGGCCGCGCCCGCGCCCGCGCGTCGCCGGCAGTCGTGCGCCCGGGCCGGATCCGGCAATCCGGCCGGTGCCCGCTAGATTTCCCCCTATAATTCGTGGACAGAGTACGTACCCGGCCTGCATGCCTCTGGAATAATTTATTCTCCAGAAACTGTCGTCTAGCGCTAGCTAGGACGACGGTTAACGCTTGACCGTATCTCTCGAATCCGCGGAATTAATCGGCGAGATTTCGTCCTCCAGCAAATCCTCCAGTAGTATCCTCAACGTAAACACTCGTGCGATTCTACTCGTACCTCAGTGGTTGATTTGTGTGGCCAACAGTCCCGCAGAAACTTCCTGCGCCTTATCTCGTGTGTTCCCGTGCAGATTCTAAATATACTACACCTTTTATAAAATCACGGCAAGAATTATAAAACGGGGGCATATATAGTCTCGGAGATATGTAACCACACCACACTGTGTTGATCAGGTGTATTTTCGTTATTTCATAGATAGATACTAGTATGAATTACTGTTTGCCAAGCAGACTAACATTGACACCAGTGTTCTTTCGGGTGGAATCTTTGACGCCTCACTTGGTTGCCAAGACGTACATGTCACCGTCGGTTAGTGCCAGCTGGTAGTGCGCCACTAGTACCACTGTCACTGTGCTTTTGCTACCTCTTTCTGTGTGTGGTTATGGTATGAATCGAGCGCCTCATGTGGGCAAACCTCAACGGCACACCACCTGCTTCCGTTACTGCATTCAACCGTAGGAATTGACATGCCACAATTATTATTGTGTACACTGGTAGTCTGGTACAGATGTGCGTGTGTATCGCTTTTGCTCTTGCTATGTGTGGTATGAATTGACTGGCTCATGTGGGCGAACCTCAACGGCACACACCCGTTTCAGTGACTGCATTGAACCGTAGGAATTGACATGCTCGGACTGGCCCGCGCGGTAGTTGTTATGATCTTGATCATTATCACTGTTGCCTTATTTGGATAACCTTCTAATCACAAGATTATTGTTTTTCCTTCTTAAGAACGAATTCCAGCAATGTAATGCCTCTTTAAAATATATACTCGTATAAATGGGGGAAAGGAGCAATCCAACTGATATATCTTTTACAAGTAATCAATAGTAATAAATTATGATAGCGTTTGTATATCTCAACTTTGGTTGTTAACCAAAATTTATAAGGGATATCAATCCATTCTACAAATAGGCAAACCGTGTCCATTATGTAGTCGTACTTTGCACAGTTGGAAAGCAAAGGCTTGTGCAATTTGTTGATGGTGCTAGCAGTTTTGTGTCGTTGTCACAGTGGTACCGGCCGGTGTGCGAAGGGCTGTATAAGGTGGTTGGTGGATGGATCTAGCATTTGCAATCTTACAATTTGCTTTGCAAACTGTTTTTAGAATCTCTATTTGTATTTGACAAAGAAATGTGGAGTTTGGTCTACCAAATTATGTCATTTGATTGTACTTTCCCTGATGAGTAAAATTGTTACAGTCTGAATGAATTTAGCAGAGTTTTGATCGTTTTCATGCATAGCAGGCTAGACAAATTGCTCGGGTGAACACTGAATTGAGTTGATGACAAACACATATTTACTACATAGCTAGATTACTAGTTTGGTTTTAACTTTCCATGTATAATGTTGGATGTAACACTCGCATAATGTTTCTTTCAGGAGCACTGGGGATGACGATGTGGTGATAAAGATCCTGTACTGCGGGATCTGCCACTCAGACCTGCACAGCATCAAGAACGACTGGAAGAACGCGACCTACCCGATGATCCCCGGGCACGAGATCGCCGGCGAGGTCACCGAGGTTGGCAAGAACGTGACCAAGTACAAGGCCGGCGACCGCGTCGGCGTGGGGTGCATGGTGAACTCGTGCCAGTCGTGCGAGAGCTGCAACAAGGGCTTCGAGAACCACTGCCCGGGGATCATCTTCACCTACAACTCGACCGACGTCGACGGCACCATCACCTACGGGGGCTACTCCAGCACGGTGGTGGTGCACGAGCGCTTCGTGGTCCGGTTCCCCGACGCCATGCCGCTCGACAAGGGCGCGCCGCTGCTCTGCGCCGGCATCACCGTGTACAGCCCCATGAAGTACCACGGGCTGAACGTCCCCGGGCTGCACCTCGGCGTGCTGGGGCTGGGCGGGCTGGGCCACGTCGCCGTCAAGTTCGGCAAGGCGTTCGGGATGAAGGTGACGGTGATCAGCTCGTCGCCCGGGAAGAAGCAGGAGGCCCTCGAGCGGCTCGGCGCCGACGCGTTCGTCGTCAGCAAGGACGCCGACGAGATGAAGGTACGCGGGTCAAGATGGTTAAGATTACCAAATTAACAAGATCACAGTGAAGAAGGGGAGAGCTCATGCTTTGTTAATTTCTTCGCAGGCTGCGATGAGCACCATGGATGGCATCATAAACACTGTGTCTGCAAACATCCCCATGACTCCTCTCTTCGGCTTGCTGAAGCCCAACGGCAAGATGGTCATGGTTGGTCTCCCCGAGAAGCCCATCGAGGTCCCTCCCTTCACTCTGGTTGCAAGTAAGTCCAACGATCTCTTGCAGTTACTCGATCAGAGGCACCAAAATAGCATTCTACTCTGATTGGAGTATGTGTGACTGACTGTGCCTGTGGCGGTGTGTGCAGCGAATAAGACCCTGGCCGGGAGCTGCATCGGCGGCATGAGCGACACGCAGGAGATGCTGGACATCGCTGCGAAGCACGGCGTGACAGCGGACATCGAGTTGATCGGGGCGGAGTATGTGAACACTGCATTGGAGCGCCTCGCCAAGGCCGACGTCAGGTATCGCTTCGTCATCGACATCGGCAACACCCTGGACAAGGCCGCCGCCACCACCGAGTGACCCTAATCAGCAATGCTTACGATGGTCTCTGGTTCTTTGCTATTGTCATTAGTACTAAACAATAAACGATCTAAATTTCTTGTCTGTTATATCTGGTTCATTGTTGTAGACATGGTTGTTTGTGAGGAAACTGAGTTGAAGGATGGATGGAAGTTTACTTCTTGCCGTGTTGATGGATTAATTACTTAGCTTCTTTTTATTGTTTTCTATTGTCTCATCCGTGAATGATTCCAATCTAGGAAAAGACTCTAGTTCTGTCTTAAGACTGAAAAATTATGAAACGACACAACCATTAAAACTGAACTGCATTAAGACTATAATTAACAAATTAAGAACGCCACAACCATACAAACTGTTTCGTCACTTTCCTTGGATTATACTAGTGCAATAACTTATTTGAACCAGATATCTCAATAGCATAGTACACATAGTACAGGTACATGTATCTATACATCACAACATACTCCTATGCAGCCCGCCACTTTGCAAACTGTTTTACTTGTCTGCTATATCGTGCAAAATATTACCGAGCAATCTCATAATGAAAATCGCTGCTCATATTAGAGTGCTGAGAAATAGGTTAGGTCCTTGATTCAAGTGGAAGTGCCGTCAGAATATGATTGAACATGGTGTATCTGTGTCCAAACACAGGCTCACATAATCAAATGTCTCGCTGACGGGCATTCTGCCAGCCCTGCGATGCAGATCTCCGAGCAGCAGCTGTCTATACAGGCCCTAGAACTGCACAAAGAACCATCTATTAGTTTAGACAATTTGACGAAGAATCCAATCATAAAAGCTCTGCACACAAAAACAACAAAAGTATACTCCAGTGGCCAAGTTTGAAAGAACATGAACTGCAATCCTTTCGAAACTTTCTACCCTTTCTACCAAAGCTGCTAACAGACTGAGCACAGGGCGAGCAGAAGATGAAATAGGAAACCTGTTCTGGTGATCTAATCAAGAATTCCTCTTCTTAGCAAGTCTAACTTGGAGCATCAGATGGACATCTCTCTTGAATATGGACCTCAACTCTTCATTGGCTTCAATACCGATTCTCCTGGAACATTTATTCCAAAACAACACATTAGTATCAAGCATGCACGAGAATAATTGTTATACTCCCTCTGGCCCAAATTAATTGGTGCAAGTGCAACCATATACTATGTCTAGTACTCCCTCCGATCGGAAATAAGTGTCGGTGATTTTGTACTAACTTAGTACAAAGTTTGTGCTAAGGTATCGACACTTATTTCCGATCGGAGGGAGTACAACTGTACTCCTGGGCTGCTTCAATTAATTTGGGCTGGAGGGAATACTACATTGGTTGTACGTGTGAATTGAATACGCCCTTCACTATAGACACCAAAACATTAGCATCATACACACAAGAATAATTCTTGTGATACATCTAATTGGAGACGTGAAAAAACACTTCATCAAATAAATAGCTTGCAATATATGGGAGTATGTTTTCATACAAGAATGTTACCCGATCTTAGAGCCATTTTTTCCAACAAGAATCTGCCGCTGGCTATTCTTTGGTGTAATGAAGTGCTGTTCCACCCTAAGAGAACCATCTTTTAGCTCCTTCCAATCCATCAGCCGATGCTCAATTACATATGGGATTTCCTACAGAAAGTCATATTCAGCAAATAATGCGATCATATCACAGCAGAATTATTTAGAAGAATTACTTGGTGAATATGATCCAGCATCTTCTCCCGCACAACTTCCAATGATATGGTTTTCATGACTTCTTCAGTCATTGTGGTTGGCTCCTCATCCCAAGGTCTTCTCACTGCCTAAAATAGAAGAAACAAGTTTCTCACTGCCTACAGAGAAGAGATATATTTGGGGGTATTGATCATAAAAGAAAAAATGATTCCACCGCATCTTTCAATTTTATTACTGGCAATCACCTAATAGGATATCATAACCACAAATCAAATTATTGCTTTTATTTATAATTATCAACCAAAGAAACCGTTCCAAAAATTCCTGAATTCAGCTGTGAATTAATTAATTAATTCAGTTGTGAATTAAAAGCGTTTCAAAACAGAGAGCTTCAAGTATGCTGATCTCAGTCAGGTGCAGCGACATGACATGGCCAATTAATTAAATAAGAAAGCTACGGTGCAAACCAATTCTCCTTGGTCGTATACAGCGATGAACTAGCATAGCAGAGCGCAAGGCGCGATATAGCAGCACAGAGCTACATAAATTAACAGAGCAGAGCAAGAAGCATTGTAGCAGCAGAAAGCAAAACTGCATCCATTTTTCCAGCTACTATGAAGAACAAAATAACTGATGTTCTCCTCGACCACATCGGCCAGGCTAGTGAGCAATCACATGAACATACTTCTAACACTACTACATAAACCCTGCAACAGGAAGCAAAATGTTGCTACTGGATCAACATTCACAGTCTTCTTCGGACTCACAAGAACGAAACCGCCAAAAACATGAAACAGAACAAAAATGAGTAGTACAGCAACTGAATCATAGTCTGAATACATTAAACAGAACAAAGATGAGTACTGCAACTGAATCGAAGTCTAACACCATCGATGGTTGGCTGTCGTGAGGAGGGGGCATTGCTGCAGCTGCTGGTAGGATTTTGGTGTTGCTATGTTCTTGCCGTAGATGATGAAATGTGTTGATGGGTGAGGTTTTGGACTCACAATATTGCTGGGAGATCACATTTGCTGTCGCATTCCCTTTAGTGGACATTTGCCTTGCTGATCAACTGTTTGGTATACCCAGTTCTATACTTGTTGTGTGCCTGGAACTCCGAACGACCTTTACTGTTTAGCTTAAACAAGTTGCTAGCACTAGTTGCTTGTTTTATCTGAGTCATCATGTTCGTTAGTCGGCACTAGGAAGGGATCTGCTAAGCTTGGCATCCAAATTAGTCCATGTCTTGGTTGTTTTTACAGATTTGGTCGACCTGCTACTGTCGTTTATTACTAACTTACTATAGGTGGCACATGTGATTATTTGCCTAGTTAGTGTAAGATTATTCATTTACCACCTTACATTATCTCCTTCCCAAGTTCTTTGCAATACCATTGGTCCCAAGGGAGGATTTTCAGACAGAGATGACATTTTTACCCTAAATTAAGTTAAAGTACCCGGAAAGTAGAAATGGCTGCCATCATGTTATGTACTTGCAGCGGGACCAATCGAAGTCTAAAGATGCCTCGATGGCCAGAATCTCTTGCAACACGGGATTCTCAGAAAATGGTTCTTCGAGGACAGGAAATAGAGAAGCGATGCCTGATGACAGCCACGTAAATGAAGTGACCATAGAAAGATAAATTATGAGGTTTGGGTTTGGCTGAACCCCTCTCTCTTCAAAGAAAATAAAAATAGTAGTAATTTCTTTTGCTGATTTGCTCACTGGTAAGGTTTATTTGATTGTATATCAGGAGGCCTGATTTACTAGGAATACTGGAAATATGAGAGAGGAAATTTTGATGCAGCATTGCAAGTTCTTCAGGGAATTGATATAAGAAACCTGAAACCACAAATGACCAGTGCTATTACTGAAATGGAAAGTGCAAACTAGAGTTTCAGTTTATCCACGCTCTTCAAGAAGGAAAGCCCCACAAGTGAATGGGATGGTAATGCATATGTCGATGCATTCAGTGAGTCTGCTTCTGGAAGAGTTGCACATTTAGTCTGAATTTTACTTCGGCTTGAGATGACAGATGCCGCAGAAGAATGCAAAACCATCATAAACATTGTAGAGCCTGCATGGCTGAATGGTGTTCCAGAAGGTACTTCTGAAGACTGTAAGCTGATAGAGATGTTCCACTCAGCACTTCCTAAGCTATGGATGATAACTGGTTATTTTGAGGAGGCCATCATCGCATATTGGGGCATGAAAAAAAAAGGTCCGCCAACTTACAAAAAGACTTGGTAGTGACTCTACTGTGCTGTTGTGTTGAGGTGAAGTTTCCTAAAGAACTGAATCAGCAACAGAATCTGGTAACCCTGGAAAACAACATTGAGGAAGCAAATTTGTTGCTGCTCGTACTTATAAGAAAGCTAGCCCTCCGAGAAATAAAGTAGGATCCTGACCTTCCGAATCATCTGATTTGATGTATGCATTATCATTATCTGGGTAGTTAAAGATTTGGCCAACCATCTAGAAACGTTGTTGCCTGGAACATATAGCAGATCAGAAATGTGGTATATTCTCGCACTTTACTCCAGTGCAACTGGCATGGACGAGTGCCTTGAACATTATAAGGAATGGTTTTTATGTATTAGAAAGGAAGAGAAAACTCATGTTCAACATCTTTTCTTTTAGGGGCCAGACAAACTACTGTATGCTGTAAGAATCCAAAGCATGCTTCTGAAGGAATAAAATTGGACAATAAAGGAATGAAGTCTTTCAGAAGTCATGATAAACATTTTATCAGCGCTGTAAACCATTTTCTTGGTGTTTGTTATGGATCTTTTGCTAGGTCCTCCACTTCTCACACAGAGAAGCTGAGATTACAAGAAGAAGCACTGAAATTTTTACAGGAGGCTGCTGCAATGGCCAAGTTTAATCCTTGACATACTGTATAGCCTTGCATCGGAAAATGCAATGCAGCATAAACTGAATGCAGCTGTTGAAAATGCAACAGAATGTTTGATATGGCGGCTGGAAGTTCAGGTAGTGCCTGGAAGTTGTTAATTCTGGTTTTATCTGCACAACAGAATTTACAAGAAGCAAAAGCAGTAGAAGATATTGCACTATATGAGGCTGAGAAAGAGGATCAAATGGGTAGCTGAGGCTAAAAGCACAAATTCAGGCCTCCCATGAAAAGTTCAAGCCTGCAATGGAATCTTTTAGGATTTTGCTTGCAATCATTCAAGTAAAGAAGGAAGTCTGGAAATTGACCCCTCATGACAAGGTATGCCCCTTTTTTCTGTTCATTGAAACACACATTATTATGTAATGTTTCTCTTTCTTAGATATCCACCTGTCCTTCACAGGTTAAATCCCCAGAAGTTAGAGATGGAAGCATGGTTAGATTTCGCATCAGTCGGAGGAGATGATGATGCACTTACTCACTAGTTGTCCCTTCGCCAGGACGATCTGGCACGAGGTAATGTCTCGGATACGATCGACATCGACCCCCCCCCCCCCCTCCCCCCCCGGGTTGCCGGAGACGACTTCACTGCCTGGTGGGCTTCGGCGCTACGCACTACCCCCCGTGCCCTGCGCAAGGGCACCTCATCGATGATCCTGCTCACGGTGTGGTGGATCTGGAAGCACCGCAATGCAGCTGTCTTCGACAACACTCGGCCTTCTGTTGCCTCCCTGCTGGACACGATCAAGGCGGAGGCGCGTGCGTGGGCTGAGGCGGGGGCGCGTGGTGTTTGTCAGTTACTCCCCTAGGCTAGTCTTTTCGGGTTGAGTTGTATGGCGGGGTGTTTGCCCTTTCTAGCGCTTGTACAAAAGCCTTCTTTTCTATCAATGCATCGAAACACAATGCTTTTTGCGTTTTCGCGAAAAAAACAAGATTTGGCATCAATATACACAAAGCTTGAAGCATGGCATGACTCGAACATTTGTCTTGACAAAGCCAAGTCCTAACAATTTAAGGAGATTCAAGAGATTGAGATGTCCATATTAACCAAAGAAATCGCAGGATCATAATAAAAACATCCAACTTTCCTGTACCTCTGATGTTCTTAATTTAACTACAAGCACGTTTACAAGTAAAGAGAATGCGGCTATTTAAAAATTAAGGAAGGTCAACTGAATATTGGGAACAAATTAAAATACCTGGTCCATCAAGTATTGCACAAGATCTTTCACTCCTTTTCCTTTTAATCCAGATACCATGAAGTACCTAACAAACATTCCAAGCAACCGTAATCAGGAATATGAAGAATGGAAGGCAATGTAAATCCCAATGCAGATTAAGGGGAACCTCTCAAATCCAGGGAGATCTTCAAATTCCTTTGCAACTTTCAGCAGGTCTTTTTTGTCTTCCACTAGGTCAACCTTATTCATGCATAATATACGCTTCTGTTTTGGATTTATCTCAGCACCCAATCGTTTGATTAACTTTACTACTCGCGAATCAGGCCTGCATAATGAGCACATGGTTAAGTAGTGTACTTCTCATGGCCTTCAAACAATCTGCAGCTTGAAATTTTGGCTGGTGAAGCTGAGAGGAAAAGAAATAAATATAATAGATGTGAGACCGAAACTTTACATTTTAAGATGCCTGTTGACATCAAACATGACTATTAGTAAATCATAGAGATTAACTGAGCTCCAAGCACTCTCCACACGAACTGTGACATCCCTATGAGGAAGTCCATGGTGCCCTAACATGAGCCCTGGGGTATCAAAAAAGCACTGCAGAAAATTTTATCAGCTGAAAACAGCTCAAACTTCAAGACAATTTTAAAAACTGCTCTGGAAGACATTTTCGTAGCAGAAATTTCAGTTAATGGTATTAAACTATTAATATGGTATGCTGGAAAATAAAAAACTTTCGTCTGACATTACACATATGAAATTATTAATTTTCAGAGAATAAATGTATGCCATGAGGCAAAATGTACTTTGATCTACGGATGTAAACAGATTTCTTGATGTGGTCAGTAACTTGCTAAATAAAATACAGTACAAGCATTCCATGACATCAAAGATAATTCACATCATTTTCACATTCCAATTATTTGTCAAAGAAAACTCTAAGGAAACCATGCAAATGTCAATACTTGAAAAGTGTAATCTAGCACAAGCAGTTATTTGATAACAGAACATACTATCTGAGTTTTCCCTTTTGTCAGCACCCCCAAAATCTCATGAGTTGTTGTATTTGTCTTGCGGGAGACAGCAGCCACTTTTGAGCCAACCTGTTAGCAGATATGAACAAGGAAACATAAGGCATCGCTACTAATACAGAAACTGAATACAAGTTACTAAACCATAAGAAATGTATCATATTGGCAGCACAGCAAGCACCAACTGAACCATCAATATTAGCAATCTCTATATTCCTAGCCAGATGTCTTCATAAAACTTACACGGTCCCAAGAGATGTTCAGGGAAAAGAAGCATATTGTCCCTTATCGGTCTTGAATGGCTCGTGTTACTCTGATACATGTAATAAACAAAATCGAAAATAGCCGAACAGAGAGGTATACAGAAGAGGAACCGGTACATATGATCTCCAAATCCTAGGAGGACATATAGCTTTTGACGGTTTGATAACAAGCTTAATATTCTAACTATTTAACCAATGTTACAAATACTACTGTTGGCTTGTTTCTATGCTGTTGTTTGGAATTTGGGCATTATATTTCACATTCGTACCAACCGAATGAAGGTGCCGCCTCCTACTATGTAACCCAAGTCACAAAATCCACTGTTGAAACAGTCATGGACCACATAAAGAAATAGCAGAAATCACACATACCACGGTGTTGGTGAGCGACGACTTGCCGGCGTTGGGCGCGCCGACGATCCCGACGGAGAGCGACATCTGGTCCTCCTCCCTGACCTCCCCGGGCTCCTCCTCGTCCTCGTCGGGCGGCTCCATCGCCGCCTCGAGCAGCGCTAGCGCCACCTCCCGCGACCGCTCCGCCTCCGCCGGGTCCTCCACCCCCATACCCGCATTATTCTCCCCAAAGAGCGCCTCGTCGGCGCGCGCGCGGAGAGAGGGGTTGAAACGGAGCTTCCGCAGCGCGGAAACAGGGTTGTGTGTGCGTGCGGCGGAGGCTGGGGCGGGATCCGAGGGTGGGAGGGAGAAATCCGCGCTGTTGAAATCAGCGTCGGGAGCGGCCGAGTCAGAGTCTGAGGAGGCGCCAGCGGCGGAGGAGGAAGTGGAGAGAAGACGGAGGACGGGGAGAGGGAATCGGGTGGTACGGGACGCCAGCGTCTGGAGGGGGCACAGAGCTCGGACTACGCGGCGCATGGCGGCGGCGGAGAAGGCGGCAGCGCCCGGCGGCGGAGGGTTTAAGGTTGGTTTTTTGGAGAGAAGGAAGGCAGGAATGGAGCATGGAGGTGTGTAGCGGGCTTTTTGGGCTTTTGGGTTATGCACGTGCAGATGTCATTACATTAGGCCTTTGTCCTTGGGCATAACCCCTGAAGTTTTCTTTTTGGAGTGAAGGCATATTCCGAAAATACCTTGGAAACCAACTTGGGCATGCTTTATAAATCTATCTATACCAATATAAAAAGGCACAGAGGGTGGTGATTCAAAAGTTCTTGACCATCTAATGCTACATCCAACGGTTCACGTAGTACCCATATTTCATCATACCAATATAAAAAGGCACAGAGGATGGTGATCCAAAAGATCTTGACCATCTAATGCTACATCCAACGGTTCACGTAGTACCCATATTTCATGGTAAAACATTGTCAGCCTACCATCAATTATCAATTAATGCCCCTTAAATTAGGGGAATTAGAGGAGGCGCTATGCATGCAGTAATTATCTCGCAGCAGTTAAAGGATAATTTAAAATGAGAAAATCTTGGCTATAATTTAGGACCTTATATTCGGAGACCAATGGATCCCTAGCAGTGCCCCTAATTATTTCGTCAAGAGAAGTAATAGATAAAGATCCTTACCATTTTAGATGAAAAAAACACTATGGCATGCAAATAAAAAACTGCATGCGCTAAGAAAATGAGCATGCACCGTTGCTTTAGGTCCTCACAAAAATAGGAAATATGTCTATGCGTTGCGACGGGAGAACAAAATCTAATGTGTTAAAGGTGTACGCACCAGGGGTGGACCTAGAGTGATGATCTAGTGTCCACCAATATATCCTCCATAATTTTCATTTGAAATTGGGGGGGTCACTCACTATAAGAACATGTAATGTATCAGAGGAATTTGGTTTGGACCCCGTGCCCTCTAACACCGGCTAGTTCAACCTAGGTCCGCCCTTGGTACGCACTAAGGGCGCGTTTGGCATCCTGCATGATGGTTGGTGGGCTCGTATGAGTAGAGAAGATTCCTTTTTTCGTGGGCATCCAAACAAGCGGGGTCTCACCAAGTCTATACCAATATAAAAAGGGATAGAGGGTGGTGATCCAAAAGATCTTGACCATCTAATGCTACATCCAACGGTTCATGTAGTACCCATGTTTCATGGTAAAACATTGTCAGCCTACCATCAATTATTAATTAATGCCCTTAAATTAGGGGAATTAGAGGAGGCGCTATGCATGCAGTAATTATCTCGCAGCAGTTAAAGGATAATTTAAAATGAGAAAATCTTGGCTATAATTTAGGACCTTATATCCGGAGACCAATGGATCCCTAGCAGTGCCCCTATTTATTTTGTCAAGAGAAGTAATAGACAAAGATCCTTACCATTTTAGATGAAAAAAATACTATGACATGCAAATAAAAAACTGCATGCGCTAAGAAAATGAGCATGCACCATTGCTTTAGGTCCTCACATTAATCATAGAATTGAATGGGCCATTAAAGCACAGTTTAATGAGAAATTCTTTGCTATAATTTGAAACCTTATATCAGGGAGACCAATATAAGGGAGCGGATCCCTGATGACCCACAAGTATAGGGGATCGCAACAGTCTTCGAGGGAAGTAAAACCCAAATTTAGTGATTCGACACAAGGGGAGCCAAAGAATATATGTAAGCCTTAACAGATGAGTTGTCAATTCAGCTGCATCTGGAAACAGTCTTGCTCGCAGCGGTTTATCAGTAGCAACAGTTTTATAGTGGTGATAGTAGTGAAACAGTAACAGCAGTAGTAGAATAACAGCAGTAATAGTAGCAATAGTAAACAGTAGGATGGAATACTGTAGGCATAGGGATGGATGTACGGGCGTTGCATGGATAAAATAATTCATGAAATCAGTGAGACATGGGCATTGCAGATAAATAATGTAAAGCATCCTAGTACTAACAATCATAGGCATGTGTTCCGTATATAGTCGTACGTGCTCGCAATGAGAAACTTGCACAACATCTTTTGTCCTACCAGCCTGTTGCAGCAGGGCCTTGATACGTCTCCAACGTATCCATAATTTTTGATGCTCCATGCTTATTTTTACACCATTTGTTTAGTGTTTCGTTACACTTTGTGGCACTTTTATGCATTTTCCGGAACTAACCTACTAACAAGTCGCCACAGTGCCAGTTCCCTGTTTTCTGTTATTTTTGTGTTTCAGAAAAGTTACACAGGAAATATTCTCGGAATTGGACGAAACCAAAGCCAGTCACCCAGAATTTCACCGAAGCTTCCAGAGAACCAAAGAGGAGACGGAGTGGGGCCACGAGGGGCCCTCATACCAGGGCGGCGTGGCCAGGGGCTGGGCCGCCCCCCCTATGTGTGAGACCGTCTCGGTCCACTCCTGACGATGCCCCTTCGCCTATAAAGACCCCCCGACGAGAAAAACATAAGTACCCGGTCAGTTTTCCAGAACACATCGCGATCCGCCGCCGCCGTCGACCCGAAGATCGGGAGGGTCCAGAAGCTCTTCCCGGCACCCTGCCGGAGAGGGGAATCACCACCGGAGGTCTTCTTCATCACCATGCTTGCCTCCGGAGCGATGAGTGAGTAGTCTACCTTAGACTATGGGTCCATAGCAGTAGCTAGATGGTTATCTTCTCCACCATGTGCTTCATGTTTAGATCTCATGAGCTGCCCTACATGATTGAGATCACCGTTATGTAATTCTACATGTTTGGTTTATTGGGATCCGATGAATATTGGTGTTATGCTTGAGTTGATGTACTGAAATTTATCTTATGTTATCTCTATGTTGTTTATGATCTTGCATGCTCTCCGTTGTTAGTAGCTATCTTGGCCGAGTAGTTGCTAGTGACTCCAAGAGGGGGTATTTATGCTCGATAGTGGGTTCATGCCTCTATTTAATCTGGGGGAGTGACAGAAACCTCTAAGGTTGTAGATGTGCTGTTGCTACTAGGGGGAAAACAACATTCATATGCTTGAGGGCATATGATTTGTTTACATTACACACTTTGCTTAATGCAATTATCTGTTGTTCGCAACTTAATACTCATGGGGTGTTCGGACGATATCCCCGTGAGTGGATTATTAGTCATAGATGCAGTTGGATGGCGGTCTATGTATCTTGTTGTAATGCCCAGAGTAAATCTCATAGTGATCCTCTCATCATATGCACGTTGTCTTTATTCTATCAATTGCCCAACTGTAATTTGTTTACCCAGCATGTATTATTTTATCTTATGGAGAGACACCGCTAGTGAACTATGGACCCCGGTCCTATTTCATTTATATTGCTATCACCTGTTTACTTTACTCGCACTGTTTACTTTACTCGCATACTACTATCGCTTTCCACTCGATACGCTCATACCCTTTGTTTCAAGCAAACCGGTGAGATTGATAACCTCATTGTAAGTTGGGAACAAAGTATTTGGTTGTGTTGTGTGCAGGTTCCACGTTGCCGCTCGCAAAGCAAAGCTTGGACGAGGCGCCCTATAAATTGTCCGGAGCTGTCGCAAGCTAGCGGGCATCACCTTTAGTCGTTTGTCTGCCTCCTACTGGATTGATAACCTTGGTTTCTTACTGAGGGAAAAACTTGCTGCTATATTCATCACACCTTGCTCTTGGGGTTTTCCAACAGGCCGGTCATTTACTTCATTACTTTCACACACCATCACCGTGTCATCAACAAGTTTTTCTAGCGCCGTTGCCGGGGAGGAAGAAGACTTCTGCAAGGGGAGTTTTCGCACGCACATCCTTTAATTTGTTTTATTGTTTTGATTTACTTTATTTATTTTTACTTGCATTCGTTTTATCAAAAACCCAAAAAAAATTAGAATCCTTTGTAGTTGTTTTTACTTGTCTGCTTTTAGTTTGCTAGAATGGCTACTCCTGAAAACACCAAGTTGTGTGACTTTACTAGCACGAACAATAGTGATTTTATCTGCACTCCTATTGCACCACCTGCTCCTGCTGCAAATTTTTATGAGATTAAGCCTGCTTTGTTGAACCTTGTTATGAAAGAGCAATTTTCTGGTGCTAGTACTGATGATGCTGCAGCTCATCTCAACAATTTTGTTGAGCTATGTGAGATGCAGAAATATAAGGATGTTGAAAGTGATATTATTAAGCTTAAGTTGTTTCCTTTTTCTTTGAGAGGAAAAGCTAAGGATTGGTTGCTGTCTTTGCCTAAAAATAGTATTGATTCATGGGCTAAGTGTAAGGATGCTTTTATTGGTAGATACTATCCTCCTGCTAAGATTATAGCTTTGCGTAGCAATATTATAAAGTTTAGTCAGTTTTGATAATGAACATGTTGCTCAAGCTTGGGAAAGAATGAAATCTATGATAAAGAATTGTCCCACTCATGGACTGACTACTTGGATGATTGTTCAAACTTTTTATGCAGGACTGAATTTTTCTTCGAGGAACCTACTTGATTCAGCTGCTGGAGGCACTTTTATGTCCCTTACCTTGGGCGCCGCAACAAAGCTTCTCGACAATATGATGGTAAATTACTCTGAATGGCACACCGAGAGAGCTCCACAAGGTAAGAAGGTAAATTTTGTTGAGGAAACCTCTTCCTTGAATGATAAGATTGATGCTATTATGCTTATGCTTTCTAATGATAGGACTCATGTAGATCCTAATAATGTTCCTTTGGCTTCTTTGGTTGCTCAAGAAGAGCATGCTGATGTAAACTTCATTAGAAATAATAATTTTAACAACAATGCTTATAGGAACAATTTTGCTAGTAACAATTATAGGCCGTATCCTTCTACCAATGGTAATGGTTATGGTAACTCTTATGGTAATTCCTCCAACAACACTAGGGCCGCGTCCTCTGAGCTTGAGGTAATGCTCAAGGACTTCATCGGTAAGCAAAATGCTTTTAACAAGTCTATTGAGGAAAAGTTAGGCAAAATTGATATTCTTGCTTCTAAAGTTGATAGCCTTGCTCATGATGTTGAACTTCTGAAATTAAAAGTGTTGCCTAATGATGTGAAAGATAACAATGTTTTTGTTACTGCTAATGCTATCCAAGTTAGAATTGATGAAAATATTAGGATGCTAGCAGAATTGCATGCCAGGTGGGAAAGAGAAGATGAGATGGCTAGAGAGATGAAGGTATATACCATTACTACCTCTAATGATGTTGCTCCTAATGCTAGCAATCCTCTTACTTTGATTGGTGTAGAGAAAACTCCTACTCCTTGTGTTAAAAAGCCTAAAACTGCTAAAACTTTTTCTCAAAAGAGTGCTGAAATTTTTCAGAGTGTAGGAGATGATAGCTCTATTTCCTTTGATGATTTTGATGTTGATGGCTGCAATATATCTGAAGTTATTTTATTCTTGCAAAAGCTTGCTTTGACTCCCAATGCTAGTTCTTTAAATGTTGCTTTTACTAAGCATATTACCAATGCTCTTATGAAAATTAGGGATGAAAAGTTGAAGCAAAAACTTCTGTTCCCAAGAAGTTAGAAGATGGTTGGGAACCCATCATTGATATGCATGTTAATGGTTTTGATTGCCATGCTTTATGTGATCTAGGTGCTAGTATTCCTATTATGCCTAGAAAGATTTATGACATGCTTGATTTACCACCGCTTGAAAAGTGTTATTATGATGTTCCTATTGCTGATGTTGCTAAGAAGAAACCTTTGGAAAGGATTAATGATGTTCTTATTGTGGTTAACAATAACCTTGTTCCCGTTGATTTTCTTGTCATGGATGTTGAATGAAATGCTTCATGTCCTATTATTTTGGGAAGACCCTTTCTTCGAACTGTAGGTGCCATCATTGATATGAGGGAAGGCACCATCAAATATCAATTCCCACTAAAGAAAGGTATGGAACACTTCCCTAGGAAAAGAAATAAATTAGTGTTTGACTCTATTCTTAGAGCAAATTATGAGCTTGATGCTTCATCACTTGATATTAATTGATTCGCATTTTCTGCGCCTAGCTCAAAGGCGTTAAAGAAAAGCATTCTTGGGAGATAACCCAATGTTTTACTTTCAGTTCTTTTTCTTTTATTTGAGTCTTGGAAGTTATTACTACTGTAATAACCTCTCCTTATCCTTTTTATTTCGTTTTTGTGCCAGGAGAAGCCTCTAATTTGAGTGAGGTAAGATTTGGGGATGTTGCTGTCCTGAAACAGTTTTTGGTGCTGCACCGTAAAAATTCGTGAAAATTCTCTGTATATCTTTTGGACCTGCGATTTCTTGTGCATATGCCCCAGGTTATATCCAAACTTTCATTAGTTTCACACTTTTTGATTTGAGCAACAATAAACACCTCAAAAATTCGACCTTTGTCAGCTATTCTGTTTTGACAGATTTCTGCCAATATTTGTGTTGCCGCTTTATCGCTTTCTTTTTGAGTTCTTTTGATCACGGAACTTTTGGGGAAGTTGCTACAGTAGTATATTCTTTATATGTGGTGGTTTTAGGTTGAAACCTGAAGCAAAAAGGGTTGATTCTATGTTATGCTTACACTAATGTTGCTAATAGATTTGTGTTTAGTTTTGTATGAAGGAAGTTTTCAAGTGTAGGGATCGGAGAGTGATGAGATGAGTTGAAGAATGGACAAAAGCTCAAGCTTGGGGATGCCCATGCATCACACCAAGAAATATCCAAGAAGTACAAGTGTCAAAGCTTGGGGATGCCCCTGAGGGACCCCTTCTTCATCGGCAAAAATCAGGTCACCTTTTAAGACACTATATTTTTATTGCTTCATGCATTATGCGTTTTTCTTGGAGCGTCAGTTGTTTTTAGTTTTCAGTTTAGTTTATTTTTGTTTTCTGCAATAAATGGTTGGACCCCAACAAATTCCTTTGGAGAAGTTGCCTTGTTTTTCATTTGCCAAGAACACTCCGTTTTTCACTCTATTCGTTTCAACGAGCGTTCTTCTTTTTCTAGAACTGCGTTTAGTTTTCGTTTTCGCCTTGATTTGCATTCAGATATTGTTATATCTCTTCATCAAGGTGTATTTTTGCCTCTGATCTTTATTGGTTTTCATCAAAAGAGGTGTTTATAAAAAGTTTGAATGGTGTTGGAAAAGAGAAAAAGCTTTATGCAAAAAAGTGGTACAAGAAGGAGCTTGTGTAGACTGCGGCCTAGGCTTTTGCATGTCGTGCTTGATATATTTTTGATAGTATGCTTAGTGGTTTTGCTGTAGCATGACTTGTCTCAAATAACTGAGATTGCTTAATGAGCCTTTGAAAAAATCATGCGTTGTTTTTATCGTTTGGAAGCATTATTTTGGTTTTCTCCTTGATGCTTTATTTGGGTTGACTTGGCGCATGCTCACACATGTTTGACTCTTACAAAGTCGCCAATAGCCTCTATGATCATTTAGTTTTTGACTTTTGATGCCATCTTATGCTTCTTTTAATGTCGCTTTGTCGCTTTGCATGATTATGGCCGTTATTGCTCTCTTAGTTGGTCGCTCCCAGTCTTTTGCTAGCCCTCGCTTCGTACTGAGTATGAGCTCTACTCGTGCATCCAACTCCTAAAAACCAAGTTTGCCATTGTGTCCACCATATATACCTATTAGCAATTTGCTATTCCAAAGTACATTTAACTTGCTTTTATCTACTCTTCAAATTAAACTCTTACCAGGGTTATGCGAAAATTGGTCAGTAAAGCTCTCACGAACCGGATGGCACACTTTACTATTTCTCGTTCTTAAAGATTTGACATTGTGGTCTCTTATGTTGAGTTATTATGCTTGCAAGTTGTAAGTTGGAGATTAGCCCATCCATGCCATCGTGGGGCAAGCTTTCAACATTGCACTTCTTATTTGGGTTGATATCGTGATCTTTTGTTTATGGATACTCGCGGTGTGAAATGAATTGGGAATCTTGCGGGATCATGGAGTTTGTATATGTGTTAGAGAAACGCCTGGGCCGCCAATCTAAGCCATGCATAATTAATGGTAGAAATTTGTAGCATGCCCATAGTGGACATTCGACGACGCATCTCAAAATAAAAACCTATACAAATGGTAAATAAAAGAGATGTCGAGGTGTCCATTATCTGCTTGTCCTATCATTTTGATGTGGGCTTGTTCCATGTCATCGGGCACGGAGGTACCCCGTTGGCAGTTCTCGATGATACGTATATACTTACAATGACAAGAGCCTTGCTTGGGACTCTAAGTAAAGTAGCATGAGGTTTGGGTACTCGTATTCACGGGACACAAGGTTTTCAACTTATGATTTGTCAAGCATATGCAGCGTAAGTTCTCACATTAACTTTAACCTTTCAAGATGCTTATGATGGGGACAATGAGAGCTCAAAGCCGGTAAGTACCATAATTTTTGAAGGTTTATAAAACTTGCAATCACTGCTTCCTTCGCGAATGGCCTTTCTTTTACTTTTGGGATTTCTATTTTCGTGCCCTCGGGTCCTTAGTTGTGCTCAGTTTTCCCCAGCCACTTAACTTTTCCTTAGTTTTCCCCTCGCTCTAGTTTGAAACCCCTCGCAGACGCTCAGACGAAAGGGTTGCGGTCTGGTCAGAGGCCTTGACTGTTACCGGTGACGGCTAGGGAGCCGCGGTGGTTGTGAATTGACCGATGCTTTTGAATGGTGCTGACGGGTAGGGTCAGGAGACACGTCGGAGCAGCCATCCATCTATCGCTGACGTGTTGGCCGTTTTATTTCCTGATTGTATATGCGGTGCTGCCAATGACAAATGGGGCCGCTCTATAGGGCTGCCGCAGCCAATGACCAGTGGGGTCATGTAATTTTCAGGAAAAGACATATATTGCCGCTCTGTGGGGCTGCCACGGCCAATGACCAGTGGGGTCGTCAATTTATTTAGAGAAAATCATATATTGCCGCTCTGTGGGGCCTCCGCAGCCAATGACCGCTGGGGTCGTCTATTTATTTAGAGAAAATCATATAGAGCCGCTCTGTGGGGCCGCCTCAGCCAATGACCGCTGGGGTCACCCTTAGTGAAAAGGCATATATCCCTGCTTTTAGTTAGAGAGAAGCAACAAGTTCGCTAATTAATTTTTCTTAAGCTAGACCCAGCAGGTGACTATTTTCGTAGCTTAATCTAAAGTGAATCTTGTGCTAAACATGGCCGGAACCTAGTGTTGTGCATCTCATTAGTCATCGGAGAACCGCTGGCAGCTCGTTCCCCACCCTCGGACGGAGTAGCCATCGCCGGTGCCTCGTCGTGCCACCGGCTCTGTTCCCGGCGGCGTCGGACGGACTGCGGCGCTGCACGTCAACCACGGCTGCAGCAGTTGTTTCATCCGCATGCATTGTACCCACCGCAGGAAAGTCCGCCGCAAGCAGATCTGCCGCCCACGACGACTGAGATTTGCTCCGCCACAAGCAGATCCGCCGCCCACGATGACCTCCGCTTCCGCCTCCCCCGCCCCCCTAATCAATTCGGTTCCCGTAATTTATTTGGAGTTTGCAGGTGCGAAATAGTCCTCAATGTCTGGTCGTAGTGGGTACACCGGCGAGGGTGGGGATTCGATCATGTCGTGGCCACGTTCTACTTCTCCTACCTCGTCGGAAGTGCAGGTATCTAGCTTCTGCTCTCTGTACTACCGTTGAATTTGAAGTGCCGCCATGGCCTATTGGAGTGATTTCAGTTGTTCTTTTTTCCATTATTGTTACAGTTCGCCAGGCAAGCCGATGATCCATGGTACATTGCATACCAAGATGAATCAACCCAGCGGTGTAGCCAGAGGATGGATTTGGAGGAGAAGGTGACCAATTTAGGTGATGAATTGGCCCGTAAAAACCTGATGATATTCGAGATGAAGCGTACTGTGGAGGAAGAAAAGAAGAATTCAGAGCTTATTCGCAAGGAGAAGTTGATACTTGAGACAGATCTTGCCGTATTTGATCAAGTGGTAGAAAATCTAGAACATGAACTTCAAGTGATGGGAGAGGCGAAAAGTAGATTCATCTGGGCAGTTTTATTAGGTGTCATCCCTGTCCTAGCAGTTATGTGGTTGTGGTAGATGATTTAGATAGTATAGAATTGTTATTCAGTAGATGGCTCTAACCACTGTATTTTGGTGTGGCTCTAACCACTGTATTTTGTCGTACAATTTCCTAGTTGTGCTAAGTAATGCGCGCGATAATTTTCATGCATGAACATCTTATAAAAGTGAAGGGATCCCAAAAGTGAAAGCATGTACCAGCCTCTCGGATCAAATACATATCAATCTTCCCAATCAAGTTGGGATAGAATTCGAATCATACATTCGGATGTACAGGGACACATCGAGAAAGTGGAGAAGCTTTTTTTGACACGGAGGTAGTAGTTCGAACAATTTTATCCCAAATTGAAATTGAAAAATACAAATTTATCATAATGTATCCCAATTTGCGGCGTCGAACACGGCCGCGCACCGATGGGCTAGAAGGGCCTGGACAACGGGCGGCCGAGAGGGCTGGATCTGCGCCATCCGCAAACTCGGACATGGAGGAGGGCTGGATCTGCGCCGTCGCAGCGATGTTGTGGATGATGGCTTCAATCATCTTGTCATCGATGACCACTGTCGACACGGCCGCCGTCTTGGTGTCCATCAGCAACAGATCTGAGGAGGGCAATGGAAGTGAGACATCGGCAGGCTCCGACATTGAAGGCTGGATCTGCGCCGTCGCAGCGATGTTGTAGGTCACAGCGATGTTGTAGGCGATGGCTTCAAGACGATCGATGAGCACTGTCGACACGACCGCCATCTTGGTGTCCATCAGCAACAGATCTGAGGAGGGTAACGGAAGTGAGACATCGGCAGGCTCCGACATTGAAGGCTGGATCTGCGCCATCGCAGCGATGTTGTAGGCGATGGCTTCAATCGTCTTGGCATCGGTGAGCACTGTCGGCACGGCCACCGTCTTGGTGTTCTTCATCATCAACAGATCTGAGAAGATAAACAAAAGTGAGACAGAGAGAGACATTTTAACTATTTCTGAGGGTTAGATCCTCACCGGCACTCTTAGATTCACGCCGCCGCACGGTTAGATCCGCACCGCCGCACACACGGTTAGATCCACGCCGCCACACTCACGGTTAGATCCGTGCCGCCGCACGCACGCACGCTGCAGATCCGCGCCGCCGCGACCGCCAGAGTAAGAGAGGAAGATGCGACTGGAATATGCGACTGCCAGGGTTGGTAGGTATGTGCTCTGTAGATCCAACGGTGCAAGCGTGCGTTGAGCTATCAACCAACCAAGATTCGTGTGAAATACATCTCGACCAATCAGAGATTAGCCAGTGAGTACAAGGGAGGAAAACTGAGTAGAACTAAGAGGGGGAAAAGTGAGGAAATGTTTATCGAAAGGGCAAAACTGAGTAGGACTGAATAAAACAAGTGGACCCGGAGGGGGAAAACTGAGTAAAACTAAGTAAAACAGGGGCAACCAAATAATAAAGGGAGTAAGGGAAATTGAAGCTTTTGGCATAAAAATTGTTAGATTATGTTATTTGAACAATATAGTACATTTTGGCTGATGTGATATTGTTTGCAATTCAAAGATACACAAGTGTGACGAATTTGGACTCATTTGGACAAAGTTTGTAAGCATTGTGGGCATTTGGGAGGTGTGTTGAGTAGAAAGCCCTGCATCTTCATAGCTAGTAGCTCATGGACTAGGAAGTGGTTTTGAGAAAGGGAAACTTCATATCTCTATATTTCCTTTTCCATTATTATTTCTCTAGGTTGTAGGTAACATAACAAGACTCGATGGGAAGGTTCCACCATGTTTTGAATTATTATGAATTAAAATAAACCCAAAACTATATTTTTTGAGTTGTCTCACTAAGAGGGGGAAAAGTGAGGAAACCTCAAGCGATGAACTATAGCTAGTAGCTCATGGACTCGGAACTTATTCAAGCAAATAACACATACATTATTGAGATTATTCAACATACAAACTTGGGAACGTCACACTAGTTCGAATTCAATACAAAGGGATCCCCAATACAAATTGTTCATACAAATTCAAATTAATTGTTCAAAATAAAATCTTTCTCTTGCTCCTGGTGTGACTCGCTGGGTCCACCACCTTACTCCGGGTAACCCTGCCAGGGATATTACCGGTGTCTACCTTCCTTTTGCCATCTTTCTTGTTCTTCTTCTTCTCTTCGGGTTGTGCCAAGACCGAGACAACCATATCATACGAAGCTTGTGCTCTTTCTTCTAATGAATTTTCTTCAAATGCTTCAAGCAGCTCTCGATCCATTGCTTCAAAGGCCTCTCGATCCATCTGTTCCCTCTGCTCTCGATCCATCGGTTCAAGCAGCTCTCGATCCATCTGTTCCCTCTGCTCTCGATCCATCAGTTCAAGCAGCTCTTGATCCATCGGTTCAAGCAGCTCTCGATCCATCGGTTCAATCTGCTCTGGATCCATCGGTTCAAGCAGCTCATGATTCATTGCTTCAATCTCCTCATGATCCATTGCTTCAATCTCCTCATGTTGAATTGCTGCTTCATTCTCCTCTGCATTTGCTGCTCCCGCCTGATCTTCCATTCCAAAAGCTGGGTCAACTGGATTTTTACAAAGCCTAGCAATGTGTCCAGGGATTCCACAACGTTTGCACTTACGTCATCGAATCGGTGGACCACCCTCTGCACTAGCTCTGATCCTATTCTTCCTCGGCCTACCTGCCGGTCTAGTCAAAACTAGAGAGTACAGTTTGAAGCCTGGATCGACTTTCATCCATTGGTCTTTTCCCAACAAGGTAGGAACATTCATAGCATATGCAGCCCTAAATTTGGCAACAGAGAAATACTCTGACACATACTGATCAACTTCACCTTCTGCACCCGCTATAACACTCATGAAAAACAATGCGTGTATGCAGGGTATCCCACGGATCTGCCATCGCCTACAATGGCATGTCCTATCAACCAAACTCACTGGATACCTCCACTGCCTGTTTTTACTGTCAGTGTAGGTTACCTCAGCCTCCATTCCTTTTCTGATGCATTTCATCTTCAATTGTTTTGCCCTGGCATGCAAAGATTTAATCAAAGATGGGAGCATGAGATGGCCAACATATTTTGTGGCTGCAATTCTTTGACGCAGATCGATTTTTATCATGATCATCTGCCTAATCTTATCAAATATTTGCCACAGCATAAGCCCTTTCAATGACTTGATCTTTGCATTGAAACTCTCCGCAAGGTTACTTGTTACATAGTCTACCTTGCAAATTTCATTGAATTGGCTTCTTGACCACACCCTACCATGATGTTCATCCAAGTACTCCTTCACCCCAGTTTTTTGTTTATACAACACTTCCAAATGAAACAGATGCTTCCTAATGCTGCATGTGTATGCAGCTGGCCATAGGTTGTTAGTATAAACTTTACCCTTGAATTTATTTGTAAAATTATGTACCAAGTATCGCATACATTCCCTATGCTCCACTCCAGGGAATACTGCTTCTACTGCACTCTCCAAACCTTTGCAAGCGTCTGTGTGGATAGTAAGTCCTGGTGGATGACCTATAAGGTCGCACAAATTCTGCAGAAACCAAGTCCAACTTTCCTCTGACTCAACCTCCAAAACTCCATAAGCAACAGGGAACATCCAATTGTGTCCGTCAATTGCAGTAGCACCAACTAGTTGTCCTTTAAACCTGCCATGAAGAGCTGTTGCATCCACGGCCATATAAGGCCTGCAACCGTCTAGAAAGCCTTTCCAGCAAGCTTTGAAACAAACAAAAGCCCTTCTAAAACATTCCTTCTGCATCATCCTCCCGCTTTTCAATTTGTAGGGAACTGTATGCTTGTCTATCGCTACAACACTGCCTGGACTAGCCATCTCCACTTCAGCTTTGAAAGTGTAAAGCAACTAAAAGCTTTCATTCCATGGACCATTTATCCTGTCAAGAGCCATTTCCTTTACATAGAACATCCTCATGTAAGGTATGTTTATATTAAACTTATCAGATATCAATTTTATGAGTGCTGTTGGACCAAGTGTTGGAGTTTCTCTCAGCCAATCTATGATTGCATCTGCCAACCACCTAGTCTTCGCTAGCTTTGATTTCTCCTCTGGCGCTCCCGCTCGAGGTGGACAAGTATGGTCGATCGAGTTCTTCTTTATCTGAAACATAATTATAAGGGATGTCAGTAACAGTTAACAAATTTTACACCATGATCTAAAATACACAACTGGTTGGCATAGTACCTGAACCACGGTGCTTCTGAGCATTGTGGATGCATGCAGCCTCCACCTACACCTCTTGTATGGGCACTTAACTAGTGAACCTACCTGGCTCACTTTTAATAACCTCATAATCATTCTTGGTGAGAATGCAATATGTAGTAATTGCATTACGGCAGTCCATCATCATTTGAAATACGGTGCCTTCTGCAAGCTGAGGATCCTCCCTATTCCACTCAATTGTTGGCAAGTCATCATCTTCGTAATCAGCTAAAACAAGGCTGTCATTGTTCTCATCCTTCTCTTCATCATCAGTGTCATCAAATCTGGCACCTTGTGTAATATCTTCCATGTATTGATCCTCCATTGCCTGCTTACTGCATCGATCTACCAATTCAGGAAACATCAACTCATCCTCATCATCTTGAGGAGACGGATCCTCAATCTCTGTATCGTCCTCCACATCGACCGCAGGAACAATCTGGCTACCACTAGCACTGGGGACAGATGGTGCTGCTGTGGACCTACAAGGAGCGGGGCGGCGCACACGATTAGCAGAGGCAGCAACACTAGAGAGACGTGATGCCCGACCACCTGATGATGCCCCAACACCAGATGATGCCTAGACCCTGTCCACATGGATTCAAATTTTACCGACACGGCAAGAATCATTTAAAGCAAAAAGAATTCCCAGATCGTCGTCGGAAATTAGTGGAACAAATCTTCCCTCCGTGCTATTGAAATATTGGAAATCAACTGAATCGCCAGCGCCCCAGGGGTACCGAGCGCATATGTTATCTTTTAAATCCCTCAACGAGATGGTAGTTGCAACCACCGCTGGGATGTAAAATCTGCTCACATTGCGTTCAGAATCACGCAAAAAGCTAGTATCCAGCCTAACCACCAGCCGAAAAGCTAGCGCTGGATCAATCCTATTCGAAAAGCAACGCAGTTAGTTGAGCAACAACGATTCGCGCTCAAAAACTGCGTACTCTTAATTCACATAGGCAGACGATGCTTACCCAGATGGAATCCATGCGTTAGATCCCTCCGATTCCCAATCTTCTCCGCTGTTGAGGGGCATAATCGGCACATTAGACGGATGTACAAACTCTACCGCCATAGGGGTAGATCTAGTGGAGGCGGAGCCCTCTCCGCCTCCCGGGGGTGGTGGTGGGGGCGGGGACGGCTCGGTGGCGGACGATGCCATAAGGTACGAGGGCAGGACGGCGTGGCGGCAGAGGGGCGGAGTGTGAGCTCTTCCAGTCTCGGGCGGAGGGGAAAGCTTTGGGTGAGTGATAGACCGCCAGTCCGACGTGTCTCATTGGGTCAACAGTCAACACAATTCAAAAGCAATGGTCCATTCACAACCACCGCAGCTCCCTAGCCGTCACCGGTAACGGTCTAAGGCCTCTGACCAGACCGCAACCCTCCCGTCCGAGCGTCTGCGAGGGGTTTCAAACTAGAGCGAGGGGAAAACTGAGGAAAAGTTAAGCGGCTGGGGAAAACTGAGTACAACTAACAAACCAGGGGCACGAAAATAGAAATCCCTTTACTTTTATGTTGAGTCACCACCTTCTATCTTTATGCACCATTAAGAGAGCATAGTTGTCATTCTTAGTATAATGTGCATTGTCCCAAAGTTTTCATTGATTGATTCATATTGTTGGTTTCACTTGTTCTCAAATTATTTGTATCTAGTCGCCCTCTTAAACTTGAAGGTGTCCTATGCATTTATGTTTTGCTCTCCATGAAGGACAAGCTGAAAACCATTTGTATGTTTTCCTTATGATTTGAACACACGTTTGACTTTCATTGTTTCATTTTCATGATCTTTTGTTTGTGTTCATTTTCATGTTATAACATGGTTGCTAAGTTTCTTCTATCAAGATTATATCTTTAATGCCCATGTTTTAAGTTCTTTTGATCCCAGCGCACAACGCTTACATATATGATCAAGATTGTGTAGGTGCATGTCACCTCAAAAATTATTTCTTTTGTTATCACTTACCTACTCGAGGACGAGCAGGAGTTAAGCTTGGGGATGCTGATACGTCTCCAACGTATCCATAATTTTTGATGCTCCATGCTTATTTTTACACCATTTGCTTAGTGTTTCGTTACACTTCGTGGCACTTTTATGCATTTTCTGGAACTAACCTACTAACAAGTCGACACAGTGTCAGTTCCCTGTTTTCTGATGTTTTTGTGTTTTAGAAAAGTTACACAGGAAATATTCTCGGAATTGGATGAAACCAAAGCCAGTCGCCCAGAATTTCACCGAAGCTTCCAGAGAACCGAAGAGGAGACGGAGTGGGGCCACGAGGGGCCCTCACACCAGGGCAGCGCGGCCAGGGGCTGGGCCGCACCCCCTATATGTGAGACTGCCTCGGTCCACTCCTAACGATGTCCCTTCGTCTATAAAGACCCCCCGACGAGAAAAACCTAAGTACCCGATCAGTTTTCCAGAACACATCGTGATCCGCCGCCGCCGTCGACCCGAAGATCGGGAGGGTCCAGAAGCTCTTCCCGGCACCCTGCTGGAGAGGGGAATCGCCACCGGAGGTCTTCTTCATCACCATGCTTGCCTCCGGAGCGATGAGTGAGTAGTCTACCTTGGACTATGGGTCCATAGCAGTAGCTAGATGGTTGTCTTCTCCACCATGTGCTTCATGTTTAGATCTCATGAGCTGCCCTACATGATTCAGATCACCGTTATGTAATTCTACATGTTTGGTTTGTTGGGATCCGATGAATATTGGTGTTATGCTTGAGTTGATGTACTGAAATTTATCTTATGTTATCTCTATGTTGTTTATGATCTTGCATGCTCTCCGTTGTTAGTGGCTATCTTGGCCGAGTAGTTGCTAGTGACTCCAAGAGGGGGTATTTATGCTCGATAGTGGGTTCATGCCTCTATTTAATCTGGGGGAGTGACAGAAACCTCTAAGGTTGTAGATGTGCTGTTGCTACTAGGGGGAAAACAACATTCATATGCTCGAGGGCATATGCTTTGTTTACATTACACACTTTGCTTAATGCAATTATCTGTTGTTCGCAACTTAATACTCATGGGATATTCGGACGATATCCCCGTGAGTGGATTATTAGTCATAGATGCAGTTGGATGGCGGTCTATGTATCTTGTTGTAATGCCCAGAGTAAATCTCATAGTGATCCTCTCATCATATGCACGTTGTCTTTATTCTATCAATTGCCCAACTGTAATTTGTTTACCCAACATGTATTATTTTATCTTATGGAGAGACACCGCTAGTGAACTGTGGACCCCGGTCCTATTTCATTTATATTGCTATCACCTGTTTACTTTACTCGCACTGTTTACTTTACTCGCATACTACTATCGCTTTCCACTCGATACGCTCATACCCTTTGTTTCAAGCAAACCGGTGAGATTGACAACCTCATCGTAAGTTGGGAACAAAGTATTTGGTTGTGTTGTGTGCAGGTTCCACGTTGCCGCTCGCAAAGCAAAGCTTGGACGAGGCGCCCTATAAATTGTCCAGAGCTGTCGCAAGCTAGCGGGCAGCACCTTCAGTCGTTTGTCTGCCTCCTACTGGATTGATAACCTTGGTTTCTTACTGAGGGAAAAACTTGCTGCTATATTCATCACACCTTGCTCTTGGGGTTTTCCAACTGGCCGGTCATTTACTTCATTACTTTCACACACCATCACCGCACCATCAACATGCCTCAAGGGAAACTACTGGTAATTAAGGTACTCCTTTTAATAAAGTACCAGAGCAAAGCATTAACACTCGGTGAACACATGTGATCCTCACATCATAGCCATCCCCTCCGGTTATCCCAATTTCTGTCACTTTGGGGCCTCGGGTTCTGGACAACAATATGTGCATACAACTTGTAGGTAAGACCATAAACAACAAGTATCATCATAGAAATAATAACAAGTTCAGATCTGAAATCATGGCACTCGGGCCCAAAGTGACAAGCATTAAGCACAACAAGTTGCAACAATGTCATAAGCACTAATAGAAGATACTAGGCACTATGCCCTAACAATCTCATAGCAAATTACATGAATGATCTCATCCAATCCCTACCATCCCCTTCGCCTACAGCGGGAATTACTCACACATGGATGGGGGACTCATGGATGGTTGATGGAGAGACGTCGATGATGATGGTGATGAATATCTCCTCCAAATCCCCGTCCCGACAGGGTGCCAGAATGGAGTTTCTGGTTCCGAATTGCGGTTTCTGATGGCGGCAGCGTAGCAGAAGCCTATCTGGGAAAAACGCCGAACCCCCGCTGTTTTCAGGTCAGAGGGTATATGTAGGCGGAAGGAGGGGTCGAGGCGACGGCCGAGGCGGCCTCACCACAGGTGGGCGCGGCCAGGGCTGGGCCGCGCCCCCTGGTGGTGAGCCCAGGCCGCTGCCCCCCTTCATCTCTCCTTCTGGCTCCGTGGGTCTTCTGGCAAAATAGATTTTTTATAATATTTTCCAGGATTTTTCCTGAAAGTCAGATTTCTGCACAAAAACGAGACACCAGAGCAATTCTGCTGAAAACAGCGTTAGTCCGTGTTAGTTGTATTCAAAACACACAAATTAGAGGAGAAACAATAGCAAAAGTGTTCGGGAAAGTAGATACGTTTTGGACGTATCAACTCCCCCCAAGCTTAGCTATTTGCTTGTCCTCAAGCAATTCAGTTAACAACTGAGAGCGATAAAAGAAACTTTCACGAATACATTTGCTTCATATGATGTATATATACTAACTATATGATCAAGTACTCAGGCAATTCATGATTAGAAATATGCAACTAATGTTACCTCATAGTCAAGCAAGCTATGAAAGAGTGCCAATGCACTAATAACAAGTAACATGAACATAAGAAGCTACAAGATTGTAATGTTCATAAATGATATGGAAGAGTGGTATCCCGGTTGCCCTTATTTGTGGAGCAAAACATAAATGCTGAGGCACCTTTGAAGTCCAAAGGAAGACTAGAAGGAAAAATATCAAAGATACAAGCATCAAAGTTATACCACAATTAACCGTGTTCTAGGACAAGCACATTACACTAAGAATAACAGCTATGCTCTCAAGAAGGTGCTTAAAGTTTGAAGATGAAAACTCAACATAAAAGTAAAAGAAAGGCCCTTCGCAGAGGGAAGCAGTGATTTAACATGTGCTAGAGCTTTTCATTTGTAAAATAGAGATAAAAATTTATTTTGAAAGGTGGTTGTTTCATGTCAACGACTGGCAATGGGGACTTGCTATCTTCCATAATAAACAAGTGAGAGCGGTTCCGAGTTCTTTGAAAATTTGTCACATTGGTGCTCTTTTATAAAGCTTTGGCACTCCTCCCCACCTTTTTCCTTTCTCAAACCATGGCTAACCGATTTCATCGGGTGCCCACCAACTTTCACATACCATAGAGGAGTGCCTTTTTTCTTCCTTTTTAGAATTAGATTATAATGGTCTGACCAGCTCTCATGCAAAATTAATGATGAGCAGATGAAGCTGCCTAGTCAAGGGGTACTTAATTTAATATGGAAGATAGCAATTTCGACCACTACGTCCCCATGAGCTAAACACAGTGGCACAAAACGAGAAGTAGTTGAAAGTTTTGAAAGGTAGCACATGAAAATTTACTTGGAATGGCTTTGAAATACCATGCATAGGAATTTATAGTGGACTCTTCTGGATTACTTGGTTTTCAGGAGTTGGATGCACGAGAAGTATTCCCTCTCAGTACAAGTGAAGGCTAGCAAAAGACCGGGAAGCGACAATCGAGAGAGCAATAACTGTCATAATCATGCTTGCGACAAAACAAAATTAACATAGACATAAAAATGATACAAGAACTCTGAGGCAAAGTAAATCATCGAGGCTTAATTGACTTTTTGTTCAGTTATATGCATGCTTGAGCATGTGCCAAGTCGATTCAAATGAAACTTTCAGAGGTGGATACCACAATAACATACCATATTATGAATAAAACAATGCATGCAAGCGTCTACATGACATGCTACAAACTATTAGTAAATTGGAACTAATCATATGAGAGCAAGAACTACAAAGCATCCATTAGATAACATATACCTTACATGAACTGACTAAGCATGTCCACATAGATGAGTATATGTACAAAAATGAAAACAAATAGAGTTCATACCAGCCTCTTACCACATCTCGGATTGTCATATGTCATCATTATTGCTTTTCACTTGTGTGACTTGAATAATATGAAGTGAATACCAAGCTCCAATGGAGTCACGGGAGACTGAACTCTGCAACAAACTTTACAAAACCGAAGAAGAACAACAAATATTTTTGGGTTTTCGATTTAAAACAAGAACAGAAGGAAATAACAAACAAAGCAAAATGTTTTTGGATTTTTCAAATATCAAACCGAAAATAGCAAATAAAGCAAACCAAAGCTAGCAAACTAAAAAGGCAAATAAAGAGAAACAACGGAAATATTTTTGGTCTTTTTGTGTTTTGGAAAGAAGAAATAAGAACGAGAGCAATAAAGAAAGTGAAACATGGATATACAAAGTACCGACACAATATGATACGTAGATGAGTGAATCGTCGGCGTACCTCCCCCCAAGCTTAGGCTTTTGGCCTAAGTGGAGATCAATCCCAGCTCGGCCATGAAGTGGCGTCCCCAAAATATGACGAAGAAGCACCTTCATCCTGATATGATCTCGAGGGCGCCCCGGAGTGGTACGTGGTGTAGTGATAGGCCGGCTCCTCCTCTTCCTCCTGGTCCACGACGCCATGCTGTACGTTGAAGCCGAGCACCCTAAGCCGCTCGTCCAACTCCTCCTTCGTGCGTGACCATGGCCTGTTATCAATACAGAACAAACTGGGTTGTGGCAAGGGCACTTCCCTTTCCTATCCATCCGTAAATAACATTCTATAAACTAATTTCCCTGCACAAGAGTTAGCAGTAACAAATAAAGGGTTTCGCAGCATAGTAAATCAAAAATTTACTACGGATATGAACAAGAAAGCCAAGATCTAATCTAGGAGATGTAATCAACGAGAGAGATAGATGAGATCGTCATACGCTTGAAGAAATCGCACAGCGGAAACGTTCAACAGAACGTGGATGATGTAGTCGTACTAGCCTTCTCCTCCTCGCGATCCGATCCGATCCAACACCGCAAGTGGCGACGCCTCCGAGAGATGCACACGTATAGCGCACCAACGACTCCGCCTTCCCGGTCCAGCGAGATATGGTGGAGTGGTAGATAGGATCGACAACACGACGGTGTGGTGTCTATGGTGGAGAGTATGCACCGACAGGGCTTCGCCTATTTGCGTGGTGGAAGAAGAACAGAAAAAGGAGGCTTCATAAACCGGGCAGCGGCTCTGCGGGAATTAGGTCACACGAAACTGGCGACGCACCAATCCTTTTTATAGCCGACCCGTACACATACGTGCAAAGCAAGTTTGACTTTCATGACGATCGGCCACGCTGGCCGTTCCTTGGAGTACACGCCCGTACGCATGATCCATCGCATGGATCAAAGGCCCAAGGCATTGGTGCTCATCGCTAGCGAGCCAGAGGCTAGCTCCTGGCTGCTCCGATCGTTCCGATCGAGCGAGCCAGCGAGTCCTCGCGGCCGCACCTCTTTTTTTCTTTTTCTTTTCTTTCTTTCTATTTATTTCTACTAAATAAATAGTGTCAATATTTATTAATTCATATAATTAATAAATACTAATATTTTCCGCCTGGAACAATTCCGTAACTTCCCGAAACGCTTTCACATATATTCCGAGACTACCCAAGCGTTGATTTGCGTTAAGTGTGTGACCCTACGGGTTCGAAAATACGTGGACATGATCTCCATCAATAATCAATAGCGGGATCTGGAAATCCATATTGACTCCCACGCACTCAACGATGATCATATCGGATGAACCACGATGTCAGGATTCAATCAATCCTGTATTTGTATTCCCTTCATCTCGCGATATTTTACTCGCCCGAGATTTGATCGTCGGTATCGACATACCTGGTTCAATCTCGTTCACAGCAAGTACTTTACTCGTTCTGTAATCCGATATCACTTTGTGATTAACTCCTTAACCACATGCTTGCAAGCGGTGTTGATATCGATTACCGAGTGGACCCGAAGTATATCTCTCCGACTCGGGAGGGACAAATTCCATCTCGATACATACAACCCAACAAGTACTTTCCGATCACCTGAGAGACACCTTTATGATCACCCTTTCATAGGATGACGTTTGATGACCTCAAAGCTCTCTTCCGATACTAGGGAGTTGCATTATCTCATGGTCTAAGGAACACAATACATGACATAGGAAAAGCTTCGCAAAGATGAACACAATGACACGATCTAATTGCTGCACTTTATTTGGGTCTGTCCATCACATCATTCTCCTAATGACATGATTTCATTATTAATTGACAACTCATGTCTATGGTTAGGAAACCTTAACCATCATTAATCAATGAGCTAGTCCATAGAGGCGTACTAGGGACACGGTGTTGTTCATAAACCACACAAGTATTAAAGTTTCTGCTTAATACAATTCTAGCATGGAATATAAACATTATCATGAACAAGAATTATAATAATAACATCTTTATTATTGCCTCTAGGGCATAATTCCAACAGTCTCCCACTTGCACTAGAGTCAATAATCTAGTTTACATCTGGTAACAATCTAACACCCATGGCATTAAGGTGCTGATCATGTTTTGCTCGTGAAAGAGGTTTAGTCAACGGATCTGCGACATTCAGATCCGTATGTACTTTGCTAATCTTCAGATCTCCATCTACTATATAATCTCGAATTATATGGAAATGGCGGTTGATGTGCTTGGTCTTTGGATGATATCTTGGTTCCTTAGCCAGTGCTATGGCGCCAGTGTTGTCGCACAATATCTCCAGTGGGTCCAAAGCATTTGGAACCACACCAAGCTCAGTGATGAAGTTCCTGATCCAAACTCCTTCACTTGACGCTTCTGAAGCAGCCATGTATTCCGCTTCTGTTGTAGATCCCGCGATCACGCTTTGCTTGCAGCTTCTCCAGCTCACAGCTCCACCATTCAAAATATATACGTATCCTGTCTGAGATTTAGAATCATCCGGGTCGGTGTCGAAGCTAGCATCAACGTAACCTTTTACGACGAGCTCCTCATCACCTCCATAGACCAAGAACATTTCTTTAGTCCTGTTTAAGTACTTTAGGATGTTCTTTACGGCTGTCCAGTGTTCCACTCCTGGATCACATTGGTATCTGCTCGTCAAACTAAGAGTATTGGACACATCCGGTCTAGTACACAACATGGCATACATGATAGATCCTATAGCCAAGGCATATGGCACATTGCTCATAGTTTCTCTATCTTTTGCCGTAGCTGGACACTGAGCCTTGCTCAATATCTTACCTGACAACATGGGCAATGAACCTTTCTTTGCTTTATCCATTCTGAACCTTTTCAGAACTTTGTCCAGGTATGTACTTTGGCTTAAACTTATTAGGCGTCTTTGTCTATCTCTATAGATTTTGATGCCTAATATATAAGCAGCTTCTCCTAGGTCTTTCATTGAAAAACATTTATTCAAATAGCTCTTCACATCGTTAAGCATACCGATGTCATTTCCAATAATCAATATGTCATCCACATATAGTACTAAAAATGTCACCGAGCTCCCACTCACTTTCTTGTAGACACAAGCTTCGTAGCAATTTGGAACAAATCCAAAACTCTTGATCACTTGATCAAAACGAAGGTTCCAACTCCGAGATGCTTGCTTCAGCCCATAAATGGAACGCTGAAGTTTGCACACCTTATCAGCATCCTTAGGATCGACAAAACCTTCGGGCTGCATCATATACAACTCTTCATCAATGTTGCCATTGAGGAACGCAGTCTTGACATCCATCTGCCATATTTCATAATCATGAAACGCAGCAATTGCTAATAAAATCCGAATGGACTTAAACATCGCTACGGGAGAGAAAGTCTCATCGTAGTCAACACCTTGAACTTGCCGAAAACCTTTTGCAACAAGGCGAGCTTTATAGACAGTAACATTACCATCCGTGTCCGTTTTCTTCTTGAAAATCCATTTGCACTCAACGGCCTTACGGTCGCTAGGAGGGTCCACCAAAGTCCATACTTGGTTTTCGCTCATGGATCCCAATTCGGATTTCATGGCCTCTAGCCATTTCTCAGAGTCTGGGCTCATCATTGCTTCCTCATAGTTTGCAGGTTCATTGTTGTCTAACAACATGACGGTTAAGACAGGGTTGCCGTACCATTCAGGAGTGGCACGCGACCTTGTCGACCTGCGAAGTTCAGTAGTAGCATCGTTCGAAGTTTCATGATCCTTGTCATTAGCTTCCTCTCTTGTTGGTGCAGGCGGCACCAGAACAACTTCGGGTGCTGCACTACTCTCCAATTCGAGAGAAGGTTCAATAACCTCGTCTAGCTCTACCTTCCTCCCACTCACTTTTTTCGAGAGAAACTCCTTCTCAAGAAAGGATCCGTTCTTAGCAACAAACACTTTGCCTTCGGATCTATGGTAGAAGGTATACCCAATCGTTTCCTTAGGGTATCCTATGAAGACGCATTTCTCGGCTTTGGGTTCGAGCTTGTCCGGCATCAACTTCTTGACGTAAGCTTCGCATCCCCAAACTTTAAGAAACGACAGCTTAGGTTTAGCACCAAACCATAGTTCATACGGTGTCGTCTCAACGGATTTAGATGGTGCCCTATTTGAAGTGAATGCAGTGATTTCTAATGCATAACCCCAAAATGATAACGACAAATCTGTAAGAGACATCATCGATCGCACCATATCTAATAGAGTTCGATTCCGGCATTCAGACACACCATTGCGCTGTGGTGTTCCAGGTGGCGTGAGTTGCGAAACGATTCCGCTTGCTTTAAGATGCGTGAGAAAATCATAACTCAAATATTCACCTCCACGATCGGATCGCAGAAATTTAATTTTCCTGTTATGATGGTTTTCCACTTCGTTCTGAAATTCTTTGAACTTTTCAAATGTTTCAGATTTATGTTTTATTAAATAGACATACCCATATCTACTTAAGTCATCAGTGAAAGTGAGAAAATAACGATATCCACTGCGCGTCGAAATACTCATTGGTCCGCACACATCGGTATGTATGATTTCCAATAAGTCCGTTGCTCTCTCCATTATTCCGGAGAACGGGGTTTTGGTCATCTTGCCCATGAAGCACGGCTCGCACGTGTCAAACGATTCAAAATCAAGAGACTCCAAAAGTCCATCAGAATGGAGTTTCTTCATGCATTTTACTCCAATATGACCTAGACGGCAGTGCCACAAATAAGTTGGATTATCACTATCTACTTTGCATCTTTTAGCCTCAATGTTATGGATGTGTGTTTCATTGCTTTCGAGATTCAGAAGAAATAAACCATTCACGATAGGTGCATGACCATAAAAGATGTTATTCATATAAATAGAACAACCATTATTCTCTGACTTAAATGAATAACCGTCTTGCAATAAACACGATCCAGATATAATGTTCATGCTCAACGCAGGCACATAATAACACTTATTAAGGTTTAAAACTAATCCTGAAGGTAAAACTAAGGAGAGCATGCCGACGGCCATCACGTCAACTTTTGATCCATTGCCGACGCGCATCGTCACCTCATCCCTTGCTAGTCACCGTCTATTCCATAGCTCCTGTTTCGAGTTACAAATATTAGCAACTGAACCAGTATCATATACCCAGGCACTACAACGAGCGCTAGTAAGGTAAACATCAATAACATGTATATCAAATATACCTTTAATGGTGCCAGCCTTCTTGTCCACTAAGTACTTCGAACAGTTGCATTTCCAGTGACCCTTGTCCTTGCAATAGAAGCACTCAGTGTCCGGCTTAGGTCCAGACTTGAGCTTCTTCTCAGTAGGGACAACGCGCTTGCCGCTACCTTTCTTGAAGGATTTCTTTGCACCCTTAGCTTTCTTGAAGCTAGTGGTCTTGTTGACCATCAACACATGATTATCTTTTTTGATATCCACCTCCGCAGCTTTCAGCTTAGCGAAGAGCTCAGTGATGGTATCAGTGGAGCCAATTTGATTGTGAGACTACAAAGCCTTTGTAGCTAGGAGGGAGTGATTGCAGAACTCTGTCAATCTTGAGCTCTTCTGGAATCTTGCAGTCTAGCTGCTCAAGGCGTTGAGTGTAGCCCGACATCTTAATGGCGTGCTCACTAACGGAACTCCCTTCCTCCATTTTGCAGTTAAAGAACTTCTTAGAGATCTCATATCTCTCAGAACGGGCTTGAGTCTGAAACATGGTTTTCAGTTCCTCAAGTATCTCATAAGGCCCACAGTACTTCTCAAAACGATTTTGAAGTTCCGGTTCTATAGAAAACAACATGGTACTCATAATCGCATCATAATCATCTCTGCGAGAATTGAAGTCAGCAAGTTCTTCAGTTTTCGCTGTTGCAGCAGGGGGTTACCTAGCGCTTCCTCAAGTACATAAGCCTTTTGTCCGCCAGCGAGAATGATCCTCAGATTGCAGAACCAGTTGGTGAAGTTAGACCCATTGTTTTTAAGCTTTTCTTTCTCAGCAAACACGTTGAAGTTGAAGTTGGACTTAGCCATTTGATCTACAACATTGCAAGTACAATTTAGACTATGTTCATGATAACTAGCTCAACTTAATCAAATTACTAGATGAACTCCCACTAAATTCAACATCCCTCAAGTTGTTTAGTGAACACGATCCAAATTAACCACACCTAATCCGATCTTCACGAGAAGAGATGTGGTTTCAATGGTGGACAACAAAGTGTCGATCATATCATTCATATGACTCATGTTTAACCTTTCGGTTCGTGTGTTCCGAGGCCATGTCTGTACATGCTAGGCTCGTCAAGTCAAACCCAAGTATCTCCGCGTGTGCAAAAACTGGCTTGCACCCGTTGTATGTGAACGTAGAGTTTATAGCACCCGATCATCACGAGATGCTTCAAAACGACGAACTTTCGCAACGGCGCATACGAGGGGAGAACACAATTTTATCTTGATCTTTAAGTGAGGAATCATCTTATAATGCTACCAGTCGTGATCAAAGCATAATAAGATACATAAAAGATAAACATCACATGCATATAATTTTATGTGACATGGTATAGCCAATCTCCGCGCAATGATCACCATCTTGTGCACGCCGGCATGATCTCCATCACTCCACCATGATTGCCTCCACCACGAATAGCAACTACAACTATTGCTAACTACTTAGCGATAAAGTAAAGCTATTACATGGCGTATAAGAAGTTGGCACGCAGGTCATACACAATTATAAAGACAACCATATGGCTCCTGCCGGTTGCGAACTCATCGACATGCAAGTCGTGAAATATTACAAAACATGATCATCGCATACATCACATATATCACATCACATCTTGTGGCCATACCATATCACAAAACACTCCCTGCAAAAACAAGTTAGACCCCTCTACTTTGTTGTTGCATGTTTTACGTGGCTTATGAGAGTAACAAGTTAAGAACGATTCTTACCTACGAAAAGCCACAACGGTGATATTATGGTTGCTAACATCCATTGTAAATCCCATGACTACTATAGTGAGAGAAACTGGCATCCACCAGCCGCATGTGTGGAACAGGCCACACGTCAAGTGAGGAGCCGGTCTCGCGAACGAGGTCGCTGATACGTCTCAAACGTATCTATCATTTTTGATGCTCCATGCTTGTTTTTACACCATTTGCCCAATGTTTCGTTACACTTCGTGGCACTTTTATGCATTTTCCGGAACTAACCTATTAACAAGTCGCCACAGTGCCAGTTCCCTGTTTTCTGTTGTTTTTGTGTTTCAGAAGTGATACACAGGAAATATTCTCAGAATTGGACGAAACAAGATCCTGAAGTCTTATTTTGTCCGGGAGCTTCCAGAGATCCGAAGAGAAGTAGGAGAGGGGCCACAGGCCGCCCTCACGCCTGGCTGGCGCGGCCCAGGCCCTGGCCGCGCCGCCATGGTGTGAGGAGGCCTGGGGCCACTCCTGACATCGCCCCTTCGCCTATAAAGACCCCCCGACGGGAAAAACCTAAGTACCCGATCAATTTTCTAGAAACTCATCGCGATCCGCCGCCATCATCGACCCGAGATCGGGAGGGTCCAGAAGCTTTTCCCAGCACCCTGCCGGAGAGGGGAATCGCCACCGGAGGTCTTCTTCATCGCCATGCTTGCCTCCGGAGTGATGAGTGAGTAGTCTACCTTGGACTATGGGTCCATAGCAGTAGCTAGATGGTTGTCTTCTCCACTATGTGCTTCATGTTTAGATCTCATGAGCTGCCCTACATGATTGAGATCACCGTTATGTAATTCTACATGTTTGGTTTGTTGGGATCCGATGAATATTGGTGTTATGATTGAGTTGCTATACTGAAATATATCTTTTGTTATCTCTATGTTGTTTATGATCTTGCATGCTCTCCGTTGTTAGTAGCTATCTTGGCCGAGTAGTTGCTAGTGACTCCAAGAGGGGGTATTTATGCTCGATAGTGGGTTCATGCCTCTATTTAACCTGGGGGAGTGACAGAAACCTCTAAGGTTGTAGATGTGCTGTTGCTACTAGGGAGAAAATAACATTCATATGCTCAAGGGCATATGCTTTGTTTACATTACACACTTTGCTTAATGCAATTATCCGCTGTTCGCAACTTAATACTCATGGGGTGTTCGGACGATATCCCCGTGAGTGGATTATTAGTCATAGATGCAGTTGGATGGCGGTCTATGTATTTTGTTGTAATGCCCAGAGTAAATCTCATAGTGATCTTCTTGACATATCACATTTATCTTTATTCTATCAATTGCCCAACTGTAATTTGTCTACCCAGCATGTGTTATTTATCTTATGGAGAGACACCACTAGTGAACTGTGGACCCCGGTCCTATTTCCATCATATTGCTATCACCTGTTTACTTTACTCGCACTGTTTATTTTACTCCTATACTTCTACTGTTTTCCACTCGATACGCTCATAACCTTTATTTCAAGCAAACCGGTGAGATTGACAACCTCATCGCAAGTTGGGAACAAAGTACTTGGTTGTGTTGTGTGCAGGTTCCGCGTTGCAGCTAGCAAGCAAAGCTTGGACGAGGTGCCATATATAAATTGTCCGAAGCTGTCGCAAACTAGCAAGCATCACCTTTAGTCGCATTGTCTGCTCTTCTCCTGAACGATTAAACCTTGGTTTCTTAACTGAGGGAAAACAACTTGCTATACTCATCACACCTTCCTCTTGGGGTTCCCAACTGGCCGGTTATTTACTTCATCAACCCGGTAGCATCAAGCTTCTTTTCTGGCGCCGTTGCCGGGGAAGAGTGGAAGACTTCTGCGAGGGGAGTTTTCGCACGCACATCTTTTACTTTGTTATTGTTTTGCTTTACCTTATTTATTTTACCTGCATCGTTTTATATCAAAAACCCAAAAAAATTAGAATCCTTGGTAGCTGTTTTTATTTGTTTGCTTTTAGTTTTGCTAAAATGAGTAATCCTGAAGTAGAAGTTCGTAGTTTTAAGCAACAAGGGGGAGAAAGTTTAAAAGATGCTTGGTATCGTATTAACAATGCTCATCATAGGTGTACCAAAAAGCACTCTACCACGATCCTCCTTAGAAATTTTTATGTTGGTATATCTAGTTGGAATAGGTATGTTCTCGATACTCTTACATGAGGTAATTTTCTGGGTACTCCCACTGGAGAAGCATGCACTATAATTGAAAGTTTAGTGGGAATACCACCTATTCATGTCGCTAAAACCGAGACCACCTTGGAGGAGGTGGTAGAAAAGCTCAGCTCTTTAGAGAAAAGTTTGCCAAGTATCCTAGAAAATGCTAGCCGAGTTAGTGAATTAATAGAAAACATTGGTAAGAGAATTATCATTTTAGAGGCTAGCACTACTCTTGATAATCAAAACTTAAGGATTGGTAAACTAGAGGAGTCTATGGAAACTCTTAGCTTAATCTTCTCTTCTCTTAAATTTAAGAAAGAGAAAGTGTTTGTTGGAAAAGAGCAAAAATTTATGTATGTTCCCAAGGTTTCTGCGCTTAAATCTCAACATGTTCTTAAAATTGGTAAGACTCTTAGTTCCACTAAGGGTGACTTGCAGGTTGAATCATCTTCGGGAACTTCCAAAGTGCTTACTGAGGTAAGTGATGCTTCATCACTTGATATTACTTGATTCGCAATTTTCTGCGCCTAGCTCAAAGGCGTTAAAGAAAAGAACTCTTGGGAGATAACCCAATGTTTTATTTTCAGTACCTTTTCTTTTATTTGAGTCTTGGAAGTCATTACTACTGTAATGACCGCTCCTTATCCTTTTTATTTTGTTGTTGTGCCAAGAGAAGCCTCTAATTCGAGTGAGGTAAAGATTTGGGGATGTTGCTGTCCTGAAACTGTTTTTGGTGCTGCACCGTAAAAATTCGTATAAATTCTCTGTATATCTTTTGGACCTGCGATTTCTTGTGCATATGCCCCAGGTTATATCCAAACTTTCGTTAGTTTAACACTTTTTGATTTGAGCAACAGAAAACCCCTCAAAAATTCGACCTTTGTCAGCTGTTCTGTTTTGGCAGATTTCTGCCAATATTTGTGTTTGCCGCTTTATCGCTTTCTTTTGAGTTCTTTTGATCACGGAACTTTTGGGGAAGTTGCTACAGTAGTATTTTCTATATATGTGGTGGTTTTGGGTTGAAACCTGAAGCAAACAGAGGTTGATTATATGTTATGCTACACTAATGTTGCTAATAGATTTGTGTTTAGTTTTGTATGAAGGAAGTTTTCAAGTGTAGGGATTGGAGAATAATGAGATGAGTTGAAGAATGGACAAAATCTCAAGCTTGGGGATGCCCATGCATCACCCCAAGAAATATCCAAGATATACAAGCGTCAAAGCTTGGGGATGCCCCCGAGGCACCCCTTCTTCATCGGCAAAAATCAGGTCACCTTTCAAAACACTATATTTTTATTGCTTCATGCACTATGTGTTTTTCTTGGAGCGTCAGTTGTTTAAGTTTTCTTAGTTAGTTTAGTTTTGTTTGCTGCAATAAATGGTTGGACCCCAACAAATTTCCTTTGGAGGAGATGTACTCGTTTTCATTTGCCAAGAACACTCCGTTTTTCATTCTTACAATTTCACCGGGTGTTCTTCTTTTTCTGCTACTGCTTTTGGTTTTCGTTTTCGCCTTGATTTGCATTCAGACCTTGTCATATCTCTTCATCAAGGTGTATTTTTTTGCCTCTGATCTTTATTGGTTTTCATCAAAAGAGGTGTTTATAAAAATTTCAAATGGTGTTGGAAAAGAAAAAAAGCTTTATGCAAAATAGTGGTACAAGAAGGAGCTTGTGTAGACTGCGGCTTAGGCTTTTTCATGTCGTGCTTGATGTCTTTTTGATGGTATCCTTACTAGTTTTTCTGTAGCATGACTTGTCTCAAATAACTAAGATTGCTTAATGAGCCTTTGAAAAAATCATGCGTTGTTTTTATTGTATGGAAGCATTATTTTGGTTTTCTCCTTGATGCTTTATTTGGGTTGACTTGGCGCATGCTCACACATGTTAGACTCTTACAAAGTCGCCAATAGCCTCTATGATCATTTAGTTTTTTTACTTTTGATGCCATCTTATGCTTCTTTTAATGTCGCTTTGTCGCTTTGCATGATTATGGCCATTATTGCTCTCTTAGTTGGTCGCTCCCAGTCTTTTGCTAGCCCTCGCCTTGTACTGAGTATGAGCTCTACTCGTGCATCCAACTCCTAAAAGCCAAAGTCTTCCAAAGTGTCCACCATACATACCTACTAGCAATTTGCTATTCCAAGTAAATTTGACTTGCTTTTATTTTCTCTTCAAATTAAACTCTTACCAGTGTTATGCGAAATTCGGTCAGTAAAGCTCTCACGAACCGGAAGGCACACTTTACTTTTTCCTGTTCTAATTTTTTTGACATTGTGGTCTCTTATGTTGAGTTGTTATGCTTGCAAGCTGTAAGTTGGAGACTAGCCCAGCCATGTAGTCATGGGCAAGCTTTCAACATTGCACATCTTATTTGAGTTGATATCGTGATCTTTTGTTTATGGATGCCCGCGGTGTGAAATGAATTGGGAATCTTGTGGGGATCATGGAGTTTGTATATGTGTTAGGGAAACGCCGGGCCGCTAATCTAAGCCATGCATAATTCATGGTGGAAATTTGCAGCATACCCATGGTGGACATTCGACGACGCATCTCACAATAAAAAGCTAAACAAATGGCAAATAAAAGAGATGTCGAGGTGTTCATTGTCTGCTTGTCCTGTAATTTTGATGTGGGCTTGTTCCATGTCATCGGGCACGGAGGTACCCCGTTGGCGGTTCTCGATGATACATATATACTTACAATGACAAGAGCCTTGCTTGGGACTCTAAGTAAAGTAGCATGAGGTTTGGGTACTCGTATTCACGGGGCACGAGGTTTTCAACTTATGATTTGTCAAGCATATGCATCATAATTGTTCTCGCATTAACTTTAACCATTCAAGATGCTTATGATGGGGGCAATGAGAGCTCAAAGCCGGTAAGTATCATAATTTTTGAAGGTTATAAAACTTGCAATCACTGCTTCCCTCCGCGAAGGGCCTTTCTTTTACTTTTTTGTTGAGTCACCACCTTCTATCTTTATGCACCATTAAGAGAGCATAGTTGTCATTCTTAGTATAATGTGCATTGTCCCAAAGTTTTCATTGATTGATTCATATTGTTGGTTTCACTTGTTCTTAAATTATTTGTATCTAGTCGCCCTCTTAAACTTGAAGGTGTCCTATGCATTTATGTTTTGCTCTCTTTGAAGGACAAGCTGAAAACCATTTGTATGTTTTTCCTTATGATTTGAACACATGTTTGACTTTCATTGTTTCATTTTCATGATCTTTTGTTTGTGGTCATTTTCATGTGTACAACATGGTTGTTAAGTTTCTATTGTCAAGATTATATCTTCATGCCCATGTTTTAAGTTCTTATGATCCCAGCTCACAAATGCTTACATATATGATCAATATTGTGTAGGTGCATGTCACCTCAAAAATTATTCTTTTGTTATCACTTACCTACTCGAGGACGAGCAGGAGTTAAGCTGGGGATGCTTGATACGTCTCAAACGTATCTATAATTTTTGATGCTCCATGCTTGTTTTTACACCATTTGCCCAATGTTTCATTACACTTCGTGGCACTTTTATGCATTTTCCGGAATTAACCTATTAACAAGTCGCCACAGTGCCAGTTCCCTGTTTTCTGCTGTTTTTGTGTTTCAGAAGTGATACACAGGAAATATTCTCGGAATTGGACGAAACAAGTTCCTGAAGTCTTATTTTGTCCGGGAGCTTCCAGAGATCCGAAGAGAAGTAGGAGAGGGGCCACATGCCGCCCTCACGCCTGGCTGGCGCGGCCCAGGCCCTGGCCGTGCCGCCATGGTGTGAGGAGGCCTGGGGCCACTCCTGACATCGCCCCTTCGCCTATAAAGACCCCCCGACGGGAAAAACCTAAGAACCCGATCAATTTTCCAGAAACACATCGCGATCCGCCGCCGTCGTCGACCCGAGATCGGGAGGGTCCAGAAGCTCTTCCTGGCACCCTGCCGGAGAGGGGAATCGCCACCGGAGGTCTTCTTCATCGCCATGCTTGCCTCCGGAGCGATGAGTGAGTAGTCTACCTTGGACTATGGGTCCATAGCAGTAGCTAGATGGTTGTCTTCTCCACCATGTGCTTCATGTTTAGATCTCATGAGCTGCCCTACATGATTGAGATCACCGTTATGTAATTCTACATGTTTGGTTTGTTGGGATCCGATGAATATTGGTGTTATGATTGAGTTGCTATACTGAAATATATCTTTTGTTATCTCTATGTTGTTTATGATCTTGCATGCTCTCCGTTGTTAGTAGCTATCTTGGCTGAATAGTTGCTAGTGACTCCAAGAGGGGGTATTTATGCTCGATAGTGGGTTCATGCCTCTATTTAACCTGGGGGAGTGACAGAAACCTCTAAGATTGTAGATGTGCTGTTGCTACTAGGGAGAAAACAACATTCATATGCTCAAGGGCATATGCTTTGTTTACATTACACACTTTGCTTAATGTAATTATCCATTGTTCGCAACTTAATACTCATGGGGTGTTCGGACGATATCCCCGTGAGTGGATTATTAGTCATAGATGCAATTGGATGGCGGTCTATGTATTTTGTTGTAATGCCCAGAGTAAATCTCATAGTGATCTTCTTGACATATCACGTTTATCTTTATTATATCAATTGCCCAACTGTAATTTGTCTACCCCGGTCCTATTTCCATCATATTGCTATCACCTGTTTACTTTACTCGCATACTTCTACTATTTTCCACTCGATACGCTCATAACCTTTGTTTCAAGCAAACCGGTGAGATTGACAACCTCATCGCAAGTTGGGAACAAAGTACTTGGTTGTGTTGTGTGCAGGTTCCGCGTTGCAGCTAGCAAGCAAAGCTTGGACGAGGCGCCATATATAAATTGTCCGAAGCTGTCGCAAACTAGCAAGCATCACCTTCAGTCGCATTGTCTGCTCTTATCCTAAACGATTAAACCTTGGTTTCTTAACTGAGGGAAAACAAGCTGCTATACTCATCACACCTTCCTCTTGGGGTTCCCAACTGGCCGGTTATTTACTTCATCAACCCGGTAGCATCAGTCGCGTAAAGTTGGCCTGGACCGCTTCGATCTCACTATGCCGCGCCATAAGAAATACACACCAAGAGGTTTGCAACAAAAAATATCAACGCCCGCAACAAGCATGTTGCGTTCTACTCGTGAAACACATCTACGCATAGATCTAGCTCTGATACCACTGAAGGGTTTCGCAGCATAGTAAATCAAAAATTTCCTACGGATACGAACAAGAAAGCCAAGATCTAATCTAGGAGATGTAATCAACGAGAGAGATAGATGAGATCTTCATACCCTTAAAGAAATCGCACAGCGGAAACTGTTTAACAGAACATGGATGATGTAGTCATACTAGCCTTCTCCTCCTCGCGATCCGATCCGATCCAACACCGCAAGTGGCGACGCCTCCGAGAGATGCACACGTACAGCGCACCAACGACTCCGCCTTCCCGGTCCAGCGAGATATGGTGGAGTAGTAGATAGGATCGACAACACGACGGTGTGGTGTCTATGGTGGAGAGTATGCGCCGACAGGGCTTCGCCTGTTTGCGTGGTGGAAGAAGAACAGAAAAAGGAGGCTTCTGAAACCGGGCAGCGGCTCCGCGGGAATTTGGTCACACGAAACTGGCGACGCACCAATCCTTTTTATAGCCGACCCGTACACATACGTGCAAAGAAAGTTTGACTTTCATGATGATCGGCCACGCTGGCCGTTCCTTGGAGTACACGCCCGTACGCATGATCCATCGCATGGATCAAAGGCCCAAGGCCTTGGTGCTCATCGCTAGCGAGCCAGAGGCTAGCTCCTGGCCGCTCCGATCATTCCGGTCGAGCGAGCCAGCGAGTCCTCGCGGCCGCACCTCTTTTTTCTTTATTTTTTTCTTTCTATTTATTTCTACTAAATAAATAGTGTCAATATTTATTAATTCATATAATTAATAAATACTAATATTTTCCGCCCGGAACAATTCCGTAACTTCCCGAAACGCTTTCACATATGTCCTGAGACTGCCCTAGCGTTGATTTGCGTTAAGTGTGTGACCCTACGGGTTCGAAAATACGTGGACATGATCTCCATCAATAATCAATAGCGGGATCTGGAAATCCATATTGACTCCCACGCACTCAACGATGATCATATCGGATGAACCACGATGTCAGGATTCAATCAATCCCGTATTTATATTCCCTTCGTCTCGCGATATTTTACTCGCCCGAGATTCGATCGTCGGTATCGACATACCTAGTTCAATCTCGTTCACAGCAAGCACTTTACTCGTTCTGTAATCCGATATCACTTTGTGATTAACTCCTTAACCACATGCTTGCAAGCGGTGTTGATATCGATTACCGAGTGGGCCCGAAGTATATCTCTCCGACTCGGGAGGGACAAATTCCATCTCGATACATACAACCCAACAAGTACTTTCCAATCACCTGAGAGACACCTTTATGATCACCCTTTCATAGGATGACGTTTGATGACCTCAAAGCTCTCTTCCGATACTAGGGAGTTGCATTATCTTATGGTCTAAGGAACACAATACATGACATAGGAAAAGCTTCGCAAAGATGAACACAATGACACGATCTAATTGCTGCGCTTTATTTGGGTTTGTACATCACATCATTCTCCTAATGACATGATCTCATTATTAATTGACAACTCATGTCTATGGTTAGGAAACCTTAACCATCATTAATCAATGAGCTAGTCCATAGAGGCGTACTAGGGACACGGTGTTGTTCATAAACCACACAAGTATTAAAGTTTCCGCTTAATACAATTCTAGCATGGAATATAAACATTATCATAAACAAGAATTATAATAATAACATCTTTATTATTGCCTCTAGGGCATAATTCCAACAACAAAATGATGGAGCTTCATGGCAGCAAGATCAAGCCTCTGTGGAGTCAACAATATATCATGAGGAGCAATAGGAAGTTCAAGAGCAGCAACAATGCGCGCAACAATAATACCTCCATAAATAGGTCCCCTAGTGGCTAGGCGACGAGCAATAATAGCACCGAGGTTATACTTCCCACTAACATCAAGAGCGGTAGCTAGAAAAGCTAAATGATAGTTGGAGATATTGCTAGCATTTCCTCTACCAAGTACACTAGTGGCAAGATAGTAAGTAAAATATCTAATAGCTAGGAGTTGAATGTTTCTTATCTTGCCACGCTGTGCTGTGCGGTCATCGTCGTTGGTCACTCCTCGGTAGAGCTCCAACAAATCGGTGGGCTGATTTAGCATCTTCTTTGCCGTCCCAAACATTGGTATACCTAGAATATCACAAAACCTCTCCAAAGACATGGTGATAGACTTGTCATAAATCTTAAATGCAATGGAAGGATTGAAATGAGAGTTAGCGGATTTAAAGCTTTCAACAAAAATCTTTCTGAGAATAGCATATTGATTACTCTCATCCATCATGTATGTAGTCAATCTAACCCTGTTAATAAGGAGCAAGAAATCATCAAGAATCCCTGCATCACGCAAAAAGTTAGCACAAGGGAAGGTGGATAGATGCGCATCTCCATCGTCTCCCTCAAGGTTTGGTGACATAAGATTTTCATTGTAGGATATCCTATATTGAGCAGTGGATCTTGAAGGCCTTGATGACCTTGGTGCTTCTCTTTCAAACACTTCTCCATAGGTGTAGTTATCCATGTCCCTTTTCTGAAATTTTTAACAAACCTCATAAAATATGATTTTGAGACAAACAAATATAGGGAACTACTATAGGGAGTAACTAGAGGGCTAACATGCATCAAAATAACATTTCTAAGCAATAGAACAAGCATGCAAACTCATTTCACCTGTCACCTATAGAGCTAAAATACTCAAGAAATACTTCACTAATCAAAATTGTACTTGGACAATCGGAGGAGTCACATACCGGAGAACAAATGCTCCAAATCTCAGCAACAATGATGGGCTGAGCAAGGAGATCGTAAAATCAAGATGAAGAGCAGCAAGAACTCGAGTTTGAGCAGGTGTGTCGTTGTTTTCAGGAGAGAGAAAGAGCTGGGGAGGAAGAGATAAGTGAGAGGCCAGGAGGGCCCCCCTCACCATAGGTGGGCGCGGCCAGGCTTGGGCCATGCCCCCTGGTGGTGAGGTGGCATGGCAGGTCCCCCTGAGGTCTCCCAGGTGCCTCTCTGCCCCATTTTTGACATAAAAATTTAAAAAGATTTTTCTGGAATTTTTTGAGAAACTTTATTTTCGATGATTTTTCAGAAAAATGATAGGAGAATAAAACTCAGGAAAACAATGGTGGAGCGATAGAAAGCAAATCAAAACCAAGTATGCAGTGGCTCTAAAATATTCTAATCATTTAACTAACAAAGGGAACAAAAATAAATGAACAAGTAAATATAAGTGAGGTAGAGTAAATGCGGTGAAAACGAAGTTTCGTTCATCTAAAATCACTTTGTTAACAAGGTTGATCAAGTCTTGTTACCAAACTAACTTTATATGAGGCAAAACTTGGCATTTCACTATGTGCTTATGTTACCTCGACCTTGATAGGCAGTCCCAATCATAACAATTTTATATTCTTCCTTGGGCTTTTGCTCTGAACAAATAATTTGACCAACTCGAATGGTCTCAACATGCTTGATTGAATTTAGAGCGTTCTTTCTATCAATCTTCTTGGGAAAATAGACCGTGTACTCTTTGTCATTAACATTAAAAGTTACTTTTCCTTGATTGCAATTAATAACAGCACCTGCAGTGTTTAGAAAAGGTCTTCCAAGAATAATAGACATATTATCATCTTCAGGCATTTCTAACACAACAAAGTTAGTTAATATCAAACAACTGTTAGCAACTTGAACAGGAACATTTTCACATATATCAATAGGAATAGTAGTAGACTTATCAGCCATCTACAAAGATATATCAGTCGATACCAATTTTTCTAGATCAAGTCTCTTATAGAGAGAAAAAGGCATGACACTAACTCCAGCTCCCAAATCACATAAAGCAGTTCTAACATAGTTATTTTTAATGGAGCAAGGAATAGTTGGTATACCTGGATCTCCAAGCTTCTCCGGGACTTTACCATCAAAAGAATAATTAGCAAGTAGAGTGGAAATTTCCTCATTAGGAATCTTCCTTTTATTAGTAACAATATCTTTCATATACTTTGCATAAGGAGGCATTCTAATAGCATCTGTCAAAGGAATTTGCAGAAATAAAGGTTTCATCCATTCACAAAACTTGTTGTAGTGTTCTTCTTCCTTAGACTTGTGTTTCTTACCAGGAAAAGGCATTGGTTTCTGTACCCAAGGTTCTCTCTCATTACCATGCTTGTTGGCAATGAAGTCTTCTTTGGTGTACTTTGCATTCTTATCTATCTTTTCTGGTTCCTCTTCAACTTCTTCTTTATCGGAAGCATCACCTGGTTCAGTTTCAGCATCAGAAATAGAAACACTGTTAGGATCTTTACCTGCTTCAGAGGATTCTGCAGTTGTTTTATGCTTCTTCTTCTTCTTCTTCTTCTTCTTCTTGGAAGGAATATCATCTCTTGAAGTGCACTGAGAATCTTGCTCGATCCTCTTAGGATGTCCTTCAGGATATAAGGGGTCTTGAGTTGTAGCACCTCCTCTTGTGTGTATTTCACATGCTTGTTTTTCTCTTGCAGCATTAACTAGCAAGTCTTTTTGCACCTTGGTAAGCTGATCAATTTGAGTCCGAACCATTTGAAAATATTTAACAAGTATCTTCACATCATTGGAGGTTCTCTCCACAATATCCTGCAACTTGTTAATAGATCTAGAATTTTCCAACAAATGATTCTACACCATTCTATTAAAATTATCTTGCTTAACAATAAAATTATCTAACTCATCTAAGCATTGATCAGGAGGTTTAGAGTAAGGAATATCTCTATCATCAAAACGTTGGAGAGAATGTACCTCAATAGTAGATGAGTGAGGGATTGGCTTACCTAATTCTTCTATAGGAGGTAAATTCTTCATATCTCCAGCCTTAATACCTTTCTCCTTAAGAGATTTCTTGGCTTCCTTCATAAGTTCATCATTTAATTCAATCATTCCTCTCTTCCTCGGTGTCGGTTCTGGGACTGGCGCAGGTGTTGGTGCTGGTGTTGGCTCAACTAGAGTCCAATCATCATGATTCCAGCTTATTTTAGCCATTAATTCTTTAGCTTCAGCCAGAGTTCTTTCCCTGAAAACACAACCAGCACAACTATCCAAATATGACTTAGATTCATCAGTTAGTCCATTATAAAATATATCAAGGAGTTCATTTTTAGGCAATAGCTCTTTAGGCAAAGCTCTAATTAAAGAACAAAACCTTGTCCAAGATTCAGGCAATATCTCTCCTTTTCCCTGTTCAAAATCAAAGATTTTCTGCACAGCAGCATGTTGAGCACTAGCAGGAAAATATTTCTAAAAGAAAGCATTAACCAAAGCAATAGGACTATGAATAGATCTAGGAGACAAGCTATTAAACTGTCGATGAATTTCGTGTCGCAAGAACACGGGGTACCACGCGACGGACCCAAAGGATTCGAACGCAGGGGGCTGAACGTGTGAGATCTTAGATCGCAACGAAACACGGTGACGGAAGGCTCGAGTGTCGAATGCGCTACGCACTGCAGAGAGAGACGCCGAGCTTACCTAGGTTCAGGGCCCTCGTGGTGAGGTAAAACCCCTACTTCCTGCCTTCTTGTATTGCAACGCGACACCTCGCGAGGAGTACAAGGCCTTGGTTACAAAGCTCTAGTTGGCCAGAGGTTGAAGAACCTGCGTGCCCAACTAGCAGCCTGAAGAAGATGAAGATTTTATCAGACCGGATCCGACCCCGGATCCCACCTCGGATCCGACCTCGGATCCGACCTTCGATCCGACCTCCCCCTAAGGGAGGGCTTCCCCCTCCTTTTATAGCGCCAAGGTCCTCCTTCCCCTTATCTTCTTGGGGAAGGGGTTGCCACACACGGCCAAGGAGGGAGGACAGCTGTAGACTATGCTCTTCTGTAGACTTGGTCTTCGTAGGGTAGCGGCGCCGGTCCACAGGAGTGGGTGGAGGAGGCTGACGTCCTCCTCTGGCGCCCTGCACCGTCCAAGCTATATTTAGGAGGGTGGCCAACTGCCACTGTGCCGCTTTGGGCAGGCACAGCGAAAGTTGGTCTCCTCCCTGTCGGGGGTAGCGTGGGCGGTACGCGGTCTTCTGCCCGTTATCTTCTTGATGTGCACGCAAACGTGCTGAGCTGTCGTGGGTGTGCGTCATCTCCTCACCAGCAGGGGCTCGTGAGGAGGTCTTCTGGTCCTTAGTGGTTTCCGTCGTCGTTCTCCTCACGAGGCGCCTCCTCGTGAGGGTCTTCTCCGTAGCGAAGATTGTTGATTCTCCCCTGGGCTGAAGATGGGCCGATGACGGGGCCCAGGAGCAGGTGGACCGGGATACCCCGGTATCCAGAACACCGACCGTAGCCCCCGGGAGCCCGGCCCACGACGCGCCCTCTTGAGGAAGCGAAGGGTCGGGGGCCCCCGAAGCTGCTGGGCCCTCCAACGGCACGCGTCAACTGCGCAGTCAGAGGACCATGTGAAGAAGCGGAGATCGTGGGCACGTGGCACCCTCGCAACTGGCGGAGCGAAGCGGCGTGGGGGTCGTGCGTAGTGGGGCAACGGGCGTTTTTCGAACCGTCGCGTCAAGGCCGACGCTTCGGAAACCGCGCCCTGGCTGCCCCCCTTAAAAGCTTGGCAGAGAAGGCTCCTTCCCCTTTCACACAGCACACCGCCGCCGCCACTTCCCTGCCGAAGATCTTGAGCACCGAATCCCTTCTAGCTTTCAATCTCCCCGCTGCACCTCGCCCCCGCCCAGAGCAATGGCACCGCGCCGGGCCATCGGAGCAGCGAGGTCTTCCGGAGCGGCGCCGCGACCGGCGGCGCCCCTGCTTGAATCCCGCATCAAGAGCAGCCGCGAGCTCTAGACCGTCCGAGAGATGGTCGGGAGCAACAAAAACGAGTGGGGCGCCACCCGCATCTGGCACGGCCGCGCGCCGCGGGACACTCTGCCCGCGACGGCGCAGCCCTTCTTCCTCTTCTCCGTCTTCGCCGGCCTGCTGCCGCCGTTCTCCCCCTTCTTCCTGGCGATCCTGGAGACCTACGGGATCCAGGCCATCCACCTGCATCCCAAGTCTGTCACCTTGCTGGCAGTCTTCGCCTACGCCTGCGAGGCCTGGATCGGCATCAAGCCGTCGGTGGCGTACTTCCGCCACCTCTTCTCCCTCCGGTCCTCTGGGCTCAACCAGAGTTCCGGATGCGTCTCCTTCATCGCCACCGCCGGGACAGAGGGCGACTTCATCGACCTGAAGTGGATGAAGAAAGTCGAGGACTTCCGGAGCCGCTGGTTCTTCGTCGACATCCTCGAAGAATCGGAGCTCTTCCTCGTGACGGGGATCCCTCCCGTCAAGCTCACCACCTGGGCCAGCGAGGCCCTGCCGGAGGAAGCCCTGAAGACGCTCCGCCCGCGGATCTGAGATCTCCGGAAGGCCGGTGTCACAGGGACCATGGTCGGGGTGGAGTTTGTCACCCGACGCATCGCCCCCCTGCAGGACCACCGCCGGGAGATCTGGATGCACAGGTCCGGAGACGACCTCAGGCTCCACATAGGCGAGCTCAACGCCGACGCTCGGGAGGAGGTAATAAGAGCCTTCTTCTCTTCTGCTGCCATCCCCGCCATCCCGCGCAATGCCCTCCCGATCTATTGCCTGGGCGCTCGGGAGATTAGTCGCGTTACGGCGGGGGTCTTGAAGTTCAATGCCTGGGGTCCGTTCCTTGCCGATGGCGTCGTGCCTGGTCCCCTCCCGAGCGCGCCAGCGGCAAGCTCGGAGCAGGACTCGGCAGTTGGGGAGCGGGGCCCTCGGCCTCAGGAGACGACGACGACAGCGACGACGACGCGGAGTCCGGTGGGCGGCTGGTCCGCCGGAGGCGTCCTGAGGGCACCGTGGTGCTCTCAGATTCCTCCGACGATGACTCCTCCTCGCCAGACCAGCCCACCGGGGGAGATGCCGACGCGTCCTCCTCACAAGACCTGGAGGAAGAAGGGCGCCGAGCCCGCCTGGAGGCGGAGCGCCGCTCCAAGTTCAACGATGAACGGGCCAGCCGGAACCCCGAGGCCGGGACCTCCCGAGGGAAGAAACCGGCGGGCGAATCCTCCGCGCCCCCGCCCCCACCTCCCTCCCTCCCGAGCAAAAGAGGATGGGTGGAGCGGGACGCCTCGTGAGTGTTCCTGCACAAAAACTTTTACCTTTTTGCCTTACCTTTCCCCTGACCTCATCCCCTTACCCCTTCCTCTCCAGGGACGCCGAGGAGAAGAAGGAGGAGAAGAAGAAGAAGAGGAAGAAGAGGAAGACCAGCCAGACCACGCCGGGCCCTGACCCGGCGGCCACGACCACACCGGCGACGCCGCCGCGCGCCGCCGGAGAAGAAGAGGATCGCGCGTCCGCAGACGCGCAGTCCGCCCCGGGAGCCGCCGCGGCTCCCGGCACGACCGAGCCCCCTAGCGCAGGGGGCACACCAGATACGATGGGGGCAGCTCCTGCTGCCCCCTCTGTTGCCAGCACCACAACCACCCCGGAGGCACCTCCGGCGCGAACCGCCGCACCGCCCAGCTCGGGGACAGCCCCCGAGCCCAGGGGGACGACCTCTATCGCGCCAGAGCCCTCCAGGGCGGCATCGCCTCCCCTGCTGGAGATACTGGGGAGGCCCGCGAGGATCGCCGCCGAGCCCCACGCCGACGACCCATGGGAGAGGGTGCTTGCGGCCGCGACCGGCGCCCTCCGCGACGAGGTCGCCAGGGCGCGCTCCGCCGAGCAGGCGCAGATCGACGAGGGCTGGGCCCTCCTGCACCAAGCCACGGAGAGGTGTCGCCTCCTGGACCAGCGCGCCGCCGAGCGCCGCGAACGAGCGAGGAAGGAGGCCGAGGAGATCCGCGCCAGCGCGGTTGAGGAGGCTGAAGAGGCCCTGGCAACTGCCAGGGAATCGGTGAGGGGAGTCCTGGCCAGGGCGCACGAAGAGGCCATGAAGATTGTCTCCGAAGCGCGCCAGAAGATTCCCCCCACCGTCGGGCCTCCCAACCCAGCCTTGGCTGGGGAGGAGGCCAAGCGGGCGGCTCAGCACCTCCTGGACCAGGCCACGACGAACGCCGACGGCCTTCTCGCCAACGCCCAGCGGAGGCTGGAAGAGGTTGAGGAACGGGAGGCCCTCCTCCACGCTCGTGAGGAGAGCGCTGACTCCCAGGCGGAGAGCCTGAGCCTACAAGAGGCTGGGCTCGCCGTCCGAGAAGCGGAGGCTCGCGAGCGCGAGCGGGGACTTCGCCTCCGAGAGGAGCAGCTCCAAGCCCTCGAGGACCGGCTCAACAGGGAGCGGGAAGCCCTGGAGAGCCGGGAGGTGATGACCAGCCAGACCACCGCCGAGCTGGCTCGGCAACAGGAGGCGCTGAACCAGCGCGAGGCTTCCCTCCAGGCGAAGATGGACCAGATGCTGAACCAGCGACGGGTCAACATGGAGCAGGAGTTCAAGCGGAAGCGCAAAGAGACCACCGAGGCGTGCCGCGCGGACTTCCGCTCCAAAAACGATGCCGCCCTTCTGATGTACAAGCAGAAGCGCGAGGCCCTGGAACGCCGGGTCCGCGACATGGAGGCCGAGCTGAAGGGAGCGCACGAGATGCGCCAGGGCGCCGAGAACGCCCTTGCTGAAGCCGATGCCGCCATCGCCGCGCTCCGGCGCGACGTGCAGAGGCTTGAGGAGGAGAACTCGGCGTCGGCCCTGCAAGGCGTGGAGATGGCCGGAGAGCTCCAGGAGCTTAGGGACGCTGAAGAGGAGGCAAACGTGCTGCGGAGGCAGCGGGTGCAGATGTTCCGCGGGTTCTCAGCCCGCGTCATGGCGGCGGCGCACCGCCTGGGCATCCACGAGCTGAACCTGCCCACTGTCCCTGAGGACGACGGGTCGATCCTGCGCTTCTTCAGCCAGCTGGCTGAAGAGCTGGACGGCGCATCGGCGAAGGTCCTGGATCTCATCGACGCCGAGTGCCGGGAGCTGCTGGGGCTCGCGGGAACGAGGATCTTCTCCAACATCCAGCGCCTCCGCCCCGACCTCAACCTGGAAGAAGTACTGCGGAGGCCGCCGCCCCCGCCGCCCGGAGCTCCTGACCGCGCAGCGGAGGCCAGGGCAGGGCGATTGCACTTTGCCCTTCGACGGCTACAGGCCCTCTACGCCCGCCCTGGAGCGTCCGCCCCGAGCTCCTCCAGCGGCGAGGGCTCTGGCTCCACAGAATCCGGCAGCGGAGAGGCGACGGACTCCAGCGAGGGGACGTCCTCAAGCTCCAGCGATGGCGCCGACGACGACGGGGGCGACGCAGCGGTCGCCCAGTAAGCTCCTCTTAGACCTCCTCTAGAAGAACTAGCTTAGCTGCACACTTCGCAGCTGTCAGACATTGCCCTTCTGGGCCAGTTTAAGTTGTAATCGTACTTAAGGCGTTGATCGCCAAATGGTCCTTGTTTGCACCCTTGCACATTTTTCCTTGTCTCGCCTTTGTCTGGGGAATGCTCTACGCCGTTCGGGGGCCAGCCTCCGAGCGGGACAGCAGCCTAACGCTTAGTATGCAGCTCGTGGTGCAAGGCTAGCGGGCACTGGCGCTCCAGAGGTGACTGTAATGGCATATAGGACTATCTCCCTGCAGCCCCCCAGGCGTCCAAGCACAACAAAGGCGATCCCAGGAGAAGAGCCACAAGGCCGCAGACAAGGACAGCAGGAAACTTAGAGAAATCTACACAGATTGTGCGACTCTCACGCGCTCATGCGCCTTCGTGCGAGTGTCGCTCGAGAGGAGAGAGCACCATGGATCGTATGAGGTGACTGTAGCGGGTCCCTTCCCGAGTCAGAGCTCGATCCGTTCTGGGTTTTGTGGGCCTGCTGTTTTCCGGGCAAAGGCCCCAGCGCGGACACCGTGCTCCGGCTCTTTCTCGAAAGGCAATCGAGCGAAAACTCACGTTCGTGTTAAGCCGTAGTTGGTTGACCTCGCGAGACTGGCGAGGCCAAGGCAGACAAATCTTAAAGATTTAGGGAAGAGTAATAACAAGTGAAACCACCGTTACACTTTGTTCCTTGCGTAGATGAAAGACTCCGTTTCCTCAGGCGAAGGCAAAGGGGGTGACGATCCTTAAGCCCCCTTGCCCTGTTTTCATGCTCCTGGGGACGGGGCCATCGAGGACGGCGTAGGCCTACGCGTCCTCTGGCTCAGGTCCCAGGGATGCGTATTTGTTGAGGAAGCGCTCGCAGAGGTCCCTCCAGGACAAGATGGATCTTGGCGGTAGCCCACAGAGCCACCGGCGAGGCTTTCCCTTTGTAGCCATCATGAACCAATTGGCCATGACACGCCCATCGCCTCCAGCCGCCCGAACACTGGCCGCGTATTGCTGTAGGAACTCCACAGGATTGGAGGTCCCATCGTAACGCGCATTAGTGTCCGGCTTGAAGCGAGGCGGCCATGCCGCATGACGAAGAGGGCCGGCGAGCGCCGCGAAGCCCCCAAAGCCGATGTCGCCGATCTCTGGCTCGCCCTCTCCGATGGCCTCCAGGCCATCGAGGACTTGGAGACGTTCTCGGCGACGACTTGCGTAGACAGCGCGAAGGCGAAGACGGTGATGACGATCGTCACCCATGTCGACGCAGATCTTGAAGAAGACACACCACAGCCCCCTACCTGGCGCGCCAAATGTCGATGGATTTCGTGTCGCAAGAACACGGGGTACCACGCGACGGACCCAAAGGATTCGAACGCAGGGGGCTGAACGTGTGAGATCTTGGATCGCAACGAAACACGGTGACGGAAGCCTCGAGTGTCGAACGCGCTACGCACTGCAGAGAGAGACGCCGAGCTTACCCAGGTTCAGGGCCCTCGTGGTGAGGTAAAACCCCTACTTCCTGCCTTCTTGTATTGCAACGCGACACCTCGCGAGGAGTACAAGGCCTTGGTTACAAAGCTCTAGTTGGCCAGAGGTTGAAGAACCTGCGTGCCCAACTAGCAGCCTGAAGAAGATGAAGATTTGATCAGACCGGATCCGACCCCGGATCCCACCTCGGATCCGACCTCGGATCCGACCTTCGATCCGACCTCCCCCTAAGGGAGGGCTTCCCCCTCCTTTTATAGCGCCAAGGTCCTCCTTCCCCTTATCTTCTTGGGGAAGGGGTTGCCACACACGGCCAAGGAGGGAGGACAGCTGTAGACTATGCTCTTCTGTAGACTTGGTCTTCGTAGGGTAGCGGCGCCGGTCCACAGGAGTGGGTGGAGGAGGCTGACGTCCTCCTCTGGCGCCCTGCACCGTCCAAGCTATATTTAGGGGGGTGGCCAACTGCCACTGTGCCGCTTTGGGCAGGCACAGCGAAAGTTGGTCTCCTCCCTGTCGGGGGTAGCATGGGCGGTACGCGGTCTTCTGCCCGTTATCTTCTTGCTCTGCACGCAAACGTGCTGAGCTGTCGTGGGCATGCGTCATCTCCTCACCAGCAGGGGCTCGTGAGGAGGTCTTCTGGTCCTTAGTGGTTTCCGTCGTCGTTCTCCTCACGAGGCGCCTCCTCGTGAGGGTCTTCTCCGTAGCGAAGATTGTTGATTCTCCCCTGGGCTGAAGATGGGCCGATGACGGGGCCCAGGAGCAGGTGGACCGGGATACCCCGGTATCCAGAACACCGACATAAACCAAGTTTTAGCTGCACCTTTCAACGAGAAAGGAAAAATCTTAGCAACAAAGTAAGTGCGAAGCTTAATATCATCAGAAAAAAATTACTCAAAGTAGAAAGCTCATTCATGTGCTCCATAGCACTTTCATTCTCAGTACCACAAAAAGGCTCTTTCTCAACAATAGATATATAAGATAAATCTAAAGAGAAATCATAATCCTTGTCCCTAATATCTATGGAAGAAGCAGCAAACTTAGGATCAGGAGACAATTTATATCTAACAGCACGTCTCGCTAAAAGTTCCTTAACAGCTTTAGCATCACGAGTAGCACGAGCTTTGGCAATAAAATCATCGTCAAGCTCAATATAAGCATCATCAAAATCATCAGTAGGACATTTCCTAGACTCAGGTGAACTAACAGGTGTAACAGTGATGTTTCCCATCTTAGCTCTAGCAAATGTAGCATCTAAAAATGAACCTAGTGAACCACTCTCATCAAGCACAGTAGAAGCATCATCTAAATTATCAGTGGCATTTTCAAACTCAGTAGAAGTAGTAGCAGTAGCGTGGGCATGTGGTGGTGTAAGCAACTTACTCATAACAGATGGTGAATCAAGAGCAACAAAAGTGTTCAAAGTCGTACCTCTTCTTGTAGTGGATGGCAATATAGGAACTTTTCCATCATGAGGTTTACCCATGATGAAAGGATTGTGGCGAACAATATGAATCCCAAGTGAATTTACAAATAAAGCTATGCTCCCCGGCAACGGCGCCAGAAAATTGTCTTGATGACCCACAAGTATAGAGGATCGCAACAGTCTTCGAGGGAAGTAAAACCCAAATTTATTGATTCGACACAAGGGGAGCCAAAGAATATATGTAAGCCTTAACAGATAAGTTGTCAATTCAGCTACACCTGGAAACAGTCTTGCTCGCAGCGGTTTATCAGTAGCAACAGTTTTATAGTGGTGATAGTAGTGAAACAGTAACAGCAGTAGTAGAATAACAGCAGTAATAGTAGCAATAGTAAACAATAGGATGGAATATTGTAGGCATAGGGATGGATGTACGGGCGTTGCATAGATAAAATAATTCATGAAATCAGTGAGACATGGGCATTGCAGATAAATAATGTAAAGCATCCTAGTACTAACAATCATAGGCATGTGTTCCGTATATAGTCATACGTGCTCGCAATGAGAAACTTGCACGGCATCTTTTGTCCTACCAGCCTGTTGCAGCAGGGCCTCAAGGGAAACTACTGGTAATTAAGGTACTCCTTTTAATAAAGTACCGGAGCAAAGTATTAACACTCGGTGAACACATGTGATCCTCACATCATAGCCATCCCCTCCGATTATCCCATTTTCTGTCACTTTGGGGCCTCGGGTTCCGGACAACAATATATGCATACAACTTGTAGGTAAGACCATAAACAATAAGTATCATCATAGAAATAATAACAAGTTCAGATCTGAAATCATGGCACTCGGGCCCAAAGTGACAAGCATTAAGCACAACAAGGTACAACAATGTCATAAGCACTAATAGAAGATATTAGGCACTATGCCCTAACAATCTCATAGCAAATTACATGAATGATCTCATCCAATCCCTACCATCCCCTTCGCCTACAACGGGAATTACTCACACATGGATGGGGGAGTCATGGATGGTTGATGGGGAGACGTCGGTGATGATGGTGATGAAGATCTTCTCCAAATCCCTGTCCCGGCAGGGTGCCAGAACGGAGTTTCTGGTTCTGAATCGCGGTTTCTGATGGCGGCGGCGTAGCGGAAGTTTATCTGGGAAAAACGCCGAACTCCCGCTGTTTTCAGGTCAGAGGGTATATGTAGGCGGAAGGAGGGGTCGAGGCGGGCCGCGCCCCCTGGTGGTGAGCCCAGGCCGCTGTCCCCCTTCGTCTCTCCTTCTGACTCCGTGGGTCTTCTGGCAAAATAGAATTTTTACAATATTTTTCGCGATTTTTCCTGAAAGTTGGATTTCTGCACAAAAACGAGGCACCAGAGCAATTCTGCTGAAAACAGCGTTAGTCCGTGTTAGTTGTATTCAAAACACACAAATTAGAGGAGAAATAATAGCAAAAGTGTTCGGGAAAGTAGATACGTTTTGGACGTATCAATCCCTAGCAGTACCTTTATTTATTTTGCCAACGTAAGTTGTTTTGAATAAGAAACACCACATATAAACATGTCAAATATTACCCGTGGAAGTAATGGACAAAATTCCGTTAAAAAGACAATGGCAGAAACATGATTATTTTCTTACTTAAAATTATCTATCCACATAAATATTTTCTTCATTATTAATTAAGAGATACATATTATTATCTAAGAAAATATAAAAATGTACTCTAGATTTTTAAGTATAAGTACATACGTGCTTTGCACGTGCAATATTACTAGTAAATAATAGGAAACATGTCTATGCGTTGCGACGGGAGAACAAAATCTAACGTGTTAAAGGTGTACGCACCAGGGGTGGACCTAGAGTGATGATCTAGTGTCCACCAATATATCCTCCATAATTTTCATTTGAAATTGGGGGGGGGGGGTCACTCACTATAAGAACATGTAATGTATCAGAGGAATTTGGTTTGGACCCCGTGCCCTCTAACACCGGCTAGTTCAACCTAGGTCCGCCCTTGGTACGCACTAAGGGCGCGTTTGGCATCCTGCATGATGGTTGGTGGGCTCGTATGAATAGAGAAGATTCCTTTTTTCATGGGCATCCAAACAAGCGGGGTCTCACCAAGGTGGCCAGCGCGGTGTGTAAAGCACCCTCCATATAGGCCCTGAGGATACCTCTGAATCGAGCGTTTCCACGGAGTCAGGCTCGTCTCTGGCTCCAGTGAGCCAAAAATGGTCAACACCTATACCAAGACTCGCTTCTCCTCACCCTCGTTTAACTTTCTCTCTCCTTCCTTTAAACAACTCCCTCATAAGCTCTTCATAGTACCACAATCATAGATCGTTGAAGCATGTGTTCTACATGAAAAAGATGCACCTCGACGAGGGGAATCCATTCTGACCATCCGTTTCGAGTTTCATTTGGTGTAAGCTTCAATTTTGTTTGAAACTGATTTGACCGAATTTTGTCAAATTCGTCGCACATGAGCCGCCGTTTAAAATTTCCTTTGCCGAGTAGCTTCACCACACTGTTCCACACAACTTTCGTGTTGTAAGTTTTTGTTTTGATGATCATAGAAAATATGGTTTGCATCTCTCTTGTATACTGCAATGGTGTACATATGTGTGTTCATCATCTTTGGAATGAAGGTGTTCATACTTGTCGCTGTAGTATAGATCGTCAGAGTGCGGCGCGGTGCGGCGCGATAGACTCGTCGGCATTGGTGGCTATCGGCGGTGAACACCGACGCGGCGGGACAGACTCACCGGCTACGGTATCACGGCGGCGTCAGCCCGGCATCTTCACAGTGGCCGTACACTGTTCTTGTTAGCATAACCATAGTTCGTTTAATCGTGTGCTCTACATGAAAAAGATGCACCTCAACGAGATGAACTCATTCTGACTATCTGTTTTGAGTTTCGTTTGGTATACATCTTCAATTTTGTTTGAAAGCGTTTTGAACGAATATGTCAAATTCATCGCACACGGTCCGTCGTTTAAAATTTTCTTTCATGAGTAACTTCAGCGCATCGTTTCACACAACTTTTATGTTGTAAGTTTTTTGTTTCGGTGGTCATAGGTAATTCTATCTCCATCTCTCTGTATACTGGAAGGAGTACGTATGTCTGTTTCTCGTCTTCATGCTAGTAGTTTTCGCATAAATCAACCAGGCATGGCGCAAGGATACTGACTCACTGACTCACCGTCTTTGGCGGCTACCAGTGGTGAGCGGCGACGCCGCGCGATGGACTCATCGGCTTTGATTGTTACCGGTGGCGAGCAGCGACATGAAGGCTGCGCCTAGCCATTGTCTGACAGTGACGTGGTGTGTATGGTAAGCACACCATGGTGAGACTACAAATGAGACTGCAGGCATCCAAACAACTGGATCAAAGTGGCTCCAGAAATGCAGCCACAATGTATCATAGGCTACCAAACGACACCAAAAAAATTACCAAAGACATAGTTGCATTGCATGGTGCGACACAGGCCCCCAGCGCATGGCCCCAGGGAGCCAAAAAAGACCCCCAGGTAACCAATCGCACCCTAAGTTCACCTTGCGTGCTGGCGTCGGCTGCCGCCACTACCCCCTCTTCCTACCGCTTCAACCAGGTTACTCAATACACATCTTGTTTGATTTTTGGATCAAAATTCAGGTTGCATTACTCACTACCGAGATAGACCATACAACCTAATAAAAAACAAATACAATTTGTGTTGTCTGGTTTTTGCCATCTAGCTCGAGCTAGTTTTTTCCGCCAGTGTGTCTGTATCATTTTGTGATAGCTCAGATGAACATGATTTTTATACCTAATAATAAAGGACGTAAGGTGATTCTCCTAAGTCGAGGTTTCCCATGATTTTGTCGAGTTCTTCGGTTTTGTCTTTCATGCTTTCCATCGTCTGGAAGCTGACCGGCGAGTTTATCTCGTTGGAAGAGCCTACCGATGATTCTGATATTGACATTGTCACGGTTTTTGCTGCCGACGGATCTGATTTTGTCGGATCTGAAAGGCGAATCGAACCTAAGGAACCGGCGCAAAAGTTCAGACTTCCAATCGTCAGGTCCATCTCCTGATTCGAGCTTGCAAAGACCGGAGTAAGGGTTGGTGGATGAGGTTGAAAATCTACGGTCCCAAAGGATATTTGGTTTCCGTCGGCTTTCAATTTGCTGCTGGCTAAAAGCGAAAAAGTCGTCGAATTCATGATTCCAACGCCCAAGATCCCCACGGTCGTCGCTAATTGACGAGGGTTAACTCGGGAAATGTCCTAGATGAAGGACTTAGGATCGGGGGAATAGGGCGTCGGATGAACTCAAAGGTAAAGATTAGTCAAACAAGGCGAGGTTTGGTGTGTGTCAAGAATAAGCATGGTAATCAATTGGCTCAATCTCAATCTGACTCTGGCCGGCCTCTCCTGGCCCCTATATATAGGTGGTCAGGTCTCGAGGGACCGATCGGGTTCAATATAAACTACAATGTCTGTATACGATGTTATCTCGTATTTCGACTACATCTATGCTTAGGCCTCCCTAACGGGCCTCAGGGGTACCAAGATAATGGGCCTTATTAGCTATACCCTTGTCAATACCCGAGCTCATTTACTTATGCAATTTACTTTGATAGCTTTCATGTTTGAAGTTATATACCTTGGTATCACATAGTTGCTTATCTTTTTTAGCATAAAATGTTGGTGCACATAGATGATTCTAGTTTATTTAGGTTTTGCATACTTGAAAAAAATAAATGTTAACTTTATTTCGTATTTGTCAAGCCTTTCATAAAAGTTTTAAACTGCCTATTCATGCCCCCTCCCCCTCTAGGCGACATCCGTGTCCTTTCAATTGATATGAGAGGAAGGTCTCTTATTTAAGAGCCCCACATAATCCGCTGATCGGCTCTGTGTGGGTGGTCTGGATTCTCCGCCACATGGGATAGGCGATGGCACGTCTAAGGCGCTGCTCTGTAACATGATCTTCCGTTGATCTTGTTTTTCTTTATTAGCTTTGTAATAATTGATTTTGTGCATCGTCGATGTGTTAAGTAGTTTTTGATATTGTGTTGATGCAGACACTAAGTAAATTGGTATCTTTTTATATTAATATATTCCGTTTATTACAAAAAATGTAATGGAGCCTCTTGTCTTTAGGAGGCGCTCTCTGTTTCGAAATCTAAGAAAGAAATATGTATGACTTTGGGAGCTACGTATGATCAACTAGTTAGCAAGAGGAAAGCGAAGCAATTTGTTGTAACTAGTGGGGGGCAATTTATTTGACGACATACTTTGAAAGGTACAATACCATTTACTCACTCATTCCCAATTATCGAATTCAATATATTACACTGAGCTCAAAAACAAAATATTGAAGTAGACCGGATATTGAGACATAAAATAAGTTTTAGTTGACACTCTCCAAATATGTAAAAGCAGTGCGTCGGTCATTAGGAAACCCGCTGTGAGTGTTCCATCTAGAACACCCCTACGGGGCAAAAACCTAATAACATGACAACCCAAAACTGTAAAAGTATGAGGAAATACATTGTATTACAGTCTACAAACATAGACATTAAGACATCATGTATACCTCGGTTATTTTCTTTGCTCACTTGCTCAACGGTGCTCTGCAGCTACATATTCTCATCTGTCGTCGCCTTTTCTTCGATGTAATTATGTTTGCTCAACTCCAACGCTGGTTTGTTCGGGTGCATATAGACACGTTCTCTGATAGCAGACTCCATCGCATCCACCTCCGAAACGCCAGCACCTTGGCAATCGATATTGACATAGACTTGCTTCAGAGCGGAGATATTGTTGAGACCAACATCAAAGCCTTGTTGCGCCTGATTCTTGGCTAACAATTTGAAGGAGACGTGAAGCTTTCGGAGCTGTGGCATAGCTGCTGCCTCTTCGAACACCAAGTTGAGACCGCAGCCATCGAACCAGAACACCTTGAGACACAGGAATCCATGTCTGATGAAGATGGGTTTCTCCTTGGTGAACAACTTGAGTGTGGTTAGCTCTGGCAAGTTTGCAATGATCGAGAGATCCTCCTGTTTGCTCAGATTGATGGCGATCTCCAGGTAGGTGAGGTTGGTGCACGAACCAAGGTGTGCTGGAGTTGCCGGGAAATAGTAGTTTAAGCTTTTCACCACTAATTTCTGGAGCAGGCGAGGAGGGACCCAAGCCCCCGCTAAGAAATCCAAGGAACAAGCATCGCCAGATTGAAGGAACAGAGACTCAAGACCGGAGCCTTTGATTTTGTTCAGAGAGGAGACGAAGTCAGTCCTGCAAGTTTCGATTTCACCATGTAGCTCATCCTGGAAACACCATTTCAGACCGAGAGCCCTCAGCTGCCTCAGCTTGACCAGCTCCGCCACTAGATCGAGTGAACGGCGACTGTTGACGTTGATCATTGACAGTTCCTGCAATTCCTGCATCAATTCTATGCCGTCCGGTATGTCATCCAGAAGTTTGGTTAGCAGGCGGGCTAATTTTCGAAACCGGGAGGCAGCTGGAGGCAGCCTTCTTACGTTGGTCCGCCTTACCTCTAAGGTCTCCAGGAACTGTAGTTCTCCAACTGATTCTGGTAGCTCTGTGACATGCTCCCCTCCAAGTCCCAGATACCTAAGGTTAAACAGCCTCCCTATGCCCTCTATGTTTTTGCTTTCCAGCTGCCCGGCGTCCTCTAGATCTAGCACCCGTAGCAACAGGAAATTCGCAAGATGAGGCATCCGTTGAGCAAACCCAAAAACGGTAAGGGATCTAACCTTTGATAGGGTCGTCTTGACGTCTCCCAAGTCCGATGACAATGGGCCGTCTTCTTGTTTGGCATAGTTGAGGGACAATCGACGGATCACATCGCGTTGCATCGACTCGTCCAAGGTGACGAAGTTCTCTTCACTGGACAAAGATACAACGAAGTCATGGACCACGGCATGCACCGTACAACCCGTTGGTTCATCCTCGCCGTCGTCCGCCAGCACGGGCTGTATCAAACTCCTGTTGATCAGCTCATTGAAATAGCTCCTTCCCGTTTCCAGTGTGTTCTCTTCTCCTTTGGTAGGGATGAATCCTTCGGCCACCCATCTCCATATCAGACGATCCTTGTTGATGGTACAATTCTTTGGGAAAACACTCAAGTACAAGAGGCAAGATTTCATTGGGAGAGGCAGATCAGCATAACTCATATGCAATACCTTCCTCATCCCTTGTAATGGGGGATATTGCTCCAGTCTTGAAAGAGTTGACCTGTTGACCATGTTCCATCCGCCAGGCTCAGCATATTTCCTCGCTAAAAGGCTGGCTACTACAAGTACTAGATTTAGAGGTGCGCCTTGGCGCACGATCCCGTTGAATTTGCACCAATTTGCAATTTTTATAACAACAATAAAAATGAGGTAGGTAGATTGTAATACATTTTTTTAGGTTCTACAACAAAGTCAATATGATGAACTTAAGATAAAATAACACAGTATCATGAAGGGAGCAGCAAACCCTTATATACAATCAGGAATATATTACAATAACTGACACTCCGGTCAAGAGCAATAAGTAAGGAACAGCAAACACAACATCTACATAAGTTCTTTGCAGCATAGTCTTTAGGGACCACAACACATAGGAAATTTAGTAGTATTTGCACCACCAAAAGTTAACACAACTGCAAATGAAAAGATAAATTAACCAACAGTTAAATATGAGAAAAATAAAAGAAACATTAAGAACAGAAGATTAACACATGTTAAATCTAATGTCCCAATATAAAATAGAACTACCATGCATTAAGTCCACTGGTGCCCCCGCCTTTTACACTGGTAAATAACTTGTAATAATGCTATATTATCTGATGATAAGTAGTCAGCGAATAAACAGATGTAAATATATTGCATATAGTAACGGCAAATAAAAGAGAAAACCATGACACGTTATAAGAGAGAGAACTGCTTGGGAATGATAAACATCTTTGAAGAGCAACAGGTCAAGCAATCATATATGTAAACATAGTAAATCGGAGAGAAGAGTTGAGCACATTCTCATGCTTTGTACTCAAAGTATAGCTGGATGATTACAATAAAAGTAGTAGTTAATAGAACTAATTGGATACTTTCAGAAAGGAAGAAACACATCTACTTTCCACAGTAGCAAAGCTGGAAAAGGTTCAACCTAAAGGCAGACCCACTCCACAATGACTTAGGCTTAGTTAGTTTATTGTGCAAAGTATGCATATGCATTGTTGAAATTTACATTTTTTTTAACAAAGCCGGTTTAGATTTTAATAGCTTTTTATATCTTCCTAGTAGTTTCGTAAATTAATATTTATTCAGAGTAAACCCAGTCACGAACTAAGTAAACTTGAGCTGCTGGACAGATCTTGGTAATCTTGTTCTTACAGGTTATAGCAAAAAAAACACATGTAGGTTGTAGCAAGATAAAGGAACCTCTCAAGTTAACTTAGATAATATAAAGTATTATACTAAGATTTATGAAATGTACTCATCTTCGGTGTAATCATGATATAAGATTCAGTTTTGACTGTCAGTCCAAACAAGAGAAGGTAGTTGGATCGGGCAAAACTGGAAGCCGAGATGGTGAATGTGAAGGTAATGCTCACGAAGGGCATGACAATATTTATAACACAAACATGTCTCTAATAGCATGGCTTTGGTACCTGGACTGCACAAACTAAGAAATATCGATTGTGCACCAATTAATCATGTGAGAAGGCCGTGTGTGCTACATAGAAAACCAAAAGTCCACAAAAGGCTGGAAACCAAATGTGAATCCAAAGGCAGTTATATTTAGAAGAATAAGCGAAAATACCAAATGTGTCGGGCTGATAGATACAAAAAAATATCAAAATCTAAAGGATATTAAACTGATTTGACATGAAATGTGAAACACTACATGCTCACATTCGAAGCCCACTTTTTCGTAAGACATTAAACCATAGGACGTACCTTCAACTTTTCTGTACACGAAACACCTACGATTGCTTCCCAAGTCTCTGCCATGGACTAATCGAATGGTACAAGGTACATAAGGTTTATTATTAAAAGAGCAACTTATATCGCCAAAATAATAACTTAGATAACATTATTTATTTGAAATTGCACCATTTTTATTCCCTATAATCTGGAGAAGACAAAACTGCACTAAATGGAATATACCATGCAATTGATACTCATAAATCCCCGTTGAGAAAATGACAAAGACCATAACTAAAATGATTTGACACCAAGTTCATTAGTGACCTGCACAATATATGCATTATAGGAAAGAAGGCGAGGAGATTGTGGTCTTAGGTGCCTATGGTAACAGTCCGCAATCAGAAGGGGCATGAATTTTATTCATCAACCACTGTCCGGAAGACCAATTTATATCCAAAATAAGCCAATTTTGTGGAAGTGAAAATGAATAATATTAGAAATAGACCCACTGACATGAAAGAAAGAAAGAAAAAAGTATGGCCTAAAGAAATAGGATACCATTTATGTTGTTTGTACCCAAGAAATTATACAGAAGCTGATTGGCTAATTTCTGTCTTTAAATAAACAAATTAACAATCCGAGGGGCAGAATAGTTTCTATGAAACATAAAAATATACTTTGATGAGATCAGAGAGTAGTGTACCTCTTTCATATCAACGGGTAGTTTTTTTAGCCTGAGGTGAGGTGGTTCTTGATGCGAACAATATCAATCAGGTAGCAATTGAAATAAAAGCAAAGGAATTACCATTGTAGGAAAAGTAAAGGAAATCCACATGTAGGCAAAGGCAACATTTACATAAAATTCAGATGTATATTACCTGAAGCCTTATCATCCAAATCTGAATTTCCGATGATTTTCACTGGACAACGATAAAATTAGTATCTAGAATGTAGCATACAAACAAAAGCAAGCACGCATATATCAGTTCTCAATAGCAAACAAAAGGGAGGTATTGGAGATGCAAAAGGTAGCAAGTACCAATTCATTAGTTTCATCTATGTTTTAGTAACAAATCATCACCGAGAGCAATATTATCGGATAGCTGGGAGCAAAATTACGGAACTGTTGTACTATGATAAACAGCATAAAAGAAAAGTAAACATATGAATAAATATTAAATGGAAGGCTAAAAAAATATTTATTTCAGATTGAGTTGCCAGTTGAGGCTACAACAACAATAAAGTGCATTTGTCTGCTGCGTAAAGTAAAGAAATCAAAGACGTTAAACATATGTAAAATAGAACTGATGTAACTTATAGTCTTGCTCCTAGATTTTCTTCATCCTCACTAATATGAATCTCGCATAATTCTTTTTGAACAAATGATGAAACAAATATGTAAAGGGCATTGATGCGACCGCAACACGCGAAAAGTGATCACTGCCTATCTGTAGTCACTGTTGTGGAAAAAATTAGCATTGATTTATCACCTGAAAGAATACCATCAATACCCTTGAAGGTAAATTTGTTACTGACATCAAGCGGTTCTTTGCAGCTATGTGATGGCCACAGTGATGGATAGCAAAGACCCCTGAAAAATAGAAAAAATCGACAACTTTCAGTCAAGCTGCCTATATATATATTAAGTTGCACATACTGAACTCCACTAAGGTATGTTGACTATACCCTCGATGGACAAAAAAATTGCCTTATTGCTACAAGTGCACATCATATAATTCGAGACCATATTATGCCATTAGCTGGAATAGGTCTAAAAACTATTGTCAAATATCATAGCCAGTCCAATGTGTTATAGCATCATTTTGCAATGTACATGAGCAAATTGTCTATTTACAATGTGATTTAGTAAATGCTTACAAGCATGGAAGCTTAGCGGACTCACCAAAGAAATCATGAGGGATAGCTGCTGCTCCACATAGCTTCAAGGCCAATCAATAATATATTAGACAACTACCATTTTCTCTCTGATTCTCTGGTGAATTCTGCAAATACCTATCAGAGCACAGTTGGGCATATTAGTATTCATCTCAATGTCTCGTTAACTTTTGACATAAATTATACCACCTCCAAGATGAAATAGAAATAGCTTGGTTAATTAGCACAGAAAGAGGTCTGCAAATGAAATGTTAGGGTTAGTGGCATCGATTATGCTATCCTCAGTAGAAAGAAGCATGCATTCTCCTTCTGAAATTAGGTTAAAGGATGGAGCAAATTTCAGACAATGAAGGGCACCTAACCTGATGTTTTCTAGTTGTGGCAAATTTGATAGAGATCTCAATTTGTATTGGTTAGCACTAGGAAAAAAGGGTAGGATTAACTCAGCATAACTCATAGGAAAGGAAAAATAACTTATAATTGCAATCAACAAAAGGGAATTGCGGAAGTGCCACTTTCAAACAAAAGCGCAAATGGACGATAGCATGCTCTGAAAATTTCCTTACTTGCATAAAGAAAAGTATTGCCATATCTCATCCATTGGCACAATCTGGCTGACCTAATACTGGCTGCAAAACCTATCAGCCTGCACAAACTTATTAGTAGAAACTTAGGAGAAGAAGATACAATTTTCAAGGAAATACATAAGGAGGTGTAAATAAAGGTGAGATGGTGAGCTGACTCGTGACCCAAGGACAAGAAATCCATTGGAAGAAGCTGGGATGCTCTAAGCAATCAATATCTGTCCCGCCAATAATATGTTCAAAAGATGCCTAAAAATCTTGCTTTCTCAACTGTACTGTGTTCTCAAAAAATTCATGGACGTAACTATGATCTCTGAACATCAGGAGAATTCTTTTACAGAGTATCTCTTTTAGAAAGTACCTCTCGCTGAAAAAAAATTAAGAGGAGCAAACAAAAGTTATCAGAAAATTGGTACAGTCAGTAAAAATAACATGACAGAAATCAGAGGCAAACAAAAGTTAACTGAAAATTGAGACCTTAAAAATCAAGATGGAAATAAGTTACTCCAGTGACTAAATGAGAACTTTATCTGTTGAATAGATTTATTTATAATATCAGTCTTATAATCGTAATATCCTAACAACATAGATACAACATTTCAAACCCAACAACATAGACCACTATCTGCACATATCAAGCACAACAAATTCAAATAAAAAAGAACACTGCACAATATATCTGAACTGAGGAAATGTCAAGTATACTATTGTGTACAATTATTGCAAAAACCTCTATCTAGTAAATATTTATGCATATCTAATATATCATGTCATCATACATGTAAGTGCAACTCCTGATTCAGCACCTGAGCTATTTGTATACATAGGCTGAAATTGTATCACCAAATTGAGTGCGGCAAGGTATCTAAATCTGAGATTAATTATGTGATTTATGAGTCCCAAAAATCTAGTACACATATACTGAATCACTCATCTATTTAGAAATAAATATCATGTACAAGCAATTCATATAACATATTGAGGCAATTTATTATACATTCAAGTCACATAATTGATAGAGGTGATACAATGTGCATGCAAGTAATTGTTGAGTGTAGCGAAATTTCAGAAAAAGGAAACTATTGAGTATAATATATTACATGCATTAATATTTCCGTGCACCCTCCTTGCCTTTTCATCAAACATCTTGCAGGCAAAATTTACAAAGAGCTGGAAAAACAACGATGAGAGGGGTTAGATCAAAATAGAGTAGTGAAAGAAAAGATGGGAGGATGAGATAAATCAGTATGAAGAATAGCACACATTAGGCCTGTCATGGTTCTGCCCAAGTGGCCGTGGAGCTACCTAGTGAAGAAAATACACGGGCAAACACATGCCCTGGATAGAGCCAAACTTGTGCTAAATCAACTTCTTCCCTTGCATCTCCTTTCCTGTCTAATATACAACAAACGATGGCTGTAAGATAGGATAGAGAACAGTAGGAGAAGGTAGCAGCGTGAGTGATGTAGGGGAGGGTGTTCACCTTAAGTCGTAGGCGTCAGCCTAGGGTTTGGTGGCATTGGCGTGAACGGCTCCGTCCATGCCATCCTTCTGTCCCCATACAAGACGATGGGTCACGGTGGTGGGACCGAGCCAGGCCGGCCGTCGGCCGCCGGCTGCCGGCAAAGAGGACAGGGATTACAGAAGATACTGGTCGGTAGCTTCCCTGCGTGCTCCTCCACATCGAGCTCTGCCTCCTCCTCCATGGCGCCTGCTTGTGTTTTGAGGGAGAGGCGGAGGCGTGAATGGGAGCTGTAGTGCCGGGCTGTTGCGCTGCACGCCACAACTCGGAGGAGAATTGCCAGCTGCATCGCAGGATCGACCGGGGCGAGAGCAGAAGAGGACGTGCGCGTGGCAGCGGCTCGCCGGAGAGGCGCTGGGCGGAGGGGTCGCGCGAGCGGGCTTGGCGGCGGCGCGAGCGGGGAGGAGGGAGGAGGAGGCGAAGGGAGGAAGAGGACAAGGCGCAGCCGCCATGCGGGGCTTGGTGGTGTGCGGGGATTGGGGTTAGGGTTTCACCGTGGGAGCCTTTTATATGAGGCAGTGAAAACTGAACAAAAGGCTAGGATTTACTGAGAGCTCAGATGAACGGCCGGTAAAATCTGATTTACCTGGAGGCGAGTAGTAGGGGCACCAGTTATACATGAGGATGGCCCAAGGCAGACCGCCACATATTTTCAATACGTTGACATGAACTGGGCTGCAATCCTCTGGGCATTTCTCTTCTTCTGAACCAAATATCCTGCTATGGAACAGTTTCTTGGAGTCAGATTCGTCAAGAGGCTCCATCACATGGATAACATCTTCCTCAGGATAGTTGCAGCATGATTTCGCCACATCGTAGTTGCGTGTTGTCGCAACAATCCTACTTCCAATAGAATTCCCTGGCAAGCCGCAATTGATGGCCTTCCATGCTGATATACTCCAAACATCATCAAATACGATTAAGTACCTGCCAGGGAGTTAACGATTTAAGCAATCCATTAATTTTCGCATGAACTTTACGGTACACCCAAAGTAATTTTAGCCGTTAATGTTGTGAGATAAAACGGCTAATACTTTCCCGGTTCAAAAATTAGTGGTAAATAAGTGATGTTTCTGTATATACGCTTCGATTAAACATGTAATTTTTTGACTGCTGCACTCCTCATGGTAGACCATAGCTCGTAGTGGTGTTCCGGTTGCGCTCCTTTTGATTTTGTACAAAACTACCCCTTTTTTCTATCTATGAATCAAGGCGCAAGTTTTCATTTTCACGGAAAAATTTGACTGGTAATATCTTTAAAAATACTTGGATTGAAATCTTGAAAGCCATACGTATAGGTTTTTGCTGACAATTATGTATGGAACATTAGTACTCCCTCCATATACCGGATTAAAGGGCAAACACGGATATTAAGAAAAATGTTTGACTATAAATTTGGTTAACAAAATAGGAACTATTTGTCATAAAAATTATACCATTAGATTCACATTCAAAAGATGTTTTCAATCATATGATTTTCATGACATAAAATTAATATTTTGTTGACCAAATTTATGGTCATATATTGTTCTTGATATCCGTGTTTGCCCTTTAATCCGGTATGGAGGGAGTATTATGTTTATTATTGTCATTGTGACGACATGAGGTTAGGGGTATCTCTACTTCAGGGTAGCGTTAGAATATTAATGGAGTTGTAAAGGGGGCTTGTTTTTTTTTTTCTCAAAACAGGCAAAAGCTTTGCGTATTTCATTAATTAAGGAGTAAAGGGGGCTTATGCAAAGGTTGCCTTTCACCGAAAAATTAGGGACAGTTCGATATTTCTATGAATATGTTCGGTCGATTCGTCGGATTGCAACCTACTCATATGTTAGGGGAATTGTGAAGGAAGATGCTCCGCTAATGAATTTGTTTGTTCTCTACTCCCTGAGTACACCTAAAAGCTCTTTCTACTCGACGTCAAACCGAGTGAACGAGACTCTTTGACTTGACTCTTGACTCCCCGATCTAGTTTTGGAGCTCCAAGGTCTCGAACTCATCTCTTGAGTAGATTCAAGCGAGACTGATTGAGACATAATCCCACAAGAGAATATTTATATGCTAGCGATGCTTCACAAATGACCAAAACTACTCTAATAATAGTAGTGGTAAAAGAGACAACCATTGATCTACTATTCCATATTTAAACACATTCTTCAAGTGAACTAGATTGGGAGGATTAGGCCTGGGCATTCGGTTAGAGTGAAGCAATTGGTTCATTCTCTAGTTCCCGTGGAAATTTGGTTATGAAAAAAAGAGACCACTCGGTCCTCTGAAAAAAACCAAATTTGGTAAACCGAAGACTCCGAGTGCATTGTCTTTTAGCACATAATCGAGACTCAAGAACTTAAGATACATCTATACCCAATAAATTGTGGTATCTTAAGTGTTGTATCTAATGGAGGTGTCATGCTTGCATGTGACTGGGGCATAACTTCTTTTTGTATGAACGTGTACAACTGTATGTGAGACCGACTTCATAGGTGATCGTATATTTTACGAGTCAAATACTCCAATGCATTGTTTGTTAAGTGTTATATCTAAGTGAGTTGTATTCAATTGATTTAGGGCACTTGCAAGTGATTGGGATAGTAACTTTATTTCCTATGAGTGGGTGCAAGATCAGTATATTAGACCTTTTACAATGGGTATTTCTTAGCGTATTTTACTTACATAGCACTACTAAATGAAGAAAGAGAGTGGTGTTGTATCTTAGCTAAGATACAACACTTGCACGAGTTCATAGGCAAAAAATATTTCTACCCCAATTATATGCATACATGGGAACAAAATTGTTAAAGTAAGAACAACCCTTAAGAGATAATGCATTGGAGTATGTCTCTTAAGTTTTAATTACTCCTATAAAAACGTGCTAAGAAACTATCCATTATGAAAGGCCTTTCACAATGGGGGTTTCTTAGCGCGGTATCTTAGGTACTTTGCTTATGTGGCACTAGATGAAATAAGGAAAGAGAGTGGTGTTGTAACTTAGCTAAGCTACAACAATTGCACGAGTTCATAGGCAAAAATTGTTTCTAATCCAATCATATGCATGCATGAGACTAAAATCATTAATTAAGAGACAACCTTTAAGAGACAATGCATTGGAGAAGTTGTATCTTAAGTTTGAATTACTTCTATAAAAACGTGCTAAGAAACTATGCATTGTGAAAGGCCTTACTACTCACGATACAACATCAATTTCTTTTCTCGTTCACTTTGGTTCCACATTATTATAATGTGCTTACCATACTCTACTAAGAATAAAGCATTGGAAGTTGCCTTAGTTAAGATACATTATTATTCTCTTTTCTTAGGCTAGTCATAGTGGGAAATAACATAGACTAGTAACATAGGTATGTTATTTATCTATGTTACTATCTTCATAGTGGGTAGTGTCATATGTGTACTAACATAGCGACTATCATTTATTGCTTTATAGACTTATTATGCATTGGGAACCGCTATGTGATAGTAACATATTATGTTACTCTATTTGTCTCTCTCCTCCTTAATTACATGCCACATCATATATTTTTTGCTTAGGTGACATACATGTTAGACTAGTCACAACGGGGAGTATCATACACTAGTATCATGCATATGATACTAGTTTATGATATCACTCCTACAATGCATAGTATCATAAAGTAGTATCATAGTTCCATCATATTTATTGTTTTGTAGAATCTCAATGCAAATATGTGTACAAGATGTATTTGTCACTAACTTTTCTACATTGCGTGCTATGATACAGTATCATGATATGATACCACACTCACCTCTCTCCTCATTAATTATAGTGCCATATCAGCTTTTTGCATGCATGTTGTGCATGATACTAGCTATGATACTCCCATTGTGAGTAGTCTTACTATCTATGTTACTCCCACTATGAGTAGTCTTATTGACTATAGTGCCACCTCAGCAATGCCTCTGATGATATACCACGTTAAGCGCCAAACATTGGGAGATGCCCTAGTTTCAAAAAAATCAAGGAAAATCTAAACAAATTTTAGTCATCGTTGTAACTAACGTACTTCTAGACAAAGCCGACTTCCCTCCTCCCCGATCCTGCTAGGTCAGTCGCCTACCAGTTGTCGACGAGGAGCCCATGTGATGAAGACGTCAAGGAAGGGAGATCCTAGAGGAGAGAGTTGAATGGAGGAGGCAATATCCACCTGTTACCTTGCTGGAGATGCAGTGTGTGGGAAAATTAATAGTCATGTCTTGGTGGAGTGACCGCTAGGGTTGGACTAGCGGTGGCCAATTGGAAATTGGGAGATACAATGTCGTTTGTCGATGGAATGGAGATGACATGTATATGTACGATGCCCAACATTGTGTTTCTTTTTTCCTATCACACTGACATGGTTTGTAACACGTTGGGCTTGTCGAGATTTTCATATTAGCTTATGTGTACCAAGAGAGAAACCATATTACCGATCGTGAGCCAAAACGGCTCCCGCCTCGCTCCGCTTGGGGCGAGACGGGCGGTGAAACCCTCGCCCCAAAAAGCGCCCCTCCTCCCCTTTTCGTTCTTTTGGTTCACGCAAAGATACCAATTACACCTAGCCTATGCAATAACGAAGTGCCTAGTGGCAATACGGATTCACACAGCCAAAAAAAAGAATTACAGAAAAGAAAAATCCCGCTACAGTGATATATTCCTTACACCTAGCCTATGCAACAACGAAGTGCCTAGTGGCAATACGGATTCACACAGCCAAAAATAAATTACAAAAAAGAAAAATCCCGCTACAGTGATATATTCCTTGCACCAAACACCACCATGACAGCACCAAAAAACATCTTATCTAAAAGTGACGCCTCCAAGAAGAGAACAGTGCACAAGCTCCACCATCGCTCTAATCATCGATCATAGGTTTTCACCCAAGAGAAAGTCCACGCTCATAAAACAAAGCCTTCAACAAGGCTATTGACATGCAAAAACAGTTAAGGCCAGACCTTAGATTTTCACCATGCAAGTTTGGACACTGAATTTATTTAGTGCTATCGCCCCCACTTGACAAACCTCATCACCACATGGACTAGTACCACCAATACTAGTCCTCAGATCTCGGCTTCCATGCCGTTCTCCACAATTGATTTCACCATGGAACTAAGATACGCCCCATGATAGCAATAGTCTGCAGAGCTCCACATCGCTCCCTCTGAAACCAAATGGTTAGAAAAAATACGTTTGCGTGTGACCAAAACTAATCCGATCCGGCAATCTCTAGCCATGTCATCCATTTGGAGTTCGCCGGTGGAGCCTTACGGAACTTGAATGGTGAGGATGTTGGCACGCCAAGATGACATATGACACATAATACTAAGTCTAAGGTAGTGCCAATAGGTAAACGAGATTAAAGTCCCGTACGCCTAGTTTGGGCCGAACCTATAATGGGTCGGTTTATATCATGTTCGAGTCGGACCATGTTATATCCTGGCCGCCCTCCTATATAAAGGGGTCAGCCGGCTAGGGTTTAGGGAGGCTGAAAATTACGTAGAACATTATGTTCCCACATGTGTTCCATCCCTCCGGGGTTGGCGTATTATGACGGCGTCTCCGACGTTCGTCTAATTATCCAATATATTCTGTTTTGCATGAAGGTGATTGTTATTCAAGTATTATCGTGCTTTTGTATGAGGTTTGTTGTTCGTCACCGAGTTGCTCGTTGGATTCATCTATTCGGTGTGAGGTTCGTCAACATTGACAAGTTGCTTGCAGGATTGATGTTCCCCATCTTCAGGTTGTGTGTATCGCTCACATGATTGAGAGATTTATCAGATCCATTGGATCAGGAGGTGCATCGTGAAAGATCGGGCCAAACAGTCTTCATCATTGACACTCCGGCCAGATCAATGAAGATATGCGTCAAGCAGATATTCGTCATAGCGCAAGAGAGATCCTAGGACCGCCACCGAGTGAGCAGGCCGGTGATACGTCTCCAACGTATCTATAATTTTTGATGCTCCATGCTTGTTTTTACACCATTTGCCTAATGTTTTGTTACACTTCGTGGCACTTTTATGCATTTTCCGGAACTAACCTATTGACAAGATGCCACAGTGCCAGTTCCCTGTTTTCTGCTGTTTTTGTGTTTCAGAAGTGATACACAGGAAATATTCTCGGAATTGGACGAAACAAGTTCCTGAAGTCTTATTTTGCCCGGAAGCTTCCAGAGATCCGAAGAGGAGTAGGAGAGGGGCCATAGGCCAGGCTCACACATGGGTGGCGCGGCCCAGGCCCTGGCCGCGCCACCATGGTGTGAGGACGCCTGGTCCCTCCTCTGACATCGCCCCTTCGCCTATAAGAAGCCTCGGGACGGAAAACCCTAAGGGAGTCGGCAAAATTTCCAGAACAGTTCCGTAGCTCCGCCGCCGCCACCGACAAATTTCGGGGGACAGAAGTCTCTGTTCCGGCACCCTGCCGGGACGGGGAAGTGCCCCCGGAGCCATCTCCATCGGTCTCCATCACCGTCTCCGCCGTCTCCATCGACCTCACCGCCATCTCCATCAACCTTGCTGTCTCCTATGATGAGGAGGGAGTAGTTCATCCCCGGGGCTGAGGGCTCTACCGGTAGCTATGTGGTTCACCTCTCTCTCCCATGATGTGATCTTTATGTGATCGTGAGCTTTGTATCATGTTAACAAGTAGATGTTATTATTCAGATATTATGAGTACTCTAGTGGTATTATTAAAGTGATCTTTTCCTCCTTTCATGGTGTAATGTTGACAGTGTGTGCACCGTGTTAGTACTTGGTCTAAGTTGCAATAATATCTATCTTGAGTTGTGATTTGATTTGGATATCTCTATGAGTGGTGTTTGTCAAGTACTTAATGAACTTTAAGGAGTGCTTCGTAGCCCTACGCAATGATTAGTGTTATTCAATAGGAGAGTAATTCAGAGTACCATAGTGAAGAGAAGTTGTTTATTTGTTCAATCATGTTATATTGTTGGGAGTGTGTCCACTAGTGAAAGTATGATCCCTAGGCCTTGTTTCCAAGCTTTGCACACCGTTTACTTGCTGTTTTGTTACATGTTTGCTCGCAGCGATATTTATTCCAGATTGCATTTACTACTTATAATCATCTATACCACTTGTGTTTCACTATCTCTTCGCCGAACTAGTGCACCTATACATCTGACAAGTGTATTGGGTGTGTTGGGGACACAAGAGACTTTCTGTATCGTAATTGTAGGGTTGTTTGAGAGGGATAGCTTTGACCTCTTCCTCCCTGAGTTCGATAAACCTTGGGTAATCCACTTAAGGGAAACTTGCTGCTGCTCTACAAACCTCTGCACTTGGAGGCCCAACACTGTCTACAAGAACAGAAGCGTGTGTAGACATCAGCCGGCGACACCGAAGGAGGTTCAGACAACCTCCACCGTAGAAGGATCAACACGTGCACCAACGACAGATGAGCCAGAACCCACCGTCGCTGTGCAGCAAGCCGTGAATGCAAGGGCCTAGGATGCAAACAGTAGGCCCGCGTGACCTAGATTGGGCTCACGCGGCCCAGAACGATCAACGCATCCAGATATCAGGCCTTCCTAGCTGGACTCCGGCGAATGCCGCGCCGTCACGCAATGCATTCCTAGCCACCAGCTCCCTCATCAACCCGTCGCCCAATAGGGACTCGCGTCCGCCACCGAACGCGCACACACCGCTCCCAGCCCTCGCCGCCCTCCAAGGCTAGCCGGCGCTAACTAGGTCGGGCACTCAGGGCTGCCTCGCAGCCCACCACGCCACCAAGTTCCTCCCGCATCGCCATGGTCGGTCTTGGCCGCAACTCGGAGTGCTCCAGAGCGGTGGCACCGGCCGCCCAGAACCTACATACTGCGTATATAATGAGATAAGAGTAGTCTCTTATTCTGGAAAATACTAATACCTTTTCTTGTTGATCGCATCAACAATCGCCCTAGCAACAGGGCAAGTATTAGTACCTTCTTTTATTGATCGCCAGAAAAGTATTCATCGCCTCTTTAATCCGGAAAAATACTACCATCTTTCATTGATAGCTGAAATTGATAGTTCGTCATCTCTTTTATATGAGAAAAACACTACCGTGCACTTTAAATAAACTCCACCATTCATCGCCACGTTCATTCAGGAAAATATGAAATCTTTCCTGGTCTCTTTTATTCGGAAAAATATTATTGTCTTCTCCTGCCGTACCTTTAGAAAAACACTCAATTATCTGCCACCTCTTCTCTTTAGGATTTTTTTTTCGAATTGGGAAAGCCCGAGCCTATGCATCGAATAGGTGCATACGTCTTTCCTTATTAAAATGATCAACAAGAGTTTGTCAAGAGAATACATCACAAAATCTGAAGCCACCACTCAGCACTTAGAAAACCAACAATGGGTGAAGTAAACTGCCGTTAGGGCCTCTACCCTAAAAAACAGAAACAATGCCCCACCAGCTAATTACCGTGGTCATCCATTGAGACACCCCATGGCGAAAATATGAGCTCACATCTTGTGTAGCAAACCCATGGCGAGCGCCTCGTGCCCTTGCTTCAGAAGCCGTCACCACCATCAATCCGATGGTCCACCTTCAAGACAGAGATCCACATAGCCCTTGTCAGAATTATTGTCGATGCCATCATGGAAGATCTGTTGTGCGTAGCACCTGCCGAACAGGCATGAGTTGACCTCTCCTCCTTCAGTCTCTACATCTAGCGCTACTCCACAAACAATACTCCCAAGAGAGAAATGGCACCACAATGTCATCATCTCACCCGATCTAGAAAACCAGATCTGAGGGTTTTACCCTAGAGCAGCAGGAGAAATTTGACAGTCGTTGCATAAGAAATGCCTTCATCAAAGTAACGACGTAGAATGCCGCCATCGCCCTCGGTTTTCACCGGCAACTATGGCTTCCCGACTCGCAGCTATGATTGGATGAAGGATCGAGATCCACCAACAAGCCATGATCGGTCGACCAACTCCGACAAATAAGGTGACCACCAACGCCAAGCACAGGGTTCCCGCCCCGGGCGTCCTCAAGGCGCGGAGCCAGAGCCAGGACCTCCACGAAGCGTCACCGCCTGTCGAGAGAAGCAAAGAGGATGGCTACCTCTAGGCCAGACCCCATAGGACCGGCACCAGCAATGACACTGCCTGCTCCAACCGGCCACCACCGGATGGCCACGACCATGAAGAGAAGACCCCACCGCCGTCTGCCCCCACCGCCGACAGGATCAAGATCAAGCCGCCGCCGCCACCCCGAACCTCCCGGACGCTTGAGGAGAAGAGACGCCGCCCCGAACCTCCCGGATGCTTAAGGAGAAAAGCTGCCGCCGCCATGTCGCCCGGGCTTTGCCCTGGCTACATCGCCAGCGATAGCCGGGGGGGGGGGGGAGGGGGGGAGAGAGGGGCGGTGTGGGTGCGGCAGTGCCGCATGGGGACGGGAGAGGGGCTCAGTTGATGTTGAAAAATATCATCAAAGATTCAAATATTAGTACCTTTTTATTGATCTTATCACGATCACCATATATGAGCACGGCATGTCGCCGCGACATAACTTCCTAGTTGAAAGAAATACTTGGGTCTCCCTAAATTTAACTTTTTTTTTCATTATAGCCTCCCTAACATGGTAGCAGTTGTAGTTCTCAACAAACAATAAGAACTGACAATACATATGCCAACTTGTCACTTCCTACTGCAGTCGTTGATAACTTATTTCAGTGAAAAAACGTCAAATACCTTTGGTCGCTGGTGCCCGATGCCCAAGCGTCCAGATGCCCGATGCCCAGCTGCAGGACCCGTCAGATCGTAGCCTCCGTCGGCTCCCAACTGTCACAAGATGATAAGGTTTTCGTGTCGTGCGTGATGGGAGCGGCGTGCGATGCGGCAGGGGCGGAGAAGGGCAGAACGCTTTTAGTATAGATTCAGGCCATGGGGCGAGTAGGCGCTGCAGCAGATCTAAGGATTTTCTTTTGCAAAATTTGAAGAATGGGCCCTTTTAATAAGAAAACAGCGTTTTTTTTAGGCCATGTGATTTTGCTAAAAAAAAGATAGCACATAGTATCTAGGCGGGCCGCAGGGCGGCTCTGGAAATCCTTTTTGAGAGAAACCATATATATTTTATTAATTGAAAATTTCGTTACAATAAGCAACATATGTGGAAGCTAAAAGACAGACCGGGATAAAATAATTTTTCAAAATTTGCAGATAAAATCCTATGAGATCGAGAAATACAAAACGATCCCTAGGGTTTCCTGCAACCACCGTTGCGAGCGGCCGACGCCCACCTCCAGTGCCGCCAAGACGAACGCCGGAAGAGACGCCGAACCTCCACCAATCCAAGATCCGAGAAAGCACCATCGCCAAAGAAGCTATGTGAGTCCATGAACAGGTCCGCTGCATGCAGTGAGGCACATGTTGCTGTGGCACGTCGACCGAGGACGTCCCCGTGGTCTTGGACCAAGATCTGTCGCCTCCCATCGAAGAAGTCAGAGAAGAACGACAAATCCACCACCTCCGGACCAACATCTTCACTCCGGAAGAATCCTCGCCCCAGCCGCCAGCGCCATCTCGGAGAACCACGAACGCCAGCGACACACCGAGAAACTGATCTCGCCAGATCTGAAGACCGGCGAGAAGACCAAGCTGCCGATCTGTAGGACCGGTCAGCACACGTTGTCATCAACTCCGAGGCACCGCCCTGAAGGTCGTCGCCGATGTGGGAGTAGAGTTGAGGCAGATTTATTCGTCCAAACGCCACTCCCACCATCCCAACGACGAGTCAAGAAAGACAAAATCTAACCCTAACTAGTAGGCCACAACGAAGAAGCGAGATCCCCTCCTTCCTGCCACCGCCGGAGCGGCAAGCGGAGGGAGAGGGGACCAGGACAACCGTCCTGGCCGGAGGAGATCGGGAGGACTGAGCGCGGCCTCCTGTTGGGAGAGGCAGAGGCAAAACGGATTGCTGCACTTTCACGGCTCGGCTTGAGCGCTCCTCCATTGGGGTGTGTGATGGATTGCATCCTTCCATTCCTCACAGCTGAAGGATGCGCGAGGCATAGTGTGCTTGATATATGTAGATACACCCATTTTCTATAAACACTTAAGTGTAAAAAAGTCCAGAAAAATATCTCGCATGTATATTTGGATATTCTATGTTCACACATAACATGTCGGTGTAAAAAACATGTTTTGTGGCTTGTGTAAAAAGAAATTTTTTATGCTCCAACATGACTATTTTGACTTTTCTTTCAATTCTTTTGAAATATAAATTTATTTTTATGTATTATCTATAATAGATGCATCTATACCTATGGGCCAAAACACCACCTCCGGGTCGGCCACCGATCCTCATAACAAGACATATATAAGATTGTTTTGTAGATAATTTTTTTAATTCTATGTGATATGATGTTGTATCATAGCATGATATGTTTATCATATGTGTTTCAGTTGTTGTCTACTTGCTATTATGCTCTCATCATGGATTGTCCTATATCATCGATCTCCCCCCGAAAGTGGTTCCATCCTAAATTTTCGAGAAACAGATGATTATAACCCATGGAATCAAAAATGGTAGAAAAGTATATCAAAATTAGACTAGCTAACTTTCGAGAATTAAATCTAGTTCCATGTTTCCCAAGATATGTCACGGTTAGTCAGTGCTAAGATTAGAGATACGTGAGTTCTGAATTGTTCTTTTCTTTAACATGCAAGTTTGAAAAAACCGCTAGGCGTACGTGAGGCGGTTTGCATTCACCTAGTGCCCAGACGACGCTTAAGCGCCCTAGGCGTTTATATGCATTATTATGTGTGAAAACACATAAATTTATAGCATGCAACTGAATAAATTACTAATATATGCCATTAGAATATGATCGGACTAGAGTTCAAATCGTTTTCCTCTCGGGTCGCTCGCGCAAGGTCGACTCCAGAGGCTCCCAGCAAACCCTAGAGCAGCCACCACCGGTCCCTACCCGATGGCCGTGCCGCCGCAGGCGATGGTGGTGGCGGCCACGCTCGACCGTCGAAGGTGGCGGGCGGGGATGGCACAGCCCGTCGGGCCCCTTCGCGCGGGGGGTTGGCGACATGGCGGCGTAGGTGGAGACCAGGCAGCGGGGCGGCGGCGCTAGCCATGTGCGGCACTCTCTGGCGCGCACCAGGGAGGCGCGGGAGAGACGGAGGAGACCGTGAGGGTGGCGGCATTGGCGGTGGCACTCCTTGGCGGCGGAGCTATCTCTGGCGGCGGTGCACATATCGCCTGTCGGGAGCGTTGCCTTGCTGCTATCTCGTGGGCTCTTTTCGAGGCTAACTTGGGCTCGAGCTGGGCCAAAAAAGTTGGCCCGCTTGTTCTGATCGCCGAAAGCTGGCCGACATTGTGGGGGCTGCTGGCCCGGCCGAATAAAGGAGGTGGTCCTAGAGTTTCATCCCGCGTGAGGATGACAATCGGCTAGATACCCGTCTCCATCTTTTTGGCTAAAGTGTCGTGTTCTGGAAGGCTCCGTCGGCGGACTCCACTGGGCGCTTCATGCCTAGAGATCGCTAGATCGGTTTGGATTCGATCGTCCGCTCCTATGTTTTTATCTGATCGTTTGGTTTCAGAGGGAGTGATGCGAATCTCTACTGGCTGTTACCATCATGAGACACGATTCTCGTTTCATGGTGAAGTTAGCTAGCGGAGAATGTCATGGAAGCCAAGATCTAAGGACCGGTAATGGTGGTTGGAGTCTTTGTGGTGAGGTGGAATTGGCTTGGTGATTCATGACACGGGGCAGCGGCATCGAAAGTGGGGGCGACAGCACAGGAGAAGTCCAAAGTTCTACCTTGTAGGGTGAAAATCCAAGGTCTGGCCTTATTGGTTGTGCCTGGCAATGGCCTTGTTGAAGGCATTGTTTTTGTGAGTGAGGACTTTCTCCAGGGTGAAAACCTAAGATCTATGATTGGGCAACAACGACGTTTGTGCACTGTTTTCTTCTTATAGGCGTCGCTTTTGGAGAAGCTAGATTTCTAGTGCTGTCTTGGCGGTGTTAGTGCTGCTGCTCCAGGGAATTAATCGCTAATGCCGGACTTTTCTTTTTTGTAATTCTTCTTCTATTTTTGGCTATGTGCATCCGTATTGTCACTAGGGCACTATGTTGTTGCAGAGGCTGGGTGTAATTGGTATCTTCTTGATATTAATATATACTCTATCGAAAAAAATTAGAATATGATCCATCTGCCATGTTAGTGCTATATGGTATGCTTTGTTATTCAGGAAGACAAATTCTTAGTTGCTCTGCGTAGACTCCCACTTATGCGCTAGATGAGGTGTTTCATCCATGGCCTAATGCCTAAGGATGCTAAAGCATTGCCTAGGCGTCCCTTTTTGTAACATTGTTAACATGCAAAATGTTGTTAAAGAATAGACATCAGGTTTTTTTTACCAGTTGGGAAAAAACACATTTGTCCACCACTATTACTTGTTTTCAGATATAGGTAATGTCTGTCATAACTTTCCCAAACAATTAAAATACGTCCAAATTATTTAAATTTGAGAAACTTACCTAAATACTGGTGAATTTCGTCTGGTATTTCAGTTTTCCGATGGAAACTTGGAAAACCGGTTTTCGGTGGAATTTCGAAAATACCGGTAGAAAAAACCCTGATAAATATACAACACACACCACCAATGATAACTGTCCAGGCCTAGGTGTACTGAATGCGATTGCATGAAATAGAAACAAAATAAACTGTTGGGCCATTTAGAAAACACTAGGCCAGTGTAAAACCGTGGCACAGCACGTGGTCTACATAGGAGCCTAGGACCATGTCTCAGCGGGGTCTCTCTCAGCGCACTCGGTAGTGGGCCAACTTAACTATCGTTGCTTATTATTCATGCATTCTTTTATGTATGTCCCATTCAAAAAATGCAAATTGCTGGAGAGGGAGCACGAGGCTTGAGTGCTTGAATGGTCGCCTCGATGCGGAGCATCGAGGATCTCCGGATCTGAATGGTCAAACTCACCTCTTTAATATCATACCAATATTATGTAAAGAGTTCCTAAAAAATAGTAGCTAAATAAGAATATCATACGAATATTTGAATAAGTTATGAACCGGACGAGGAAGGTAAGAGGCTATTTTTCTTATGCACTCCCTCCCTCATTGCAAGTTGCGACTTTTCCATGTGGCCGGGCTCCCGCCATTAATGAAAATTTTATCAATGTACTTGATATGTTTAGAATGCGTTTTATATGTTCAGAATTTTCACAATGTCCAACTAGAAGTGGTTGGTGAACAGAACATTTCTCTTATTTCTTACTAGGAGGTAGGACATAGGAGTACTAGCTAAGTCCAAAAGATACGATGCATAGACCGTCTAGACAGGGACAATGGAGTTATAGTATCTTCCTCTTAAGCGTAAGCCCAAAAAACTGAACATTGCTTTGCACATATATACGTCATGTGTGTTTTTTCTGGGCAATTGCTTAGTATGTTGAAATTGTTGACATTGACATGGTCCAACAAAAAGTGGTTGATGGGTACGTAGACGGCTACGATTTAATATTTCTCTTCTTACTAGGAGGTAAAACTTAGGAATACCAAGTCGATGCTTAGACCGTCCTGAGGGATGTCTAGTTTGTCCATATAAGTGCAAAACTAAAGATTGTGGGGTCTCTAATTACGAAATAAGAATCTAAAAGGGCTCCATTTGTTTATCTTTTTTTTGTTAAAATGGTTGGAGAATTATGCGGACCTACAGAGGCCACGCTAAAAATCGGACGCGGGGACGGAAAACCCAACGTGGGACGGAAATTTACACAATGTTCCAAGCGGTGCGTAATGCGTTCTGCAGTAAGTTTTTTCCTCATCCAGCAGCACCACGCCGGAGTAACTTGTGTAGCGCAAGGACAGGACGCAACCATCTGCTAGCTCCGAATAACCAGACCAGCATACATTCTTATTATCTTAGTTAATAAAAAGTTGTTACTAGCAAACAACGGTTAATTTTTCGCGGCAAGGATGAGTGCGTAATTACTAACTTCACAGTCCTACTCTGTTGCGCGTGTGCTGGCCGTAATGTCCTGCGTTGATTGCAGCTATGCCCTGGAGTAGCAAAATCCAAAAGATAAAAGGTAGAGCACAGATTTGTACCCTAGCTAGGTGATAATACACAGTACTTACCTCTTATCTTGCAGGAAGTCCCTGAGATGGGCTATGGCTTGGATCTCCCCTGATCCGGACAGGCTGCAGCAGCTGCCTCCTCCTTCCAGCGCCTGCGGGAAGACTTGCCGGAGAATGTCCATGAGAACAGCCCTGACGGATGGGCTTTGACCGACGTAGACAAAAGCTTGGCAGTGGAATCGCCTCCCCATCATCATCGATCTGTAGACCTGTTTAGCAAGAGTGGTCTTACCAATCCCTGCCATTCCGACGATGGATACTATCCGTAGATGCCGCTCGTCCAGGAGAAGCTTGGCGAGCTTCTCTTTGGGCCCGTCGATGGCTACAGGGGCAGCTTCCTCCCTGTGGAGCAGCCGAGGGTCGATAGCGACGACGCTGCTGGCTCCAAGGGCATCAACGGCAGCTTCCGAAGCAGAAGGCATGCCACCGTCAACGAGCTTGTACCTCGTGCGCCGCTCGCTCGCCGCCACGATGCGGTCCCTCAGCTGCCGGATCTCCTGCACCAATCTCTTGGATCTGGAACGGGCCATGGGGCTTAGCCGTTCAAGGAAATTCTGCTCGCGCCGAAGCTGATCATGCAAGAAGATGTCCAGCCAGTCCTCCGTGTCGTAGGCCACCTCCCTGACCTGCCTCATCCATTCCTTGACTTGCACGTCCGGGTCCACGACCATCGCAGACCCGCGGAACAGACCCACCATGCCGCCGAGTTCCTCTTTCAGGAAGATCACCTCCTTCCGCTCCTTGTTTTTCAGCTTCGCATGTTCTTCGGTGATTAGCCTGCTGAGCTTGCCGAGGAGAGGATCTATAGCTCCCATGGATGCGCTTACGATTAAGCTTCCCATCGCGCGCCCACCCGTGCTAACTAGCTACTCTATGGGGATGAAACTCAAGGATCATCGGAGCTCTATACATAGATGCATACATAAATATATAGGGCACCATATCAACCCTCGAGATCATCTCCATTACTTCCAACAAATATATTATTTGAAATGCACCTTCTACGAAATGATCCCCGTTTTACATAGTAATCAAAGTCAAGTACATATGCCATACATCACGCGAGCTAATAATATACTCAAAGAAGTTTTCAACATTTTTGCAGAATGCTCCATTCTTTGCATTGAAATACGAGACTGGCACTATTGTTCTACAGACAAGACATGTGCAACATCTCTAAGCTATGTCAAATAATTTGGCCGGTTCCAGCTATCACCTTGCCTCCATTGCCACCTGTCTTCAACATCTAATATTGGTGTTGTAACTAGTATTGTGTTTTGAATGAGCCCATTAAATAATACTTCCTCCGTTTTATTTTAGTTATCGTTATTAAGCATGTATCTATAAACATTTTAGTATGTATGTTCACTTATTGCAACAATTAATATGGATCGAATAGAGTAGTTGAGTAGTTCTTGTTATAAACCTAAAACTAATTTAGCCCATTTATGTATGCCGAGAGGTGTGACTTCTATTTAGTCTCACATTGCTAGTTTATAAAAAGTTGGACCTCTTTATGAAGGAAGCACTTCTATTTGTTGTATAAGAGTATCTCTAATGGGTGGCAAGGGAATACCCCTCCGGGTAGGACCAAGAATTAAGGCCGGGCCACTTTACCGGGTAGCCCATGACCCTCTCATGTCCACCTTAGCTTAGCGAGCTTATACGTTGATAAGGTGGGCTGGCCCAGAAGCATAGTCATCCCGCGATGCCTCAGGATGGCCCCACGTCGGCTACTGTGGCGTTCGACATTAGGATTCTGGCCGCTATGGGGCGGAGATTACCTTCGAACGAGAGGGTTTGAATCAGCAACTTCGACATGCTAGAGCTAGCCGCACACGCAGACGACACCACGACATGGAGATTCAGCTGGAAGATGAGATAGCTCCATTTCCTGGAGGTGCAGAGCCGACATGAGCCGGAGTTCCTAGCTCCCAGAGCGTGTGTGGCGTCTCACAAAGAGGAGAAGGAGAACCATCGTGCCATGCGGCATCTCAAGGCTCACGAGTCCGATGAAGTGGCCATGTCGAGCTACAAAGAAAAGCATCCAAATGAAGTGCATGTGGCCATATCGAGGTACAAAGAAAAGAATCCAGATGAAGTGTAGGTGGGCACAGTCGCTCAACTGCTGGATCTGCTCCACTAGTCTCTTGGATCCAGATCGGGCGTTGTGGCTTAGTTGCCCAAAAAAATTATGCTCGCCTCAGCTGATCATGCAAGAAGAGATCCATCCAGTCCTTCGTGTCGTAGGCCATCTCCCTGACCTGCCACATCCATTCCTTGACTTGCACGTCAAGGTCCTCCATCATGCGGAATAGAGGTACCATGCAGCCGAGATCATCTTTTAGGAAGATCACCTCATTCCGCTCCCTGTATTTCAGCTTCACATGCTCTTCGGTGATTAGCCTATTTAGTGGCGGCGTAGGGTGCGGCATGTGGGGGGAGGGGGGCGACATCGTCAGGGAGCCAAGCATAGGGCGCGAAGACCTGGGAGGAAGGACGAGCCAGGAGGGGGTGTGGTTAGAAAGAGTGAGGGAGAGGGAATAGTGTGTTCATGCGCGAGTGCACGACGCCAAGATAAGGGGTAAATTAGGAAACCTAGAAAGTTATGTAACGTAAGGAAAGTTGGCATACAGATCTAAAACATCTTATGTTTCTAAGCGGAGGGAGTAGCTCCCATGGATGCGCTCATGATTAAGCTCTCCATCCTGTATACTGGTGCTAACTAGCCACTACTCTATGTGGATGAAACTGAAGGATAACCAGAACTCCATACATACATAGCGGGGTACACTGGGACAGTTTTCCCCTACATCACCTTTGTCATTACCAATGAATCACTAGTACATAACAGGTCTTCACACATGGCCGAATCAGCACATCACACATGGTTGACTAAATCGTCTCTGCTGCGGGGTGTGCGATTGGCCCTCGCAAAGGAAACTTTTTCCGAAACCATGTGTGACAGGTCAAGTTTCGCCCATTGTGTTTGCCCCATAGTTGTTTGTGAATCTCAGGGCCTTGAAAAACAAACTTTTATGCTTAATCGCAGGTACAGTTGGAAGATCACAAACGTTTTATGATGACTAGTGATATGTGTTAGCTCACATCGCCCATGTTTCTTCATTGTTCTTGCCGTTTGCTTTGTTCATGATTGCATACGCTTTTTGCAATATGCAACGACCATCACCATCAATGAAGCATTTATAAATCAACATTGCATGCAAATACACTAGCTAAACTCATTTCCTTTATATTGTATATTTCATACACCACATGTATACATACATGTCAACATAGATTGAATTCCCAGTGAAATATTTAGGTTATACTAGTTACATCTTTGCTCCATGATCGAGCCCTCTAATAGATCCACAATGGTCTTTGTGTTGAAGAATGAGAGGATCTTGGCGTTCATCCATCTTGTCTTCTCGTAATCTTTGGGACATTTTGGCAACACTGCATAAGACACTCTTAACTAAAAAGTGACTTATGCAGTATATCAAAACATCACAATATTGACGGTTGACACTTCTGGTCTATTGAAATGCATCTAATATGTTTATGCAAAAATAGTGAAGTGGATTAGTTACATGTTAGAAGCAAATTAACTAGATCAGTGAAGTGTCTTAACAATATATACTTACTTGCAATCCTTATGACAGCTAAGGGAAATCCCATATGACTTTCTCAAGTGCATAACACATGATAGGAAAACTAAAGAAACAAATAATTAGAGTTGGAACATAAACAAACAAGGTATATTACGTAAATGCAAGTTGACATGATTTGTGATCATACCTTCCGCTTGTGATTTAAACTTGATGCTGTTCAATTCTTATGCAGTGCCACTAAAATATCATCATTGTTGTAACATTGATGATAGCATTAATTTAATATATAAAAGATTAAAAAACTAGTAGTATGTGTTATGTGTTAGCTCACATAAAATCGATGGTAGCATTAGTTGAATATATAAAAGATTGAAATTCTAGTAGTATGTGGTATGTGTTAGCTCACATAAAACTGATGGTAGCATTAGCTAAATATATAAAAGATAAAAAACTAGTAGTATGTGGTATGTGTTAGCTCACATAAAATCGATGGTAGCATTAGTTGAATATGTGCTACTCTTGTGCTTACATATGGTAGATCCATTATATAAAATCGAAGTGAACTGTAAACTGAACTGTACTACTTGTTGTGCTTATACATGGCAGATCCATTATCTAACACTCGAAGTGAAATGTGAACTAAACTGTGCTATATAAAATCTATCCTTGCTAACTGTACTGATGAGGATAAAAACCAAAAACGTGAAGGTTAGCATATTATTCTAATGGATTTGGCTTTGCTAACCATACTTACATATCATATCCGCATTATTTTAATGGATCTTGCCTTGCTAAAAGTGCTTATGTAGCATATCCATACTATATATAACTAAAAATGCATGCTAACAATGTATACCGCTAAGAAGGCTTTGCGTATGCACATCGTCTCTGGCAAAGACGAGGCGGCTTGACCGGCATCTCGGCGGCACCTTCAACCTACGACCGCGCGGGTTGGCATGAGAGAACGGCGAGCAAGCCGCCAGAGAGGAGATCCTCCTTAGAAACAGAGTTGTGGTGGTTATCGCCAGCAGTGAGACCATCCGACCGTTGTTTCCGCTGGTCCTAAAGTGGAGTGTGGCGGCTATGGAATGGAAGTGAGACCGGATGAAAACCGCTGGTGGTGCTCATAAATAAGATAAATAAGGTAGGGTTACGTTAGTTGGGCCCTTATGGGCCCATTAGCACACGATGCGCACTTGACTACCCCTGTGCAAAACCTATATTATGCTAACATGTGCCTTACCCTAATCGTTTGTGATGAAGGACGACGGTTGGCTATGGTTTACGACAGAGAAAGATGGCCCGTTTGTGTCTTGTACAAAAGCATGATACGTCTCTAACGTATCTATAATTTTTGATGCTCCATGCTTATTTTTACACCATTTGCTTAGTGTTTCGTTACACTTCGTGGCATTTTTATGCATTTTCTGGAACTAACCTATTAACGAGATGCCACAGTGTCAGTTCCCTGTTTTCTGCTGTTTTTGTGTTTCAGAAAAGTTACACAGGAAATATTCTCGGAATTGGACAAAACAAAAGCCAAACATCCAAAAATTCACCGAAGCTTCCAGAGAACTGAAGAGGAGACAGAGTGGGTCCACGAGGGGCCCACACAATAGGGCGGCGTGGCCCAGGCCCTAGCCACGCCCCCTATGTGTGTGGCCACCTCGGTCCACTTGTGACGATGCCCCTTCGCCTATAAAGACCCCCCGACGGGAAAAACCTAAAAACCCGATCACTTTTCCAGAAACACATCGCGATCCATCGCCGTCGTCGACCCGAGATCGGGAGGGTCCAAAAGCTCTTCCCGGCACCCTGCCGGAGAGGGGAATCGCCACCGGAGGTCTTCTTCATCGACATGCTTGCCTCCGGCGTGATGAGTGAGTAGTCTACCTTGGACTATGGGTCCATAGCAGTAGCTAGTTGGTTGTCTTCTCCACCATGTGCTTCATGTTTAGATCTCGTGAGCTGCCTTACATGATCGAGATCATCGTTATGTAATTCTACATGTTGTGTTTGTTGGGATCCGATGAATATTGGTGTTATGATTGAGTTGATGTGCTGAATATTATCTTATGTTATCTCTATGTTGTTTATGATCTTGCATGCTCTCCGTTGTTAGTAGCTATCTTGGCCGAGTAGTTGCTAGTGACTCCAAGAGGGGGTATTTATGCTCGATAGTTGGGTTCATGCCTCTATTTAATCTGGGGGAGTGACAGAAATCTCTAAGGTTGTAGATGTGCTGTTGCCACTAGGGAGAAAACAACATTCATATGTCCAAGGGCATATACTTTGTTTACATTACACACTTTGCTTAATGCACTTATCTATTGTTCGCAACTTAATACTTGTGGAGTTCTCGGATTGATTCGCCACAAGTGGATTATTAGTCATAGATGTAGTTGGATGGCGGTCTATGTATCTTGTTGTAATGCCCAGAGTAAATCTCATAGTGATCCTCTCGACATATGCACGTTGTCTTTATTCTATTAATTGCCCAACTGTAATTTGTTTACCCAGCATGTGTTATTTTATCTTATGGAGAGACACCACTAGTGAACTGTGGACCCCGGTCCTATTTCCTTTATATTGCTATCACCTGTTTACTTTACTTGTACTGTTTACTTTACTCGCATACTACTATCACTGACAAGGGTATAGCTAATAGAGCCCGTTAGTTGAGTACCCCTGAGGCCCGTATAGCTAGGCCCAATTGTAATGATAGTCGAATACGAGTTCCTACCGTATATCGATATTGTAATCTGTATCGGACCCTACCCGATCCTTGAGACCTGGCCATCTATATATCGGGGCCAGGAGGGGATGGTGTAGGGCAGATTGAAAGCAAGCCAGGTTTAACACCCAAAGTTTACTTTCGACACACACCTATTTCGACTAACTTTACCTTCGAGTCCATCCGACGCCCTATCTCCCCGATCCTAAGTCCTTCATCTAGGACATTTGTCGAGTTAACCCCTCGTCAATTGGCGCCGACCGTGGGGACTTGGGCGTTGGAATCGTGAATTCGACGGCTTTTTCGCTTTTAGCCAACAGCAGCACAGAAGTCGACAAAAATCAAGAGATGGAGTTGACAATTGGAAGTTTGAGCATCCTCATTGGGCCATCGGGTTCATCTCGCCTTTCAGATCCGACGAAACAAGATCCGTCGGCAAGTGAGCCCGAAACAGTAGCAATGACGGAGTATTCCGACGGTTCATCCAGCGAGGTAAACTCGCCGGTCAGCCTAGACGAAGAACTAAAAGGAATCGAAGAAGACAACAAAGCAAAGGAAAAACTTGACGAAGGAGTCCAACTCAATGATCTCATGATCTGCCTCGACAATATCTCAGACAAGTCAATAGACACATGGAAGACAGGGTTAGAGCTTTCTGAAGATGGTGACTCGATCTTCTCAAGCTTCAATAGTAACATCGGCAAACAGTGCCAGGTGCTTGCCATTGTGGGAGACAACTCAGAAGAATTCGATGAAAATGACAACCCAGTGCTAAACCCAGCAAATATAGGCAGAGGAGCAAATCACCTAGCAGAAGGGCAAACAGCAGAATCTCTCACAGCAAGGGAAAAAATTCGACTATCAGTCGACGAGTGAAGGGTAATAAGAGAAGCCGTAGAACACGGCACGCCAATACCATCAAATTCCAGCAAAGACATGCTTTTGGGGTATCATTACGCCCTAAGGCAGCTGGCAAAGCAATTAGCAAAGGAGAAAATAGAGATAGAAAGAAGAAAAGATTCAGCCATTGCAGCTAGCGAAGCTGCTCGTAAAGCACGAAGCGACGCATCATACAGCAACGCAAGGAAAAATCGTCGACACGGTTCAAGGTACGACAACCTCGAGTACTCCGACAGGCAAAGTATTTCTAAAAACCTCGACTCGTCCTTCCTATCGGTCGACGAGCAGGGAAACATCTTACCGAAAACCCCTGAAGCGGCACTAGTGGCAGCGCAAGCATATCTACTTACAACTCGACCAAGTCCAGGAGATCCTAGAGAACATATGCATAGAGCAGTATTGAACGGACTCAACATGGTGGGCCACAAGCTATCAGCAAAAGGAGAAGAAGCATATCACCACAAGGAAGTGCACAAAGCAAGGTCACCTCGCCGTCACAACAGTCCTCGGCGCAGAAGCAGCAAGCACCGATCTCGATCGCCATCACCAAAACAGCACGGTGGAACTCGAAGATCGCGATCCCCAAATGAAAAACGCGACTATGAAGACAACGAAAAAGAGATGGGGGCATCGTGCTTTACCCGCAGGGTTCGTACCACTCCAGTCCCCAAGGGATTCAAGCTACCTCATGATCAGCAAAAGTACAACGGATCACAGGAACCGCAATCATGGCTCGTAGATTACTTACAAGCAGTTCAGATATTAGGAGGAACCAAAGAAACAGCAATGCAAAGTTTGCAACTACACCTCACCGGCGCAGCAAGGTCATGGTTGAGCAAACTAGAGAAAGAATCTATTGGAAGCTGGGAAGACCTCACAAAGCAATTTACAAGCAACTTCAGATCAACATACAAACGACCAGCATCAATAGAAGAAGTCAAAGCATGTGTGCAACAATGCGACGAAACACAGCGGGCATACATCCAAAGATGGAGCCTTATCAAAAATTCAGCAGTCGAAGTTTTAGACGAAAGAGCAATAGATGCGTTCATCATTGGGTTAAGGCGAAGAGACCTAGTCGAGGAGATGGGTAGAATCAAGCCGAAAACAGTGTCAGACCTCATGGACACAGCAAACAGATTTGCAGATGGAGAAGATGCGTGCAACAACAAGCGGACGCGATCTCCAGAGGACGACAGAAGAAACAGATATGGAAGTCAAAGGAGACGACCCCGAAATTACGACACCTACGGCTCCCATAGCCAAGTCGCCGCAGGTTACAAAGACAACAACTATCAAGGAAGTGATCGCAGAAGCTCGGGATATCGAAGCTACGGAAAGGAGGACTATAAAAAGTTCCCTACAAGAGAATCCAGAGAGTACAACCCATCGCCAGAAGATATGCTCAATGGGCCTTGTCATATACACTCAGCGTTCATCGATGGGAAGCGAGTATCAAGGCACACAATGAAAGACTGTACAACATTCTTAAAACTACAAGAGGCAGCGCTAAACAAGCAAATCGAAGCAAGGCGACAAGGATTTGAAGGAAGCAACAATCCTCCGGTAAAACTGCAAGGAAACAACGGAGCTCCTCAAGGACAAGACCAGCAAAACCAGGGACACGACGACGATGAAGGGTATGTCCCATCAAAAGGACACATCACAGCAATGATACAACCTGTGCCCAAGTCGAACAAAGAAGAGAAGAGTATAACTCGACAAGTCAACCTAGCAGTCATCTCACCGCCAGCCACAACGGAGTATCTGCACTGGTCAGAACAACCAATCGAATTCAACAGAGAAGACCACCCTATAACAGTGCCTCGGCCGGGAAACGCGCCTTTGGTACTCAAAGCTCAAATCGGCGCGTATGATGTCGACAGAATATTCATGGACGCAGGGAGTGGAATTAACCTGATATACGCAAAAACACTCCGAGCAATGCATATATCACTAGAGTTCCTGAAACCAACAGATTGTTCCTTTCACGGGATCGTGCCAGGAAGTGCCAATTACCCACTGGGTCGAATAGCACTCAATGTTTGCTTCGGCAACCGACAAAACTATAGAAGAGAAAAGCTAGACTTCGAAGTCATGGACTGGCCATCTCAATATCACGCGATCCTCGGACGACCCGCGTTTTCGCGATTCATGGCAGTGCCTCACTATATATATTTGGTACTTAAAATGCCAGGACCAAGAGGAATAATTACAGTGAAAGGAAGTTTTGAAGTTTCAGATCTCTGCGACAGGGAGTTCCACAAGATGGCGCAAAATTTTGGCATAATAGCCAACCATGCAGAAAAGGCAAAAAGCACGACTACAGAGGGCGTCAAGCTACTCGAAGGACGCGTCGCGGAGCCCGAAACGAAGAAACCGCGAGTAGGAGCATCAGGAGAAGACACAGACGCAGAGGAAAAAGGGAAAGCCATGGCGGCATATGCATCAAAAGACAATAGAGTAGAGTAGAACAATACGGCTGTAAAAGCCACGAGTTATACCAGGGGCAATGCCCTCTAGATCCAGAACACAGGTCACAGGCCGGATCTCTTGGGTCACCCCATGTATCTTACATTACAAGTATAATAAAGACGAAACGTTCCTCATATTTGAGTTTACGAGTCTTTCAAAGAGAAAATGCGGCAAACGCACGAATCATACAATAACGCCCTGAGAATAAGTTTCAGACATATAGTCGCGAAATAAATAAACTCTCGCGTTCCACATACACCTTACAACATCGGGTTGTCAGAATCATCTACACCTAAAGGGTCTAAATAGTGAAACTCGCGGAAAAACACGGAGTCTTCTTGCAACAACCTGGCTATAATGCGTCGGGCAGGCTGCAAGGTACTCTCTAAGTGTACTCGAAGGCTTGCCCCACCAGGAGGATAGCTCAGCGACATAGAGCTATAATTGAGTCTTGGCTGCCACTTGCGTATCCACCCAAGAGCAAAATTGGCACCTGCCACTAGGTTCAGTTCTATCAACCGATGGACTCGCTGGCTGGATCTAAAAACATCAAGAAGCAATGGAAAAGTAGCAGGCAGAGGATTGCGAGGAAGCATGACCGAGTGCATAGTTACGAGAGCTCTCCTACAGCCATCCACTGCCTCGCCAATATGCTGGGCACGGTCCTGAAGCAACACAATAGTGCTTCGGCGTCGAGGATCAGACCATAAATTTTCAACACCTGCGGACATCTTTTCCAGAGCCGCACTTCGCTCGGTAACCCGACGATCTTCAGCAGCAAAATCCAAGCAAGTGCCTATAAGGGCAAAGGATATCATAAAAGTAACAGCAGAGCAAAAAGCGAAGAAAATAAGTCGAGAGGGAATTTACATCGCAACATTTCACAGGCGGATTCGACGATACCAAGAATAAAAGAATTGCATTCTTCGTGATGCAAAATCTTTGCCGTCAAGCTGGACACTTCATCACCAAGAATCGATACCTGCTTCGTCAGGGCAGAAGTTTTTCTAGCCTTATCAAACGCCATATGAGCTTGGCGTTTGGCTGAAGTCAAGCGAATCTCAAGGTCAGAAATCCTTGAAGAAAATTCTACGCATTGATCGCATCGACTAGGAGGCGACTGATGTCTACGCACTTCTATTCTTGTAGACACTTGTTGGGCCTCCAAGTGCAGAGGTTTGTAGAACAGCAGCAAGTTTCCCTTAAGTGGATCACCCAAGGTTTATCGAACTCAGGGAGGTTAGAGGTCAAAGCTATCCCTCTCAAGTAACCCTGCAATTACGATACAGAAAGTCTCTTGTGTCCCCAACACACCCAATACACTTGTCAGATGTATAGGTGCACTAGTTCGGCGAAGAGATAGTAAAATACAAGTGGTATAGATGATTATAAGTAGTAACTGCAATGTGGAATAAAAATTGCTGCAAGCAAACAAGTAATAAACACAGCAAGTAAACGGTGTGCAATGCTTGGAAACAAGGCCTAGGGATCATACTTTCACTAGTGGACACACTCCCAACAATATAACATGATTGAACAAATAAACAACTTCTCTCCGCTATGGTACTCTGAATTACTCTCCTATTGAATAACACTAATCATTGTGTAGTGGCTACAGAAGCACCCTTAAAGTTCATCAAGTACTTGACAAACACCACTCATAGAGATATCCAAATCAAATCACAATTCAAGATAGAAATCATTGCAACTTAGACCAAGTACTAACACGGTGCACACACTGTCACCATTACACCATGAAAGGAGGAATAGATCACTCAAACTATCATAGCAATAATTATTCTCATAATCCACAAGAGATCACAATCATAGCCTAAACCAAGTACCACCATGATGCACGCACTGTCACCGTTACACCAAGGCAGGAGGAATAGATTACTTTAACAATCACCACTAGAGTACACATAACATCTGAATAATAACATCTACTTGTTCAACATGATACAAAGCTCACGATCACATAAAGATCACATCATGGGAGAGAGAGGTGAACCACATAGCTACCGGTAGAGCCCTTAGCCCCGGGGATGAACTACTCCCTCCTCATCATAGGAGACAGCAAGGTTGATGGAGATGGCGGTGAGGTCGATGGAGACGGCGGAGACGGCGATGGAGACCGATGGAGATGGCTCTGGGGGCACTTCCCCGTCCCGGCAGGGTGCCGGAACAGAGACTTCTGTCCCCCGAAATTCATCGATGGCGGCGGCAGAACTGCGGAACTCTTTCTGGAAAATTGCCGACTCCCTTAGGGTTTTCCGTCCCGAGGCTCTATATAGGCGAAGGGGCGTCGTCGGGGGTGGAGCCAGGCTCCCTCACGCGGGCCCCACGCGGCCAGGGCCCTGGCCGCGCCACCCCTGTGTGTGGCGCCCTGGTGGCCCCCCTCCTACTCCTCTTCGGATCTCTGGAAGCTTCCGGGTAAAATAAGACTTTAGGAACTTGTTTTGTCCAATTCCGAGAATATTTCCTGTGTATCACTCTGAAACACAAAAACAGCAGAAAACAGGAAACTGGCACTGTGGCAACTCGTTAATAGGTTAGTTCCGGAGAATGCATAAAAGTGCCACTAAGTGTAACGAAACAATAGGCAAATGGTGTAAAAACAAGCATGGAGCATCAAAAATTATAGATACGTTTGAGACGTATCAGCGACGGAATCTTCAAATTCAACGTATTGGCAGAGAAAGGAGCAGGCCCGCAAGTCAAAGGGTCATCGACATGCGTCAACTGAAAGCAAAAGAAAAAGAGGAAGAAGCATCTCAGAAAGGCAGCACAGGACCTCATAAGAAAGATATATTTACATAAGATCAGAACCCTATGACTAAAGTTCTCGGGTTGCACGCAACTAACAGTTTTTACATTCAAAAAGAAGAAACTTGAAACTACAAAAGAGCCGAGTCTACGCCACCTCAGCATTTTGCTCCGTGGCAGAAGAGGGCATGGCAGATTCCTCGCCAGAAGTCGACGGTGGCACTGGATCTTCCATAGCTGGAGGTGGTGCAGCAGATGCCGCAGAGGATGCCGAAGGGGAAATAAGTGTCACCAATGCAGGTGCCAACTTCTTCGCCTTCTCGAAGAAAGCCTTCATCTCGTCGCGGGTGCGGCCATGGGGAGTGCTCACCTTCTCCCAGTCGAAGTCCGTACCATGCGCAAGGGACAGTGCGACAGCACCCTCGGCGCCACACTTAATAGAAAGCCCTTTCAGCTGGAGGGTAGGGTCTTCAGTTGTATCGAAGGATTTGGCAAGACTACTCAAGTCGTCCTTCGGAACTGCTGCCCTTTTCTTCGGCCACAACCCGACAAAGAGTCGTGAAAGAACGCGGTTAACTAACTCGAAAGTTTCCTGGATAGATATCCAGTTTTCCTCGAGTAGGTTCACCGCAGTCATCAGAGGGTCATCGTCCGGTTGCAGGGCCGATGGAGATACCCCAGTAAATCCTGCACGACACAAAGAAGGTAGAAAAGAAAAGAAGGAGGAAGATGTCAGCACGTACAACAGTGCAACAGAAGTCGAAAGTAGGAGACAAGGCGAAACACTTACTTTCAGCAGCAGTGGACATTGTGTGGAGACGCAGATTTCTGCGACTTCTCAGCGTTTGCCTTGGCAGTGGCCGCAGCATCGTAAGCTTTCTGAGAAGCACGGAGCTCCGCCTCCAGCGACGCAATCCGGGCATTGGCTGTTGCTAGAGCAGCTACAATGGAAGAAGAAAGGAAGTCAGATGAATAGCACAAGATATGCAAGGAGGAAAAACTATGAATGGATGTAGAACATACCTTCGGAAGCTTTCGCAACCTTTAGGTACTCAGCGCATTCGGTACCCAAGGCGACAAATCTCTTCAATAAAGCCTGAGAAGAAAAAGAAAAAGAGTGGGAAAGAAGCGCGAGCGTATGCAAGGGAGATAAGTCAGGAGAAATTACTCACATCATGGGGGGAAGCCGAGGATTCATGGGCTTCCAGAGAAACTTCGGGTTCTTTAGCCTTCTTCACGCGCTTGGGGTTTCGGGGCACAGGAACCTTCTTTACAGAGGCCCTGGTAACCCTAGGCGCAACTTCTTGAGCCGGGGGCTCATCATTAACAGCAAGAGAAATTGAAGGAGTAGCTGTAGCAGCTTTTGACGGCTCTTCGTCATCTCTGCACAAAGCAAAAATAATTATGAGTAACATGACGAAAACAAGGCAAGAAAAGATGCAAATGAAGAACTCAAATAAAAATACTTACGACGCCAGGAGGTCGAAAAGATCCATATCTTCTGTTAAGACAGGAGATTTCTCCGCAACTGCTTGTTGCAAAGAGGAACTCGAAGAAGCAAATTCGTCGACTCGTTTCCTTTTCTTGTCCAAGCCAGTGTCTTCAGGCCGTACAGGAGGAAGCGATGTCGATGAACTAGTATCCTCTTCTGATTCTTCGGCATCATCTCTGTCCTGATTGTCATCAGCCTCGGGGGCTTCAGATACAGACCTGGCCAGATCAGCCGGAAGGGGCCCTGCCTCTGGAAGAGGGGGCGCGAGAGGAGAAATTGGTGTCCCTGCATGCAAATGTGTTATTAGAGTAAGTAAGGAAAAAGAAAATATAGTTTGAGAAACACGAAAGTCGACAACAAGAAGCCAAGAAGTAAGCAGATATATACCTCAGGAAGAGGGTGCACGGAGTCGAAGAAATCAGCAGTCAAATCAGCAACTGCATGTTCTTTGGTGAGCTTGGTGAGATTCCTGACTCGCTTGTCGACATCTTCTTTCGATATCAAATCTTCACAGATGCGGGTAGGATCTTCCAAGCCGGAGTAACTCCAAAGTTTGGTAAGGCGGTGTTGTAGGGGTTGAACTCGACGTTGAATGAAAAACGCCATGAGTTGAATACCCGATAAAGCGCCTCCTCGACCTCCTTTTAAAGCTTTGATGCGAGAAAGAAGAGGAAGAATTTGTTCGACTTCCGCATCTGAGGGGAGCATATCCCACGAAGCTAATTTCTTTACATCCTGGGAAGCATCAAAAGGAGGTAGGCCGTATTCATCTTCAGGAGAGGATTTGCGGTCCTTGATATAGAACCACTTGGTCCTCCACCCTTGGACAGATGCGGCCATAGAAAATTCAAGGTATTGTGCTTCAGGGTGCACAGAAACAACGGCCCCGCCTAGTTCGGGTTTTCTAGCTAACGCAACATTGGGGCGGAGACGAAAAATTGACCTCCAGAGAAGAAAGTGGGGATCAATGCCCAGGAACGACTCACAAAGAGTCACGAAGCAAGCAATGTGCAGAATGGAATTTGGTGTGAGCTGGTGAAGCTGCACACCATAAACAAAGAGGAGCCCACGAAGAAACTCGTGGGCAGGAAGAGAAAGGCCGCGGAGGAGGAAAGCAAGGAACATTACCCGATAACCGCTCGGGGGCTCCGGGATCCGCTCAGTGCTTGGAAATTTGATGGAATCCTGGGCGGCGATGAGGCCGTCCGCCCTGGGTTTCTCCACCTCCTTCTTCGTGATGGTGGAGCGCACCCAGTTGGTGGAGGAAGAGGTCTTGGCCATGGTGTTCTTGGTGGCCAGGTGTTTCACACGCATCTAATACGCAGAGCGCTTGGGGACTATGCGCGAGAGACGGAGGAAGAGGAGATCATCAATGGAGGCGGCGGAGAGAAAGAGCTGGTAAACAGTAAGATTCCCCACGATCCCCCTTATATATCTTCTGGGAGAAGGATCGTGGGCTGAGATGTGGTGCAAAGATAGGAAACGGTAAGCCCACTAACGGTCGAAAGTTAAGAAATTTACAGTACTGCCCATGCAACGGTTCGCAATGGTACGGAGTGACGTACTCATTGATGCAATAAAAAAGATAATATAAGAAAGAGGAAAAGATGGCGCCGACAAGTGCATAATAGGTGCCCAAGACTGTATACGAAGGAGTTTCGATTATAGCCATGGGGGCTACTCTTTTCAAGAATGGTGAATACAACTTCTTTCTGAAGTGGTGGATTAGTATTCGACGACAAGATGTTCTTAAAAGTATCTCGAGTTGAAGTATGATGGACTACGCTATATTTTGAGCCTATACTCGAAAAAAAGTCTTTTTCGACTATAGCCTCGGGGGCTACTCCCATCGGGAGCGCTGAGCGCGCACCCGACGATATTTCTTGGTAAAGCATCAGAGTTGGAGAAGTGCAGGAGTGTTACTCCCATCGGGAGCGAGTTTTATGGTTGAAAGAAACCCAAATATTTTCAGTCAAAATTTGACTGCGACATGAGATTCTCGAGTTGCGTTATCGCAGCGTAACTCGAATGCCGTGACTTGTCACGAAGGTAAGACCCCGGGATCCGTCCTGTGTGGCCTGGTATACGCACATGGATGCGCTCTGCTGGTATGTATCCGTGTCTACGACGCGAAGAAAATCCTGGTGGACGCACTGGGTACCCTAAGAACCACTGGGATTCATTCTTTGTAAGTCCTAAATGCGGCGAAAGAGTGGGTTTGACCGGTATCCCGAATTCAAGTCCAAGGGGATTGAATTTGAAGTAGGTGATAAGTATCTGTTCCGGCAGTTAACTGACCTCTTGATCCGTCAGAGTTGTCAGGCTTGTTCATGAAAACCCCCTGCGAAAGAATATCATGAAAATAAGTCGCAAGACCAAGTCGAAGATTCGAAGATAAGAAGAAGTCGAAGAATTGATCAAGTCGAAGATTTAAAGATTAGAGATTCAACCTGAATCTACAATTCTGGTAGAATCTCAGGGGCTACTGACAAGGGTATAGCTAATAGAGCCCGTTAGTTGAGTACCCCTGAGGCCCGTATAGCTAGGCCCAATTGTAATGATAGTCGAATACGAGTTCCTACCGTATATCGATATTGTAATCTGTATCGGACCCTACCCGATCCTTGAGACCTGGCCATCTATATATAGGGGCCAGGAGGGGACGGTGTAGGGCAGATTGAAAGCAAGCCAGGTTTAACACCCAAAGTTTACTTTCGACACACACCTATTTCGACTAACTTTACCTTCGAGTTCATCCGACGCCCTATCTCCCCGATCCTAAGTCCTTCATCTAGGACATTTGTCGAGTTAACCCCTCGTCAATCACTTTCCACTTGATACGCTCATACCCTTTGTTTCAAGCAAACCGGTGAGATTGACAACCTCATCGTAAGTTGGGAGCAAAGTATTTGGTTGTGTTGTGTGCAGGTTCCGTGTTGCAGCTGGCAAAGCAAAGCACTGGACGAGGCGCCCTATAAATTGTCCGGAGCTGTCGCGAAGCTAGCAAGCATCACCTTCTAAAGTTTGGATTTTTCCTGGACTGACAAACCTTGGTTTCTTACTGAGGGAAAAACTTGCTGCTGTGCTCATCATACCTTCCTCTTGGGGTTCCCAACTGGACGGTGATTTACATCATCATCACCACACCGTGCTGCATCAAGACTTTTTCTGGCGCCGTTGCCGGGGAAAAAGAAGACTTCTGCAAGGGGAGTTTCGCACGCACATCCTTTACTTTGTTTTAAGTTTTGCTTTTACTTTATTTTACTTGCATCGTTTTATCAAAAATACAAAAAAAATTAGTTTCCTTATAGTTGTTTTTACTTGTCTGCTTTTAGTTTTGCTAGAATGGCTACTCCTGAGAACACCAAGTTGTGTGATTTTACTAGCACTAATAATAGTGATTTTATCTACACTCCTATTGCGCCACCTGCTCATGCTGCTGATTTTTATGAGATTAAGCCTGCTTTGTTGAACCTTGTTATGAAAGAGCAATTTTCTGGTGCTAGTACTGATGATGCTGCAGCTCATCTCAACAATTTTGTTGAGCTATGTGAGATGCAGAAATATAAGGATGTAGAGAGTGATATTATTAAGCTTAAGTTGTTTCCTTTTTCTTTGAGAGGAAAAGCTAAGGATTGGTTGCTGTCTTTGCCTAAAAATAGTATTGATTCATGGGCTAAGTGTAAGGATGCTTTTATTGGTAGCTACTATCCTCCTGCTAAGATTATAGCTTTGCATAGAAATATTATGAAGTTTAGCCAGTTTGATAATGAACATGTTGCTCAAGCTTGGGAAAGAATGAAATCTATGATAAAGAATTGTCCCACTCATGGACTGACTAATTGGATGATTGTCCAAACTTTTTATGCAGGACTGAATTTTTCTTCAAGGAACCTATTGGATTCAGCTGCTGGAGGCACTTTTATGTCCCTTACCTTGGGCACCGCAACAAAGCTTCTCGACAATATGATGGTAAATTACTCTGAATGGCACACCGAGAGAGCTCCACAAGGTAAGAAGGTAAATTCTGTTGAGGAAACCTCTTCCTTGAGTGATAAGATTGATGCTATTATGCTTATGCTTTCTAATGATAGGACTCATGTTGATCCTAATAATGTTCCTTTGGCCTCTTTGGTTGCTCAGGAAGAGCATGTTGATGTAAACTTCATTAGAAACAATAATTTTAACAACAATGCTTATAGGAACAATTTTGCTAGTAACAATTATAGGCCGTTTCCTTCTAATGGTGATAATAGCTATCTTGGTAGACCTAAAATGCCTAGTGAAGAAAGAATTTTTGAACTTGAAAAGGCTACTAAGAATTTTATGCAGGCGCAATATGAGCAGAACAGGGCTTTCACCAAGACTATGGAGGAGCAATCAGCTCTGTTGAGGACTATTAGTCATCAACTTGAAAATTTAAACAAGGCTATTCCTGAGTTGCAAGCTAAGGTTTCCAAAGCTAAAACCGATATTTCGTCTTTGTTTAATGCAGAATCTAATTTGGTTAACAGAATGTCTGTTAAGCCTGATCCTTTTGCCACTGCTAATGCTATCCAAGTTAGAATTGATAAAAATGTTAGGATGCTAGCAGAATTGCATGCCAGGTGGGAAAGAGAAGATGATATGGCTAGAAATATGAAGGTATGTAAATTTACTACCTCTAATGATGTTGCTCCAAATGCTAGCAATCCTCTTACTTTGATTGGTGTAGAGAAAACTCCTACTCCTAGTGACGAGGGTTAACTCGACAAATGTCCTAAATGAAGGACTTAGGATCAGGGGAATAGGGCGTCAGATGAACTCGAAGGTAAAGGTTAGTCAAAATAAGTGTTTATCGAAAGTAAACTTGGGTGTTCAACCTGGCTTGCTTTCAATCTGCCCTACACCGTCCCCTCCTGGCCCCTATATATAGGTGGCCAGGTCTCGAGGATCGGGTAGGGTCCGATACAGATTACAATATCGATATACGGTAAGAACTCGTATTCGACTATCATTACAATTGGGCCTAGCTTAACGGGCCTCAGGGGTACTCAACTAACGGGATCTATTAACTATACCCTTGTCAGTAGCCCCTGAGATTCTACCAGAATTGCAGATTCAGGTTGAATCTCTAATCTTCAAATCTTCGACTTGATCAATTCTTCGATATCTTCAAATCTTCGACTTGGTCTTTCGACTTACTTTCATGATATATTTTTTTCGCAAGGGGTTTTGATGAACAAGCCTGACAACTCTGACGGATCAAGAGGTTAGTTAACTGCCGGAACAAATACTTGTCACCTACTTCAAATTCAATCCCCTTGGATTTGAATTCGGGATACCGGTCAAACCCATTCTTTTGCCGCATTTAGGACTTACAAAGAATGGATCCCAGTGATTCTCAGGGTACCCAGTGCGTCCACCAGGATTTTCTTCACGTCGTAGACACGGATACATACCAGTAGAGCGCATCCCTGTGCGTATACCAGGCCACACAGGACGGATCCCGGGGTCTTACCTTCGTGATAAATCACGGCATTTGATTTTCGTTGCGATAACGCAACTCGAGAATCTTATATCGCAGCCAAGTTTTGACTGATAAAATCAAAGAATTTCGAACTTAAATTAACTTCCTCCAATTCCCTCCCGATGGGAGTAGTCTCTTTGCATTGTGTCGACTATATAGTCGAAGTTTTGTATGATATACTTTCTTCATCCTCGACACTGACTATCTCATCCTCTATCGGGTGCGTGCTCAGCGCTCCCGATGGGAGTAGCCCCCGAGGCTATGTTTGAATACTTGTAGTCAAGCATAGGCTCAAAATTCACTTCGTCTTCTTTCTTGTAATTTCTCCTGTTTACCAGCCCCCGAGCCCAAGGCGAGGTCTCTTATATCGTGCAACTACACTCTCCCCTTCTTATTTTTTCTCCTTTTGGTATTTATCGTCTGCTACGTGCAGAATTTAACTCCTTTGTAGAATACGTGCTTATAAATAAAGCACCTTTTGGCAAGGGTAAAAACCCTAATCAGATTCCTCCTCCGCCGCATCATCTTCTCGCTCCATCTAGGGTTTCTAGCCTTCTCCCTTTTCCACATGGCTGACGCAGATGGTTCTCGTTTGAACCTTGGCTCTCCGGTGGCGCCGCGAGGTCGGGGCCGCCCTCGTGGAAGCAAGAACAAGAACAACACAACTCCGGCCGCCGCAGGATCATCATCGGCCGCTCCTGTCAAGCGTCGTCCTGGCCACCCACCTGGTAGCAAAAACAAGCCTAAGGTGACTGGCGCTGCCCCAGGTCCAAGCGCTCCATCTCCTGCTGCGCCTGCTGCCCTGCTGCTCCTCCCAGAATCTTTTCTTTCTTCTGCATTGCCATGGTGCAGTGCCGCGAGATTCAGCGTCTGCCGCTAAATTTCACCAAGTTTATGGATGGGCGAGAACTGCGAGAAGCGGTTCTCCGCGAACAATCTGGCAGTGGGACTCCATACGAAGTGGAGGTTTGGTATGATGGCAATGGCGAGCAATACTTTAAGGGTGGCTGGTCGCAGTTTGCAGAAGACCACGACATCCATCAAGGCTTCTTCATGACCTTTGACTTCCATATCGGCACGTCAAAGTTCGACGTGAAGATCTATGACGGCACTCAGTGCCAGAAGGAGTATGAAGCTGAAGTCCACTTTCATTAGGATATGCTTTATATGTAATTTCTTTTGATAATATCCTTGCTCCCGTGCTATATGTAATGAATATTCGTTCTTCATTTTGACGTTTTTATTAGTACCATGAAAACAAATCATTGTTCTGAGGTATGCTTTCTATATATTGGGTTCTTTGCGAACCAATTGGTATGAAGAATATCGGGTTCTTTTGTGAACCAAATTGTTTGAAGAATATCGGGTTGTCTACACAACCTTATAGTGAAAAAAGATCTCCATGTCGTAATAAGAGTTTCTTTCGTACGACCCGAGGGTTGAAGCCCCCGAGCGGAGAAGTAGAAATACTTGTACAATTTTGTCGAGTTCAACCCAAGGAACCCGACCTATGGCCTCATTGACAAGGGTATAGTTAATAGAGCCCGTTAGTTGAGTACCCCTAAGGCCCGTATAGCTAGGCCCAATTGTAATGATAGTCGAATACGAGTTCCTACCGTATGTTGATATTGTAATTTGTATCGGACCCTACCCGATCCTCGAGACCTGGCCACCTATATAAAGGGGCCAGGAGGGGACGGTGTGGGGTAGATTGAAAGCAAGCCAGGTTAAACACCCAAGTTTACTTTCGACGCATACCTATTTCGACTAACTTTACCTTCGAGTTCATCCGACACCCTATCTCCCCGATCCTAAGTCCTTCATCTAGGATATTTGTCGAGTTAACCCTCGTCAATTGGCGCCGACCGTGGGGAATAGGTGCACAAGACTGTATACGAAGGAGTTTCGATTATAGCCATGGGGGCTACTATTTTCAAGAATGGTGAATACAACTTTTCTCTGAAGTGGTGGATTAGTATTCGACAACAAGATGTTCTTAAAAGTATCTCCAGTTGAAGTATCTCGAAGTTGAAGTATCTCGAGTTGAAGTATGATGGACTACACTATATTTTGAGCCTATACTCGAAAAAGTCTTTTTCGACTATAGCCTCGGGGGCTACTCCCATCGGGAGCGCTGAGCGCCCACCCGACGATATTTCTTAATACAGCATTAGAGTTGGAGGAGTGCAGGAGTGTTACTCCCATCGGGAGCGAGTTTTATGGTTGTAGAAACCCGAATATTTTCAGTCAAAATTTGACTGCGACATAAGATTCTTGAGTTGCGTTATCGCAACGCAACTCGAATGCCGTGACTTGTCACGAAGGTAAGACCCCGGGATCCGTCCTGTGTGGCCTGGTATACGCACATGGATGCGCTCTGCTGGTATGTATCCGTGTCTACGACGCGAAGAAAATCCTGGTGGACGCACTGGGTACCCTGAGAATCACTGGGATTCATTCTTTGTAAGTCCTAAATGCGGCAAAAGAGTGGGTTTGACCGGTATCCCGAATTCAAATCCAAGGGGATTGAATTTGAAGTAGGTGACAAGTATCTGTTCCGGCAGTTAACTGACCTCTTGATCCATCAGAGTTGTCAGGCTTGTTCATCAAAACCCCTTGCAAAAGAATATCATGAAAATAAGTCGAAAGACCAAGCCGAAGATTTGAAGATAAGAAGAAGTCGAAGAAATGATCAAGTCGAAGATTTAAAGATTAGAGATTCAACCCGAATCTACAATTCTGGTAGAATCTCAGGGGCTACTGACAAGGGTATAGTTAATAGAGCCCGTTAGTTGAGTACCCCTAAGGCCCGTATAGCTAGGCCCAATTGTAATGATAGTCGAATACGAGTTCCTACCGTATGTCGATATTGTAATCTGTATCGGACCCTACCTGATCCTCGAGACCTGGCCACCTATATAAAGGGGCCAGGAGGGGACGGTGTGGGGTAGATAGAAAGCAAGCCAGGTTAAACACCCAAGTTTACTTTCGACGCATACCTATTTCGACTAACTTTTCCTTCGAGTTCATCTGACGCCATATCTCCCCGATCCTAAGTCCTTCATCTAGGACATTTGTCGAGTTAACCCTCGTCACTCATGTTCTGGGTTCAGAAGGTTAACTCGAGTTTAATGATACCACTAGATTTACTCTACGCGTAAAAACGTTGTAGCTGCTCCGCATTCCATGGGTTGCCCTCGCCTTTTCCTGTCTTCTTGTCTTGTAGTCGATAAGCTCCTCCTGGTATGACTTCTGTAACGATGTAAGGTCCCACCCAAGGGGACTCTAATTTTCCGTGGCTGTCTTGCCTGAGTCGCAAAACTAGATCTCCCACCACAAAGGATCGTGGACGAACTCGACTACTGTGGTAATTTCTTAGACTCTGTTGATACTGCGTGGCCCTTTCTAATGCCTTATCTCTTGCTTCATCTAGTGCATCGACATCGTCTTGCAATGCTTCTGTTGATGTTGTTTCGTCGTATGCCATCACCCTTGGAGCCTCGTGCGTAACTTCGACTGGAAGCACGGCTTCTGCGCCATGGACCAGGAAGAAAGGAGTTTCTTGAGTTGCTGCATTGGGCGTGGTTCTTAGACTCCAAAGAACGGAGGGCAATTCATCTACCCAAGCGCTCTTGGCTTTCTCGAGAGGCGCTAAGAGCCTCTTTTTTTATCCCACTACATATCAGGCCATTTGCTTTTTCGACTTGCCCATTTGTTTTCGGGTGCGCCACAGATTGCGAATTTGAGTTTGATTCCTAGTCCTTCGCAGTAACTCTTGAATTCCTTGGAAGTGAAGTTTGTCCCATTGTCCGTGATGATGCTATATGGTACGCCAAAATGGAACACTATTGACTTGATGAAGTTGATCGCTGCTGTTGAATCTTGAGTTGTTACCGGGGCTGCTTCCACCCACTTGGTAAATTTATCGACTGCTACTAGCATGTAAACATGTCCTCCTGGCCAGAATTTGTGCAACTTTCCCAACATATCGAGGCCCCATTGTGCAAAGGGCCAGGATAATGGTATTGGCTGTAGCTCTGCTGCTGGTGCATGTGGTCGAGATGCGAATCTTTGGCATGCTTCACACTTCCGGACTATATCTTTTGCGTCTTCGATGGCTGTTAACCAATAGAATCCTGCACGGAATGCTTTTGCCGCTATTGCCCTGCTGCTTGCATGATGGCCGCACACTCCGCCATGTATATCCTTTAGTATTACTTGTCCTTCCTGAGGCGTTACACAACACTGCAAAACGCCGGTAATACTTTTCTTGTATAATTTCCCCTGCAACACGACAAACGCTTTTGATCGTCGAGTTATCCTCTTGGCTTCCACTGCATCTTCTGGTAACTGTTTATTTATCATATACGCGAGATACGGCTGCATCCAGGTTTCTTCTATCAACATGACTTCCTCGGGTTCCGGCGCAGCCCCCGAGCCTGCTGCAGTAGTCGAACTTTTGATACTTTTTATTGACCTTTCTACTATTTCCTCCCAGAATACTCCAGATGGCACGGGTAGACACTGGGACCCGATATTTGCTAAGTTGTCGGCTTCTTCATTGCTATTTCTGCTGATGTGCGAGACTTCACATCCATAAAATGTTCATTCGAGATAGTGATATAAGTTCTTGTAGGCCATCATGTTGTCATTGATTGTGTCGCATCTATTCATAACTTGTTGGACGACAAGATTTGAATCCCCAAATATTTTTAGTCGAGTTGCTCCACATGCTTTGGCCATCTTCATTCCATGTAGCAGAGCCTCGTATTCCGCTTCATTGTTAGAAGCCTGCGGAAAACTCATCCTTAAGACGTACTTTAGTTTGTCGCCATGCGGCGATATCAAGATTACTCCCGCTCCTGCGCCTTGTACTCTTTTAGAACCATCAAAGTACATTGTCCAGACACTCGATAGATCTGGCGGTCCCGTGCTCTGCAGCTCCAACCATTCTGCTATGAAATCTGGCAAGATTTGCGACTTGATTGCCTTCCTTTTTTCATACGTGATGTCCATGGGAGATAATTCGATTCCCCACAAAGAGACACGTCCTGTTGCTGAAGGATTGTTCAATATGTTCGATAGTGGCGCTTCATTGACCACTATAATTGGATGCACCGCAAAGTACTGTCGCAATTTTCGTGCTGTTGTAAAGACACTATACGCGAGCTTTTGATAATGCGGGTACCTCTGTTTTGTCGGGGATAGCACTTCACTGATGAAATATACCGGCCTCTGGATGCCATGGGCTTTTCCTTCTTCACTTCTTTCGACTACCAATACTATACTCACCACCTGATGGGTTGCGGCGATGTAGAGTAGTAGTGGTTCTTTTTCTTTTGGTGCGACCAACACTGGTGGCATGGAAAGCACTTTTTTCAACTGTGCAAAAGCCGCGTCTGCCTCTTCTGTCCATTCAAATTTATCATCTGATTTCTTCATAAGTGCATAGAAAGGAAGCGCCTTTTCTCCCAATCGAGCAACGAAACGACTTAATGCCGCGACGCGTCCTGCGAGTTTCTGGACGTCGTGTAGTTTCGTGGGTTTTCCCATTGTTAAAATTGCTTGAATCTTTGCTGGGTTCGCCTCTATTCCTCGTGCTGATACCAGGAACCCCAAAAGTTGTCCTGCTGATACGCCGAAGGAACATTTTGTCGGGTTAAGCTTAAGATTATACTTGCTCAGGTTGTCGAAGGTTTCTGCCAAGTCACCGATTAAAGATTGCCCCTCTCTTGTAGTGATGACCACATCATCAATGTAGACTTGGATGTTGCGTCCTATTTGGCTCCCGAGGCAGTTTTGCATCATCCGTTGATAAGTTGCTCCTGCATTTTTTAGGCCGAACGGCATTACTTGGTAGCAAACACTCCGTACGGTGTGATGAAGGCCGTCTTTTCTTTGTCTTCCTTCTTCAATTTGATCTGATTGTAACCAGAATACGCGTCCAGAAAGGAAAGCCTCGCGCATCCCGTTGTTGAATCAATTATCTGATCAATGCGGGGTAGAGGGAAGGGATCCTTTGGACAATGCTTATTGAGAGATGTGCAGTCGACACATACTCTTTGTACGTCTGTGTTCTTTTTGGGTACGATAACTGGGTTCGATACCCAACTCGAAGTTTTGATTTCTCTGATAAATCCGGCATTTTCTAGCCTGTGCAATTCTGATGCTATCGCCTTCCTTTTAGGTTCATCAAATCGTCGTAATGGTTGTTTGACTGGCTTTGCCTTGGGATCTACATTTAAGGCGTGCTCGACGAGTTCCCTGGGAACCCCTGGCATGTCTGATGGACACCAGGCGAAGATTTCCCAGCGCTCACAGAGGAACTCGACGAGCGCGCTTTCCTATGCGGGATCCAAGTTCACCGCAATTGATGTCGTCTTGTTTGGATCTGTAGGGTGGACCTGGATCTTCTTCGAGTCCTGAGTTGTGTCGAAAGCCTGATCTGGCAGGGATCGTCCAACGTCGGGTAGCATATTATGATCTGTTTCTCCTTTTAGCCTCTCATATTCTGCTGTCATGCCAAAGGTTTGCGCCATCCTATTGAATTCTCTGTCACATGTGTTGGCTACTTCAAAGCTCCCTTGCACTGTAATTGTTCCTTTGGGTCCTGGGATTTTTAGCGTAAGATACGCGTAATGAGGCACTGCCATGAATTTTGCAAATGCTGGGCGCCCCAGGATTGCATGGTATTGTGACGGCCAGTCCATGACTTCAAATTCTAGCTTTTCTCTGCGGTAGTTGCTGCTACTGCCAAAGCAGACATCGAGTTCTATTCTTCCCAAAGGGTAGTTTGCGGCTCCTGGTACTATTCCATGGAAGGAGCAGTCTATTGGCTTTAAACTCGACAGCGAGATACACATTGCCTTCAGTGTTTTAGCATATATCAGGTTGATGCCACTCCCTACGTCCATAAATACTCTTCCGATGTCGTATCCTCCTATTTGTGCCTTTAAAACCATAGGCGAGTGGCCTGGCCTGGGAACTTTCCTTGGGTGGTCTGCTCTACTGAACTTAACTGGTTGATCTGACCACCGCAGGTACTCTGTAGTAGCTAGTGGTGACGATATTGCTAGGTTTACTTGCCTGGATATGCTCTTCCGCTCTTTCTTCGACTTAGGCACCGGTTGAATCATAGCTGATATGTAAACTTTTGACTCTAGGTGCCTTGCTAGCCTTTGCATTTGATATCCTTGAGTTGTGTGCTTCTCTTTTTGCCATCCTCCTTGGTTTGAACCCATGGCGCTTTGTAGCCTTAGGAACGTTCTACAATCCTTCATCTGGTGATTTGAGACTCTTTTCCCATCAAGATATGCGTAGTGGATTCGACAAGGTCCGTATAACATATCCTCGGCCGAAGGACCGGAGTATCTCGATTTTTCTACTCCTTTTGCCTGAAACCTCCTGTTTACATATCCTTCCTCTTCTTCTGCTGCGTAGCTCGCGGCTACCTGATTTCACCTTCCTTGGTTATCCCTGCTGCGGTGTCGTCGCCTCTGTCTGCTTATTCTATCGACTTCTGGTGAATGTCCTCTTTTGTTATTATATGCGTCCTCTCCATCAGCAAATTTGTTGGCTTCTTCCATTAGCTCGGCTACTGTCGTAGGTCTTGTTCTTCCTATTTCTTCCACGAGATCTGCGCGACGAAACCCGGCCGAAAAAGCGTCCATTGCTCGTTTGTCGGAGACGTCCTCTGCTGAGTTTTTGATTACACTCCATCATTGTATATAAGAACGTAGAGTTTCGCCTTTCCTTTGCACACACGCCTTAACTTCCTCCAGTGATGCTGGGCGCTTGTATGTTGAACGAAAATTTCTTGTGAATTGGTTTTCGAGCTCTCCCCAACTTCCAATGGATTCGTTGGGTAGGGTATTCAACCAGGACCGTGCTGTACCGGTGAGGTGTAGCTGCAAACTTTGCATTGCAGTCGCTTTTGTTCCCCCTAATATCTGCACTGCCTGCAAATAGTCCGATAACCACAGGGTAGGCTCTTGCGACCCATCATATTTATGTTGATCGTGTGGTAATTTGAACCCTTTGGGTACTCGCGTTTTGCGAACCCTGCGGGTAAAGCATAATGCGCCCATCTCTTTATCATCGTCTTCATAATTTTCTTCCCTCCAGGCGTGATGTGCTTTATTTACTCGAGCCTGCGCTATTATATTTCTTGCGTCCTCCTTCCTCTTTTGTCGCCTTTCCTCTTCTGATGACTCACTATACTCGTTATCTGCGAAGTTGTATATGAGCTTCTCCTTTTGCTTTTCCTTGTAGATTGTCGACTTTGTGTCTAGACCTTTTTCCCTGATCTTGCTCTCCACTATTCCGAGGCTTCGTATCGCGGCTCGGTCCATATCTTCTCGCGGATCCCCGGGTTCTGGTCTGGTGGTTAGTAAATACGCCTGTGCTGCTATCAATGCTGCTTCTGGCATTTCTTGCATGAAGTCATGTTTCTCCTCTTCTAGCTGCGGGGTAGGGCTCCTTGAGTACCTTTCCTCTCTGCTGCGTGCTGTTGCCCCCTGTTGTGTTTTGGGTCTCCGCGTCTTTCTCTGCTGTACTCGGAATCCTCACTATAGTCATCCCAGTATTCCTCCCTTGATATACTGTTATTATTTTGAAGGACCGTGTCTCTTTCCTCCCTTAGTTTCTTCCTATGTTCGTATAATGCATACTGATATCCCATTAGAACTTCTCTTCTTGATCCTTCGGGTACTTCTGTACCATGATTGATAGCTGACTTGATCATTCTCCATTCGCCAGCCGAAATGTGGACTTTCTCCTTATCCTTTTTGTTGTGTTCTTTTATTTTGTCGACTTGCCTGTCGACCTTCTTACTTCCTTCGTTGTTGTTCTCTTCTTCTGCCTCAGTGATAATGACGCGTAGCTGATGTACTTTGGAGACGCCACTGCTTCCAACGGTGAAGTCCCTTGCGCTGTTGTTTGTTTGATGCGCTCTTGCTTCTGAGTCGAAATTTTCCCGAATTTTGTCGCCTTCTGTGATTGGTGTTTTTCCCAAGCTGACCGGCGAGTTTACCTCGCTGGAAGAGCCTTCTGATGATTCCAACATTACCTCTATTTCGGGCTTGCTCGCCGACGGATCTGGTTTCGTCGAATCCGAGAGGCGAGATGAACCTGATGGCCCGACGAAGATGCTCAAACTTCCAATTGTTAACTCCATCTCTTGACTTCCATCGAGTTCTGAACTGCTGTTGGCTAAAAGCGAAAAAGCCGTCGAATTCATGATTCCAACGCCCAGGTCCCCACGGTCGGCGCCAATTGACAAGGGTTAACTCGACAAATGTCCTAAATGAAGGACTTAGGATCGGGGGAATAGGGCGTCGGATGAACTCGAAGGTAAAGGTTAGTCGAAATAAGTGTTTATCGAAAGTAAACTTGGGTGTTCAACCTGGCTTGCTTTCAATCTGCCCTACACCATCCCCTCCTGGCCCCTATATATAGGTGGCCAGGTCTCGAGGATCGGGTAGGGTCCGATACAGATTACAATATCGATATATGGTAAGAACTCGTATTCGACTATCATTACAATTTGGCCTAGCTTAACGGGCCTCAGGGGTACTCAACTAACGGGATCTATTAACTATACCCTTGTCACCTAGTGTTAAAAATCCTAAAACTGCTAAAACTTTTTCTCAAAAGAGTGCTGAAATTTTTCGGAGTGTGGGAGATGATAGCTCTATTTCCTTTAATGATATTGATTTTGATGGTTGCAATATATCTGAAGTTATTTTGTTCTTGCAAAAGATTGCTTTGACTCCCAATTCTAGTTCTTTAAATGTTGCTTTTACTAAGCATATTACCAATGCTCTTATGAAAATTAGGGATGAAGAGTTGAAGCAAAAAGCTTCTATTCCCAAGAAGTTAGAATATGGTTGGGAACCCATCATTGATATGAATGTTAATGGTTTTGATTGCCATGCTTTATGTGATCTAGGTGCTAGTATTTCTATCATGCCTAGAAAAATTTATGACATGCTTGATTTACCACCGCTTGAAAAGTGCTATTATGATGTTCCTATTACTGATGTTGCTAAGAAGAAACCTTTGGGAAGGATTAATGATGTTCTTATTATGGTTAACAATAACCTTATTCCTATTGATTTTCTTGTCATGGATGTTGAATGCAATGCTTCATGTCCTATTATTTTGGGAAGACCTTTTCTTCGAACTGTAGGTGCCATCATTGATATTAGGGAAGGCACCATCAAATATCAATTCCCACTCAAGAAAGGTATGGAACACTTCCCTAGAAAGAGGAAGAAATTACTTTTTGACTCTATTCTTAGAGCAAATTATGAGCTTGATGCTTCATCACTTGATATTACTTGATTCGCACTTTCTGCGCCTAGCTCAAAGGCGTTAAAGAAAAGCACTCTTGGGAGATAACCCATTGTTTTAATTTCAGTTCTTTTTCTTTTATTTGAGTCTTGGAAGTTATTACTACTGTAATAACCTCTCCTTATCCTTTTTATTTCGTTTTTGTGCCAAGAGAAGCCTCTAATTTGAGTGAGGTAAGATTTGGGGATGTTGCTGTCCTGAAACAGTTTTCGGTGCTGCACCGTAAAAATTCGTGAAAATTCTCTGTATGTCTTTTGGACCTGAGATTTCTTGTGCATATGCCCCAGGTTATATCCAAACTTTCATTAGTTTAACACTTTTTGATTTGAGCAACAGAAAACCCTCTAAAAATTCGACCTTTGTCAGCTGTTCTGTTTTGACAGATTTCTGCCATTATTTGTGTTTGCCGCTTTATTGCTTTCTTTTTTAGTTCTTTTGATCACAGAACTTTTGGGGAAGTTGCTACAGTAGTATATGCTTTATATGTGGTGGTTTTGAGTTGAAACCTGAAGCAAAAAAGGGTTGATTCAATGTTATGCTTACACTAATGTTGCTAATAGAGCTGTGTTGAGTTTTGTATGAAGGAAGTTTTCAAGTGTAGGGATTGGAGAATGATGAGATGAGTTGAAGAATGGACAAAAGCTCAAGCTTGGGGATGCCCACGCACCCCAAGAAATATCCAAGAGGTACAAGTATCAAAGCTTGGGGATGCCCCGAGGCACCCCTTCTTCATCGGCAAAAATCAGGTCACCTTTCAACACACTATATTTTTATTGCTTCATGCATTATGCGTTTTTCTTGGAGCGTTAGTTGTTTTAGTTTTCAGTTTTGTTTAGTTTTGTTTGCTGCAATAAATGGTTGGACCCCAACAAATTCCTTTTGGAGAAGTTGCCTTGCTTTTCATTTGCCAAGAACACTCCGTTTTTCACTCTTATCGTTTCAACGAGTGTTCTCTATTTCTGCTACTGCGTTTAGTTTTCGATTTTCGCCTTGATTTGTGTTCAGATCTTGTTATATATTTGCATCAAGGTGTATTTTGACCTCTGGTCCATGTTGGTTTTTATCAAAAAAGAGTTGTTTCAAAAAGTTCGAATGGTGTTGGAAAAGAGAAAAAAGCTTTATGCAAAAAAGTGGTACAAGAAGGAGCTTGTGTAGACTGCGTCCAAGGCTTTTGCATGTCGTGCTTGATGTCTTTTTGATAGTATGCTTAGTGGTTTTGCTGTAGCATGACCTGTCTCAAATGACTGAGATTGCTTAATGAGCCTTTGAAAAAATCATGCGTTGTTTTAATTATTTGGAAGCATTATTTTGGTTTTCTCCTTTGATGCTTTATTTGGGTTGACTTGGCGCATGCTCACACATGTTTGACTCATACAAAGTCGCCATAAGCCTCTATGATCATTTAGTTTTTGACTTTTGATGCCATCTTATGCTTCTTTTAATGTCGCTTTGTCGCTATGCATGATTATGGCCGTTATTGCTCTCTTAGTTGGTCGCTCCCAGTCTTTTGCTAGACCTCATTTTGTACTGAGTATGAGCTCTACTCATGCATCCAACTCATAAAAACCAAGTTTGCCATTGTGTCCACTATAAATTCATATGCATGGTATTTACAAGCCATTCCAAGTAAATTTTCATGTGCTACCTTTCAAAACTGTCAACTACTTCTCGTTTTGTGCCACTGTTTTAAGCTCATGAGGACGTAGTGGTCGGAATTGCTATCTTCCATATTAAATTAAGTACCCCTCGACTAGGCAGCTTCATCTGCTCGTCATTAATTTTGCATGAGAGCTGGTCAGACCATTGCAATCTAATTCTAAAAAAAGGCACTCCTCCATGGTATGTGAATGTTGGTGGGCACCCGATGGAATCGGTTAGCCATGGTTTGAGAAAGGAAAAAAGGTGGGGAGGAGTGCCAAAGCTTTATAAAAGAGCACCAATGTGCCAAATTTTCAAAGAACTCGGAACCGCTCTCACTTATTTATTATGGAAGATAGTAAGACCCCATTGCCAGTCGTTGACATGAAACAACCACCTCTCAAAACCCATTTTTTATCTCTGTTTTACAAATGAAAAGCTCTAGCACATGTTTAATCACTGCTTCCCTCCACAAAGGGCCTTTCTTTTACTTTATGTTGAGTCACCACCTTCTACCTTTATGCACCGTCTAAGAGAGCATAGTTGTCATTCTGAGTATAATGTGCATTGTCCCAAAGTTTTCATTGATTGATTCATGATGTTGGTTTCACTTGTTCTTAAATTATTTGTATCTAGTCGCCCTTTTAAACTTGAAGGTGTCCTATGCATTTATGTTTTGCTCTCTCATGAAGGACAAGCTGAAAACCATTTGTATGTTTTTCATATGATTTGAACACACGTTTGACTTTCATTGTTTCATTTTCATGATCTTTCATTTGTGTTCTTTTTCATGTTATAACATGGTTGCTAAGTTTCTTCTATCAAGATTATGTCTTTCATGCCCATGTTTTAAGATCTTTTGATCCTAGCGCACAACGCTTACATAGATGATCAAGATTGTGTAGGTGCATGTCACCTCAAAAATTATTTCTTTTATTATCACTTACCTACTCGAGGATGAGCAGGAGTTAAGCTTGGGGATGCTGATACGTCTCTAACATATCTATAATTTTTGATGCTCCGTCCTTGTTTTTGCACCATTTGCTTAGTGTTTTGTTACACTTCGTGGCATTTTTATGCATTTTCTGGAACTAACCTATTAACAAGATGCCACAGTGCCAGTTCCCTGTTTTCTTCTGTTTTTGTGTTTCAGAAAAGTTACATAGGAAATATTCTCGGAATTGGACGAAACAAAAGCCAAACATCCAGAAATTCACCGAAGCTTCTAGAGAACCGAAGAGGAGACGGAGTGGGGCCACGAGGGGCCCACACAACAGGGCGGCGCGGCCCATGCCCTGGCCATGCCCCCTATGTGTGTGGCCACCTCGGTCCACTTCTGACGATGCCCCTTCGCCTATAAAGACCCCCCGATGGGAAAAACCTAAGTACCCGATCACTTTTCCAGAAACACATCGCGATCTGCCGTCGTCGTCGACCCGAGATCGGGAGGGTCCAGAAGCTTTTCATGGCACCCTGCCGGAGAGGGGAATCACCACCGGAGGTCTTCTTCATCGCCATGCTTGCCTCCGGCGCGATGAGTGAGTAGTCTACCTTGGACTATGGGTCCATAGCAGTAGCTAGTTGGTGAACGGATCGTATGGGCACCTAGAGGGGGGGGGGTGAATAGGTGCTACTCAAATTTTAATTCTTTTTCAATTTAGGCTTGACACAAAAGGTAAATTCTCTAGATATGCAACTAAGGTGAATTTACCTATATGACAACAAGCAAGCTAAGCAAGATACAAATAGTAAAGGCAATAAAGGATAGAGGTAACCGAGAGTGGAGCACACGGAGACACGGATGTAATTCCCGTAGTTCCTTCCTTTTTAGGGGAAGTACGTCTACGTTGGAGGGGTGTGGTTGCCACAAAGGCCTAACCAACGCCACAAAGGCTCACCCTATTCTCCGGTGCAAGCTTCCGCCACAAAGGCCTAGCTCACTTTCCACTAAGGGATTCCTCAAGGCGGAATCGGCCTTTACAAAACTTGGGGCACCACTCCACAACTGAATTGGAGGCTCCCAAGCACCACAAAGATCTCAATCAACAAGTATCAAGATTTCAACCACACAAATCAAGGTCAAGGGACACAAGGGAACCCAAGACCAAAGGGCCCTCAAGCAAATGAGAGGGGAAATCAAATCGCTTCGGTGAGGATGTAGATCAAGGCCTTCTCCTTCGATTCTCCAAAGATCAAGAGCTTTGGTGGGTTGAGGGAGGAGATCTTGCGAATTTGGTGGCTCCAAATGAGGTCTTCTTCTTGCACAGCTCGAGCAGCTTGAGGTGGAAGAAGGGGAGGGGTATTTATAGCCCCTCCCAAAATGTAGCCGTTGCTGTCTTGGAGGGGCGGATTATCCGGCCAAAGTATGGCCGGATTATCCGGCCCCTGGCCGGATTATCCGCCCCCCCTATCTGGGTGACGCCGCCTCTGGTCCTTAGCCGAATTTCTGAAGCCGTCGAGGGGGGGGGGCGGATTATCCGGCCCCCTGGCTGGAATATCCGACCCCTATACTGGGTGACGCCGACGCAGTCCTTAGCCGTTTTTGGGGTCGTCGAAGGGGGGAGGGGCGGATTATCCGGCCCCTGGCCGGATTATCCGACCCCCTATACTGGGTGACGCCGAGCCAGTCCTTAGCCGATTTTTGGCCTCTGTCTCCGGAGGGGGCGGATTATCCGGCCCCTGGCCGGATTATCCGGCTTGGCAATGCTTGAGCTGTCAAACCTGCACAACTTAGCACACACTTAAAATTCCTAATGTTGTTATCTAACACACAAAACCCGAGGGATACAAAGTTTGCACTTTCAATCTCCCCCTTTTTGGTGTTAGATGACAACACTAGGATTTGCAAGAGAGGTCGAATATTTCAAACAACAAATATTTGAGCAAGATATAAAGCTCCCCCTAGATGTGTGCATCTACACAATTAAGTTTGTAGGCGACATACCTTTTCATGGAAAACTCAAACAATATGGAATTTCGTATATGATAATGACGAGAAACCGGACAATAATTCCATAGCCATCTCACCAAAACCCATGAGCTCATAAAAACATAAGTGAACAACACATAATGATCCACATGGCACATAGAACATATAACATAGTCTCATACACCACATGGTAGCAAATAAACCACACGAAGTTCAACCACACATAGTTCCAAACTTAAGACAAATAAAATAAGAAGAAACACAAGCGCCAAAGGAATGATAAGCGCGCAAGCTTGTGTTTCCACCCATGCAAATCCCGTAAGACTCCTAATAGAACTACTTCTCCCCCTTTGGCATCAAGACACCAAAAAGAGAGAAGAGCGATGCTACATGCCCCGAGGAATCAATCCTCCCAATCACCGATGTCGTCGGAGTCCTCAGCATACTCAGCTCCGTCATCATCATCATCTCCGCCACCATCCTCATCGGCTCCAGCACCTTCATCCTCAGCCTCAAAGTCCTCCTCAGCCTCTGCATGAGCACCTCCTACGGGAGCATCTGGAGCAGCAAAGAGATGCTTCTGCATCTCAACCCAGTTGTAGCGGTCGGTGTTCCAAGCCTCATAAGATGTAGGAGCGGTAGGAGTGGGATCGGCGGTTTGAGCACCACTGAGATGGTGAAGGATCAGCTGCTGGGTGTCCTGGATGCTCTTCCTCTCAACATAGGCTTGGTAGTTCTCACGGTGGATCTCTACCTTCATGCACAGAACATTCCGCTCAAACCAACTGAGCTTCTTCACCTCCCTGGACATAGCAGACGCGGCAGCCCTCTTATCACGTGTAGAAGCACTCGACCTCGCATCCGCCATGAATGTGCTAGGATAGGCAGCTGATGGAGCAGAAGACTGCTTCCTCTTGACATACATCTTCTTGACTAGGTGCTCCACACAGTCATCATGGATATCATAATCTCCAAGAGCATTCTTGATGAGAAGCATGATGTAGGGAGCATATGGCACAGTGTTCCTCTGAATGATAGCATCCTTGATCTCATAGAAGATGAAATCCATCACATCAAGGGTAAAGTCCTCAGCAGGGTCATTCGAAGTGGCACACTCATGAGCAAAAGCGAGGAGGTCAACAAGAGAGGTGCGAATGGCATCATTGTTTCCACCACTAGGAGCAATGTTCTCTCTGAAAATGCGGACAAGCTGATCATAGAGGGGATGCAGTCCTTGGATGAAGCCCGCAAGGCCTGTGGAGTCATAGAGGTCATACAACTTATCCTTGTCAGGCTTGGTCCCCGGATTGTGAATACGGCGACCCACTGGAGTATCTCCATTATACGCATACCCCAAGAGAGAGGCAAACGTGGAGAAGTCTGATGTGCACTCATGCTCGCCGGTCATCCACTTCATAGACTTCTGAGCATTGGGCAAGATCACAAGTGTAGCATAAAACTGCTTGATGAGGCCGGGGTTATAGTTGCACTGAATGTTAGCCAACCCCAGCAGCCCCATCTTCTCAACCACAGACACTGCTTCATCAAAATAGGTCTTGCTGCGAAGGTGATCAAAATCAATAGGATGCATCGGACGACAAGGATTCTTGAAAGGCTCATAGACATCACGGAAGATCCCCCACTGCTCCTCATTCCAGAAACCACGGTCTTCAATACCTTCATCTCTTGCTGTGGCGTACCAATTGGTGCGCCGCACAAGAATGTACTCGGCCTCTGGCATGGTCTTGTAGTTAGGACGAGTCGCTTTGCCTTTGCGACGACGGGCTTGAGCTTTGGCAGCCTTCTCCTTCTCAGCTTTCCTAGCAGCCTCCCTCTGACGCTGACGGATAACAACCTCATCAACGAGGACTCCTTCATCATTCGGAATCAACCGGCGCTTGCGCTTCGGCAAACCCGAACCACCTGTGAAAGAGAGATGTAGGGAAAGCATGGGGATAAGCATATGCACACGAGTTACTGAAAGGATCAAAGAATCATGTAGTATGAACAAACACTTCACCAAAACATCAAAGTGAGGACAGCAACAGAAAAAAATTTGACAGTGAACTTCCCAGGCCGGATTATCCGGCCAGGGGGGGCGGATAATCCGGCCCCCTCGAAAAAAATTTCTAACTGCTGCTGCATCCTGCAATTTGATAGATCGGGAAGGGGAAACCATACAACATGATTCAAGAGTATCAAAAACAACAACTAGAGGGCCAAAACACCAAGCATATGCAAGGGTAAAATCACATCCTAGGGATAGAAGAATACCCGCATCCATTGCGAAATCGGCTTGGTGAATGCCTTCCAGAGGTGGAGGAGGGCAACCTCCGGCGAAATCCGGCCAAGGGGGTGGCCGGAGCTCCGGCGGCGGCGACGAGAAGGCGGCGGCGGCTGGTATCCTTTGGACGGGGTGGGGAAGGAACTGCCCTAGGGCAGCCCGACCCCGCCCCTTAAATAGCCAGCCGAAAACCAGGCCGGATTATTCGGCCAGAATGGCCCGGATAATCCGCCCCCCCCGGATATTCCGCCCTGGGGGGCGGATATTCCGGCCTGGAGCGCCAGGACTCAAAAACTTGGAAATATTTCAAAAACAGATGTTGTTTTGATGGAAAATTTGAACTCGTGTGCAAAGATTAGATGTCTTGAGATAGGAAGGCTTAGGTGAGAGAGCAAACATGGAGTGGTTCTCGACACTTAACATTGCAAGAGCAAATCAACAAAAGATCCAATGTAAGTGTCTTCCCATATCAAAATAAGAAATAAAACCGAGAGAGAACACCAAGACCTCAAATAAGATATGCAAGGAATCAACTCTTCACAAAGAAGAGGTCGGTGGCCGAAGCCACCATGTTTGAGTGTTATGGCATTGGACCGCGAAGATGTATCTTGGGTCCATAACCACTACTCATCATTGAAGCTCATATATCACAAAAATGATATTAAGAGAATAATATGATTACTATCAGCATTATGGGGGGAGGGATAGCCCAATTAATTAGGACCGCACTCCCCCTATCTCCATGCCCACACCTAAACCAAACAAGCATTGAAATGTAGGTGTATTTGCAAGATGTTCAAGCCACACTCCTTGAATCGATGATATTTAGCTCATTCCTCAAATATCCAAATCTTGCTTCATCAAGAGGCTTCGTGAATATATCGGCAAGTTGATCCTTGGTGCTAACATATGCAAGCTCAATATCACCACGGGCAACATGATCTCTAATGAAATGATTCCGGATCTCAATATGCTTGGTTCTTGAATGTTGCACCGGATTATAGGCGATCTTGATAGCACTCTCATTGTCACATAAAAGAGGCACTTTGTCACAATTGACACCGTATTTCTTTAAAGTTTGCCTCATCCATAACAACTGAGTGCATCCACTTGCGGCGGCAATGTATTCGGCTTCGGCGGTGGAGAGAGATATACAATTTTGCTTCTTAGAAGACCAACACACCAAAGACCTACCAAGAAATTGGCAAGCTCCGGAGGTTGATTTCCTATCATCCTTGTCACCGGCCCAATCCGAATCCGTGAAGCCACAAAGAGAGAAATCCGAGCCTTTGGGATACCAAAGCCCATAAGTTGGGGTATGAACCAAATATCGAAAGATTCTCTTAACCGCCATAAGGTGGCTTTCTTTAGGAGCGGCTTGATACCTTGCACACACACCTACACTCAACACAATATCGGGTCTAGATGCACAAAGGTAAAGCAACGAACCGATCATAGAACGGTATACCTTTTGATCCACGTTTTTACCATTGGGATCTAGATCAAGATGACATTTAGTGGCCATTGGTGTGGCGGCCCCATTTAGTTCCTTCATCTTGAACCTTTTGAGCATGTCTTGGACATATTTGGCTTGATTGATGAAAGTCCCTTCTTTCAATTGCTTGATTTCAAAACCAAGAAAGAACTTCATTTCGCCCATCATAGACATATCGAACCTATAGGTCATAAGCTTTGAGAATTTATAATTAAAAGCTTTGTTAGTAGAGCCAAAGATGATATCATCAACATATAGTTGGCATACGAAAAGCTCCCCATTGACCCTCTTAGTAAAAAGAGTGGGATCGATTTGCCCAACTTCAAACCCACGGTCTAACAACAACTCCCTAAGGTGCTCGTACCACGCACGTGGGGCTTGTTTAAGGCCATAGAGTGCCTTATGGAGCTTGTAGACATGGTTAGGGAAGTTGAGATCCTCAAACCCGGGGGGTTGCTTAACATACACTTCCTCTTTCAATGGACCATTAAGAAAGGCACTCTTAACATCCATTTGTTGCAACTTAAAATTATGATGAGTGGCATATGCAAGAAGGATACGGATGGACTCAAGGCGAGCCACGGGAGCATAAGTTTCTCCAAAGTCAATCCCTTCAACTTGAGAGAAACCTTGAGCAACCAATCTTGCCTTGTTCCTCACCACAATTCCATGCTCATCTTGCTTGTTCTTGAATATCCACTTTGTGCCAATTACATTGCGGCACTCCTTTGGCTTCTCCACTAACACCCATACATTATTGCGCTTGAAGTTATTGAGTTCTTCATGCATAGCATCCAACCAATCCGGATCTTCAAGAGCTTCAAATACTTTCTTGGGTTCAATCATGGAGATATAGGCATGATGTTTGCTAAATTGTGCCAATTGCCTCCGGGTTGACACTTTGCTCCTTAAATCTCCAATAACCCTCTCAAGGGTATGACCTTTTAGTTCCAAATCCCTTTCAACTCTTCTCTTGCAATGGGCTTTGATCTCCTCATTTGACCTTGGAGGAATCACTTGATCATCTTGATCATTTTGGTCCCCGTCTTGACCATTAACTTGACCTTGATCATCATAGTCTTCATGATTAGGTTGATCTTGGTCTTGTGAAGAATTGGGGGCGGTTGAGATAACCGGAGAGGATGGTGGTGCCCCTTCTTCTTCATGAAGGTCCTTGTCTTGTTCTTCGGTTGGTGCATTAGTTGCTTCCTTGGGAGAGGCTTGTTGAGCTTGTGAAGATGAAGGCTCCACTTGAGTAGAGCATAGTCCTTCTCGGTCCGCCACAAGGTGTCCCTCAATGGGGCGGAAAAATCCCACGCCCATTCTTCCTATGGCTTCTCGAGGTATTTCATCATCTACATCACAAGAAACAACATCTCGCCCCCCTTGGGAGCCGTCATTCTCTTCGAATACCACACTACAAGATTCTTCAACACGTCCGGTGGACTTGTTGAAGACTCTATAAGTGTGGGATTCGGCACCATAACCAACAAAAATACCTTCTATTGCTTTTGGATCAAATTTAACTAAACGAACTCCTTTTCTTTGAAAGAAACACTTACACCCGAAAACTCGGTAGTAGGAGATGTTGGGCTTGCTTCCGGTGAGTATTTCATATGGAGTCTTGTTTAGGCCTTTGCGGAGGAAGAGCCGGTTTGAAGAGTGACAAGCCGTAGAGATAGCTTCGGCCCAAAAGTTGTATGGAGACTTAAACTCCGCCAACATGGACCTAGCCATATCCATAAGAGTCCGGTTCTTCCTTTCGGCTACACCATTTTGTTGAGGGGTGTATGCAGCGGAATATTGATGACGTATCCCCTCATCACTGAGAAACCCATTTAAAGTGTAGTTCTTGAATTCCGAGCCATTGTCACTTCTAATTGCCAAAATAGTTTGCCCATGTTGACGTTCAACTTCCTTGGCAAAGTCGATGACGGTTTGTTGAGTCTCACTCTTATGCTTGAAGAAGAAGACCCAAGTATATCTTGAATAGTCATCAACAATCACCAAACAATATTTCTTCCCACCAAGACTTGCATGAGAGGGAGGACCAAAAAGATCCACATGAAGGAGCTCCAAGATCCTCTTGGAAGAAATGATAGTCTTGCTTGGGTGGGGAGAATCATGCATTTTTCCTATAACGCAAGCCCTGCAAACACGATCTTTGGCAAAAGAAACATTCTCTTTTAGTCCGAGTATGTGGCCACCCTTGTGAAGGCTTTGCAAAGTTCTCATATTGACATGGGCTAGTCGGCGATGCCAAAGCCAACCCACATCGGCCTTTCCAAATAAACACATCGCACTTGTAGTGGTTTTCCCCGAGAAGTCCACCACATACAAGTTGTTTTCAATGTGCCCAACGAAAGCGACCTTTAGAGACTTGCTCCACAAGAGTACCACAGTTTCATTATCAATGAAGACGGCAAAGCCCATCTTACCAAGTGCACGAACTGACGTCCACAAGGAAATATCCGGTGCGACCACCACCTTGCCAAGACCCAATACCTCGGATTGTGACATGTCTCCATAAGTGACGGTTATATTGTTGTCATTAGGCCTCATCTCCGTCATAATCTCCTTGCTTCCGGTCATATGACTTGTGCATCCACTATCAAGCACCCATTTTGATCCACCGGAAGCATAGTCCTACAAGAGATTATTGCTTGGTTTTAGGTCCCCATTTCTCAATGGGTCCTCTTTTGTTAGCAACAAGGGTCTTTGGAACCCAAATAGACCAAGCAACATAACCATCATTTGGACCAACATATTTTGCATAAACATCACCATAATAATCACGAAATAAAACATAGTGAGGGTTAGCAATTCCCGCATGATCATCATGAGTGGCTTTGCCACCCACAATAGGATCCTTCTTTGCTTGAGCGGGCTTGGCCTTCTTTTTCTTGTTGTTCTTCTTCTTCTTCTTTGAGACATAGCCAATCCCCGTCTTATCATTAAATGCCTTTTGCTTACTCAAAAGGTCATTCAAATTTTTCTCACCTATGGGAATGGTGGACTTGGCTAGCTCATCTTTCAACCTAGCATTTTCTTCAATAACATTTGCATGATCACAAGTAGAAGTAGAAGAACTAGGCACATTATTCTTAGTCAATTGAATTTGAAGTTGTTCATGTGACTTGGTAAGAATAGAGTGTTCACTTTTCAAGGCCTTGTGAGCCTTGTCAAGATCTTCTAAATCCTTAACAAGTATATCATGATCAACACCAAATTCAACCTTTTCCTTTTTAAGCATTTTTACTTTAGCACGAGCATTGTCTCGCTCTTTAATGAGTTTGGAAACAACTTCATTATTAGCTTCCTCAATGGAATCGAGCTTCTCTTCGAGAGTTGCTCGTTCCTCTTGCTCTTCTTCAAGAGACTCGGTTAGTGAGGCAATATCTTGAGCATATTCTTTTTCAAGCCTCATTTGTTCATCTAGTTTTTCAAGAGTTTTACCATATTGGCTCAATAGACGTTCAAAGTGAAGCTTGTGAACACCATCTACACTAGACACATAATCATCAAAAGCAACAATTTCTTCCTTTACTCTAAGACTAGCAAGATCATTCAAGGGAGCATCATTTGTCTTAGAGGAGGAGAAAGGTGTGGGTGATACCTCGGAAGACTTGGCCATAAGGCACTTGACGTTCTTGACGAGAGAGTCCTCATTGGGGGATTCAAAGAGTGATGTGGAGGAAGTGGAGGTGGTTGCCATTGCGGCCATCTCACTAGTTGTGGTTTCTTCTTCATCACTCTCACTTGCGGAGTACTCTTCTTGAGTCAAGAACACAAACTTTGGTTGTTTCTTCTTTGGTCCACCCTTCTTCACAAATGGCTTCTTTGAAGGTGACTTGGTCTTGCTTTTGAGGATGAGCTTTCCACCATGGTCTTCTCTCTTCTCATAAGGGCACTCGGCAACAAAGTAGAATCTATCATTGCAATTGTAGCAAGTCCTCACCCTCTGACCATTGTTGTCATTCCTTTGATAGCCACTTGACTTGCTTCTTCTTTGATTGTCTTCTTTGGCCTTGTGTGGATCAACCCAAAAGGTTTTTCCATAGAAGGCCATGTGCTCATTGTACTCATGTCTTATGTCATCGGGACACATCTCAAGCCTTGCTTCAATGCTTGCTTGAAGAGGAACCTCTTTCTCAACCACACTAGCCTTTAATGCAAGATTGGAGCTTCTTTGCATTCCTATGGCACGAGCACGAGCATCTTTCGCATTTTGTGCGGCAACCTTGTAGGCTTGAATCTCTTGCATCACTTGATTGGAGGTCATCTCATTGAAGTTGTGCTTGCCTTGAACACTCTTCACATCCGCGGGCTCATATGGAGTAAGAGCAAGAATGTACTTCATCTTGATCCACTCATCATCAATATGGTGAGCACCGAGGTTCTTGAAGGTGGTAGCGATAGCCTTGAGTCTTCTATACATCTCTTGATGATCCTCACCATCCAACATGAAGAACCCCTCCGCTTGATTTGAGAAGGCCACATATCTCGTTTTCTTCATGCTCTCATTGCCAACAAAGACGTCGGAGAGTCCTTGCCAAGCTTCTTTGGCGGTGGAGAAGTGTTGGATGTGAGGCAAGTCCTTGGACCCAACGGCGACTTGAATCATGTGAAGGGCGGTAGCATTGAGTTGGCTATCGACCGTCTCTCTTCTTGTCATGTTGTTGGGATCCATGGCCTTGAAACCTTCCTCAACGATCCTCCAAAGCTCGATGCAAGAACTGCGCATATGAGAGATCATTTGATATTGCCATTGACCAAAGTTTAATGCATCAAGCTTAGGTGGATCTCCTCGATTGTTAATATGAGGATGAGGAACCGGCGGGTCGGGTGAATACCAATGAGGAAATTCACCTTTCCCGTCGCCCTTGGTGGAAGACTTAGCATCGCCATTTTTGTCGACACCCTCCACATCTATCCCCACATTCTCCACTTGTGGAGTAGCGGGTTTTTCCGGAGGTGGAGAAGCATTAGCAGTTTTAGCTTGCATGAGTTGCGCCATCATTTCACGCAACTCGCTTATTTGAGATGTCATGGAAGCCATGGATGATTCCAAGGATTTGAACTCACCCATGGTAACTTGACCCGAGCCCTCACTAGGTGATGTATCCATACTCTTAGGCGGTTAAGCCCGAATTAAGAGCCGAGGCTCTGATACCAATTGAACGGATCGTATGGGCACCTAGAGGGGGGGGGGGTGAATAGGTGCTACTCAAATTTTAATTATTTTTCAATTTAGGCTTGACACAAAAGGTAAATTCTCTAGATATGCAACTAAGGTGAATTTACCTATATGACAACAAGCAAGCTAAGCAAGATACAAGTAGTAAAGGCAATAAAGGATAGAGGTAACCGAGAGTGGAGCACACAGAGACACAGATGTAATTCCCGTAGTTCCTTCCTTTTTAGGGGAAGTACGTCTACGTTGGAGGGGTGTGGTTGCCACAAAGGCCTAACCAACGCCACAAAGGCTCACCCTATTCTCTGGTGCAAGCTTCCGCCACAAAGGCCTAGCTCACTTTCCACTAAGGGATTCCTCAAGGTGGAATCGGCCTTTACAAAACTTGGGGCACCACTCCACAACTGAATTGGAGGCTCCCAAGCACCACAAAGATCTCAATCAACAAGTATCAAGATTTCAATCACAAAAATCAAGGTCAAGGGACACAAGGGAACCCAAGACCAAAGGGCCCTCAAGCAAATGAGAGGGGAAATCAAATCGCTTCGGTGAGGATGTAGATCAAGGCCTTCTCCTTCGATTCTCCAAAGATCAAGAGCTTTGGTGGGTTGAGGGAGGAGATCTTGCGAATTTGGTGGCTCCAAATGAGGTCTTCTTCTTGCACAGCTCGAGCAGCTTGAGGTGGAAGAAGGGGAGGGGTATTTATAGCCCCTCCCAAAATGTAGCCGTTGCTGTCTTGGAGGGGCGGATTATCCGGCCAAAGTATGGCCGGATTATCCGGCCCCTGGCCGGATTATCCGCCCCCCCTATCTGGGTGACGCCGCCTCTGGTCCTTAGCCGAATTTCTGAAGCCGTCGAGGGGGGGCGGATTATCCGGCCCCCTGGCCAGAATATCCGGCCCCTATACTAGGTGACGCCGACGCAGTCCTTAGCCGTTTTTGGGGTCGTCGAAGGGGGGGGGGCAGATTATCCGGCCCCTGGCCGGATTATCCGGCCCCCTAGACTGGGTGACGCCGAGCCAGTCCTTAGGCGATTTTTGGCCTCTGTCTCCGGAGGGGGCGGATTATCCGGCCCCTGGCCGGATTATCCGGCCTGGCAATGCTTGAGCTGTCAAACCTGCACAACTTAGCACACACTTAAAATTCCTAATGTTGTTATCTAACACACAAAACCTGAGGGATACAAAGTTTGCACTTTCAGTTGGTTGTCTTCTCCACCATGTGCTTCATGTTTAGATCTCGTGAGCTGCCTTACATGATTGAGATCACCGTTAGGTAATTCTACATGTTGTGTTTGTTGGGATCCGATGAATATTGGTGTTATGATTGAGTTGATGTGCTGAATATTATCTTATGTTATCTCTATGTTGTTTATGATCTTGCATGCTCTCCGTTGTTAGTAGCTATCTTGGCCGAGTAGTTGCTAGTGACTCCAAGAGGGGGTATTTATGCTCGATAGTTGGGTTCATGCCTCTATTTAATCTGGGGGAGTGACAGAAACCTCTAAGGTTGTAGATGTGCTGTTGCCACTAGGGAGAAAACAACATTCATATGTCCAAGGGCATATGCTTTGTTTACATTACACACTTTGCTTAATGCAGTTATCTGTTGTTCGCAACTTAATACTTGTGGAGTTCTCAGATTGATTCGCCACAAGTGAATTATTAGTCATAGATGCAGTTGGATGGCGGTCTATGTATCTTGTTGTAATGCCTAGAGTAAATCTCATAGTGATCCTCTCGACATATGCACGTTGTCTTTATTCTATCAATTGCCCAACTGTAATTTGTTTACCCAGCATGTGTTATTTTATCTTATGGAGAGACACCACTAGTGAACTGTGGACCCCGGTCCTATTTCCTTTATATTATTATCACCTGTTTACTTTACTCGCACTGTTTACTTTACTCGCATACTACTATCACTTTCCACTCGATACGCTCATACCCTTTGTTTTAAGCAAACCGGTGAGATTGACAACCTCATCGTAAGTTGGGAGCAAAGTATTTGGTTGTGTTGTGTGCAGGTTCCGCGTTGCAGCTGGCAAAGTAAAGCACTGGACGAGGCGCCCTATAAATTGTCCGGAGCTATCGCGAAGCTAGCAAGCATCACCTTCTGGAGTTTGGATTTTTCCTGGACTGACAAACCTTGGTTTCTTACTGAGGGAAAAACTTGCTGCTGTGCTCATTATACCTTCCTCTTGGGGTTCCCAACTGGACGGTGATTTACATCATCATCACCACACCGTGCCGCATCAAAGCACACAATTCTTTGTCAACTAGTCGTATGTTTTATTTGACAAGCACTCACACGTTATATATTATTAGCTCATTGTCGATCTCTTCAGGACAGAAATAGTAATTTCAAGATTAGTTAATAATATTTATATATGGACATATGTTAGGGCACCAATTAATCAAACATGGTTTCCCTTGCTGTTACAAAAGTCGACCATTAATAATATTTTGGCCTTGGTCTAAATGGCTCCAATCAAACATGGATGCCCTTTCAACTGCAAAAAGACCCCCTTACTTCAGATTACATACATACTTAGGGCCTAATGGATGAAATTTAGATAACTACTACACGTCCTCCTTGTCTCCAGAGGAGATGTTGATCATGCCATCGGCGGTGCCTCGTCGAAGCTAGAGCTACTAGATGCGTCTGCACCGCCGAGCACTCGGCCGCCCCCGCCGAAGCCGGAGCCATAGCTGTTATGCGTCTGCACCGTCAATCGCTGCGCCCTCACCGGCAAAATGGTTAGTGCAGCCCAACGTCGAGGCCATTGCCCGAGTTTCCCATGCGGCCTTGCGCCTAGCCACGACGGACATCTAAACCTCGCGAATTGCATTGTCTAAACTGCTAACAGGAATCTGAGGAGAGGCCACTGCCTTCATACCTTTGTTCTTGGCCTTCAGCCAGGCACGTGCCCGGTCCTCGTGAAGTGACTTGAAAGAGTCCTCCCCTACGCGATGCACCTCTTCTTCCTCATGCCACATCGATGTGATGGACTCCTCCACCACCTTATGCTCCTCCAAAAGTCCTCCTCCGCCATCCCCTCTACCTTCTCTCCCACTAGAGAATGATCCCCCTCCGAACCAGACCTAGTGAGCTTGATTATGCAGCCCACATCACCGTGAGGCGGTGACTGTGAGGAATGCTACTCATCCCAATCAGAGGGTGTGACATCGATTTAACCTAGAGTGTATTCGCAGGAAGGCATTGTGGCGATATTGTCGGCGGGAAGATAGTGTGACGCATTTTATAGCAGGAACCAAAATTTGATGCCCAATGTGAACATTTTAAGATCGCAATTCATAAAATTGCGGGGAATGGAAAACATCTTCAAAATTCGCAAACAGTATATGACAATAAAACGTGTGCGATCAGGCAAGTCTCATACGATGAAACACAAAAAATCATTTGCAACGCCCCATATCGCACACGCTTTTGTGAACAAAACCATTTGCGAAGGACAGAAGGTATTTCTGCATAAATTATTTGCAAGATGTTCCTTAAAATTTTACAAAATCATCTATCGTACAAAAAGTACCAACTAGCAGGATATATTCATTGATTTACACAATTTACTTAATATATAGAATGTCAAGTAAATTGTGAAAATCAATATATATCCATACCACTGTGCTAGGGTATGATATTGTATGTGTTGTTAATCTTTTGTACTATGTAACAAGTTCACGAATAAATATATATAATCAGAAAAAGTGTAGTTGTGGATTCATACAAATATTACTTTTGTACTAAGTTAGAACAAGGTTAGCTCCCGATCGGCACACTTTTTCGGTCGACCGTGACACACGATTAATGCTAAATACATGTTAGCGATGGACAATAATAAGGAAATGGTACAAACAGTAAAAGCATCGCAGAATGCACTAGTATAGATCATGTGCCGTGTGCGATGTCATGTATGGCATACGGGCCGGAAAACATACCGTGTGCGGGAGGTCCGGGCGGGCTCTAGCATGCGCATAACGCAAACAACCAAATTCGGAGAACCGTGTGTGGAAATATTGCACACGGATTTCCTTTAGAGATCGTCGCTAAATTCACACACGGCTCTCAACCGGCTGCCGTGTGCTTTAATTTTGTGACGCTTAATTTGTGCCAATCGTTTCCTTTTTCCTGCTCTGTAGCCACATTAATCGTGTGTGTAGTCTCAAGGTTGCCTTCTCGTATTCCGATCATGGGTCTCGCCTTCCACGTACGCGCTGGCGATGGTGGCGCTTCCTTAGTTGGTCGCCCGAAATTCGGCGCCACCGTGGTCACATTCATCATGGAATTAATGATACAGTGTTGTAGACTGATAATGCACTATAAAAATCTTAAGATCGATTACGAGACGAGATCAGCACCCTGGCCACAGTCCTAGCGTTCTCCTCTCGATCATCTTTCCATCATTCTACTGCAGCAAAATCCGGAGACCGATCGAGTGTGCTTGTTATGGTGGTCATACCCAGAAGCAGGCTATACTATTTTGTCAAGCAAGGCATGCGCTTCAGGGTGATAGTCACTCTCCGAGCATCGTGCGTTGAGAGTTGGATCCGTCGCGTTCATCAGGAGTTTGTTGACCATGCACCGGAGGATTCCAAGTGCGTTGGCCTGGCCTACGAGTACACCGACGTAGTGAAGAATGTCAGGCAGAAGAACCTTCCGCCAGAGAAGAGGCAACACGCCGCCAGTCCTGCAACTCTCTGTTGCATCGGAGACTCTGGTCTTCCAGATATGCCATGCAGATGTAGTGCCAGAGCTCCTAAGGGAGTTCCTGAACAACGATGCGATCATGTTCTGAGGCGCGACAATCTAGTGTGATGTCCAGATGCTGGAGTACAATGGAATCACCATTCGTGAGGCGCGCGACCTCCAGAGAGAGATCCCTAACCCAACCTTCAACTATCCTCCAGGTCTCTATGCTCTGGCGTATGCATACATTGGGACCAATCTTTCTAAATATGATCCGAAGATAAAAGCAATCAGAAAAGAAGGATGGGCCGATGTACTGAGCTTTGAACAAGTCAAGTATGCCGCTCTAGATGCTCGCCTAGGATTCAAGATTTGCTAGGAAGCACTTTCAATTGGCTGGGTACAATAGCCATGTAGATCATCTCAATGTAGTATGCATTTGTACTTATATATTCATGTGTGATACTTATTGACACAAATAGTTCTCGTTATAAATACCGTGTGCGATACTTACTGACACAAACACAACTACATTAGAAAATGTATGCGATATGTGACCGTCGTTTAAAAATCGCAACATTTTCTTTGAAATATTCTTGTGTGAAATAAGGCTCATAATGTCGGGGGGATAACCCCCGGTAGGGTCAAGAGACTAGAAAGACACAAAGTCTATGGTTGACTTGTGCCGAGTTATCAAGAAAGGGCCTGGCCGGAATATGAGTATCCCGGCTAATACTTGGATATGCCGGTATAGCCGGAATACTGGTATATGTGTGCCGGCATATACTTAGATATGCCGGCCTAACCATTTGGTGTGTTGTGCAGGAGCAGGGGAGGCCGGATTACCCGACCCTCGTAGGTCGTTGGTCCGGCATATAAGTCCTGGGTATGGCCAACGGTCATATCCGGGATACTTAAGTCAACCAAGGTGTCACATCCCTACAATCAAGGAAGAAAACATCCAAGCATGGTAGCAGAGTAAGATGGCAGGGTGCACAGTGGAGGTTACCTACCCTCACTGTGCACAAGTACGAGCTCACCGCACAGAGGTAAGGCCACAGTTCAAGAGGTACAAGGTACAGGGATATGGCGTCCCATCGAGAGCAATCAGGGGCGAAGTCAAGGGTCTCTGCCATCGTCACCAGCTCCTGTTTGGAGTGTAGCCCGTGTCTTGTGGTCTTGTATGACCGTTGTAACCCTGGCCACCACTATATAAGGTGGCATAGGGAGCCCTGGTAAAGGGTTGGTCACTCTGTGTTCCTACACTTAGCAGTTCATCTTCCTTCTCTAGAGAGAGCTTGGAAGCACCATTGTTGTGTACTACATCGACCCAAATATACAATCAGTAGAGCAGGAGTAGGGGTGTTATCTCCTTACGAGAGCCCCGAACCTAGGTAGATCAGTGTCTCTTTCTGTCGTGCTTTTTAGCTCGTTCCCCTCTCCCGAATCCTCCAGCAGCTAGTTCGGCCCCCATTTAAGCCATCCTATGGCGTATGTTGTTTCACCACGACGACATTTGGCGCCCACCGTGGGGCAGCTCGATATGCTGGGCGGAGTGTTCATTCGGACGGGGTCTGTGATAGCAGCTTCGGGAGTGCGCGTGGTCTCTGGCCTCGTCCAGAGGCTAGGCTCGCTCTGTTTCGTCAGTGACAACGCCGGTTGTCTCGGTGGCCGGCCGTTCCCCAGGGATGGCCGGATTATGTCTTTCGGTTCCCACGAGGTGTACGTGGGGACTGAGAGAATTTGCAGGAAGGAGGTGCTGGTGGCGTCGGATCCTCCGTCACATCGGCTGGCTCACGCTGGGCGTAGCGCTCGCTCAGTAGAGCCGGCTGAGGTGATGATGGCCGGCACATCCGTGCCGCCGGCGGAAGATGCCGGCAAAGCAGCAGCGGCCGGAGCTTCTCCTCCGGAGCCGCCGAAGGTCAAAAGGTCGGCGCGTCCTCCGTTGGAGCGTGCGGAGAACCTGGCCGGCACTTCCAGTGTGCTGGCTAGGGGCGAGGTTCTTCTTCCCATCATCGACCGGCTTCTCGAGCCGGTGCGATCCGGCGTAGATCCGGAGCAGACAAGGGAGGTCCTGGAGGGATCTCGTCAGGCCCTCGTCGACGAGGCCCTGGCCATGAACCAGGAGCGTGAACGGTTTAACCGGCAACTCCGTGAGTATGAGGCAGCCCATGGTTTTACTCCTGTAGTAATCCGGCCTAGCCGGATAGAAGAGGTTAGAACTAGAGGCAGAAAGCTTAATGCTGAGATAGGAAAAGATGCTAGAGATAAGAGTCATACCGCAACTAGTACTGTGCCTAAGATAGTCTATAGTTCGCCAGTAAAGAACCTTAGAGCGGCGGCTGAGGTAGCTAAGGATTTATCTTGTTTATCCGGCGAAGCACTGCGTGAGCAGCAAGCCCGGCTTAACCAACTTTTGTCTGAAGCTACAAAGCAGCAGGAGGCCTTTAAGAAGGCAAACCCGGGTGCCGGGGCGTCTCAGTACATTGTGTCGGCGGGAGGTGCCGGCGCGAGGTCGAGGGGCCAAGCCTCGTCCCCGCATCCTAGCGCCCGGCGTGCCGGAAGTGTGACCTCTGGCCGCCGGGACAAGCAGATCCAGGTGTACGATCCGGCTGTCGCCGGAAAGCAGGCGATGGTGCAGAAGAATGTCGGCCAAGCTGACAAGTATGTCGGCAGCAAGAAGCCCGGCCAGAGTGTGCCGGCCGGGCATGAAGCAGGCGCGGCCGGTGGTGGCCGGAGTAACAGTGCAGCCCGGCGTCAGCAACAGGGCGCCGGAGGTGCAGCGCAGCAGCAGGGTGCAGGCCATCCGGGACATCGAGAGGATGACGGCAATTCCGCCCTTGCCAGGGCGGGATATCAGAAGCAGCACCAGCAAGGCCGACATAGTGAGCAGCATCAGCCGGAGCAGCAGCAGCAGATGATCGCAGGCCCAATAGCATCCCGGCTTGGACCTCGGTCCTTGGAAGCCAATGATGCACGTTTCAAGCTGGACAAGATCCACCAATCAGAGTTGGTGGAGAGACAAGGAGCTCCGGGCCCTATGTGTTTCGGACCCCGGATTATGGTGGAGCCGGTGCCTTACTTCTTCCAGCTCGCGCGTGGCGCGAGGACATATAATGGCAGTACGAAGCCGGAAGATTGGTTGGAGGATTACTCCACAGCGGTGAACATCGCCGGAGGAAGCCTCAGATGGGCGGTACGATATGTGCCGCAGATGTTGGAAGGTCCAGCCAGGATATGGCTGAATAATTTGCCGGCCGGGAGTATCAACGGATGGATTGATTTCGAAGAGCAGTTTGTGTCGAACTTTACCAGTACATACAAGAGGCCCAACCGTCCGCAGCAGCTGGCTAACTGCCAGCAAGGAGTGAATGAGACTGACCGTGACTATCTGACCAGGTGGTGCACGTTGCGCAATTCCTGCGAAGGAATCAATGAGCAGCAGGCCATCATGTGGTTCGCTCATGGGTGCCGGCATGGCACCATGCTGTGGCAAAAGCTTCAGAGGCAAATGCCGGCCACGCTGGCCGAAACAATCAAGATCGCTGATAGTTATGCTCTGGGAGATCCCATGCAGCCCAGTCTCGATTCACAAGGACAGGGGCAAACCCAGGGGAACACCAGCAATGCCGGGAGATCAGGGCAATATTATCGCACTGATAACCGGAACAAGAGAAGAGATGAAAGGCCGGATCACCGGTATGGGGCAGCACAAGTTGCAGCTGTGGAGGAAGAGCAAGGGGGCGCCGGCAGTAGCCAGCGTCCGAGATATGAGGACTATCAGCAGCCTCAGCAGCAGCCGCAGCAGCAAGCACAGCCGTTCCAGAAGAAGAATGTCTGGACCAACAAGAATGCCGGCGGAGCCGCCGGCCAGAAGAAGCAGTGGCCGAAGTATACTGTGGGTCTTGCCATGGACAAGCCTTGTGTGTTCCACACATTCCAGCCGGGAAAGCCGGCAAACCATTTGACAAGGAACTGTTCGTGGCTGGACGACATATTAGCAGGTCGTGCAGGTCCCTGGGGACCGGCTAGACCCTCTGTCCCGGCAGCTCCATCGCCGTTGACAGGTGCCAATACGATTGCAGTCCCACCTAGGCCGGTTAATCCCGGGAATCAGAGCAACGCCGGAAATGCCGGCGTAAATCAAGTTGACCAGAGCTATAATCTGGAATATAACGCCGGAGGCCCAGGAGCGGGCCGGAATGAGTACAAGGAGTATGATCAGAGCTATATGGTCTTTGAGACCGAGAGAACAGACAAGCAGAGCTTGTACCGGCGGTGTCTGGAGGTGAATGCCGTTATGTCGGCTGTGCCAAAGCTGATGTACTGGTCTGACCAGGCTGTTGGTTGGGATAGGGCAGATCATCCCCGGATCATGCCAAATCCCGGCGGATATGCTCTGGTGATGGATCCGACATTCGTCGGGCCGGCTAATAACGTAAGATTCAGCAAGGTTCTCATTGATAATGGAAGCAGCATCAACATCATGTATCGGGATACGATGGAGAAGCTGGGAATCAAGGAAAATATGCTGGAACCGAGCAAGACCACGTTCCACGGCATTGTGCCGGGACTTTCGTGTGCGCCGATGGGCAAGATCCGGATGGATGTGATGTTTGGCAGCCGGGATAACTGCAGGGTGGAAAACCTCATGTTCGAGGTGGTTGATCTGGAGAGCCCCTACCATGCTTTGCTGGGTAGACCGGCACTGGCAAAATTCATGGCCTCTACGCATGTGGCGTATCTGAAGATGAAGATGCCGGGACCCAAAGGAGTGATCACCATCATTGGTGATTACAAGCGTTCGATGGCATGTGCCACCGCCGGATCCAATCTGGCCGAGACTCTGATCATTGCAGAGGAGAGGAAGAGGCTCAAGCGAGCAGTGGAGATTGCTGAGACGGTCGTGGCCGGCAAATCTATGCCGGGCATGACAAATCCCGGTGGCAGCATTTCTTTTCAAGTGAGTAAGGAAGTCAAAAAGGTGCCTCTGGATGAAGCTTTCCCGGAGCGCCATGCCCTGGTTGGGGCAAGTTTGGATCCCAAATAGGAAAGCGAGCTCATCAGCTTCCTCCGTGAGAATCAGGATATCTTTGCATGGTCTACTTCGGACCTGCAAGGTGTGCCGAGGGAGCTGGCTGAGCACGCATTGCACGTGAGACCCGATGCTAAGCCAGTGAAGCAGCCGCTCCGGTGGAATGCCGGCGATAGAAGGAAAGCCATATGGGAGGAAGTGGCCAGGCTCTTAGCCTCTGGCTTTATCAAGGAAGTACTTCATCCGGATTGGGTGTCTAATCCGGTTTTGGTGGAAAAGAAGAAAGATGAGCCCGCCATAGTGAAAGTATGGCGGATGTGTGTTGATTACACCAACTTGAATAAGGCATGTCCTAAAGATCCATTCCCGCTCCCTCGGATCGATCAAGTGATTGATTCCACAGCCGGATGTGAACTGTTATCATTTGTAGATGCCTATTCTGGTTTCCACCAGATCCCCTTGTATGAGCCAGATCAAATAAAGACATCCTTTATTACCCCGTACGGGGCTTATTGCTATCTCACTATGCCGTTCGGTTTAAGAAATGCCGGCGCAACTTACCAAAGGTGTATGCAAAAGTGTTTGCACGATCAGATAGATAAAAATGTGCAGGTATATGTCGATGATATCGTCATAAAAACCAAGGAGAGCAAGACTCTCATAGATGATCTCCGGGAAACCTTTGGGAACCTGAGGAGATTCCGGATGAAGTTGAATCCGGCTAAGTGCACCTTTGGTGTGCCGGCGGGCAAGTTGCTCGGTTTCCTTGTTTCCAGCCGGGGTATTGAGGTGAATCCCGGCAAGATTCGTGCCATAGAAAGGATGAAGCCGCCGACAGATTTGAGGGAAGTACAGAAGTTCACTGGGTGCCTCGCATCCCTGAGCCGCTTCATAAGCCGGCTGGGAGAGAAAGCTCTGCCGTTATATCAGTTGATGAAAAAGTCCGACACGTTTGTCTGGACAACGCAAGCAGATGCAGCTTTCAAGGAATTGAAACAGTTGTTGTCAACAGCGCCGGTATTAGCGTCTCCGATGCCCCGGGAGCCAATGTTGCTCTATATAGCGGCAACCAACCGAGTTGTCAGTGCTGTGGTGGTAGTAGAGCGAGAGGAAGGAGGCAAAACCGTGCAGCGGCCGGTATATTATCTGAGTGAAGTCCTCTCCACCTCAAAGCAAAATTACACCCACTATCAGAAGATGACCTATGGTGTCTATATGGCGGCCAAGAAGCTCAAGCATTACTTCCAAGAGCATCCAATCCGGGTAGTGGCCGAGGCCCCTATCTCGGAAATTATAGGCAACAAAGATGCCAGCGGCCGGATAGCAAAGTGGGCAATAGAGCTTTCACCATATACACCGCAGTACGATAAGAGGGATACAATCAAGTCCCAGGTCTTGGCTGATTTCTTTATTGACTGGGCCGAGATACAGTATGAGCCACCATTGCCAGATGCCAATTATTGGAGGATGCATTTCGATGGGTCCAAGACAATCCATGGCTTGGGTGCCGGCATAGTTCTCAGTTCACCAAAGAATGACCAGCTGAGATACGTCCTGCAGATTCACTTTGCAGCATCAAATAATGTGGCGGAATATGAGGCACTTGTGCATGGCCTGAAGGTGTCTAAGGACATAGGAATTCGCCGGATTATGTGCTTCGGTGATTCTGACTTAGTGATTCAGCAGTGTTCCGGCATATGGGACGCGCATGATGCTAACATGGCATCATACTGTTTCCTAGTGCAGCAGTTAAGTGGTTACTTTGAAGGTTGTGAGTTCCGGCACGTTCTCCGGGCTCAGAACGATGCAGCCGATGCATTATCCAAGCTGGGGTCTTCCCGAGATTCAATCCCGCCCGGCATTTCGCTGGAGCATCTGAGGAAGCCATCGATCAAACCCTCGCCGGAGTCATCCTCCATTTATGTCCCGCCAGGTCCAGACGAAGCAGTTCCAATGGAGATAGATGCCGGAGCCAGGACGGATAACCCGGGGACTGTTTCCTCAGTCCCGGGGACTGGGCCGGCATATGCTGTTAGTACAGTATTCCGGAGCAAAACTAAAGGCAAGGGTAAAATGTGCCAAGAGGTTGTGCCGGTATACCCGGGGACTGATTCTTCAGTCCCGGGGACTTCGCAGCCCATGGAGATCGATTATGTGTCGGTCGAAATGATGGAAATAGATCAGGCAGTGTTCACTGTTAGGGAAGTGCCCTCATGGGCACGTCCTATCATGAACTTCATGGTGGATGGTCAAGTGCCGGCGGATGAAACCGAGGCCCGCCGGGTTATAAGGAGATCCAAAGCGTATACCATCATCAACAAAGAAATATACAAGAGAAGTACCACCGGAGTATTGCAGAGATGTGTCGAATCTGCGGAGGGTCTGGAGATGCTCCGGGAAATTCACCAGGGGGAGTGTGGTCACCATGCTTCATCCAGGGCATTGGTGGCAAAGGTATTCCGGCATGGCTTCTATTGGCCAACGGCACTGCAAGAGGCAGAAAACTTGGTCCGGAAATGTAATGGGTGTCAAAGATATGCCCACCAGATTCATCAGCCGGCATCTGCCCTGAAAACTATCCCAATAACCTGGCCCTTTGCTGTTTGGGGCCTGGATATGGTCGGGGCTTTTAAGCCGGCCAGAGGGAAAATGACCCATATCCTGGTCATGGTGGACAAGTTCACCAAGTGGATTGAAGTGAAGCCCATAAGCAAGTGTGATGGTCACACAGCAGTGAAATTCTTAAAGGATATAATCTTGAGATATGGTGTTCCTCATAGCATCATCACTGACAATGGGTCAAACTTTGCCCAAGGGCCATTTGCCAGATTTTGTGAGGAAGTGGGAATCCGGCTGGACGTTGCGTCGGTTGCCCACCCTTGTGCCAATGGCCAAGTAGAGAGATCGAATGGGCTAGTATTATCCGGCATAAAACCCCGGCTGATAGAGCCCCTGGAGAAAACTCCGGGATGTTGGCTAGATGAGCTGCCAGCAGTGCTGTGGAGTTTAAGAACAACTCCGAATAGATCAACAGGCTACACACCATTTTTCCTGGTGTATGGAGCAGAAGCTGTGCTTCCAACAGATGTAATACATGATGCACCAAGAATAGTGCTATATACTGAGGAAGAGGCTAAAGAAGCCAGAGAAAATGATGTTGATCTGCTAGAGGAAGCAAGGGAAATAACTCTGTCAAGAACAGCAGTATATCAGCAGAACCTCAGACGCTATCATGCGCAGAAGGTAAATCCAAGGAGATTTCAAGAGGGAGATCTAGTACTCCGGCTAAAGCAAGGAACAGAAGGCTGGCATAAGTTAACTCCTCCATGGGAGGGGCCAGGGCCATTCATTGTGAGCAGAGCTCTGCACAATGATGCCTATTATCTTATAGATGCGCAGGACCCCAAGAAGAATAAGGCGGACAGGTCCGGAGAAGAAACCAAGAGGCCATGGAACATAGCTCTACTGCGCCCCTTTTACTCCTGAGCAACACAATGTATGTATTTCCATATTTTCCTTTGTATGCCGGCGTGTTGTGCCGGCACAAGACTAATGAATGAAATACCGGCATCCCGAAGAAGCCGGGTAACTAGCTCCGAGGTATATTTGTTGTTTATTTACAGTTTTTTGTTATATGCCGGCTGGCTTTATTTGAATGTTTCCTATGTCGGCCTAGTAATGTGTCGGCACCAAAGGCCACTCTTCGACTCAGCTGCTGTCCGAAACCCGGCTTCATGGCTAGCAAGAGTAGATGCCGGAGATTGTCTACACATGGAAAACGGCTAAGGAAATACAAAGCAAGCGAACCGACATTTTCGTTAAAGCTAAAGTTAAAATTTAAAGTGTCAGATGATTTGAAGTCTAAGTCTCAAAGTTAAAGTACTGTATGTTCGAGGAAGCAACCTTGAGACTCATACGTCGAAAGCCAATTGAGGTAGACAAGCAACCAAGGTTGTGAAATTGAGGAAACAGGAAAACAACTCGGTGACTTAGCCAAAAGATGATCCGGCATTAGTAACAAGCAAACCAAAGGAAATTAAGCGTGTATATTACATCTGCACCCGGTATACCGGGGATCTGATAAAACTTAAAGTTTTTATGCTGCAAAGTCAAGGACCAGGGGCAGAAGCAGAGGCGCCGGCTGGTGGAGCAGTGGCGGTGGAGATGTCGGCTTCAGGAGTGCCGGACCCAGCAGATGGAATGGAGCCATCACCTCCGCCCGGGGCAGATGCCTGTTCCGGGACATCAGTGTCGGCCTCTTCAGCTTCATCTTCATCCTGGCTGGAGTCGGAGCCCTCAGTAGCGGCGGATGTCCCGGCATCGTCCTTCTTCTCCGGCTCACGGATATCCCGAACGAAGGCGTCGGTGTCGGCATAGTCCACATAGCTGTGGGCCAGCTCCCGTCGGCGCCGGATGTGTTCCGGATCCGTGGTCCAGATGGATCCTTCGCGCACAGTGCGCAAAGTCTCCAAGTCAGCCTTTTCATACCAGGACAAGAAGTAGCTGAGAGCTTCGTCAGCTCCAACCCTCGCGCCGGAATCTCGCCACTCCCGGAGGCGAACCTTGGCCAGCTGCAGATCGTTGCCGAGGTCGACGGGATCAGTGGGAGTCCTTTGTCCCGGCCAGAGGGCAGAGAATGCCTCCTTGGCGCCATATAAGAGTTCTTCGGTGTAGAGCGTCATGGCGTTTTTCCGGGACTGCAGAGCCAGCAGCTGCTCCGACATGTCCCAGTTGGGCGAGTCAACCGGAACACCCCGGCTTTCTCGATCCAACTGCAAAGCCCTCTCAACGTCTTCGACGGAAGCGGGAAACATGTCTGAGGAATAGAAACAATGTTAGCAAAAGGAGAATATGCCGGAGAGAATTACACTATGTCGGGAAGGATAAAGGGAAAGGATTTGAAGCTTACTGGCAAGGTCGGCATTCAGCTGTGCAACTGTAACCTCCCATTTGGTGGCCTGCTCCTTCAGGCTATCCAGTTCAGCGTGGGCGTTGGAGGCATCAGTCTCGGAGGTGACAAGCAGGGACTGGGTTTTCTTCAGTAGGCCCTCCCTCTGTTCCTTTTCGTCCAGAAGCTCGGTGATCCGGCCCTTCAGCTGCTCAACCTCGGCCTTGTGACCGGCATCCCGGTCGTCCAGTTGCTTGGCTATATCCACTGAGGACACACAGTCCTGGTGGCGTGCCTCCAGTGCAGCTTTCTCGTCTGAAAAGATTTGAAGTCAAAACAAGGATTTGAAGAAAGAAAACAGTGAAATGATTAAAGGATTTGAAGTACAGAAGGATTAGTTCAAGGTTAAGAGGATCCGGCATACCAGTAAGTTCCTTCACTCTCTTGGTAAGCTCGGTGACTTGTGCTTCGGCACCAGCTGCCAAATGTCAGACAAAGATTAGGTGTCGGCATATTAAGATGTGCCGGCCAGAGGACTATTGAGAAGGGCAAGGTATGTCGGCTGAAATTACCTTTCTGGGACAGTTCCAGCTGGAGCTTGCTGTGTGCGTCGGAAAGCTTCCGATGCTCGCACACCAAGTCATGGAACATGTTGGCACGGGCGTTATTCATGCGCTGCAAAAGTATTAGGATTTGAAGGGATATGAGATAACTAAAGCATGCCAGTACAGTTGAAGATGATATGAACTATTAATGCTATAGGAGATCCGGCACAGGTGCTGCGCACCTATCCCGGCTCTCGGTGACTAGGATTTGAAGCTCGAATCGAGCTTATATCTCGGTCAGGAGGATTTGAAAAATAATTGAGATGTGAAATTGTAGAGACCCGGCACAGGTGCTGCGCACCTATCCCGGCTCTCGGTGACTAGGATTTGAAGCTCGAATCGAGCTCATATGTCGGAAAGTTAATTGCAAAAGCAGCTAAGTGCAAAAGGTCTTGGAAAATCCCGGATGTCCGTATCCCGGACAGCCGACATTTTCGGGGACTGGGGATATCTATATGTAAAGGACTTACGTTGGTGGCATCGGCCAGACGATGAAGTCGTTGCTGAAGACTGAGAAGTTCGCAGGCAATAGGAATGGGCTTAGCGGCCAGGATATCAGCTGGGTTGCCGGTGGCCGAAGCTTCGGCCTGTTTCTTCTTCTTGGATTCAGCTGTGTCCAGGGAGTCGGCGTCATTCCATTTCTCGCAGCGCTCCTTGAGAGACCCGAGGCTTTGGTCACTCTTTGTCACCAGGGGGATGATGCCCTCAAGTTCTGGCATGTCGAAGAAGTTGCGCCGGTAGCCAGGCCGGGCTGCTGCCCTGCCAAGATGCAGGGCCAGAGCAGAGCTGGTCCGAGGCGTTGCCTTAGGAGGAGCAGTGGCGGCGGATGGAGTGCCGGACTTGGTCGGCTGGATCTTCAATATGCCGGACTTGGCCGGGGCAGAGGTCTTGGCCGGCGCCGTGGTCTTGGCCGGTGCAGGAGTCGTTTCAGCAGAAGGAGTTTTGGGCACGGGCTGTTCCGGCGCGGCCGGTGCATCTTGGCCAGCAGAGGCAGGATCCGGAATAGTCCGGACTTCCGGCACTAAAGGGCCTTTACCCTTGATGTCTGCTCCGGCGTCTTCAGTTGTGCCGGCGTCGCTGGTGGGCGCGCCGGAGTCTGGTGCTTCTTGGTGGGCTCCTGTGTCCATGTGGACATCAGGAGCCGGAGGTTCCTGTTGAGCCCCCGAGTCCATGTGGACGTCGGGGGCAGAGGTGTCTTGTTCCGGCGGAGGAACGTCCTTCGCCGGGGAGGAGGTTTTGTCGGGCGCAGGCGAGGATGCCGGCGCCGGGGAGGTCGTGTGGCTGGCAGAGGGTATGTCGGAGGTAGCAGTGGCCGCGGGCTTGGTAACTTTCGGGTCGCCACTCGAGCCAGAAGCTTGTTCCGGCGCAAGAGGAGCTCTGAAAGAGAAAAAACGCCAAGTCAATAATGCAAGCAAGAGATATGTCGGAAATGAAACAAGCAGAAGGAACTTACCCCGCGGCGACAGGTCTCGGTTTCTTCAGTATGGGCACGCCGACCTTCTGCCTCTTCGACTTCTGAGGTGTGTCGGGCTGGGGCTTCACCCCTCGCTTCCGGCCGGCACGTCCGCCGGTGGAAGGAGGTCCCTGGTTCAGAGGGGCGGCGTCGATAACCATATCGTCCGGGATAGCTGAGGACGGCATTGGAAACTCGTAAGCAATAGGTGTTTCTGGAAAGGCATACGCAAGTGGCATCGGGTCATAGTACAGCAGGATCTCCTCGTCAGAATCAATCTCACTCCGGTCTTGAGTATAATGCCGGGATGAAGAGCCCTTACCCATGGCAGCTGCAGCACGGGTGCTCCTAGGAAGCTTATCCCAATGATCCGGATCTTCAACATCCGCAACAGTGCGGTCCGCCGCGATCTTGATCCGAGAGTTCTCCATGGCTTGGAAGCTGAATTTCTGTATAAACAGCAAAGTCAAGTATTCAGACAAGGAAATATGCCGGTGGAAGAGGTATGTCGGATCAATATGATATGTGTCGGCAGACAGACATGTGTCGGCTTAAGTATCTATGTGCCGGACATGGACTTTATGTATCGGATAAGATGGTTTACCGTTGGGGCGGGCCTATCCCGGCTGTATGGTTCTAGCCCCCAGGCAAAAGTGGCCTGAGAGGACTTGCAGACATCCTTAATCCGGCGCAGAATGTCGGCCGGAGTCAGCTCGTGTGTGGAGTGCCGGGTGGGGTCCATTGGCCCGCTCATCTAGCAGATCTTGTGCGACCGGCGCTGCAGAGGGGAGACGCGCCGGCTTATATAGCAGGCCACCAGGTCTTGAGGAGTAAGACCGGCATCCCGGAGCTCGCCCTTAACCCAGTGAAGCGCATTCACCGGCATCACCGAGTTCTTCGGGTTGTAGGTCCAGTTCGTCATAGCCAAGGGTGGCTCGTCCACAAATGGCGGCAGGTTGAGCAGGTCCTCGTCGGTGGTGTTCTTGACGTAGAAGAAGCTTTTCTGCCACTTCTTGCAAGATTCCAGGAGCTCCACCTTGGGGAAGTCCGAGCCCTTTCGGGACATGATGGTGGCCGCGCCGCAGAGGGTCATGGGGCGGTCCTTCTTTTCCTGGGCCGTCTCCGGCGGGTCGTCCTTGCTCCGGGGCGGCTCTTGGACGACTTGCTTCCGCAGTTGGAAGTACTTCGCCCAGCCTTGAGTAAGGGGCTCTATGCCGGCATAGCCCTCGCAAAAAGCAGCAAAGGCGGAGAGGATCATCACGGCATTGGCCGGGATATGATGAGGTTGTAGGTCGTAGGTGTTGAGGAAGTCCCGGAAGAAGTCCGATGCCGGCAGGCCGAAGCCACGCTCGAAGTGGGCGATGAAGACGACGCGTTCGCCAGGTTCAGGTGCCGGCACAGTTTCTCCTGCTGGTAGCCGGCATGCTACGCCCTCCGAGACTCTCCTGGTGGAGGTGACCCAGGATATGTCGGCCGGAGTAACCTCCGACCCCTCCCAGCCGGAGCGTCCTTGGGCTCGGGCCGAGGTATCTTCCTCAGAGGCCGAGGTGCCCGTCATGCTTGAAGATGCCATCTTAGTGGCCGGGACAAGGCGTGAGAGCCAGAGTCCCGTGATGATATTCCTATCAAGGCCGGAGAAAAGAGGGAGGTTAGTCTCTCCGGCATACCACTCTCCCCAAGGTTAGCAGAAATCAAAGATCTACCGAGCCAGTTAAAACAGGAAACAAATAAGGGTAAAAATTCTAAGGAAGAACACCTGTGAGCGCTGTTAGCAATGCTAGTCGAATCCAGAGAGGAACTGCACTAGATCTATGCGGATATGGCTACCAATGAGAAGCTATGAAGAAGCATCAAAGAGGAAGAACAGAGGGAGAGAGGAACTCACCGGAGTTTGGCCGACGGCGAAAGAACGATGACGGCGAGCGTACAGAAGAAGATCCAATCTCCCTGCAATGCTGCAGAGAGAAGAGGCGGCGGCGGCGTCGTCAATGGTGATGCCGTGCGTCGTCGGGCGTCGGCGCCAGAGTAGAGCGGGTCGTCGGCGGCGCTCCTTCTCTGTCCCTCGGTCCGGCGGCGAAGCGCAAGGGGCAGGAGAGCAGAAGAGGAAGAAGGCACTGTGGCGGGGGTAAAAAGAGCAAGTTTACCCCCACCCCATATTTATACCGAAGAGGCAGGGTCGTGGGGATCGTGGGTAGTGTTCCACTCCCCCGACCGTTCCTGCAGAGAGTCGCCATGTGGCGGCACAGAGTGGGGCGGCAGTTCCGGTAACCGTGCCATGACGCAATGATGGCAAGGAGTAACTGCACTGTGAACCATCACATCGTGGGTGACCGTTCGAGGTGGCAGGACAGTTACAAGTTTCGATGCAAAGCTGTCAGGCATGGCTTCGCGAGGAAGACTCGTCTATATGTCGGATTAACTGCCCGATGTATATGTTCCGTCCGGAATACCCTCGGGACCGGCCGGAATAAGTTTTGGAACAGGAACAGAGGCCGGGATATAATCTGATCACCGGGACATAATGAAGAAAGGTATGTTGAACCTGTCGAGGCTCCACAGCTATGACTGGGGAACCTCGGCAGCTTCGGGGACTAGTGTCGGGGGGATAACCCCCGGTAGGGTCAAGAGACTAGAAAGACACAAAGTCTATGGTTGACTTGTGCCGAGTTATCAAGAAAGGGCCTGGCCGGAATATGAGAGCATCGGCCAGGCCGGCATATGTGTGTATCCCGGCTAATACTTGGATATGCCGGTATAGCCGGAATACTGGTATATGTGTGCCGGCATATACTTAGATATGTCGGCCTAACCATTTGGTGTGTTGTGCAGGAGCAGGGGAGGCCGGATTACCCGACCCTTGTAGGTCGTTGGTCCGGCATATAAGTCCTGGGTATGGCCAACGGTCATATCCGGGATACTTAAGTCAACCAAGGTGTCACATCCCTACAATCAAGGAAGAAAACATCCAAGCATGGTAGCAGAGTAAGATGGCAGGGTGCACAGTGGAGGTTACCTACCCTCACTGTGCACAAGTACGAGCTCACCGCACAGAGGTAAGGCCACAGTTCAAGAGGTACAAGGTACAGGGATATGGCGTCCCATCGAGAGCAATCAGGGGCGAAGTCAAGGGTCTCTGCCATCGTCACCAGCTCCTGTTTGGAGTGTAGCCCGTGTCTTGTGGTCTTGTATGACCGTTGTAACCCTGGCCACCACTATATAAGGTGGCATAGGGAGCCCTGGTAAAGGGTTGGTCACTCTGTGTTCCTACACTTAGCAGTTCATCTTCCTTCTCTAGAGAGAGCTTGGAAGCACCATTGTTGTGTACTACATCGACCCAAATATACAATCAGTAGAGCAGGAGTAGGGGTGTTATCTCCTTACGAGAGCCCCGAACCTGGGTAGATCAGTGTCTCTTTCTGTCGTGCTTTTTAGCTCGTTCCCCTCTCCCGAATCCTCCAGCAGCTAGTTCGGCCCCCATTTAAGCCATCCTATGGCGTATGTTGTTTCACCACGACGACACATAAGGGTCCAGCAAGCCTAACCCTACCTTACTCCTTATCTATAAGTACAAGACCAGCGGTGCCCTTCCAGTCACTTGCATTCTACAGCTGCCACACTCTTCTTCGGGACCAGCAGGGACCTGGCCGGCCAGTCTCATTGACGATGACAACCACTAGATCAAGCTCCATCTTTGTGGATCTTCTCGCCGATCTTGTGCCCACCCACGCGGTCGTAGGCTCCAGGTGCTGCCGAGAATGCCGGTCAAGCCGCCTCATCTTCGCCAGCTTACGCGTGTGTACGCGACGCCTCTCCAGAGGTATATGTTGTTAGCATGCATTTGTACTTATATATAGGCGGATCTGCTATGTAAGAACTGTTAGCAAGGTCGGATCTATTATAATATAGTGTGGATCTGCTATATAAGTACTATTAGCAAGGCCGGATCTATTACAATATAGTGCGGATCTGCTATGTAAGCACTGTTAGCAAAGTCGGATCTGCTATATAAGTACTGTTAGCAAGGCCGGATCTATTACAATATAGTGCGGATCTGCTATGTAAGCACTATTAACAAAGTCAGATCTGCTATGTATCTTTCGGATCTTGCTATGAGTTTAACATTACTTCTGTTTCCTTTCTTCTATAGGGTTGATATTTTGGTGGCACTGCACCTCAGTTTTGTTCAATTACTGCTGCGTAAGAACACAAATTATTTGAACTTACATTTATTTTATCAACTATAACATCAATATTCTAGTTTTAATTCATGATTTTATTGTGCAATTTTTCCTACTCTGAGTGTTGCATCCAGATTAGGGGATGAGAAGATTGAGCTGTGGTGCTTCAGACTGTCCATCACCTTTTTGAGGTTTGGGTTCGCTACAAAGTGTTGCCCACATTTCACAAAGGTGATGAGAAGATTGAAGATTGAAGTGAAGGCTTAACAAGGGCTGCACCAGGATATGGTGCATCATTGCCAGCAGAACCTTTGTCCACGAGACAAAGACGTAACCAAGAAATATACAACAGCTAGCCAGCTCATTTATATTTCTAGGAATTCAACATATGTCAAAATTCATGCACGTGTTGTGTATGCAAGCACATGAGGTGTATGAGATATACAATAAAAACAAAATTTTCTTGCAATGCTGACTAGTGGTATTGGTCACTAGTGGAAAACAGGTCTTCAGTCCCGGTTGGTGTCGAGCTTCAGTCCCAGTTGCCCAACCGGGACTAACCAACCGGGACTAGAGCCTGCTCTTTAGTCCCGGTTGCATTACGAACCGGGACTAAAGCCTCACCATGTGGCAGCGGCTAGTCACTCGTGGGCAAAGGACCTTTAGTCCCGGTTCGTGTTATGAACCGGGACTAAAGTGCTCCACACGTGGCAGCCTCTCTCTTTCTCTTTATTTTTCTGCATTTCAATTGTTATGTTATCCTTTTATTTGTATTTTGCTCCATTCAATTTTTTGGTTCATTTCAAACAAGTTTTCGTATATACATATTCATAATACAACATTATATAAACCGATACACATAATATATCTTGTCCGCCGAGCATATATATACAAGTATATACAACTTGTTTAATTACACACATAAGAACACAACTTGTTTAATTACACACATACAACTTGTCTAATCGAAACTGACATGAAATTCACCCATTGGGTTTATGACATGGTCAAGCAGTAATCCGGCTAATTCCTCTTGAATTCCTACTATGCGTTCAGTTGGTGAGAGTCGATTCTGCTTTGATTCGAACTACGAAGAAGAAGATCAATATGAATATAAATCATCATAACAAAATTGATGGTAATAAATAAATTTTTCAGTATATTGTTCACTTACAGATGGAAAATAAATCCCTTCAGTGGCCTCCGCACGAAGGTTCTCGCAAGCGTAGTATGCACATAAATTAGTCCCCGTTGGCTGCCTCGCATACTTTATGAGAATAGATTTTAGTCAATGACATATCAAGATTGATATACTAAATGGTATTTGAAACTAGAATTAAAGGGATGTGCGGACCTAGCTCGTACGAATTACCTCGATCGAACGGAAAATCAACACATTTTTCCATTCACCTTTTACTGTGCATATAAACCGTTTCCAAACTCTGCCGAGTAAACAAAATGAATAGATAAGTTATAAATGAACGAAAGAGACCGATATAATGCCGTAATGATTGAAATTACCTCTCGATCATATGAATGATGCTTTGGTATTAATTAAGTTCTTTATTCAACGAGTCAAAGATTTCAACCCTTCCGTAGTCAGGATCAATCTTTAGCAAAATCCAGTGGTAACTACGCACAAGTTTAATTATATAAGTTAATAACTCATCAATTACAATTAACATTGAGTAAGGAAAAGTAAATGTGTATAAGATAGTAACACTCACTTGAAGTTGTATGGAAACAGTATTCTAGTTCTGTATTCCTGCACAAGTAAGAACTCTAGCAAGATATCCTCCGTCTCCTTGGGTTTGTCATGTACCGTGATATGTCTCAAACGTATCTATAATTTTTTATGCTCCATGCTTGTTTATACACCATTTGCTTTGTGTTTTGTTACACTTCGTGGCGTTTTTATGCATTTTCCAGAACTAACCTATTAACGAGATGCCATAGTACCAGTTCCCTGTTTTTGCTATTTTTGTGTTTCAGAAAAACTACACAGGAAATATTCTCAGAATTGGACGAAACAAAAGCTAAAATAAATATTTTTCCCAAAGCGTGACAGAGTCCAAAGCAGAGACATAGGGGTGCCAGGAGGTAGCCGCACCATGCCATGGCGCGGGCCACCCCCTGGCCGCGCCAGGGCCTGGTGTGGGCCCCTGGCCTACACTCTGACGCCTCCCTTCCGCCTATATATTCCACTCGACGAGAAAACCTAAAAGGCCCCAATCAAATTTCCACGAAACATACTGCAAGCCGCCGCCGTCGTCGATGCAAGATCGGGAGGGTCCAGAAGCTCTTCCCGGCACCCTGCCGGAGAGGGGAATCACCACCGGAGGCCTTCTTCATCACCATGTCTGCCTCCGGAGTGATGCGTGAGTAGTCTACCTTGGACTACGGGTCCATAGCAGTAGCTAGATGGTTGTCATCTCCTCCACGTGCTTCATGTTTAGATATTGTGAGCTGCCTATCATGATCAAGATCATCGTTGTGTCATTCTATATGTTGTGTTTGTTGGGATCCGATGAATATTGATACTGTGTCAAGTTGATTTGCTAAATTATTGTCTTTATGTTATCTCTATATTTTTTATGATCTTGCATGCTCTCCATTGCTAGTAGATATCTTGGACCGAGTAGATGCTAGTGACTCCAATAGGGAGTATTTATGCTCGATAGTGGGTTCATGCACTAGTGGGGACAGGGCCTCTAGTCCCGGCCCGTAACGGCCTTTAGTCCTGGTTTGCAAACCGGGACTCTAGAGGCGGGACTAAAGGCTAAACCTTTAGTCCCGGCCCGGTTACCAGCCGGGACTAGAGGGCTTTCACGTGGGCGCCTCGGAGCGCCTTCAGGGACAGGCCCTTTAGTCCCGGTTTGTAACACGGACCGGGACTAAAGGGCCTCTATAGATTTTGTTTTTGTTTTAGGGTTTTAGGGTTTAGGTGTTCGGGGGAATTATTTTTGTTGTATTTTATTTTATTTTATTTTATTTCTTTCTTCATTTTAAAAACACTTTTCATATAATTCTACGCATGCATGTTAGTGCATATATATGTAAGATAACTTATCTTACGATTGAGTATATATATACAATTATATGGAGATCACAATTACCGGGACTAGAGCCCATCTATTCGATTACATGGACCAACATTAGTAATGGCCCCTAGCTACACTAAATCTTCCTTTATCATCTACAACCTCTGTCCTCAAGAAGGTCGCTAGCTCCTCCGCAACAGCGATCGCGCGTTGCTCTGGTAGGTACTACTCCCGCATGGCCGTGAACTATATAAGAAAAGGAGATCAATATGAATGTCAATCATGATAAAGGAAGATTTATCAATATGAAAAGGAGATCAATATGAATGTCAAATCATGATAACAAAGAATGACGGGTAAAAATAGAGGTGTGAATGTTTATTGCTTACGTCGTATCTGTAATCCTTGTGCTCAGAGGTAAACGTGCGAATGAACTCGCAAACGTAGTATCCACATAGATGCGTCCCCTGTGGCTGCTGGTCGCACTTTACGAGAATAGAATATAATCAAAATAATAATCTAGCATCATAAATGTATTGAAAATAGAAGTATCTCGTACTACTTACCTGAGCCACTCTAAAGGTCAGCTTCTCATGAGAGATACCGTCAGTCACGCACTTGAACCGCTTCCAAACCCTGCCCGACAAGGAAACTGATTTGTTAAGTTTTAAATTACTTGATATCTCAGAAAATCATCGAAAGAGACCGATAGAGCGCAAGAATGATTGAAATTACCCTTGGAGCATGTCCTGTAGGCTTTAGAACTGTTCCATGTTTCTCGATAATGGGTCGAAGACATCAACTCTTCCCTTATCAATTTGAATGTCCAACAGAATCCAGTGGTAGCTGCACATGAATATATATATGTCAGTAACTTATCAATTACACTTATAAGTGAATGGACACAACAGAGTAAGACCCTCACTTGAAGTTGTATGGAAACAGTATGTGGTCACAGAAATTTTGATCCGTTAGAAACCTTAGAAGGTTTTCCTCCGTCTCCTTGGGATTATCAGTTAGCGTCTTTATATGTATTTTATCTGGGTCAATAAACCCAATATTTATGATGTTCCTACTTTTACAGACCAGGATCTTCATTCTGCATAATAGAGTACAAGTCATAACTGAACAAGTTATATGTAGACAATGAATTAAAATAACTGAACAAGTTATATGTAGACAACGAATTGAAAAACTTATAGACAATAGCAACTCATGAGAGATTTGTCGAGGGCGTCGCAATTGTACATCTGGAAGAGTTCGTCAAAGTCGACATGGATATCTTCGGGACGGCCGTAGTACTCCCATGGGACACGCGCCACGATCATTATTCTCCCATTCTTTGCTTCAGTCATGTACCATGTATGCAAGTAACGCATATTTATTGGGAGATCTTCCAACTTTTCTTTGCTGACCAAAGGCCCTCCCATGACAAATTTAGGCTTAGGGGCTACAACAGCCTTGGGAAACCTCTCATCTTGGGAAGCCAGAATGTCTTCAACACTCATACCCCATTCAGCCGCCCACTTCTCTGCTATTTCCAAATTTTGCCCATGCACCAGAGAGGGAACATTCTCGGATAACACCCTGAGGGGTGGGATCGATTGTTTGGCCTGTTGTCCAAGCTGAGGAACGTCTGATCTTTTTTTGCTTGTACTTGTACTTGATTTGCTCCCACTTGCACTTGCACTCTTTTTCCCTTCCTTCTGCAATGTGCGTAGATAGTCATCAGGCTTATGGTGCAAGTCATACTGCGATGGAAGGGTCAGTAAGTATTTTGCATATTCTTTTTGCTTCTTGGTGTATTCCGGGCGGGGCTTGGGTTCCTTCTTTTTCATCTGCACATCATAATGTTCCTTTGCGATCCTGGCGTTTTCCTTGGGGGTACGATCATAAGGTCTGATGGGAAGATTAGCATGAGGTACCTTTGGGAGGGGCGACAGTTTGCGCTTTGGGGGGGCTCTGTCGCTTTGAACTTATCGATGGAGCGTTCTTGCTAGCACGCTTCCGCTTAGTATCCTTAGCGGCCGGCGGCGGAGACGGCCGACCCAAGTCCGGCGGCGGTGATCGAGATGGACTCGTGTTATGGTGGCCGTAGTCATGTGGAGGGCTTGGAGGTGATGGAGGTGTAGGTGACCTGCGACGACTTGGAGGCGGTGTTGTCCTTGGGGCCGAGCCTGGAAGCTTGATGTAGTTCTTGTCCCATAGAATGTCTCCACCCAGTACTTCTCCGAGTGTCCTCTCATCTTCGGGTCCAGCAATGTCAAGCTCCATATCATGAAACCCCGGCACGATTTCATCCACCCCGACTTTAGCATAGCCAGCTGGAATCTCACGGCCATGCCAGCGTACATTAGGGCCAGAAGGTAAAGCTTGTCCGACGGCCACCTTCATGGATATGTTCTTCATTCTCTGATGGAGTTCACATGATGTTGACTCCTTGATTCCATCCACGGGGTAGCCAGGACCGCCCTCTATCATTCGTCGTGCATCATCAGTCGGGGCCTCAGATTTAGCCACGCTGCTTTTCCGCTTCGATGGGCCGGCGGTAATATCGAGTGCAGGATCTTGCTGGCGCACTACTCCTCTAAGTTCGTCAATCTGCTGCTGTTGCTCGTTAAGTCTGGCAAGCAACTGGTTGAACTTGTCATTTTCCTCATCCTGCTGTCGCTTCCTTGCTCTCGCTCGGCTTCTGTAAGTCTCTTGGTCTTTGGCAAACCCAAGCCACCACGGGTAAGAAGGACCAAAGCCTCGCGTTCGTCCTCCGTGTTCGTCATTCCCGAGGACCAGTGTGAGCAAGTCTTTCTCTCTATCTGGAGTGAACTGTCTTTTTCCCTCTTTAATTTCTTTCACTATTTTTTTCCAATTTTCCCTGGGTATCCTAAGACCGTCACTGCAGATAAGGTCCCCTGTTAGTTCGTCGTACGAACCACCATGCGCAAGGAACCAATTTCTTGCTCTCATTTCCCACTCATCACGGATGGGTTCAGGTGTGATCCCTTTAGCAATCATCTCTTGCTCTTTCTTATCCCACTTTGGGATGGCAGTCTCGTAGCCCCTGGCCCCAGCTTGTGGTGATATTTCTTCTTGTCGGCATTTTTCTTGTTCTTTTCTGATAATGCCTTGGCATCTTCTGACTCCTTGTACTCCTGAAATGCCTTCCAGTGATTCACCTGCTTCGCTAGATACCCTTCGAATACTGGCACTTTCTTTGTCTTCAGATAGTTTTTCCATAATTTCTTCTTCCACCCCTGGAATAGTTCGGCCATCTTCTTTAGAGTCCACTTCTTGACTTTGGCCCTCAGTTGTCTTGCGGCGTCTTCATTCTCACATTCTGGCAGGTTGAAATGTGCCATGAGATCATTCCAAAGACTCTCTTTGTACCTTTCGGTGACATAGTCACTATCGTCTGCCCCTTTGCGTTTGTTCCACTCCCAAACGCTGATTGGGATGTGATCCCTTACCATAACTCCGCATTGCTTCTTGAATGTGTCGGCAACCTTCTTAGGAAGCTTGGGTTCGCCCGTAGGTAATATGACCTCAAAGGTGTAATGCGTTCGTGCATCCAACTATTTGGTCGGGCCTCGTTTTGTAGCTTTGCTCGATGTGGAGGCCTAAGAGGAGAAACATTCGTCAATGTATATGTATACAATATACAACTATCTCCAATATTTTCACATATTACAAGTGATTGCCGAACTTCATATATATACCTCGCCGGACTTCGTTATTTGTCCACCGGCTTCTCCATCAGCGGAGCTATCGCCTTCTCCATCATCAGAGCTATCGCCTTCCCCGTCGGCTTCATCTTCATGTCGGTCGACCTCCATTCCATCTCCGGAGGGGTTCAGATACGACGACGGAGATTCAGCTAGTTCAACATCTCGGGGGCGTCTTTGATTATATCTTCGAGAAGTTCTTCCTCTTCTAGGTTCCTGCTATGTGGATCCATAGTTTCTGCAAAATACCGACATTTATATTTCAATTATGGACGCTATATGGAACAATACCGACATTTGATTAACCTAACTAACAAACAATTAACCTAACAAAATAACATAACAAACAAACAATTAACCTTACAAAATAACCTAACTTATTTTCTAACTACTAACCCTAACTAATAACAAAACAAATTAACTACTAACCCTAACAATTTTCTAACTACTAATTCTAACTACTAACCCTAACTATTTTCTAACACTTTTTTTCTAAATACTAACCCTAACTAATTCTATTTTTACTAACTCTATTTTTTCTAACTCTATTTCTATTCTATTTTTTCTAACTCTATTTCTAATTGCTATTTCTATTCTATTTTTTCTAACTCTATTTCTATTTGCTATTTCTATTCTATTTTTTTAAATGTATTTCTATTCTATTTTTTCTAACTCTATTTCTATTCTATTTTTTCTAACTCTATTTCTATTCTATTTTTTCTAACACTATTTCTATTCTATTTTTTCTAACTCTATTTCTATTCTATTTTTTCTAACTCTATTTCTAACTAATAATTTCCTATCAACAATATATAATTTCCTAATAACATTTCCTATGAAACAATAATTTCCTAACAACAATAATTGTTCTAACTACTAATTTCCTATCAACAATATATAATTTGCTAATAACATTTTTTCTAACTCTATTTTTAACTACTAATTTCCTAACAATTCTATCTAGCAAATAATTTCCTAACAATTATATCTAGAACATTTCCTAATTAACATATATGGCCGGATTTCTCACCAACGGCGGACGACGGACGACGGTGGCTCGGCGGACGGCGAACGATGGCGGACGACGGCGGCTCGGCGGCGGCTGCTCTCGGGAACGGTGGCGGAGTGGTGGCGGCGCGACGCGGTGGCGTGGGCGTCGACGACGGCGTCAATCGGTCGGCCGACCGCAGCGTTGGGTGCGGGTGCTCCTCGCGCGCGTCTGTCTTCTTCGATTTGTGAGTGAACCGAGGAAGAAGATGGGCGGCTGTGACACCCCTGAATTTATCACAAATTTGAAGTGCCCGTTATGTATTCCACCACATTCCCAGAATCATTGTTGTGATACACATAACGTAGTTGGTAACCAGTTCTATAGACATTACAATACGATGGTTCAAATACAATGGTCATAGTGACCAAGTTCATATTACAACACAATATAGCAGCGGAAATAACGTCTTCGGGTCCATGCCTTCACCCTACAGGCAATGGCGACTCAGTAGAAGATCTTAGTTCTGATACTCTTCTTCATACCCTTCCTCCGGATACTCTTCCCCATAGTCTGGCCAAGTTGATAGCCAGGGACACAGCCATGAGTACATTGGATGCACTCGCAAACCATCTTATAAA